>OZ005651.1:122529730-123729730 GCA_963930645.1 Salticus scenicus | reverse complement strand
GAAAAAGTACAAAGAATGGAACTTTTATTCACCTAATTGGCTGATTCGCTTATTTCGACAATCTAAGTAAATATGTTAACACTTCAAAAGCCAATTAAAAGAAAACGTTTTCGTTGTTAACATACTGTTTTCAGTCATTAGCCTGCAGCCCTCCCAAAACGTCACTCACGAGCCGCCACTGATGTCTTCTGACCGTTTCGGGGCGTATCCTAGACAGTTGCCATTTGTCAATAGTGTAGCACTAGTGCTACCTAAAACCTATATAATCTCAACCATGTACATACATTTATCGGTAAATATAAGATGTCACCGAAGCAAAGGAGCCATCTACTCCGTAGAGGATCAAAATTGTGATGGTATGTCTCTGGACCATCCTTAGGAGTGAGTCCTTGTATGTCGCCAATTGTCCAATAGTGCAGCACTAGTGCGACCTTAAACCCAGCCTGCCTACCCACCCTGTAAATATACAAAAAATATACACCCTTAAGTGGTGTGTCCTAAACTGTAGCCAATTGTCTTAGCGTAGCACTAGTGTGACATAAAACGCACGTCCGCTCTCTCTCTTACTCACAAAATAATATAAAATAAAATTTTTAGTTATATTCTAAAGAAATATTAACTGTTCTCACAAATATTTCTAGCAATAACTTACTCAATTATGCTGGAAAAATATTACATAGTTTTATTGACTATTAAGGGTTACATACAAACGGAACGCTTGCAATTTCGATGACGTAAATTTTGCCATTTTTTTGCAAATACAGTCGGCAGTAAAAGTATCCGAGCACTAGCGAAAATTCCTATGTAAAAAAAGTACACTTAATTCAGTTTTGTTAAATAAATCCTTCTCGAATCCTGTTCTTAGTCAGTCTAAGCACACGATTCGACAAGGATTTATTTAACAAAACAGTGTTAAGTGGGCTTTTTTCACATAGGAATTTTTGCTAGTGCTCGGATACTTTTGCTGCCGACTGCAGTCATAGATTTGGAACGCTTGCAAACGGCTTTGCAACTGGAAGTGTTTCATTTGTATGTACCCCTAAAATTTTTTAGCAGTTGTGGTGACTCAATCATCCCATGCGAGTGCTACCGGTCTAATTAATTTAATGCTATTTTAATGAATACAAATTAAGGTAGCCGCACTGAGCGGGATTAACGTTGCGTTATGCTACGCAATGGGCAATTGGAGACGCTCTATAGTCTCCTCCTGGTTGATTGATTTTTAACGTCACACTAGTACTGCGCTATGGGTAATTGGATGTACTGTACCCCTAAAGATGGTCCGGAGACATTCCATCACAATTTTGATCCTCCACGGAAGGTATGACCTCTTAAGGTAATATATTATAACTAAATTTAAATATTCAGTATTTTTTTTTTTTTTCGTTATTTGAAGACGCTCACTATATACTTATAGAGATTAGTGTATAATCGATTTTAAACATTTTTCCCCAAAAGTTATTTTTAAAAAAATGGGCGTTTGGAGGAGTTTTTTTTTTTTTTTTTTCCCATCAAGAATGAGGTTGAGTGAGTTTAACGTCTAACTAGAACTGCGCAGTGGGATATTAGCGATAGTCTGTGATTAACTTTAAGGGATGGGTTAAAGTGTTATATTATTTTCATATAATATTATGTGTATTTAATTTTATATATAATGTTCAAATTATATATATATATATATATATATATATATATATTCAAAACATCTATGTGTATATATAATAAATTGTTTCCATACGTATTTTAAACCCTAGGCTTAAAATCAATATTGTCTCCAATAGCTCACTATGCAGTTCTAGAGCGACGCTAATAAACCCTTTCTAGTCTAATCCACATGTATTCAGCGTTCTGTTTGACGTAACTCGCACTCTCTTACGTATGCTGTGGAGGGTTGCAATTTTCGGCACGATAAGAAAAGCGCCATGTTGGCGATTTTTCGAAACCGGCTACCTATTCCAATGAATTGTCTTTTTTGGGGTAACTGAGTCACCCCAGCGAGTGCTACCGGGTTAACGATCGGCGATTAAATTCGCTACGAAAGTCACCCAATTCATAATCTTTCTCCAACCACAACATAAATGTCAATATTCATTTTAAACTTGCTTAATGAGATTCTAGAACCTATAAAGAAATAGAATAGTTAAATATTTCTTGCTCATGTAATTAATTTTTATTCCTTCCCACCCCCTTCCCCCAAACACCTCCAGATAGAGATCAGTGATTAATTCTAGAAACAATAAAGAGATAGAAGTGCTCAATGTTTCTCACATATGTAATTATTTTTAAACTTCATTACTGAACTTGATAAATCTACTTATTTTTTCTCAATTAAATTAAATATCTATATTTAATATCTATTCCAAGTGTTTAAACAAGGGCAAAAATGTAGACTAAATTATTCAGGTAGGAAAAATTTTTCTAAATCAATTTAAGAAAATTAATGCTCAGTTGGTTTTATGCATATTACACTGCATAAAAAAAGTAGACGGACACTTCTTTACAATTTTTTGGAAACCCGTCTTTGTTTAATAGTAAATGTCAATTAAAATTCTTTAACATGTTTATACTTATCAATCTTCATATTTTTGACAGACAAATAAAAATATTCAATTATTTATAATTTCAATGTAGGGAAATGCAGAAAAGAGAAAAGATATACATTTGCACAATATATATATTTTTTTAAAGTAGACGGACACTGGTCAAAAACTGCAAATATCTAAGTGGGTGTTTCTTGAGGAATACCAGTTTTGCATGGACATGTACATTTGGCATTTTGCCAATTGCTAACGTGCTTGACAAGATGGTTTTACGTAGTTAAATTTCTTGGAGATGAATGCGCCATGCCACGAGGAATTCCTCTAACTTATTACCAGAAAGGACAGATTATAGCGCTGAAAAATGTTAATAAAGTAGTCAGAGAAATTAGTAGGTTACTTCTAATAAGCAAAAGTAGCATCAGCGATTTTCTACGTGCTCCTAAAGCCCATGGCGTAAAGAAAAAGAGTGGCCGGCCAAAGAAACTTTCGCTTAGAGACCAAAGAAAAATTTTTACTGAGCTGAAAAAAACTGGAGCATCAATTCCCAGAGTTCGAATAAGCACAGGAATTACTAACGTAACTTCTCAGAGAATTTATAACTACATTAAGTCCTCAGAGCTCTTTCAATATAAGAAAAAAAAACATCATCCATGCTTGAAGGATCACCACGTGACAGAACGCCTACAGTGGGGTCAAAACCATAAGTCTTGGACTACAGAATGGATATCTGTAGTTTTTTTTTCAGATGAGAAAAAAATTAATTTAGACTGCCCAGATGGATATCAATATTACTGGCACAGTTTGGATAAAGAAGACGAAGTGTACTCTACTCGGCAAGTTGGGTGGTGGTGGCGTGATGGTGTGGCTAGCTGTTGGCTATGGTGGAAGGACAAATTTAGTGCTCCTAAGTAAGAAGCCGACTCACAAAGATTATATTGAAACACTAAGCAGTGAGCTTTTGCCATTTGCGTGTGATCTTGATCTTGGAGGAGAAAACTGGATTTTCCAACAAGATGGAGCGCCAATACACACCGCTAACAACGTTAAAAAATGGTTTCATGCGAACAACTTCATTGTTTTACCCTGGCCAGCCAAGAGTCCGGATATGAATCCTGTAGAAAACATTTGGGCTATACTTGTTCATAAAATTTATGAGGGTGGACGCCAGTATGAATCAATTCACCAGCTCAAAGAAGCTCTTACAAACATTTGGGAAATTTTCTGTCAAAAAAAGATTCAAAATCTCATTGATTCGATGCCTAACAGAGTATACGAACTTATTAAAGCAAATGGGAGACGAAATCCTTACTAAAAACGTTTTATTTTAGAGATACAAGATGTGTCCGTCTACTTTTTTTAAGAAAAATTACAGTGCAAATATGCACCATTTTTGTTTCCTGAATTTTTCCACTACATAATTCAAAAGGATTGAATCTATACCCAAAAAATAATAATATATGATGTCTCAAGAATATAATTATACTAGTGGATCTGCAGATCAGGAGCCTCAACGTCCTATTTGCATCAGACATTATTCAATAGGTCATTTTTATTTATTCCTTATTACATAATAGTATATATTGATTCGATCGACTTATTACCATAATCAGATACATTCCTGAGGGGGGCTTCAGCCCCCCTCAACCCCCTGCTGTATTTCTCTTTGTATACCTATTTGTATATCGTATAAAGTGTTACGGAATTGTAAATAATTGCATTTATTTTTGTATGAATTCTTTCAAAGAGGCTTAGTAAGTCGATAAAATGCTAATTTTGTGCATTTCTAGTCGTTTTAGCACGAAAATAGCCTAATTTTCTTTTAAAAACGCATTAAAAAGCTCCAATAAGGGAAGAAATGGATTTGGCGACTGTTTCCCTCCTTGGCGATTTTTTTGGCGACTTTGGCGAGAAAATCCTTATTAGGGATATACCAAATATGGAATCTCTAATCTCATTGACTGGTGAGATACGAGAATTTTACAGAACAGTCTGTGTTCGATATAATAGTATAAAAGGAGCATTTTTTTAGCCAAGGCGGCCAATCTCAGAACTGTGTCAACAACAGTTTCGTCAAATGCTTGCTTTGCTTTGAGCCTCTTTGAATGAGACTTGCTTTATGTGTTATTGATAAACAGTTTGTACTGTTGTTTTCCTGTTAACGGCTGTTGTTTAAGCTATGTTTACTGGTTGAATTGAAGCTGATACTTGGTTTATAGACCTGTATTTTTCTGGAACTTTCTGTGAAGAAATCACTGAATTTTTGGACGTTTCGCCTTTCATTCTCGGACAACTTACGAAACCTCTAGTACGCAACAATATGTATTCTTAATAAACGACGGTCTTTTATTATTTCCCTGAAATTCATAAATACCAAATTTCATAACTATCAAAGTTCATACCAAAAAAAAAAAAAAAAAAAAAAAAAAAGATACATAGCATATCGGAAGTATTTTGCGTAACCTTTGAACTAATTATCAATTCTATGCTCACATTTTTCAACAAGAAAATATGCTTTTAAAATTCTAATAAAATTTCATTATATTTGATGGGGTGTAACCATGTTAAAATACCCTTTTAAGAAATACCGACTATAGACCGTAATAGTACGAAATTAACTTTATGTATCCCAGAAAAGTAGCCACAGTCATTATAAACGCCAATAATAAGAATAAATTATAACTCATTAATTTTTCAAACTAATTTGACATCATTTGGATGATTACAGTACATACTCGGAATTATTTTGTGTGGTCCCATAAATTATTTAATCTATACATATCCTTTTTTAAGAGTAAACATGATTTTAAGCATCTTTATAATGTATGTTAACTTTATTAAGTTCAATTCAGCATAATAGCATTAAAGTGTGCGCTTAAATTAAAATTTTGTCCATAGGCTCTAATGTTACGAAATTTTTTCGTATGTCTTTGTAAACGAACCATAAACATTATATACACCAGTAAAAAAAATTTCAGCTTATTTTGCGTTTAAAATTAATAATTGTTACAAATTTAACATCGTTTGGATGACTACGTGACATTGTCAGAACACTTTTGTAAGGTCCTGTACATTAATTATAAAGCTTAAGAGCACATATTTTTTTTCAAACAACATAAGTTTAAGCATCTTACTCACGTACGCTAGTTTCATTCTCTTCACTGCAAAGTAATGATATTAAAATGCGTTTAAACGAAATTCACCCCATACGCCGTAATGTTAAGAATTTTGGCGTACACAAGTTATAAAAAATATGGCAATAAAAATTATACAGCTACTTATATGCAAAGCAGGAACGTGTGCGCCAATTTGCAATTCAATCGAAGGATTTTTGTGGGCGCTATTGCGGTACATACAAATTCCTCCCATAAGCCGTAAAGATAAAAAAACTTTGGCGTGTCCCTGTACACGAACGACAAATGGAATACACACCTAACACTATACAGCTAATTCTGTTGGGCTCGTGAATATATGTACCAAATTGCAAGTCAATAGCGTTATTTTGGGGGCCGCTATCGCGGTACATACAAATTCTTCCCATAGGCCGTAATGATAAAAAAAAAAATTGGCGTGTCCCTGTACACGAACAAGAAATGGGATGCACACCCAAAACTATACAGCTAATTTCGTGGGGATCATGAACATGTGTACAAAATTTCAAGTCAATAGCGTGATTTTTGCGGCCGCTATCGCACGACAGAAGGAACCCAAAATCCTTTTGAGTGTCAACAGAGGGCCTCCACTAACGTTTCGGCAAAAATTGCAAGTCAATAGCGTGATTTTTGTGGTCGCTATCGCGGTACATACAAATTCCTCCCATAGGCCGTAATGATAAGAAAAACTTTGACGTGTCCCTGTACACGAATTACAAATGGAATACACACCCAAAACTATACAGCTGATTTCGTGGGGCACATGAACACGCGTACCAAATTGCAAGTCAATAGCGTGATTTTTGTGGCCGCTATCGCGATACATACAAATCCCTCCCATAGGCCGTAATGATAAGAAAAACTTTGGCGTGTCCCTGTATACGAACTACAAATGGAATACGTACCAAAAACTATACAGCTAATTTCGTGGCTCTCATGAACATGTGTACCAAATTTCAAGTCAATAGTGCTATTTTTGCGGCCGCTATCGCGCGACAGACAGACACAGCCCAAAACCGTTTTGAGTCTCAACAGAGGGCCTCCACTGACGTTTCGGCAATTAGAGAAATGAACCTCATATCTGTAATTAAAGAAATAAAAGTATTACAAGTAAGTGTATTACAAGCTTTAAAGTATTACAAGTAAGTGTCCGTCTACTTTTTTTATGCAGTGTAGAAACTAATAATTGACTACTGTAGCTTTTTTAAATATGTATGATTAATGTACATAAATAAAAATCATATAATATATTTGTTTGATTTTTTTCCCCCTTGTTGACATGGAATTTTAATAAGGTTTTATGTGGATATAAAACTTATTGCAATATTATTATAGAATTGTTTTGTGCTAATGAAAAAAATCCTGAAATTTTTAATGTAGATAGAAAGCTATAAATATATATATATAACTCAACTTTTTAGGTAGTTAATTTATTAAAAGTGACATTATGAATGTTCAATCAATTAACCAAACAATCATGTTAGTAAAAAATTTCCAGCTAATTTCTAATTTTAGCAATCACATGTCTGTTAATATAATTAAATCTCGGATAATGTGCCAAAAAGATTTTTTGCCCCCCCCCCCCTTTTCCCCAGACTCAAAATAATTTTGTTTTCTTCTAATGCTAATCACATCTATTTTCCGTATAAAGATGTCACACTAGGTGAAATTTATTAAATGAATCAAATTTTTGTATTTCTCTTTCAATAAGACAAAGTAAATTTTCTTGCAAAACACAAATTGTGTATGAGAAATAACATTATTTTGTTAGTGTGTCATCATTATAGCCTGCTGTTTTCTGTATCGAAATGAAATTAATACTTAACTACAAAAGTTCATATATTTTTCCTCATTACTAAAACTTTAAAATCTTCTTTCTAATACTATAATTATTAATAGCATTTAAAAGTTGCATTATATGCTACTGTAACTACCCTATATGTTTATAAAACTCACTCTTAAAATACTAATAAGAATAAAATCAAAAACACTCAAAGTATATTCAAATGAGATCATATCTTCTCTCAAAAGTCGAATCATTTTTCAATGATTTGATTTCTCAGCCAATTTTGTCTTTATCCCACCTGCTTTCATTTCAGATATTAAAAATTTTAGGCTCGAGAAGTGTGAAAGTTTAAAAAAAAAATTATATTCAAACAATATTTAAAGATTTTTTTTTTTCTTTTAATCTGTGGGAGTGCATATTTTTTTATTATTATTTTTATTATTAAAATAATACAATAAAGGTCACTATTTCTTAATTTCTCGACCATATCATCTGTGTTTTATGCCTTTATATGTATATAGATATATATATTTTTAATTATGTGTGTGAATATCAGGTATAACGTCGACTCGCGAGTGGCCACTGAGTTAATCATGTTCGGTGGCCACTGGTCACTTACAAAAATTGTAAGTCTTGACCTCTACTAGCTGCAAATATGAATACTGAATGCTATTCTCTATGATGTGATTACTGGCATTTTTGCTTTCAGTAGGATTAGATAGTACCATCTTTCATCACATGTCTTTCTGTAAAGTAGACTTTATATTGGCTGTTTTTTTTTTTTTTTTTTTTGTTAGAATTTATACTCTATGGAAGGTATACTATGTCCATAACTAACAAAACTAGAAGTTCCATATGCAACTGTGATTTTTGTTAATGACGAATCTTTTGTCTCACATGGAATTAAAACGCTATTTCTGGCATGAGAAGTGTTTAAAAGAAAGGAGACACATTACAGTGTTCAACAATAAGTACCACAAAGATCTCCTTTCAGTGTTTTTTTTACAAACAGCTAATATGCATTTTGGGAATTTGGACTTTACAAGACAGAAAATTGCTAATAAAAAGGTTTCACAAGCAAACAAACTAACAATAAAAAAAAGATATTGTGGAGAAAAGATTCATTTTTTTTATAATTTTTTTTGGTCAGTAGAACATGAAAAAATTTGTCTCAGACAATTTCGGAGGGGGGGGGGGAACTCGAGCCCCCAGAGCTCCCCCTCTGGATACGTCCCTGGTCGTCAGTATCTATAGCAAAAGCTTGATTAAATGTTTGCTTTTTACACTTTGGTGCAATCTTTCTAGATAAACATTCAGTTTGTGTACACTAATTGTAAGTTATTTCCTTATTAGTGCTATTTCCTAAAGTATCTTGTATTTGTACTTTTAAAACATTAGATTGGTTGTTATTCGGTAAACCCTGTATAACATAAAAGTTATTTTTCATTTTAGCAGACCACAAATAGTTCCAATTAGGATTAAAAATTTTGAATACTTCATCAAGTTTAGCATGAAAACCTGCCTTATCCATTCGACTCATACTAATTAAATTTCTGTGAATTGCTGGGACATAGAGACAATCATTAAGTAATTCCTCTTATATTTGGATCATCTTTAATTTTAAACTGCACAATTCCTATACCCTTAACTGGATGAGATGTAGTTCCCATTTCTATAATTGAACCTTCTGGAGAAGGTTTTAGGTATGTGAAAAATTCTCAATTTTGACAAATATGCGCAGTCGACGCACTATCTAATGTCCATTCCCTAGTTGGTAATAAATTTTCACTTTCAAAACATTCTGAAATAAACTCAGTTACAAAAGAGGATTCTTTTAAATTTGTTTGATCTTGAATATTACACTTATTTTTAAACCTACAAATATTTTCTGTGTGATTTGGTTTTTCAGAAAAACTACATGTAACTAATCTTGCTAACTCTTGTTTTAATAAACTAAATGAGTCAGAATGTTTAGGTTTTTCAACAGAAAAGCATTCACTTGTTCATGCAAGTTACGACGATTATATTCTTTAATTATTTCAGATTTTAGTTTTGCAAAATTAAAATCTGTATCCTTACAATTTTCAAATTCTCGAGCAAGATAATCGTAATCTTCAGGCAAATTTTGCAAAAATATATAACATCGGTGTTCCTCACTTACAATTTCCCCTGCATCTGTTACTTTTCGATACTGATGTTCAAATCTATCAATAAAAGTTGGGAGTTCAGGATTTGGTTTCATGGTTCTAAATTCAGCTAGACATAGAGATTTGTAAGAACGACTGGCTGTTAATGTATCCCAGATATTTTTTGGTTCTTCTAAATTATCAATCATTAAAATTATTTGACTACAATAAGTTTTAATTGACTGCTGCTTTCGCTTTAGATTGATTTAATTTAAACTGTTCAATTGGGGATAATTTTTCTATCTCTTGAGAATGCTTATCTGCATCAATCCAAGCAATTAACCCTTCTGTTTGTAAAATTTGTTTCATATTAGTTGACCAAGATTGGCAATTATATCGAGTAAACAACATCTGTGGATTTATATTGGATGCGATTTTTCAATTTAATGTAGCACTAGCATTTAATTTTTAATCAATAGACAAGTATACACACACACACACACATATATATATATATATATATATATATAGTATTGCAATGCTTCATTCTTTAGGTTAGGGCTGGGCCCATAACCACTGTTAACTTAGGAAGTGTGAATAAATTAACTTCAAAAATATGTGTGAAAATTAAAGTTTCAATGTACAGAATAATCAGTGGTAGGGTAGACACTCCAGTGATTGGCATGCTCCAGTAATTCACATCTATCCCGATATAATTAATAAATAAGAAAAATAATAAAATCCTATATTTTACATATAAGAATTTTAACATTTTATGTCGAACACTGGAGCATAGGGTGCTAATAACTGGTAAAATGAATAACTAGCAGTGTCAAACACTGGAACATAGGGGTCAATTACTGAAAACTGGCAGTGTCAATTACTGAATCATTGAGTGGGTGTCAAATAAAAATTCATAAAAAAATAATTGTTATCAAATGTATATATTTTAACATATATGTGGTTCTGGATGTCTTTCATACCATATGTACTAACTTAAGATTTCTAAAAATATTTTCTGATGACTAGAACGTTAAAAACATCAGAGATTGCTCTAAAAGTGTCAATCACTGGTGCACTTACCCTATATAAAAGTGGAATACTATCAAACTTAGAAAATACTGTTGCTCTACTATACCCAGCAAAACCACAGAAGACGGCCAACACGAGGCCAAGTGCTGGTTGCCAACAGTAGCTGCAGCTGGCCCGTCGGTGGCAAAAGTTACGGTGCCGCAGGGAATATGTTACGCAGGCCGTCAGTAGGCCATATTCAATCGATCCACTGTTGGCAGCCTGCAGTAAGTTAAAAATAAGTTAGTGGGCCAGTGAATGGATCGCTGCTGGCAGCTAGCAGTTTGATGAAAATAGGTAATGGGCCACTGTTGGTAACCGATATTAGGTTGGAAATTGTTAGTGGGCCAGTGCTGGACTACCTGGTGGCAAACATAATTTTTCTATGTTATTGCTGGCAGCCTGCAGTGGGCCAGCTGTGGCAAACATAAAAAATTATATTACTGCCGGCAGTTTTCATTGGTCCTTTATATTTTCCCATTAAAGGCCCGTTTCACTCACCGTCGCCGGAAGCCGAAGCCAATGTTATTCCATGGGAAATTTTCTTTGCAAATAACTTATTAACTAATACGTATTTTTAAATTTTGTTTTCATATTCTGAAAATTTCTAACTGTTAAATTGACGGACATTTTTTAAAAAATTATTTTTTTATTTTTTTTATATTTTATTTTGAAGCTGCAAAATACGAATTTTCAATATGTGAAATTTTTCATTTTGCAAATTCAAAGTAAAATATTAAAAATAAAAAAAAAAATACATTTTTAAAAAAAGTCCATCAATTTAACAGTTGGGAATTTCCTGAATGTGAAAACAGAATTTAAAAATATGTATTAGTTAATAAGTTATTTGTAAAGAAAATTTCCCATAGAATAACATTGCCTCAGACTTCCGGAGACGGTAAGTGAAGAGGGCCGTTAATAGGACAGCAGTGATTTAGTTATAGCTAGTATATTTATTTTATTGGTGATACCTTTAATTTTATTAATGCTTTTTTCTTTTTCTTTCTTTCTTTTCTTTTTTTTTTTTTTTTTTTCCCCCTCTCTCTTTTTTCTGATGAAGTAGCAGCCAGTTTTTTCTATGAATCCAATATTTAATTTGATTTTGTACATATTCATTTTTAAATACTATTTACAAGTATTTGATTCATACACTATGGTTGTAAATTCAGGATTTCTAGTGCAATGTATAGGAAATATTCAGTTGATCCATTTTCCTTATCATAAAAGTTTAATTTTTTGTTTTCAGTGCAAACATTTCTCTGTATTACATCTTTTGGTATAAAGGAGTTTATGTTTTTTTTTTTTTTTCTTTTTTTAAGTGTTCAAATTTCAATATCTTATATAAATAAATGTAACTTTACATGTGAAAATTATAAAATATTGAAACAAAAATTGTTATAAAGAGAGCATTGTAAAAAACACCATAAACTAAAAAATAAATAAAATAAAATAAATAAATAAAAATAAAAAATTGCAGCAATTGTTTCCGGTTGAAATAGCACGAAGACCCTTCATCAGGCGAAAAAAAGTGGGCACGAGTGCAGCAAAAGTAATTTGCTGCAATCGTGCTTTTTGTTAAACTCACGAAGGGATGTGTTATTATTTCAACCTAAAAGAACTGATGCATTTTTTTTTTGGGGGGGGGGAGGGGCGGCGGCAATGATTATGTTCATTTACAAAGTTTTCTATTTATTACTACAGTACAAAATCTCAAATCTGGAATCGTCCGTACCGTGGCCTTTCCGGATTTCGGACTTTTCCGGATTTTAGGTCACTTTCTGATTTACGGCAATAAAAAAACGGACATCTCCATTCCGAACGCCCTTTTAGTTAATAACTAGCTTACGCCCCCGAGGGTGCGATTTCTTAAGAAATTGGAGTATACTCTCAAGTAACATGTACAATACTTTGAACAAACACCATAAAAATTTGCAAACAAAACGCAGGCAGCAACGATTACGCTTTGTTTGCCGCACTCGTACCTACTTCGTTTGCTTGATGAAGGATCATGTTTTCTTTCCATCCGAAACGATTGTTGCGAGTTCTTACATTTTATGGTGTTTACTCTTATTACTTTTAAACACCAATTCTGTGGTGCTTTTTTATTATAACTCTTAAGTATCCAGAAAATCTTGGATATTTTTCTTTTCCCAATTGATAATTTTTTTAGGAAGGCAGATGATCAAGCTTTCTTTTTTTCTCTCTGTGTGTTTATCTTGAAAGTCGCACATTTGAAACCACAGAAATTATCACTGAGAAATCGGCTGTTTAGAATTAATTACACAGCTGTCAAACTTAACCAGGCCGCCACAAAGAACTTTTTCGTGTTGTTGATAGTCCAATGGAATCTTAACTCCCTCCCCAACTCTCTTCAATGTCCTTGAGTGAATAATTTTTCGACGTGCGATACCGAAAGATGATTTTCCAGTTTTATACAGATGACGTTATTTGAACTTAATGCGAATATTCAGCATTTGACCTGTGCAGATTTATTTTCATTAGGTTTGGAAAGCAGATTCTGAAAAGGGTAAAAGAAGGGAATACAGTTTCAGCTGAAAGGAAAAAAAAAAATATATATATCGTTCGGTTGAGTAAAGAGATAACGGAATTAGGGAGAAAAAGAAGAGTGCATTTGTCTTTGTAATTGTAAATATTTGAGAGTTTTATCTGCCAATTACCTATTTAAAAAATATTTTTAGAATTCCATAAAACTCATATGTTATACAGGTTTTCGAGATTTACTACAGGACGCTTGTCATAAAAAGTTGTACAGATAACACAAATGGTTTCAGTATAAAAATGCATAAAATAATTTGGATACATTACAGTTTAAGAGAAACTTCTTATCAGCGCAAGAAAAAATCTGTATACAACGCTAAAATACAGATCAACATAAATTTTATAGATGCAATAAGAAATGGTTCCGATCAAAAATGATAAAATAAATATTTGCGGTTCATTTAACAGTGATGCACAAAATATTCTTATACGTTACGGGAAATTGAGGTGGAAAATATTTCAGTTTCGTAAAAGTGAAATTATTTTTCAAACTTGCATTTAAAAAATAATAATAAATAAATAAATAAAATAAAACAGTTTGTTATGGCTACCACTTTTTATTTTATTTTCCTATAATAGTTTATAGAAATTACATATTAAAATTATTATTCATGAAAATTATTTTCTATGATGGAGATAGGCGATTTTCATTTAAAAGAAGTACAATATACTAAATTTCGAAAGAAAATCCATTTTATAGTAATATATATATATATATATATATATATGTATATATGAAGAAATTTTTCGACATTCGGTTTTCGAAGTATTTGCATGTTTTGAGATTCCTGAACACGATTTGACCATTTTTAGAAAGTTTCACTCTGTAAGTGTGTATAAAAAAATTGTGGACGCTGTATCTCACGAACCAACGGACGAAATTTAACCAAATTTGTTATTTAACCAAACTTGATTAAAATCGTTCCCGATTACATTTGTGGATCATTCACTCAACACATGGCTCTATATTTCTTCTTCTTCTTCGCAATTTTCAATATGACACAGTATAGGAAGAAATTTTACATAAATGATTTCAAATAAATGATAATTATTATTATTATTTTTTTTTATTATGAATTAAAAAATAAATATTTAAATAACTAACTACAAACCAGGAAAATTTTTTTGTATAAGTTGAACAATCGCTCGCCCTTCCCCATGAGGGGATAAATTTTCAATGCTGGTATTTTTCAAAAGAAACTCATCAATAACTTTCAAGTAAATGACTGAATTAAATTTGTGGTAAATTAAAACAAAGTTATAAATTATTTAAAAAAAAAAAAAAAAAAAAGAAGATGTAGAGGAAAGCATTTTTTCAGAAGTTGGCACACAATTGATTTTTTTTTTTTTTTAATTATTATTATTGAGAAACACTGTTCTAAAATGAAAATCGTTTGCATGCATTCAGGAAAATGATTTTAACAAATTATTTGCACTACGCGAATTTGCATAATAAAAAATATAGAAGAAAGTTTTGTGGTGCCACATCATACTAGTTTTTGTCAAAAATTAAAAAATCAATAAATTTGCTTTAAAATATCACAGGTGTATAATATAATCGTTCGTTTAAAGATACTGGCGAATTCTTTCCAAGAATACTCATAATGGAAATTTACTCTATCTGGGTGTACTTCTCCCTCAGGGGTGAAGGAAGTGATGCTTGTACATAACAAAAAAAAAAAAAAAAACGCGGAAGAAGTAAACTTTTTAGACTACTATCACTTTCATAAATTTTTAAGACACAAAGGAGACAGACAGACAATTTTCAAATTATTTTCATCAGAACAACCCAAAACGTGTAAAATCTATCGAAAACCGGATGTCGAAAAGTTTCCCGAATCTAATGCTTTGTTCTTAACTACACTGAAGGAAGAAAAAATAAATAAAACATAAACTGTAGTTATAAGTGTTCTAATAACTTTCTCCCGTCCAATTAAGATCCATAATTTTTATTTTATTAAATCAATTAAAATAATAATAACAATAATAAAATACTAGAAAGTATGCGACTATCATAATTTACTAAAACGGATCAACTGGATATTTGTTATATAGTTCTAGAAATCATTTTGTTATAACAATGGCTTTAGAGTCAAACATTTAAAAAAAATAGTATTTAAAAAATAATACAAAAACAAATTAATAATTGAATTACTTACTCATATATTCTTTTTACGCGATTTTCAATCTCGCACCCGCACCCGCAGACTACAACAACGAAGAAGAACTTCGTATGAAATGGCGGACAGGGAGGGAATTTCAAATCAACAGAAAAAGAATCACAGCGCCCTCTATGCATACAAATTGGTTATGGCCTAATAATTTGTGGCCACAACATGAAAAACATGATGTTGGCCGTGTCGTGATAGCCTGCATAAGGCCAACTGTGTTTATGCCACTTCTGGGCCACCGACCATTTTTCTTTAGGCTTCCATCACTGCTGGCAGCCACAAACGGCCCGCCGCTGGAGTTATATGGGGCAACCGGTAACTGATGGCATGTGCAGGATGCCAGCAGTAGGCCATAACGAGCCCAGCAGTATAAGTTTTGCTGGGTACACATAGTCATTAAC
Source organism: Salticus scenicus (assembly GCA_963930645.1). NCBI lineage: Eukaryota > Metazoa > Arthropoda > Arachnida > Araneae > Salticidae > Salticus > Salticus scenicus. The sequence continues at coordinate 123,713,927 of OZ005651.1, read as the reverse complement.
TTGAAGTCTACCTCTATTTATTTAAATTTAGTAAGATAAATTCAGTTTCAAAATACACTATTCTGCTTAAAGAACTTTAGGTAAGTACTTTCTTAAAAATGTAGAATAAGAAAATAAATTTTCACCCATACTAAGCAGCCTGAAGAAAATGAAACTTGGTGTAAAAATAACTTGTTCATAACAAAATCTTTTAAAATAAGAACAAAGAATTTATGATAAATATTTTTTATTTAATAAATCCACTTGATTCTTAACATTATAATCAATTTGACGGAATAAAATATAGCATTTAACATTTAATTTAAATATATAGATACTCATACCAACACCTTTGCACCATAGACCACGAAAGGTGCCCGGGTTCGATTCCCGGCTCTGGTATTTTTCACATAGTTGGTAAATAAAAATATCAACCTTTACACTCCAATTTACTTAAAAAATGAAAATTCACGGTTGATGAATTCATGAATAAATATTTCTAAATTGAAATTTCGTGGATGGAGTTGTGCTGCGATTAATATTGTCACTTGATACAGCTGTGTTTGCAGACTCGGTGACTTGGCCAACGAATATTATGTGAGAAATGCCTAGCTGGTTGTCAGCCAGGGTAGCTCAGTGGTAGAGCATCCGTGCATTAAGCGGAGGTGCCCGGGTTCGATTCCCGGCTCTGGTATTTTTCACATAGTTGGTAAATAAAAATATCAACCTTTACACTCTAATTTACTTAAAAAATGATTTTATAGAGTTTTTTTTTTTTTTTTTTTTCGAAAAATGCAGACAAAAATATTTATTTCAGTAATCAGCATGAAAATTTGCAAAAATGTGACAACTAAGTTAGAAGGATCTACCGGATACTAGAAAGTATCTTAAAAAATTAATTTTCACTTTCATTCTCAGACATAATGTGAAATGAAGTCACATATAGATGAAATAAAAAATGATTATCTGGGTGACCAAGTTTACTCTGTCTCATTGCAAAAATAATTCATAGAGTAAATACAGAAATTTGTTTTCTGAAATGTATTTTTTATTTGTTTGTCCTACACGGAGCGCAGGTTACCAGTGAAATCTAATTTTCCTAGAGATAAGAAAATTCAAACCAAATTATCATCTCAAACCCCTAACATTTTTTATTTATTTCATTTTACTTTATTCTTATCAAAATTGGTCAAGCAGTTTTCTAGAAAACCAGTTTTCCGTTATATTTTGTTCCAGGCAAATTACAGGTCACCAATAACTTCTAATTTTCTTGAAAACAATAAGTCAAATCGGTTTTTCATCTTAAAATATATATATATATATATATAAATATATATATATATATACACACATTTTTTAATTGATTAAACAATATCGAGGAAATCTAAATTATTCTGCCATATTTTTCCTGGATTTAGAGTGAGTAGCCAGTGAATGTTAATTATCCTGAAAACGAGGGTATCTGATAGCGAAATGTCAAAGGAAACAACGTTTCTACCACTATTTTTTTAGGGCAATGCATGGGATATCAATGAACGCTAATTATTCTCAAGAGGAGGGCAATTCATATTGAATTGTAAACTCAAAGCCTCTAAATCTAAATTTTTATCAAAATCGTTCAAGTAGTTCCTAAGAAAATCAAGTTTTTACCATACTTTGTCACTGTCAAAGTGAGGGTTAACAGTTGGCTCTAATCTTCAAGAAAAAGAGGGAAATTCAAATGAGTTTCTCATCTAAAAAAAACCTTTAACACTATTGTTTTATCAAAAGCGTTAAATCAATTTCTGAGTAAACCAATTTTTGCTATATTTTGTAACCGATTATTAAAAGGGTTAGCAACAAAATCGAATTTTTCTGAAAATGGGAATAAGTCCAAATGATTTCTCACTGCAAAAAACACTTAAGCTCGAACTTCATTTTAAAGTCATTATATCCATTTCCCAGTAATCCCAATTTCTGCCATATAATGCAACAGGTGAATAAAAAGTTAACATCGAATGTGAATTTTCCTGAAGACTTGGATATGTCCAATCGATTTTGCATCTCAAAAATACATTAACGCCAAATTTTCCTAAAAATCATTTTATCAGTTTCTGAATAAACAAAGTTTGTGTCATATTTTACATCTGCGGAATAAAGGGTTAAAAGCGATCGGGAATTTTTCTGAAGACCAGGTTATGTTCTATCACCTTTTCACGCCCCCCTCCCTCCGAAAAAAAAAAAAAAAAAAAAATAATAATCCCAAACTGTCATTGAACTTGATATATCTGTGTTTGAGTAAATCAAATTTCTGCCATATGTTGCAAACGGCAGATAAAGGGCTAACAGCAAAAGCGAATTTTGTTGAACATAGTATCTGTCCAATAGATATTTCCCTGTAAAATAATCTCAATCTCGATATTTCCTCAAAATCGTTATGTCCATTCCCAAACAAACCCAATTTCTGCTACATTTTGGAAACAGAGGATAAAAGGTTGTTTTACATATGAACGCGATTTTTCATGAAAACGAGATAAGTCCAATAGATTTTTCATGAAAAAACATGAAAGAAAACACTTAACACCATATTTTCATTCAAATTGTTATATCCATTTCCGAGTACAGTACACCCGATTTTTGCAATATCTTGCAACGGTCAGAATAAGGATTAACAACGAATGCGAATTTTCCTGTAGATGGGGATAAGACCAACTCATTTTTCCCCTCTGAAAATCCTTAGCGCCCAACTTGTATCAAAATCATTATACTGTATATTTCTGAGTAAAACCAATTTCTGTTCTACATGTTCACAGTGGTGGATAAAGGGTTAACAAGGAACACAAACTTTTCTGAAGATGAGAATAAGTCCAATGAATTTTGTACCTTGAACCTTAGCCCCAAATTTTTATTAAATTCACTATCCATATCCATTTTCAAGTAAACTCAATTTCTGCCATATTTTGCAAACCAGCGGATAAAGAATTGACAGCGAACGCAAATTTTCCTAAAGATGAGAATAACTCCAGTCGATTTTTCGGAAAAAAAAAAAAAAAAAAAAAAACCCTTAATCCTAAACTTTCCTTAAAATCGTTATATATATATATATATTTCTTAGTAAATCCAATTTATGCCATATGCTGCAAACGGCGGATAAAAGTTTAACAGCGAACGCAAACTTTCCTGAAGATGAGGATAAGTCCACTCGATTTTTCTGCCTAAAAAAATCCTTAATCCTAAACTTTCATCAAAATCTTTACATAAATTTCTGAGTAAAGCTAATTTTCATCATATGTCGCAAATGGCAAAAGAAGGGTTAACAGCGAGGAACAATTTTTCTAGAGATGAAGAATCTAGAGATGAACAATTTTTCTAGAGAGAAGAAAAAAATCTTTACCCCAAAATTTCATTGAAATTGTCACAGCCGTTTTCGAGAAACTGAAGATACATATATAGTATGTAACAAGACACGTAATTAACCTTTTTAATATAAGCAATGGATTATCGGGAATATAATTTCCGAAATGGACAGTAAAGTCTATCTTCTGCATAATGTCAATCAGTTTAACAATGGGGGATTGAGATATTCTAATCCTTCAGAACGTCTCTTTCCAGCTATGTAAACGTGTGTGGGGAGATAGACGGATAGCAGCTCATCTGCTTAGCATGTCCCAAATATGTCCTATCAGATTCATGTCAGAATATGCTAAATAAATATGATTTTCTATAACGTTCTTTCATCGTAAAGGAAATTGTCCACTAGCGAAACACAATATGACCTGCTATTGTCTACTATTAAAATAAAATTATTTTCTATTGCTCTATCGTAAAGATTTAATCTGTATGTTGCTGAAATGTCAAAGTTCCATTTCTAATGATTTGGAGATCAGTAAAATCATCAGTTGAGATGACACTGTAAACCGACATTAAATTCTCTCTAAATCTGACATTTCCTTGCACAGATAAAGGATTGTTATAAGTCCCATGTTCCCCTCAAAGGAAAATGAAATTATTATCAAGAATAATTATAAAACTCGACTTCTTGCAGATGAAAATATTGCTCAATTTATGTGTACTCCAATTAAAATACTAACTTGTCCACACTCTGTGGGCAACACGAGTATGTTCTGTTGATGGCATAAAATACCACAAATCTACGAACTTATAGACCTATAATGCGGAATCAATTTCAAACAGTTTCACTCAAATTTGTTGTGCCAGTAGTTGACTGAAGATTGTGTAGGAGAAGAGTGGTATTCATCGTTATTTTTGTATGGTCCTCATCCATAAGTACCAGTCTTAATTTGGTAGTTTCTCGTCTACAACTTTATCTTTGACTTCTGTGCTCATTTGCATTCTTCAAATATCATTTCAAATGATGTAAATTACATTTAGTGTTATAGATTCTGCAACTACGGATAGTGTTTGCCCTTCTTCTGAGCAACCATTGATTCTTCAGATTTCTGAGTGTGATATTGTTCAGACATTGCCTACAAGACAATTGATGCTTGGCCTTGTCCAAGCAGGTTTTGCGACAGATTTGGTGCCACCCCTAATTAATATATTCACACTAAGTATAATTTGATTATTCAAGGTCCTTATACCAGATGGGTTACAGTGTTACCTAGTAATAAACAACAAAGTTAATGTTCCTATCTCAAAAAGCTGTAAGAGATATTGTGAAAAGTCAATTAAAAGTTATAAAACATCTTAGATTTAGTATGAAAAGACGTCTTATGGACAATAATTTCTAAAAAGAGTTTAAAAAATACGTGTTTGTTTGGTTTATGACTTATCAACACTTTGAAGTTAAAAGCCACAAACAAATGGAGAAACTATCATTTTTTCGACTAAAAACTAGAATTTGCATAATTCACAAGACTGGTTTAAATTATTTAATCTTTTCTCCGTTTGTATGCATTTTTTAGCACCATGGATTCAAGAAATCTCGACTAAACAAATGCACATTTTACACATTCTCATTATAATTGTGCAAAAGATATATTTTCGTACAGAATCGAGAATATTCTAGTGCTTTGTAATTGACTTCTATTGGTATCTCTTATTATTTTCGATTGAAGGACGTAAATTCCCTTATTTGTCGATCTCAGGTTGTAATGGCCAGTCCTTGGCAGGTACTTTTATGCCATGAGCACAGTCCAATTTTTCATCTTTACCAACTTTTAAATCTACCATTGCCGTCACTGATACAAAGCACTGAAAGAAAGCCTTTTCTTTTCTTTTTTTTACCATTCCATTGAGTTCTCAGATTAAGCTCATTTTCATTTATTTTTGACTCATTAGGAATTAAAAAAATGTACTGTAACTACACATATCAACGAGACAATTATCGATGAATTATCTTTCAATTAAAGTGTATAAAGCTACTTTCGTTACTACAAAAATAATCAAATATCACTTGAATAAAAAAGTTTAAGTTTGGGAGAAATAATAAAGATGGGGCCCCATTATCAAATACTGCTCCGGAGCCCCCAAGTCCCTAGTTACGGCTCTGGGTATCACCAAATAAAGGGGGATACTTATGATGAAACTTTCTTACCAGTAGTGATTTTCTCTATTATCAGATTTTTTTTCTCTTTATTAATTTCCTGTTTTAGATGGCATAACGTTCAGTGTGACATTAAATGTGCATATTTGTATGCTCTTTGACACAACTGCATGGTTATACAGTTAAAGGTAAATAAAATTTAGTATGTAAACTTGATCGCGCTCTGTATGGTCTCCATCAGAGTGGTTGTTTATGGTATTTTGAATGAAATAGGGTTCTTTTAGAGTTGGGTTTTCGTAAATAGGATTGCTAATAGGACCAGACCAGACATTGCATATGCAGTGAATATTTTTAGTCAATTTCAAAATTCTCCTGGTTTAAATAATTGGAACGGTTTACTTAGATTATTGGGATACATTTTGTGTACCGAAAAATTGAAAGTTAATTTTAAATTGTAAAAATTCAAGTTTATTGGCCTTCTCTGACACTGATTTTTTTATGAACAGAAATGATTGTGTATTATTGGGGGGACAGATTGTTTTATTAGATGTTGTTGTTGTTGTTGTCATGTGACAAGTGCAGAAAAAGAAAAGTGTATAGGCAAGTCAAAAGGGACCAAAAGCATGGAGCACAACCCTGGCCACATCTCTGACTTTTTCGGTGTAAAGGTTGTCATGGCAGCAGTTGAGGTCAATGTTGAAGAGGGTCGAGGCAACAGAGATGCAATTGAAGAGATGCCTCAGATCCAGCTGAGTTCCTGGGCAGTGCCTGCATTCTGCGTAGGTTCTAGAGCCATTGGGCATGATCTTCATACCTCTCGTGTGCCCCGTCTGTAATCTGCTGATGGTAGTGGTGATTTCATGGTCAAGATTAAGCTCCGGAAGGCACCATTTCTTCCGAGGTCCGTCGTAGAGCTGATGTTTTGCGACAGCATTTGCATCAAAGCAAGTGGTTTGCATGGGAGGGGGATTTATATTCCTAGCCTCCTTGGCGTGGGAGTCCGCTTGTTCATTCCCCTCGATTTTGACATGAGCGGGGACCCATTGGATGGTGCAGGTTTGTTACCTGGCAACTATGCTGGACAGAAGCATGTTGATATCTTGGGCGAGTCTCGTTTTACCTCCTTTAATGGCCTCCAGAGCAGATTTGCAGTCAGAGCATAACGTTGATGATGCCATTCGAGGGAACTGACTGTGTGAAGTAAAGGGCAAGAGTGGCTTTTATGGCGATCGGGGGAGCCTGTAACCCCCTAGAGAGCGCGTCCCCAGGTGGTAGATAGGGGGATGCCTCCACTGGTTTTCCAGTGGGTGGTAGAAGAGAAATAAATTACCTTCCGCAGACCAACAGGTAGAAGTCCAACCTCTCGAGGCAATGGCGAACCCATATATGACAGAGAAAGGTTAAAGAGATCCTCCATGCTCCAATACGACAAAGATATCAGAAATTACATCAGTCTGAACCACTCATGCCTTGACATTATTGAAGAACCATATTTTGCTGTCAAACCACTGTCTACTGTTAAGATCAATTTAGACCTGCTGGAACCGTGTTCGAAAAAAGAACCACAAGAAACCATTAAGAGGAACGGCATGGAAACTATAGCCAAGCTTTTTAAACCTGACCTTGTAACCGCTTATACCGACGGCTCTTCCAACTCAGAATGTGACAGAGGAGGTTCTGGCATCTTCTTTCTCCTTCCAGATCAAACATCTCTCAAACATCGGGTCGCAGCCGGAAAAATCACCTCCAACTTCACTAGTGAACTGTTTTATTAGATAACAGCCCAATTTCATGGAGGACATTTAAGCAAAAAGGTGTAAGTCTTTCCACAACGAAAAGTGAGTTAGTTTTAATGTGCGATTGCATAAAAGAGCTCATGTGGTTCAATCATATTTTAGAGGGTTGTATCAATTTTAAGTCGATCTCCGTTAAATACTGTATACCGACCCTTTTTGCCGATAATCAGTCTGCCATTAATTTTACCAAATCACCCATAGAAAACAGTAGGTCGAAATATATAAATGTTATTTTTCATTAGAGAATAGCTTTTTGAAGATCTTTTTGATTTGAAATATGTTGAATCTGAATCTAACTTGGCGGATCCATTCACCAAACTCCCCACTAAAGGAAATTTTCATAAGTTTATATATAAAATTTTTGTATAATTGTAAAAATTTTAAATGTAGAATATATATGTAAATTTTTGGATTAATTGTTTTTCATATTAAAATTTTTGGGGTGCTATTTTCAGGGGGGGGGGGGGGGGTCTTAATCTTCATTGCCATGTCATTGTGATTTTTTTTTTTTTTTTTTTTTTAACAGTGTGCAAGAAAATCATGGTACCACATTTATTTGAGTTTATGTAAAAGTCATGTATGTATTATATTAATGGTTATTTCATTAAATGTCATTTTTGTTTTAGCAATGGGGTAAGGGAAGAACCTGTTAATCTAAATACATCTTCTGTGTTTAATATATATATATATATATATATATTTATCTTTTTCTAGTAGCAATTAGAAATATTTGAACTAAATGGTTTGATGATGGACTATTGTGATTTTTGTATAATGGAAATCAGATGATTATGAAGCCCCTGTAATTATTATGAAGTCATGTGAAGATGACCTGTAAAAGTCTTCAAGAATTTCACTGTTTAATTTTCTTTTATTATAATAATTCTTGTTTGTAAATTGCTGGTGATTGTCTATTTTCAAAATGATATGGTGGGGGGCTTGTTGCAGTAAAATGCTTTTCCATATCATTTTTCAAATTTAAATATATTTTTCATGCTATTAAATTATGGAGGAATTTTTATTAAAGTTAATAGTATAATTAAGTTAAATTTATAGTGTAATAGTGAAATTAAATCTTTATTTGGAGTATATAAATTTACCTTTTTAATTAGATATATTTTATTATTGAAGTTTTGAATTAATTAACTTTTATAAGTAAAATTGCTTTTGTTTACTGTTTCACTGTGAACTATGTCGTTTCTGATATTCAATATGGAGAAATTTCATGTTCTGGCCCATAGATGGCATACGATGATCGGCATCGTTTGCTGCCTTAGCAACGGATCACGCACATGGGTGTTGCCGGACGAATTGTAGTGGTAGAAATATGCTGCCTTATGAGTGGCTGCTTATGCAATGTACTTGGGTGTATATATCGCGGGAAGAAATTTCAAAGCTTGCCTTTTACCTTTCTTTATTTTTCTTTAGTTGTTGGTAACGTTTGAGAGTTAGCTCTAAGAAGTTAACATTATGTTACTTTAGTTTATTAAATATGTTTTAGTTAAACTTCAATTTTTAATTACGTCTTGAACACTGAGAGTGAAGATATATTGAATAAGCAGTAGTTAAAGTTATTTAATTTTCATTCACAGTATGTCATAATTGACTTTTTTTTTTTTTTTTTAAGTTCAATTGAAATTCTTTTATTCAGTTATTCTCCAGGCATTTTTAAGATAATGTTTGGCAATTGCTGGCAATCACAATTTTCACTTTATTAATTTATGTTTTTCTTAATTGTTAAACTATACAACCTTGTTATGTTTTAATTGTTAATAAATATGTTTGTTGTTATTCAAATTGGTTTTTATTGAAGCTGCACTTTGCATTCATATTAATTATTTAAATAGTTTAAATGGTTGAGCTAAACTATACTTCTATTGTGCATTGAATCTCTGCATTAAAAATTAATTTTTGTTACAATTAAGTTTGTTAACAGCAATAGATCTCTTTATTCGCTGGTACGATATGAATATTCGTTATCCGCAAAACAATATTAACCTAAAACAATTATTGTTTATAAATACAATTAATAATTGTCGATGTCATTAGTTTTATTAAGAAATAACTGAATAATTTCACCATTTATTTACATCCATATTTGTTAAAAAAAAAAAAAAAGTCATATTCCTTTTATATTTTTTAACTGTTATTTCTATTTAAACAATTTTTTAAAAGCTTTATCATCAATTTATACTGAATTTTTTAAAAATATTTTAACAGTTATATAATTTCTTTCAAATATATTTTTCTGATCAATTTAGCAAAAATTTGGTGTTATTTATTTTTATATTTTTATTTTGTTAAACAAACCAAAGCAATTTCTTAATCAGGGTACTGATTATTTTCTACTGAGAATCTAATTTCAGAGGTGGGGGGAAGGGAACACTAATAACCTTTATTTTAGAAATTTTAATATTCTATAGTACCGTCACCAAAAAAAAAAAAAAAAAAAAAAATCTTTGAGCTGGGAAAAAAAAAAAAAAAAAAGTCAAATGCCGTTCCCGCCATAAAAATGTGCTGAACCCCAGTGACGACACGTGGTGTCAGTTGACCACAGACAAACTTTCCCTATCCTATCAACACTCAGCTCACCTCATGGACTTTTAGAGTAAGGCTGCATGCTCTTTGCTTTCTCCAGCCAGCTGGTATTTCGATTATTTGTTAAAAGTTTGCGAACCTACATCGATATTCCTACACCACACAATGGGTCGGATTAAGCGTAAAATGGAGGAGAAATATCCTGCTTTGACTCTGCTAGAGAATGTGACTCTGTGATTGATGTAGTCAGAGATCTAGCAGATCATTATAGATGTAGCCAGATGTAGAAAAACATTACAAGATCAATAAAATGTAAACTTTTAAGTCAAGATCTTAACATTCAAGTGGTTTATTATAAATATTACATTGAAGTCAGTATTTTGTCATCTCACCTTTACATTTTATTGCCATCTGCATTCATTTAGGGATGGATCTCTGGCTACATCTGCCATTTGGCTACATCTAGAATGGTCTGCCAGATCTCTGGCTACATCAATCACAGAGTCTCATTCTCTAGCAGAATAAAAGCAGGGTATTTCTCTTCCATTTTAAGCCTAACCCGACCCATTGTGTGAATTGGGAATACCAATGTAGGTTCGCAAACTTTTAACAAATAAAGAAGTTCTGTCTGGTGGGTACAAAGAGCCTACAGCATTACTCTAAAAGTCCACGAGGCAAACTGAGTGTTGATAAGATAAGGAAAGGTCATCTGTAATCAACTAACACCCCGTGTCATCACTGGGGTTCGACACATTTTTATGGCAGGAACGGAAATCGACAAGTAAAGTTTTTTTTTGCTGCTGAAGTGTAAAGATTTTTTTTGCAGCCACTGTATAATAAAACAATTTATATTATTATTTTTATTTAATCATTCACTTATTTATTTATTTTGTGTGTGTGTGTAATTTTAGGTTTTATGTTTATATTAATCTTTACAAAAGACGAAAATATTGGGTTAATGAGAATTTTCAATTTCTAGTTTTCGATGAATATTTACTCATTTTCAGGTGCCCTAACACAGGAATCAACCTTTTTCAGAAAATGTCAGTCATGCATTAGCACAATTTTGTAGATACTACATCTCATTAACCAAAGGACGGAATTCAACAAAGTTTCATACTTGGTTCAACAGTTACTTATATTGGTGCTGATTAGATTTTGGGATATACCACCCAAATACATTATACTGCAATTTCCACCATGAAAGATAAGTCTGTCTATCACAGTTTCTATAGTGTATCAATGCACAAAACTTGATATGAATGAGAGTCATAACAGAAAGCTATGTTTAATCAATTAGTGTGCATATTGGCTGAGAAATGATGTAATGTAACCCTGTTTATGGGAAAGCAATATATTAACTTCTATGATATATAAATGCACCAAACTTAGAATGTAAAATGGATATTTTAAAAAACTATGCTATTATAATTTGGTAGTTTACAGCAGTGGCCGAGAAAGAAAACCGGTAAATCACTAATTAGTGGTCCTTACATAGACTTACATCTATTTATTTAAATTGCCTTTCATTGTTGAGTTATTTGTTTCATATCATAGGTAAAATTTGTTTTTCTCGATGCATTGTTGCAATTGTGACATTTTTTTTTTTTTAAATCATCTTTCTTCAGTTATTTTATTCAGTCCTCCAAACCAAGGATAAAAGTTTACTTTCTTTTTACTTTCTCTTACCCATAAGGTAGAGAAAGTATTGTTTTTGGGTCAAATTTTTGAACGCGAGATTTTGTTATATTTACACGTTTTGAGGTCCCCTGAATACGAAAATCATGTGTTTAGCAAATGGTCTGTGTGTCTGTCTGTTATCAGCATATCTCAAAAACAAATTATGGCAGAAAGTTCAAACTTGGTATTCAAAATGTATATCATATAGGGATACTACAGTAAGATTTTCGTTAAGATCAAGCAAATGGTTCGTGTACAGGGACAATCAAGAGAATTCTAATACATTACATCTATGGGGGAAATTGCAGGTAAGTAGAGTTTAACGTCTATAGACTGCACTAAACCAAATGAAACGAATATATATTTTTTGTAATAGAGATAGTTAACAGGGAAATTTTTTTTTTTGTGTATGTAGGAGCCTTGCCTTCCCCCCCTGGGGGGGAAGTACCCCCTCGAGGGGAGTAAATTTTCATGATGGGTATCTTTCAAAAGAGCTCGCCAATACCTTTAAAACGAATGGTTGAACCATCGATCTGCGATAATTTAAAACAAAGTTATCTATTTTTTTTACTTTTAACGAGAAAAAAAATGGTATTTTTTTAAAGTGAAAACTTCTTTAGACGCGTTGAGCACTTTTGGGTGAACAAAAATCATTGAACTCCCGTCATCGTTAGCTAAAGCTTTCCATTTGAAGTGAAAACATTTGGGTGAACAAAAATCATTGAATTTGCGCCATCGTCAGCAAACGCTTTCCATCCTTGTATGATACAAATAATGTATCATACAAATAACTTGCTATTGTGAAGTGTTAATAATTATATACTGTATATTGTTTTAAAATCTGGTGCGGCTCTACACGACTTTTCTCATCTCCGGGCACTGTCTCTATTGCAGTTAGACCTCACAAAACCGTGAGAAAGCCCAAAGCTGCCATTTTTCTCATGTTTTACAATCTGGTGCGGCTCTACATGACTTCTCTCATCTCCGGACACTGTCTCTTAAAGATTGCAGCCGGAAATGTTGCAGTTAGACCTCACAAAACTGCGAGAAAGACCAAAGCCGCCATTTTTCTCACGTTTTTACAATGGGGTGCGGCTCTACACGACTTCACTCATCTCCGGACACTGTCTCTTAAAGATTGCAGCCGGAAACGTTACAGTTAGACTTCACAGAACCATGAGAAAGACCAAAGCCGCCATTTTTCTCACATTTTTAAAATCTGGTGCGGCTCTACACGACTTCTCTCATCACCGGACACTGTCTCTTAAAGATTGTAGCCAGAAACGTTCCAGTTAGACCTCACAAAACCGTGATAAAGACCAAAGCCACCATTTTTCTCACGTTTTTACAATCTGGTGCGGCTCTACACGACTTCTCTCATCTCCGGACACTGTCTCTATTCTAGTTAGACCTCACAAACCGTGAGAAAGGCCAAAGCCGCCATTTTTCTCACATTTTTACAATCTGGTGCGACTCTACATGACTTCTCTCATCTCCGGACACTGTCTCTATTGCAGTTAGCACATTAAATAAAATTGTAATATAATTTTTGTAGTAGTAGTTTATATTAATGAATAAAAAAACACTTCATTTAAAAGTATTTCCTACACAATAAAAAATTTCCTGACGATTCAAGAAATACACACGTAATTGTTCACGTTTTCACTTCTGTCAGCACTCCCGAAGTGCAACTGTTTTTTTTTTTTTTTTTTTTTTTAATATTGAGAATAAAATGGACTTTTTTTGGATATTTAGTGTTATACTACTTCTCTAATATGGAAATCGTCTGCATTATCATAAAAGATATTTTTTTAAAATAATAATTTTAATAAATTATTTTTTAATAACTGAATAAAATTTTATATAAATCTAGGCGCATTAATGAAACGGGGGGTTGAGGGAGGGGGGGGGCGGTAGCCCCCTCACAAAGAATTAATTATCATATAAAACTCTTCCGAAGCCTAATTTGAATTGTTTAACATAGGTTTAGATAACATCGTTATCTTACCTCTTAATCTCCAACCTGTATTTATAGTATTAAATTTCAGGGTAAGAGAAAGTCGTGTGAGTGACACACCAGATTATTTCTTGTAGCTATGATGTTAGTTTCAGCATTATCTTGGGGAAACTTGGGCATTTTTTTATTAGGAAGATTTTGCAAAAGTTTATTGTGTTAATTATGTATTTCAGAAGCATTTTTAAGTGAAATGCTGAGATGATTGAATGTATTTAAATAATATAATACTGCTTCATAACAACACAGTAATGTATAGATAAGTCTGTGCATAAATGTGTTTCTATTATCTGTTTTTCTATATTAGTGTTGATATGGTGTTGCATTAATCGGAAATTGTACATTTAAAAGAAGTTAGTGTATACTGTATATTTTATGATATAATGGGTCTGTCCTATACAATTCAAGCCTTTTTTATATCCAGAATTGACATTTAAATTATCATTATGAAAAGAATTTAAAAATATTTAAGTCCAATATCGTGATACATCGCGATATCACGATTTTGCCTTGATAATATATTGTGATATTGAAATAGTTACATTGCCCACTCCTACTAACAATTAGTAAGTAAATATAAATGTATGAGTTTGATAATAAATAACTTGAGTTTGAGAAAAAAAATGTTTTTTAAATACTCAAAATATTGATATAGGTTTACAGAATAAAAGAACAATATATTTCATACAACATTTTCTGAAAATTTTTGTAAAAATGCTTGAAAGTCTTGCTGCCAAATTCTTTCAGCAGATGATCGTTCATTATGATTAATATGACTTAGCTGAACTTCATTTCTAACTTTTGAAAATTTCTTCATTAATCTGTATCTAAAAAATAAAAATATTTTGAATTATTTAAAAATTATAACAACATTTGCATGATTTGTGGGGAAAAAAAAAAATTATCAAAGCATTAAGTTATTCACTGAACAATAATATACTGTTTCACCAAGGAAAAATAAATATCAGGAAGGACAAATCACCTTTTGAACCTTTCAAGAAAAATGTTAGTAGTAATGTAACAAATAAACAGTTAATTGAACATTGATTATTCAGCTAATATTAACTTAAAAATTTTATCTTATTTATAAATTAGTTTTTATTTTTTATTTTAACAGCATAATTATGAATTTCTTTCTTTTTCTTTTTTTTTTTTTATTATTTGAATATTTTAAAATTAGACTAAAGATAAGATTGAAAAACTTAAATGATAACAAACAAAATTTTACCTAGAGAAATTAATAATTTGTATATATTTCAAATAAAAATAGAATATCATTAACAGAGTTAAGTTTCAACAGTAAAAATATAAAGTCCAGCAACATATATAAAAATTGCAGAATTAAAAAAAGTCTCAAAATGGAAAATTTAATGGAGTTAATAAAAAATTCTGGAAATATTTCACAAAATATTAAATGAATACATAAAACATACAGTTCTTAAATAGTGGCTTATTTATATTTCTAAATATATTTTGATTTTATAAACTGTACAGGTGAAATTATCATAAATTTTATATCACATTATTAAATTCATTTATAATTCCAGCAAAAAGTGTGATACATTTGAATTTTAACAAAAAAGTTGCAATTTTTGCTTAAAGGTATGGTCTACTTAAATAAATAATTATTTTAACATCATTAAGCAATTTAAAATAAAGTAAATCTTAGTTATCATCTGAATTAATATAATAATGATTCTAGCGCAGGGCGTGAAATTTCTGCTCGCCACTGGCGAGTGGAAATTTTACTGTGGCGAGTAAAATTTCGGTCTAAATGTAGATAGAATTTTTACAGTGTACGGTGCAAAAAAAAAAAAAAAAAAAAAAAAAAAAATATATATATACATATATATCGTTTTAAAGACATAAAATCCTGCTAATCTTAAGTAGGGTGATTAGATATCCACTTTTTAAGAGGACAGTCTTCTTTTTCAACACTCTTCCCTCTTAAACGAAAAAAAAATCACAGGACTAAAAAGTCTTCATTTTAATGTTTTTCGTCCTCTGTCCTCTTTTTTAAATGAAAAGGATTTAGTTCTTAGTTTAAAAATTTTCACAAAACTGGGAAGCTCAATCAGCTGTTGGCTATCAAACGGTGAACACTTACTGCTTTCTGCATTAGGTTAGCAAAAGAACAAATTTCTAATAAACTTCCCAAAGCATATTATGGTTTATGTCTATTCAGATTCCTCGAATTAAAAAGAAATAAAAGTATTCGCTATATTTGTACGGTTCTTTGATCCAGAACACGGAATCACTGTTGAAATTGTCATGAAATCATTAAGGTGGTGCTTCAGTTGATACTTTGTGGGTTGACGTGTTTTCTCTCTTTTGCAAGAATAATATTCCTCGTAAAAATAGGCCCAGCAGTGACCGAGAGGTTCTGTCATCGAAGCTGGTATACGTGAGGAGCTGGGTTCGATATCCGGTTGCACTCGTTGGCTTAGCTGTCACGAGTTTCCTGTGGTTTTCTCAGAACCTAGCATAAATATGGGCTAGGACATCTTAGAAAGATCCCACAGAGGACTCTCCTGCTCAGGCCTAGAGCCCTAGTGCAGAGAATTGGCCTTAATGATAACACTACCACCATCTCACAAAAATATGAAAAAGTTGAAATGAACAAAATGTAGACATGTGAAAAAAATCCCCTTTATATACCTACTTTAAAAACTTATTAACTACTAAGACTAATTTGGGTTATACTTGTGAGAAATTTTATGAATTGTTGATAAAGAATGACTGTTCGTTAAAACAAATCGTTTTATCTGCCGAATATTAATTTTCTTTTTTCTTTTATGATTATGATTTAAAAAAAAGTTTTTGTCTACAGCAAAAATTAATAATTAAAAAACAAATCTATATTGTCCAGTGACACCTATAAAAATTAGGGATGTTTCCTCTTGTATTCGTATATTATTAATTTAAATTAAGGTGTACTGATCCAAATTCATCATTTGAGATAAAAATGCTTCCACCACTTGTGTAAAGTAGCTTTTGAATTGGTTTTTATAATAATTTTCATCCAATTTTGTGTTCTCTAAAATAACCTCTTTTTCAAAATTGAATGTCTTCTATTTTCTTATAAAATAAAAGACATTGCATAATTTCTCCTCTTTTCCCAATAAAAAATTCTGGTCACCTTATACGTGAAAAATAGAATAAGTTAATCATATTTTGTGGCAAGTAACTTTTTATTCCAGCGAATGTAATCTAAGTTGAAATTTCGGGCCCTGTTCTAGCATGTCAACATAGCTATCAGGGCCTGACTCAGATACTCTTGTGCCCAAGGCACAATCCAATTTCTGTGTCTTTACAGAAATTTATAATGAGTTCCCTAATTATTCTGTTAAAATTTATAATCAAATAAATACAGCCATATAAAAAATTATAAAAATGGCTCAGAAAACTGGGTTTAAATGTACATTAAAAAATTTTAATAACTGTTTTAAAATTACACAATGTTTTACAATACAAAAAGATGCATTTTTTACTGCACTAACATAAGAATCTTTCAGAGTATTAGAATAATGATTTTTGAATTCATATAAAAAACAAGATGGATCTCAATATTAAAAAAAGATTAAAACAAAATAACTATTAAAATTAAATTAAAGAACTGGTGTACAATTAACATTTAAACTTAGAAACTTCTTCACACACGATGAAATTAATGAAAGCACTACCAGTTTTTCGAAAGGACGTGGCCTTTCTTCTTCCGGTGCAAAACACGTGCTACTGCCTTGGAGGCAAAAGCAAGACTGAAAACTGGGCGAAACCCAAAAGGAGGAGGAGTAACACAACCAACCAATAGGAAGCAGCCTACAAAACCAATCAGGGAGGAACACAACTAAAAAACAGGAAACAAGAGAAACAAACATAAAAAATGGAGGGAAGGGATTTTTAAACATTTATATATTTTTATTTTATTTTTATTTAAATACCTTATATTTAATTTTATTGCATTTTAATTGTTTTATTTAATTTTAATTATTATTTTTTTTTTTTATGTATTTATTTATTTTATTTGTTTTTTACAAAATGAAGGAAATTATTTAATCAAAAACAAATTTTTCCAAGCTGTAGACAGCAAGTGGAATCAGATTTTTCATTAACAAATTTGTTATGATTAAGGTAGATAGCAAAATTTCCCATGAAATTCAACTGAAAAATGCATTTGGCATAAAAGATAACTTTGGCTTGCTGAAAAATAACACTATGGTCAGATTCCCAACTATGTTTCGCAATAGAAGATATAGATATCTCTTGTTTAGTGACATACCCAGAATGTTTACGTAAACGCCGTACAAGATTTCTTTTTGTTCGACCTATGTAAGATCTTCTATATCTAAATCTTCTATTGCGAAGCATAGTTGGGAATCTGACCATAGTTTTAATTTTTAACAAGCCAAAATTAATTTTTATACCAAACACGTTTCCGAGTTGGATTCCCTGGAAAATTTATCTACCTTAATCATGATAAAATTGTTAATGAAAAATCTGATTGCACTTTACTGTCTACAGCTTGGAAAAATTCGTTTAATTCGATTAAATAATTTTCTTCAATTTGTAAAAATAAAAAATAAAACAAAATAAATAAATTAAATTTAAATAAAACAATAAAATTAAATATAAGGTATTTAAAATAAAATAAAATAAAAATATATAAATATTTAAAATCCCTTCCCTTCATTTTTTGTTTGTTTCTCTTGTTTCCTGTTTTTGGTTATTTGGTTTTGCACGCTCCTTCCTACTGGCTGGTTGTGTTGCTCCTCCCCCTTTGGGTTTTTCAGTTTAGCTTTCAGTTCAGTCTTGCTTTTGCTTCCAAGATAGATGTACATGCTTTGCATCTGAAGAAGAAAGGCCATGTCCTTTCGAAACTGGTAGTGCTTTCATTAATTTCATAGTGTGTGAAGATGTTTAAATAAAATAACTCTTCTCAACAAACTCTTATAAACTGTTTCTATTTTAAACTATCCGCATTTATGGCACAGACATAATCCGCTTCCTATGACAAATGACTGATTTGATGCACAAATTTACATTAATAGAAAAGGGAATGTTGATTATTAAGTCTTTCACATTGATTTTATATATAAATTTCATTAAAAAAAATCATACTATTTAATTTTTTGGACCCCTAAAATCTTCATGTTTAGAGCACTTGCCCAGGCTGTCCATGCAATAATCGGGCCTTGACAATTGTCATCAAACTTATCAGCTACATTATTTTGATAAATCTACCTTTTTTTTACCCCTCCCAATTTTTGACTTATATTTTTGAAAAAAAAAAAAAAAAAAATGGAACATATATTTTGATATTTACAAAATGTCAGTAAAATAACCCTTCTTCAACTCAAAATCTACAAATTTAAAACAAACTTCTAAGTTCAGTTTTCATTGTTTGTTTGATAATTATAATTATTAACTTAGTAGTCAACTTCAAGGATTTCCTCTTTGAGGTTCTGTACTAGTCCTACTTTCAGCCTATTACATTTTATTATTGCTTTCACACTGCACTCCTGCCTACCTTTTTTGCTTGTTAAAAAGTCATGTTTAAATATTTCAACGCAAAACATTTATTGTATGTTTTCTGAAATGCATGATGTTTTCTTATACTTTTCATCTTTTAATTAAGTTAATAAATACCTGTCTTGTATAATTAAATTTATGTTTAATTACTTAAAAAAAATAATAATAATTTTCACAAGTGTGATATTGATCTGAGGTTTAAGGTCAATTGTCCATACAGGTCAAGTATCTTTCCATCTTTCTTTTTTGCCGTCATGATTATGAAAGATATAACCCCCTTACCTCAGTTTTTACCTGCTATTTCTACCTGTTTTAGTTGAGAGTTTAAACAAAGAATAAAAGGAGAATATGCACTTCTATTTTTCTATGTCCAGTGTGGAAAAAAGAGGGAAAAAAATGGACGTCTCTTTAAAACAGTAAACAGCTCTTCTATGGAAAATGATTATAAGGAGTAGGCTGGAAGAATCCTCTCTGTAGAGGTCTTTCAAAGAGATCCTGATCTGTATTCACAAGAGTGCAAAACATTTATTGTATGTTTTCTGAAATGCATGATGTTTTCTTATACTTTTCATCTTTTAATTAAGTTAATAAATACCTGTCTTGTATAATTAAATTTATGTTTAATTACTTAAAAAAAAAAAATAATTTTCACAAGTGTGATATTGATCTGAGGTTTAAGGTCAATTGTCCATACAGGTCATGGTTATGAAAGATATAACCCCCTTACCTCAGTTTTTGCCTGCTATTTCTACCTGTTTTAGTTGAGAGTTTAAACAAAGAATAAAAGGAGAATATGCACTTCTATTTTTCTATGTCCAGTGTGGAAAAAAGAGGAAAAAAAATGGACGTCTCTTTAAAACAGTAAACAGCTCTTCTATGGAAAATGATTATAAGGAGTAGGCTGGAAGAATCCTCTCTGTAGAGGTCTTTCAAAGAGATCCTGATCTGTATTCACAAGAGTGCAAAACATTTATTGTATGTTCCTGATCTGTATTCACAAGAGTTTTGGAGAAAATTATTCTACCTTTGTGGGATTAGTATTAAGAAAACAGAAATAAATAGATAATTTGAAATTAATAGAATTAGACAAAATTTAAAGTTTGTATGCTGTTTTTTCATAATAGCATGTATATATGTTGTTAAAATATGTATTAAAAAATGCGAACTTCCATGTGCTTGTATACCATTTTATATTTTTGGGACATAGAGCAACAGCTATATGTACATGCTGTTTCACATTTCATTAATTTTTTTAAAACATGGTCTTACATAATCCACAACAGCCTGAATTATGCTTCGGAATGAATATTGTAAACAAGAATGTAGCATTTATAATATCCTCTCCTTCATGGTAAAAAAGTTCCCATTTGAGTTCTTTCAACAGCAGTCTTTTCTAAATCTATTTACTTTTGGGTTTCATTTTTAATAGCGTGTCAGAATAAAAATTTGTGAAGAAAACAGTTTATATAATATATATATTATCATTATTATTATTACATATTTATATTTTGATATTCATTAATATAACTGTCTGCAATTTTATTTAACTATGTTCTGTTACTAATTTGGTAATAAAAGAGAAAGGAAAAGACTGCTACTGCAGAATGAGCTATATGACAGTAAGTTATAAATTTAGACAATTAATTGTTATTTTTAGAGAGGTTTATGGTTTTTAAAAACTGCAATCTGTGATTGCAAAACTGTAAAAACAAAATCACATTAGTATTAACATAAATTTAAAAAAAAAAAAAAAAAAAAAATCTTACTTTTTCCATGCTTTCTGAATAATTCTTGCAGCTGTATTTCTAAGTATATTATAAAAAGGTGCTACTCTTCTCTTTCCAAGTAAAATATGGAAAAACATTTTATTGTATATTACTTTATCCAACTGAATAAGTCCACTGCATATACAAGGATTCCCACAAAATGCTAATAATCTGTACCCTGGAACATAACCAGGTACTGATATTTTTGAAAAACTGCAGCAGGGGTTAGCTGATTTTTTGCTTAATTTTAAATTATCTTTTTTAATGTTGTAATCTCGAGCATATTTATTAAAACATTCATCACAAATAAAAAATAAGTCTCTTTTCTTATCAGTTAAAGAACATATCTGGCAGATACAGGTAGATAGATAATTTTGCTTTAGATGCCTGGAGCACACACTGTTGGATGGTTTCTCAATAACAGATGAGTGAGAAATATGTCTGGAAGTTGTTCTTTTCTTTTCTCTAAACCAAGACTGTAAAATAATAATAATAAATAAATAAACAAATAAAAAACATCAATTACACACTAAGTTGATTTTAGTTCATAATTTTTTCAATTCTAGTTCTTCATACATATTTTATGACATTTAAATAGTACTTTCAAAAGACAGAAAGTGACCGTGATGGTCCAAATAACAAATTTTATTACGTATATTAAAAGAGATTATATATTTCATTTATATCATTTTAATTTCCTAAATTTTTTTTATAAATTCAAACAAAAGCCAAACTTTTATTATTTCCAAAACTCTTAAAAACCAAAATACAGCACTATAAAAAATTAAGATATTGTCATATTTACTCAGTTATAAGCAAAATAAGATTAAACAAAGCACATTTTATGAAAGATTTGAAATATATATAGATGTAGATATCTGTGTATGAGCAATTACCCAAAAGAAATCAGAATTCTTCAGTTAAAATTTACTGAACCAAGTTCCAAGATATTCCAGATACGTTCCTCTGCTCTTAAAGAATCTGTTGTCAGTCTTTAAGCATGAGTGCATGAATTTTCTCAATATTTTTGTCAGCTCATGAAGTTGACGGGCATCCAGAATGAGGTTTGTAATAAATTGACATTTCCCTTTTACTGAATGAAGAAAACTACTAATACTTAGTGTTTTTGATAACACTGTATGGGTAAGCAGTTTTTAACATTTTAACATTAATTAAAAGGCCTTACTTGAAGTTTCTTACAAAAGTTTTCGGTGTGGGCCCACACCATCTTCAAGCTAGCTCCCCAGTTGTTGTTGATGCTTCTGAGCTATTCAACTTCAGTCCTCTCCTTTCCTCTAATTAGACGTTGCTACTTGCTATCAAAGTCAATGGATGGATTGTTTTGGTTGCAACTGCACAGGTTTTTGATAATTTCTACAGCTTTGCAATTGACGGCATAATACTAATTTCCATAGTTTGCGAGTTTATTGATGTTGTCGAAAATAATTTTGATGTCATAATTTTGAAAGACTTTTGTTAGTGCGGTAGTTGTTTTTATTAAATTTTATGTCTGTCTTATATTCTTTTATTCTGGTTTTTATTTTTTCTTCGGTCATTCCAATATAACCAGCGTTTTTACCATCTTTTGTTTCATAGCTTATTTCATAAATACCGGCTGGTTCTAGGTGATTAATTTGATCTTCGTCGCTGCAGATTCGTTCAAATATATTTGGATTAGGCTTAATAAAGATGTTTATGCTTATTTTGGAAGCTTCGTTTTTTATTTTAATGACCGTGCCTTTATCATACAGGATGGCAATTGTAAATTTTGGTTTTATTTTTGGGGCACTGTTAATATGGTTTAATTTTTTAATACTTTTTTATATAGGCGATAGATTACATTTTTATGATATCCTGCTTTATTTGCAATTTCAGCAATTTTATTTAACTTATTTTAGAGGAATTGCTCATTTGAACATATTAAAATGGTAAGGCTAATATATATAGTTAAACTCGTTAACGTGAATTACTTTTAATATGAACTGTTTCAACAATCCCCCTCAAAATGAAGATTAGTTTAGTTATATGAAGATTAGTTACTGATTAGCATAAACTACTGATAACAGGAACAAATTTTTCATCCCCCTTGAGATTTGCATTAATGAGGTTCGACTGTATTTGGATTGTATTTATTTTGTATTTGTATGGAGCTTTAGAACTATTACTAATTATATTGTCATTAGTAATAGTAATATTTGAATGACTAAATGAAAAATAAAAACCAGAATAAAAGAACGTAAGACCGACATAAAATTTAATAAAACCACTACTGCACTAATAAAAGTCTTTCAAAATAATGACATAAAAATAAATTTCGACAACATCAAAAAACTTGTAAAATTATGGAAATTATTATTATGCCGTCAATTGCAAAGCTATAGAAATTATCAACAACATGTGCAGTTGCAACCAAAACAATCCATCCATTGATATTAATAGCAAGTGGTGACAACTAATTAGAGGAAAGGAGAGGGCTGAAGTTGAATAGCTCAGAAGCATCAACAATACCTGAGAAGCTAGCCTGAAGATGCTGCGGGCCCACACCGAAAACTTTTGCAAAAGGCTTCAAGTAAGCCTTTTAATTTATGTTAAATTGTAATTATGAAGTTTCCAATTAGAATTTTAAGTTTTTAACACCTCAAGAGTTTCAACAGCATTTTTCCCCAGCAAGAAGCAAAATTTCACAGCCATGCACTGTTTGCTTGAATCGGTAATCATAAAAAATAAGAGCTTTTACAAAAATGATCAATATAAAGAAAAAGGTCTCAGGAGACACCACTGGGTGCAATAAACTCATAATCAGTTGCTTGATGCTAATCTAACAGAAAAAATACATTCCCACAGCAGTTCAACCCAACATAGCACTGACGTGTTCACATGATGTGAACCCCAGATGTGTTCATATTTTTCATTTTAATAACATTGGAGTCATATGTGTAATATAGCTGATTCTTGTTAAATTCAAACTCATAGAGATGACAAGAAACGATCAAACTATATTGAGATTGAATAATCAAAAGTATAAAGAAGCAAAAACAGATTAAAAGAGGGTTTTAAGATTATTTTAAACTTATTTTTATACTGATATCATTAAAACTCTTGGGGTATATATAGTATTTCTTGTCAATGTGGATAATCCTACATTGGTCAAATTAAATGTAAACTCATGTTTCGCCTCAAAGAACACATGAGTTATATTCAGAAACAAGAAACTAAAAAATCGGCCATTGCTAAGCATTGTTGGGAAAATAACCATAATTTCAACTTTAATTCAGCTAAAATAATCTGTTAACCTAAACGCTTATATGAACTCGATTTTCCAGAAGCTTTCCATATCTATAAAAACCATAAAAATATCATTAATTGCGATTTTGCTGTACTCCCTCTATCGTGTTGTTGGAAAAATTACATAAAATCTACATATTCTTAATTTTTACATAGCTTTCTTCACCCCAAATTCCTATTGGTTGTTACTCTGACTCTATAATCCACTTTCCTACCTACATATATGAGATGTTTGGAAAACCTTGACTTCGAGTTTAATTCCTTAAATTTAATCACAGACATACATTATAGTATATTACAAAGTGGCTTAAAAAAAGTACTAAATTTAGTAAGAACAATTAAAAATTTTAGGGAATTCACTTAATTTCAAGAACTAACATCCCCATGTACTAATGAAGTTATGTAGAAAATTTCTGCATTGTATCATTAAAAAGTCTTTATAAAAAAAAAAAAGAAAGACTCAAACCACTTTTTAATATCTCAACATAAGTTCTCTTAAAAAAAAAAAAAAAAAAAAAAAAAAAAAAAAAAACTGGCAAATTGCATTGCAGGGGTAATAATAATAATAAAAATATGAGTGAAAACAACAATGTAAATAAATATGCATTTGAGAGAAAATTAGTTTACACTGTATTGTTCAAAAATTTTAATTTTAGATAACTGGATTAACTTCTAAAATAATTTTCAAAGAAACTTTTTTTTTTTTTTTAATGGTAATAATAATAAATAAATAAAAATAATTTTACATTTATTTCAAAGTATTTGGACGTTTACATCTAAGTTTTGTTTGCAGGGGATCTTAGTTCGTGCAGTTTACCGAAATGGGAGGCAGTTTATATGTGTCGAAGACCTAAAGAATGCTATAAAATGTGCTTGGGAAGAACTGTCTTGTGATATTTTGTTAGAATTGATAGATTCCATGCAGAATCGCATCTTTCATGTTATAAAAAACAATGGCAGCTCCACTAAATATTGAATAACCATGTTAGAAGATTTTCTTTTAGACCATTAGTGTTTGCTAATTATGTTGACCACAGTATTTGGAAAAACCGGTTGGTGTCTTATAATTTTGTCCATTATGTTTTTAAGTTTTTTCATTAAATTATATGAAAATATTATTATAAAATAATTATATATGATAACAGAATAAATTTATGTTTTTGACGTATTTGATAAAACATTTTTAAGCTCTGAATCTCTTCTTTCACTATTTGTCAAATTAGATAGGTGTCTTATAATTATGTCCACCACTGTACCGCTTTATAATGTTACATGGCTTTAACAATATTTGATTTAAAAGCAAATTAATGGCGGAAAGCAAGGTGTTGAAAACGACGGAATCTGTAGGTCTATGGTTATGTTTTGCGGTTTTCTGAAATACGATTCGGATTGGATAAATCATGTAGTTCGCAAAGATTATATTTAAATTTGTGCATTGTTAACCTTTTAGGAACTTGCCTACTTGATCATATAACGGGCAGAGATAATGACAGAAAAATAGACAAATAGACTAACTGAATTTATGATCACTCTCAAACATTGTTGGAAAGAGCTAAAAATACTTGACATAGACGTAAATGCAATTCCAGGAGACTAATTGAATTTATAATCACTCTTAAACACTGTTGAAAGCATTAAAAATGCTTAACACAGACAGAAATGCCATTCTGGCAAATTCCAACTGTAACACTTAATGCATCGGATTATTTTAATGTAGCCATTTAAATCTTAACGCTAAGCAAATCATATTCTGTAGAAAACATTTTTTTTTTAGCATATCAACTATAGATGTAATTTTATTATGATTTAAAACAGTACCATTGTTTTAAATATGATATTACATAAAAATGTCTCTTTCCGAATGTTCGCTAGCCGGGGTAAGAAATTGCTATTGTGTAGAAATAGACTTTTTGCCCTGCCTGTGCTAAACTTTAACATAATGGTATCAAATCCTCATAAACTAATAAAAAATTGCAAGAATTTGCTTAAACAACTAAAATTATTATTATTTTTTTTTTTTGTCAACATTTACTTTTTCTTATAAAATTTTAGCAATTAGACATATTTGCCTCAAATTTTGGGAGGGGGGGCGGGACTGCAGCCCCATCAGCCCCCCCCCTCCTTGGATACGCCACTGGCTTCAGGTTTCAAGACTATTATTGCTATTGTTGGTGGATCAGGAAGGGTGGACAAGATGATCATTTAGAATAGCTTAGAATAATACATATATAACAAACAATCTTACATATTAAAAAAAAGTAGAATGATATTGGAAAACAAGAAAAATAATCAGAGTAAGTAAAATGTATTAAGGTTAAATTTAGGACATTATAGTAGTCATTTGAGACTGGTGCTTTGAGATTGTTAAACCATAAACTGTAAAAGTTACAGATTACAGCAGAAATGCTTTATTGCTAATAGAAAAAAAACAAAAAAACTGAGAACTTATTTTGCTACAATAATCAAATGTACTAAAAGTAATCTGCGCACACATTACTTTTATAGGGGAAAAAAAATGCTTTATTTGATTTCATGTTAATGTCTAAAAAGATAAGTAAGATTCATTGCCCCCTATAAAAGGCACATTCATTGGCACTATATATCTTTGATAAAATCATGATTTATTGCTATGAAGAAAAAAGTGCATAATATGAAAATTTCATTAGAAGGGGAAAAAAAAAATAATAAGTATTTACCAGTATTATCATTACAGCATACTTTTTTATAACTTCAACTTGAAATCCACCACATTTTTTAAGTGTATCAGCAATTTCCATATTGCATCTATATGTTGCACAATCATATGAAGTAACCCTCAAGAGAGAAAAATAAAAATAAAATCTATATTTAACAGTAAAAGAAGAAAATAAAATTGTTAAAAATTATCCATTAATAAATATAGCAGATAAAAACATTATTAAGCTAAAGTAGAAATTAGTTGCTAGCATAACTACATTTTTAGTTTATTGCTTCAATCACATAAGATATTTTATTTACAATATCTTACAACATAATACAATTTGATGCATAATGTACTCTAAATATATACATTTCCAGGGTTTATGTTTGAATTAAATTCTTATGAGTCAGCCTAACTCATTTGTGATTTAATCTGAGAGTCAATGAATGAAAATATTCAAGTTAATAATAATAATAAAAGAGAGTCAATTTATGAAATTCATATATACATTATTATAAGAATAACTAACATTATTACTACTATGTAACAAAAAAGTATATCTAAAAAACTATCTTCAAATGTTCATTCCTTTTTAAGACTATAAGTAAAAATATAATTAACACACTATTAATTAGATACTTATGTCAGAAAACTTTACAAAAATAAAATCAAGCAATTAAATAATGTAGATAATGCACTCTTTTCAGTATCATATAATAAAGAGCCCCCAATAAGTTTAAAAATAAAGCCACTACATTAGGTATAAATGTCCCTATTAAACAGAACAGAAATATTTTTCAGAGCAGAAATGATAAAAAACAAAGTGATTTATCATATCAGCAGGAATCTATCATTTAAAATTCCAAAATAAGGGGGTTAACACTAGTACATATGTAGGAATGAATAAATAAATAAAAACTAGGATTTAAAAAAAAACACTTTAATGACATCGAGCATAATAAATCTACAATCTATGTCAGAACCTATCAAAAAGAAAATATAAAAATAGATTTTAAAAATTTTACTAAACTAGCTAATTACAATAACCATTTTTATACCTTAAATCATGAAGCTGTGGATGTTTGGACATACTGAAATGCATGTAATGACATAAAACCAATCTAAACTGACACAAGGTGACACACTCTACTGAGAGGAGGATATGAGAAGGAACGCATGTCAATGTCAGGTTTATAATGTGTTCTGAAGAAGATCATGATGCAAGGTGACCAAAAACATTAAAGTAGAATTTTAAACAGGTTTTAACTTTTTTTAGTTTCTTTTTATATTAATATAATTTTAATGTAATTACAATCACTTACAAAAGTTTAAGCCCAGTAGCCGATTTTCAGTATTTTAACACATTGCACCATCTCATGTGCTGATTGCATCAGACGCATTCTACTGCTATAAATAAAAATGCCTGGCATGTTTATCGCCAGTTTTTTATTGAATTTGTCGTAGACAGTGCTGTTGTGTAATTATTGTAATGGGTAAGAAACTTTAACTTACTGTAACAAAAAGGTCAGAAATACTAACAGTGCATAAAATTGGATTTTCTGAACGTCAAATAAGTTTGAGGGTAAATGTGAGCAAGACAGCTGTGCCTCAAGCTATTAGTAAATTTGAAATTTTGGGAAAATTTGTGGACCTTAAGAGAAGCAGTCGCCCTAGAAAAGCGAGTGCATGTGATGATCATCTGATAAGGATGATCGCATGAGATCTAAGAATCTTCTGCAAAACAATTAGACATTATCTGGCTGCAAAAGGCACCAACGTCAGTTTGAGTACTATTTCAAGATGTTTGGCCAAAGATTTTGGTTTATCATCCCATAAACAAGCAAGGAAGCCTCGACTTACTCCAAGTATGAAAAAGAAATGACTCTTAATGTCCACAAATTTTCTCAAAATTTTAAATTTACCAATAGCTTGATGCACAGCTGTCTTGCTCACATTTACTCTCTAACTTATTTGACATTCAGAAAATCCAATTTTATACAGGGTCAATATTTCTGACATTTTTGTAACAGTAAGTGAAGGTTTTTTACCCATTACAATAATTACACAACAGCACTGTCTATGACAAAATCCAGTAAACAACTGGCAATAAACCTGCTGGGCACCTTTATTTAAAGCAGTAGAATGCATCTGATGCAATCTGCACATGAAATGACACAATAATCTGCACAAATGATGCAATGTGTTAAAATACTGAAAATCGGCTTCTGGTCTTAAACTTTTGCAAATAACTGTAAACTACAGCATTAAGAATTCAATATTAGTATATCTAATTTCCAGAACATCCGTATTAATTATATAAATAGAATTAAAAAATATATGCAGATATAAATTATTTTAATAGTAATATTTTGTACGGCTATTAAATGTAACTATCCTTTGATTTTCTTAAAAAATATATTTTAATGTAATTATGTATCTGCTTTAATTAGTTTGTTCAAATCCATAATTACACACACACACACAAAAAAAAAAAACCACTTTATCACACCATCATATTTTAGTAGCACTGGGAAAGCATTTTTGTTATTTTTTACATACATCTATAGGGCCCGACTTAGACTACCTGGAGCCCCGGGGCAAGCCTATTCTGTGGGGCCCCCTTGCAGTGACATAAAAGCTCTTTAGGTTGCAGAATTTATGCATACGCCTGTAGGGGGGCCTCTTCCAGACGGAGAGCCCGGGGCATTTGCCTCGTATGCCCTGCCGTTAGTCAGGGCCTGCATCTATAGCCTACATTAACATACAGTAAAAGTACAGTGTTTAACTCTTTTAAAACTTGGACATGTGTAATTTTATTATTTACACAGCTACCATAAGTTGATAATAAATTTAATATTTTTTTTTTTTTTTTGTATAATTTTAGTTACAGTAATTAGTATAAGTTTAAATTGTACTTCTTATTAACGACTTAGATGAAAAGTTGAAAATGCATATTACAGGACATATAATGATAATTATCATCATCAAACTTTGTTCTTCTAGCTGAATAATATCAGCTTATTGCTAGGTTGCTTTTATGGTGCAGGAAAGACATAGGCTTGTAAAATTGATTTAAACCCATACCATATTCTGACATTTGTTGTGTTACAAAATATTAAATATGGAGGGTTCATATATTTCATAATTTATTAAACATTTTTACAGTGATGAGCCTACAACTATCAAAGTATGGATCTAAATTTTCATTGCCCCCCCCCTAATTGGAGCTTCTCCTATACTGAGGAAACCCCCCCCCCCTCCCTTTCTCATTTAAATTTATTACTATAGGAAGGCAGCGCTTTTAGATTTGGGGTTGTTGTTCTACGGTCACTTTTTGTATATTATGACTCTTTAAACAGAAACCTACAACTTAAAGTGAAATTGCGGCGAATGTTTAAGGTTAAAATAATGACATGGCAATTTTACCAGATATATATATTTAAAAGTAAGTTTTCTTTGGAGGCCCCCTCATAACCAGAGGCCCAGGGTGTCCCCCCCCTCCATCCGCCCTTGGTATGCCACTACATTTTTATAATAGCATGACAATAATATGGCAGATGCAATGAAAAAGTAGAATTTTATATTAAATATTTTGATGTGTATAATATACCCACACAAGTGGGTAACAAAATAAAATGAATATTTTTTATTTTATAGATTTTGTCAATAACTTAAGAATCACTTGATAAATTCATTTATAACTTCAGGAAATGTGAAGTAGATATTTGGCCACATGTTTTCTAATTTTATTTTAGATTAAAGATCATTCAGGAGGATCTATTGCAAATGCAATAAAAAATATTTGTGTTCACTCTGCACATGGAAATTTTCTAAATAACCTGTAAGAGTAAAATATTTTGATCTGGTCACATGCAACACATTTATGTTCATTTGTATAAGGACGATTTTTCAGGGTGGCTAAAGAAATTCATAAAACGGTTTCTCGATTTCCCTGATCCTATACAATTTTTGCTGAGATATTGCCCGTTTGGCAATCGTTGTGTAGTAAAAACAATTCCCTTTAGACAGCGCAGCATCACCGCTGAAAGAAAAAAGAATAACTTATATATTTTGTTTTAGATTTTGGTAACAGCCAATAAAAGTTTTAGTTTAGATTTAATGCTTTGACTGCATTCGAAGGAAGAATATTTTGATCACTCACTATGAGAGTAAATGATTAGATTTGGAACCATGTTCCTAAAAATGTTTCTTTTTTTATAAATAATGTACATATCTGTTCATAATTGTTATAATATTAATATGATTAAATATCAAGAAAAGGATTGCATTGTTCTATTTATTTTTTCATTTTTTTACTTTAGAGCAATCTGGAATTTTTTATTTTGTTCTTAAAACTAGAAAAAACACCAAACCATGAAATCTGTTTATTATTTGGTGCACTGGCCAGGAAGAGAATGTAGTATTAAAAAGTAATAATGCTTAGATTTATTTATGTTTTTCATAATATTGGATAGCCTTTTGGGTGAAGATGGCTCAAGGTAAGAATTTTTATATGACTTTCACTATGGATCTTGACCAGTGTTGTGCACGAACGTGTTCATTTGAATGCATTCATGAGCTTAGCTAAAAACTTTGAGTTTTGAGTTGAACTTCGCTCATTTTTTAAATTATGAACCTGAGTTGAGCGAAATTAGTTTTTTTCATGAATTTGAGCGTGAAAAAGCAATTCAAATTCAAACTCATTAAATATTTTTGCCTGAAACATAAAAAGGAAAGTAGAAGACAAAAAGGACAGAAAAGAGAATAACTGTGCAAAATGGATCCTGGAGAAAAGGGCATTTGGAAAAAAAGGTACTGGTAAAAGAGCACCAGAAAAAAGGACATTGGATAAAAAGGCACTTTTGCAATTTGAAAATCGCAAAAACAATGAACATCAAATAATGAATTTAAAGTATGATTTTCATAATACATTTTTAGAAATTTCAATCAATTAAACTGGTACCACTTTTACTTAGTATATACCTGGGGGAAGGGGGGGGGGGTCTAGGAACAGATTGAATGAGAATAATTGCTTTTATATCACCTTCTTACTGATTTTAATGAAACTTTATCTAATAATCACTAGCTGTTTATGACAAAAATACAGTGTCACAAATACTTCGCAGGCTGAATTTTTTTTTTTTTTTTTTATATCACCTTGTTACTGATTTTAACGATATTCTGTATAACTATCACTTATTCTTTATGAAAATCACAGTAAGTGTTACATATAGCTTAGGAGGGGCAAGGGGGTTGTGTAGATGCAAAAAAGATTTTTTTAAACCATTCTATTATAGATTTAAATAAAACTTTGTGTTAATACCACTTACTGCTCAAGAAAAATTGTAAAAAGTGTTACACATATCTTGGAGGGTGAGGAGCCGAAGGGCAAAATGGTTGTTTTTATAACATCATGTCAACTATTTCTCTGGAACTTTGTATAAATATAACTTAATCTTTATTAAAATTATAGCAAATGATATATAATTGAAGGGGGGGGGGGCAAGGGGGGAGAGAAGATGGGAATCAAATATATTTAAACCAGCCTATTACTGATTTTTTGTTTAAATTGTGTGTATATATTACAAACTAGCAATCTACGCCCACTTTGCTGGTCCCTAAATTTAAATGAATTTTCAAAAGAATTGAATCACTACTTATTTTTTATATCATATTTTGGGCTTTGTAACATAATTAAAAATTCCTTTTAAGGTCAAAAAGTCAAAATAACATATTACAAACATACCTGCCAACATTTGAAAATGACAATTAGTAGCACACCAATTTTAAAAATTGATTGGATGGTTGATTGGTTCATTTTTATCATGCGATACACGAATCCTGAACCAAAAAAGCAAATAAATGTATTTATATTACTGTATTTTCTTGTGTATAATCCGCGGGGTATATTTTCAGCCCTGATGAAAAATTTTCCACAGATAATATGCACTGCCGGATGCCTGACATCCAGCTTTATTTGCCACCGAAATCCGGCCACATTATGTTTAATGTCCCCCCTCCCCCTACCTCAGATTAAACATTTTTTAAAAAGTTATTATTTTTACCTAAATATTTTGCATTAGTGTTCATATATAATGAAAAACTGTGTAAGAAACAAACATGATTTATGAAACCAAGTATAAAATAATTTTATTCAAAATGCAGAATTCCTGTTTTTACAACTATATTCAACGAGCCAATAAAATTCAGCAAAAATACTACCTATTAAATAAATATTTTTTGTTGTGTGTTTAATTATGTGTATAATTAAAAATATATATAAATTATAATGATTGCAAAAAATTCTAATCTTAGCATCGCGATAATTGTTTTAAAAATGTTAAAATATAAATATTAAACACATTCAAACGGTTTCTGTAGGCGTTTGATCATGGATTGGTAGGGGAGGGGAAGGGGGGGGGAGGTAAAAAAAAGAGTGAGAAATATTGAACAACTCTACTTCCTTATAGGTTCTAGCATCTAATAAAGTAAGTTTAAAAAGAACATTGACATTTATGTTGTGGATGAAAAAAGATTAGAAATCCTAAGGCTTTCGTGAGGCGTTTGTTTGCCGATCGTTAGGGGGTGGGGGGGGGGGGGGGAGCGAGGAGGGCGCAAAAAAATACACGAATGAGAAATATTTAACAATTCTATCTCTTTATACATTCTAGAAGCTAATAAAGCAAGTTTAAAATGAAAATTGATATTTATGGCGTGGATGGAAAAAGATTGAAAATCGCAAGGCAAAATGCCAGAAATGTTGCAGTTTTGGTGCTAGATAAAAATTCGTAATTTTGGGCCGATTTTCGTAGCGTCGTAGTTTACGGCCCAAATTCGTAGCAATTACGAATTATTCGTAGCAGTTGGCAGGTCTGTACAAATTAAATTAAATTAAATATTTCTTCCGTTTTGCAACAATGCTCTATGGTCTTATGTGAATGATTCTCAAGAATGACAGAGGCCATCTTAACACATCCAAGCACCCTGGGCTAACAAATTCAGGCAACCTTTGCTTCGAAAAAAAATTAATAGAATTTAAATGTAACTAAAATTGAAATATAATTTAATTTTTATGTATTTTAATTTAAATAAAATTTAAATATTTTTATTTTAAACAAGAACAAAAAATCATGCAGTACACATTGTTTATTAACACTTTCCTACTATATGCACTTGTTGTATTGTATAACTTACAATGTTCTTTGTCTTAGCAGACGACAGACAGATACACAAATTGAATCATATTTATACTTAAAAATTGTTAGAAAGTGTTAAAAACACTTAATGTAAATGAAAATGCAATTCCAGCAAATTTCCAATAATTACCCTTAATGTAACTAAATATTTTTTGTGTGGCCCTGTAAATCTAATTTTAATCATATTATATAGTATATAAAATATTCTTTTCTGCATATGAATAACATATTTAAATTTCTTTAAGATTTGTGCAAAGTAAAGTCATTAAAATTTGGTTAATACCTTTCATAGAACGCAATGCTTTGAAATACTGTAGGGTGTCCCTGTACACAAACCAGTAATGGTATTTACTTCATTTTGTATAAAAACATCCAATGATGAACTTGAATAACATATTTCAATTTCATTAAGATCTGTGTAAAGTAAAGGTATTACAATATGGTCCTCAGCAGCCAAAAATATCACTTATGCACACTAAAATTTTTTGTATATATATACATATACACACACACACACATATATATATATAATGATTTATTAAGCATAGTAGAAGCCAAGCAACAGATACAGGATCACTGAAACCACAAAGACCAATAAGAATGAAAAATTTCTTTATGTAGAAGCTCAGAATGGTAAAAAATTCATTAGGAAAAGAAATACACATATTTAAAGAAAACAAATTTATTATTTAACAGCCTGCATAACAAATGAAACAATAAACTAACTCAACATAACTTAACAGAAAAACATAAACTAAATCGAAATTTATGATAAATTAATTTAAGAAACTTAAGAAAGGAAGGAAGGAGGCAGGCGGCAAGACTTATGACTTGCTTGTGGGGTTAAACTAGTTTCACTATATTTTGAAATGGAAAAAGAAATCAAAAAACAACAAATCCTCTGTTACCGCTCATTGTTGAAGATTTTACTCTTGAAGCACAGTTACAAATTAAACACGCCCCATAAGTTATCTCCGTAACAATTTCAAGGAACATATTCTTCAAAACGTAGTGAAAAGTTACAAATTTGATTTGAAATGATATATATATATATATTTAATTTCTAATTATTAAAAAGCAATTTCTAGTTCTTATTTTGAAATTACTATAACTCATGAGAACATACACGGAAAGATTTTAAATTTGTAAAAACAGCGCATGAACTTTTGGTAAAGTAATGATGATTTTCCTCAAAGGAAAGCGTATGGAAACCTGGAATGTTTTTAATTTACTTATATTGAAGTAACAACTAATTAATTATCTATCAAAAATTAATTACTATTGTTTACTAATTCCATTATTAGTTACCTTTTGAAGTTTCTCTACAAATTCAGGGAAGCAATACCTTTTCTTCAAGTGCAGGAACGTTCGCCGGATATAAAAATCAGATGCTTAATAAAATCACTTTGGCTGAGAATATGTGAAATAAACGGCAAGAACTGTATACACACAAAGACATATAAATATCTATAACTGCAGTTTCATTAGTTAGGTGTTCAGATAATTCAAGTTTAGACAGGTACTCTGATTAATGTGTGTAATTCAATTACTTTTTTTAAAACCTTTTAGTCAATCCAAAACTATTTTTACTTAATATAAAATTTAAATAACAGCTTTATACTATAAAAGTGGGTGAGCACAAAATCATTATAGATGTGAATGGGCCCTCCTGATTTTGGTGGGCCCTTTCATCTCCTGGCAACCAAAATTTTTTGACCCAGTCCGCCACTGCCTACACACTATCAAATTTACATAATCGAAGTAAATAAGGTAACTTTCCTGGTAAATATGCGATTTTTGAGCTGTTGAAAATGAAAAATGTCAATATTTATAATGAATACACAAAAATTAGATTATGTAAAGTTCCATTAACATTAAAAAAATGCATTATTTTTAAAATATCACTATTAGAGGTCTTATTACTTAAGATAAATAAGGGTAAATATTGAAAACTTTTGTAATTTCTCAATTTCAGCAAAATCCGTCTTCGGACATGATAAGTTTTATGCAAGATGAAGCAATACCACATATTCTTCATTCAGTAAAAAGCATTTTACAGCTGTACTTTGGTAATGAGAGAATTTTTAGTCATTGATTCTGATGAAATGCCCACCCCATTCCCTGAACATCAGCCCATATGACCTTTGACTTTGGAGACTTGATTACCTTGTAAGAAAGAATATAAGATGGACAATTTTAGAAATATTCAATGTAACAGTTTATATGCAGTAGTAAAGAACATCATTCACTGGATTCAATATCATGTGCACAGGAAAGGTCAACTACAGTAATTTCCGGTCTATAATCCGCGGATTATCCGTTAAAAAAGATAAATTTTTTAAAGGTGCGGATAATACGCTGCCGCGTACTATCGGCAAAAAAATTTCCGCTAGCGAAACGCACGTAAAAACTAAAAATTTCCCGTTACAAAATAAGGCAAAAAATCACCAAATATGGGCGATAGATGTTTCTCCCTTGCAGCCAAGGCCATCGTGATTCATTCTCGCCGGTTCGCTGGGCTCTGCTAGCCGATAGAGGACGACCGAAAGCGCACGCGCGCATAGACATAAAACTTCTCATATGCACATGTACCATGGTTTTTCTCCCGTTCATTCCGGTTCTCTCCAGCTCTGATCCGTTAAAATTAGCAGTTAAACAAGAAAACCGCATTGTCAGTGTTATACCTGTTCTTGTATAAGTTTCTTAACAACAATTCAAAATGGCTACGAAACGTGTTAGTTATACAGCAGAGTTTAAATTAAAAGTGATTCTCAAAGCCGAAGAAGTCGGTAACAGAGCTGCCGGTCGTGATTTTAATATTGATGAATCAAATATTCGGCTTTGGAGGAGGAATAAAGATAAATTGCTTCAAAGCAATAAAAAAAAGAGATCGTTTCGTCGTGGAACTCCGTCTTGGCCAACGTTGGAGGAGGATCTCTATCGATGGATTATGGAGCAACGGGAAAAAGATTTGCCTATATCAACCATCAAGATCCGGTTAAAAGCCCAACAAATGGCTCGCGAATTAGATTTGCGGAATTTTACTGGTGGACCTACGTGGTGCTATCGTTTTATGAAGCGGTATAATTTAGTAATCAGAAATCGCACCACGATAGGTCAACGTCTGCCTACAGACTGGGAAGAAAAAAGTAAAAATTTTGTGGAACATTGTAAAAGAATTATTTCTACTTATAAGTTCTCCGAAAGTGAAATAATAAACATGGATGAAGTTCCATTGTGCTTTGATTGCCCCCCTTCTCGTACCGTAGAGATTACAGGCTCCAAATCAGTAGCTATTTCAACTACTGGCAACGAAAAAACGTCATTCACGGTTGTTTTAGCTTGCTCTGCAAACGGGAATAAACTCCCCCCAATGCTTATATTTAAGAGAAAAACAGTCCCCAAAGATAATTTCCCGACAGGACTGGAAATACGTGCAAACGAGAAGGGGTGGATGAATGAGGAAGTCATGTTGTCTTGGATGAAAACAGTCTGGCGAAAAAGACCAGGCTTTTTTTTTAAACCCAGAGCGCTGTTAATAATGGATTCGATGACAGCACACTTAAAAGATAGTGTTAAGAAAGAATGTGGAGTTCTAGGTGCAAAGCTGTCCGTCATTCCAGGTGGATTGACAAAGAAACTTCAGCCGTTGGATCTCGGCATCAACCGTTCTTTTAAAAGTAAAGTTCGGTCATTTTGGGAAAATTGGATGTCGGAAGGTCTCCACACTTTTACAAAAAACGGTAAAATGCGCCGTGCGTCGTACATCGATGTAGCAAAATGGGTGAATGACGCATGGAACGATGTTTCCAAAGAAACAATTGTAAAATGCTTTCGTAAGTGTGGAATTTTCGAAAATTCTGAAAATGACTCACAAAACAGTTCAGAAGATGATGATGTTCCTGGATCTTTGGATCCAGAAATTATTAATTTGTTTAATTCTGATTCCGAATGTTCGGATTTTGATGGTTTTTCAAGTTAAATAATTTTTTTTTTTTTCCCTTAATAATGTCTTTTGGAATTTTATCACATTTGCAAATAAAGGTATCTTTTTCTATTCTACTGTATTATTATATTTATTATACATATTAATTTTTTTTAATTATTTTTTTAAATGTCCATGGTATTAAGTAAATTTATCACATTTGCAAATAAAGGTAGCTTTTTCTATTCTATTATTTTTCATATTATATTATTATTATATTTATTATATTAATATTTTTTTATTATTATTTTTTAAATGTCCATGGTATTAAGTAAATTTAAAAGTATTCAGTGCATTTCCGATATCTGCCGATCATGTGGTGCTGCGGATTATGTGGCGCCGCGGATTTTCTGCGTATTTTTTTTCTCTAGTGGTTAAATAATGCATATGCGGATAATGCACTGCCGCGGATTATAGACCGGAAATTACTGTAATTGAACATGTTGTGTGTCCTAAATACCCCAGTGTTGATTAATAAATAAATATTTTTTGTGAGTTTAATACTGTATGTCATTTGTTTCTACATGTGCATTTTTATTTGAACATTAATGAAACTTATGTAATCTATATTCCGTGCATTTACTGTAAACGTATTGACCCATTTTATTTCCAATAGCTCAAAAACCATGTATGCCTAAGAAAATTGTATATTCTACCTCAGTTGAGCAAATTTCATACTGCTTACATTACAACAGCACCAAAATCTTCCCTACTGGCACCTTTTTTTTTTTTTTTTTTTTTTTTTTTTTTTTTCAGAAATCATCTCCCCATCATGTCTTCCACAGTCTATATATGAAATTTGGTTTTATTCTGCATTATTCTGTATTAATTTTAAATGTAATTGTCTCCAAACAGGGAAGTTTACTTTATGGCCACCATGTACAAAGATATTCTTTTATACTGTAAACAAAATCAAATTAAATGAGTATATAAAGACTATTGTACCAGTCATTATTCATTAGAAACATTGCATTCACATTTGCTTCCCGTTCACATAGGTATTTGGCAATGCCATGTCGTTCATTCAACACAGCTAAGTGAAGAGGAGTTCTACCTTCTATATCTACTATATTCAAATTAGCACCAGATTCAACCAAAACACATGTACAGTTGACAAAATCTCCACAAGAACTTATATGATGAAGAGGAGTCATTCTACCAAAAAAAAAGAAAGAAAGAAAAACATACATACATTTAGTTATCATGTGTTCAATATCTGCAAAACAGTACTAAATGAATAATTTATATATTTTTTAAGTGCACATTGTTTTTAACAGTTTGTTTATTATTTAAATAAAATGTTATAATAGGATTCACGATTTTCCTTAAAACAAAAATTTTATGAATATATATATAATCAGCATAGAATAACTCGTTCATTTTCATGGTCATATCAAATAAGAAATTTTGCCTAACTTTTTACACAACATAACATGATGAATTTTTCCGTGTAATGGTCAAAAAAGTTGACTACAACTACTACATATTGACACTGAATCTTCCCCCATAAACTGCCGTGTTGTGCTGGTTGAAATATTGTGCAAAAATCTCTCATATGACACAGTCATTAGTAATCATTAGAAGGACTAGATTTCTACTCCTTTTAGACAGGAAAAAAAGTACCATCACCATTTTCTGTAGACCTCATCTGTAGATCTAAAAGCTTACAAATATGTAAAAAAAAAAAAAAAAAAAAAAATCTGAGTCAAAAATAGGACTTGGGTGCTCAATTAAATTTTATTTAGAAAGTGTTTTATTTCTTATTTATAACTTTAATGTGTTTTAATATAATAGTTAATTAAATATACAAAATTTTTTATTTAAATATACAAAAAATTTTATTTTTCACTTAAAATATGAAATTGTGCTCCTTAGCAAATGTTTATCTTTTAATTTAATATTATCTTTTTATTACATTCTTTCATTTAGTACAGTAATCTTTTATCTATATTAATCTCGATAATTCTAGTACCATGTTGCAATGTTGAAAAAAAAAAAAAAAAAAAAAAAAAAAAATGTAAATAAAGACAACATTATTTGAGCAAATGTTTGTCATATGATCTATCAAATAGAATTTTCTCAAAGGGCTCTTTTTTAGGAGAAGGAATTTTATGAAGAGCCTTTTTTGCTCTGGCAAATCAGCAGTTCAAGACGATTTTTTACATATTTGGTGAATTACTTACAAAACATAAAATGATTTTACACATAACTGAATGTTTAAAATTTTTTATTTCACCATTTTATGTAACTTTATACTTCAAAGAAGGACATTTGTAAAATATATCAAAAATTACCATATCAAATCAAGTGGTGGCTGAGTGTCACATCTTGAATGCAAAGGATTAATATTACAAATGTATATACATTATAATTACATTCTTTCTAATTAAAGTATTTGTATTCACAGTATTTTGATTGTAACACTATGAATATTGAGATCATTCTTAAGAAATACAGAAACATACAAATTGCAAAAGAAATATCCTCTGACAGAGTTACAGATTTCCAAACAACGTGAATCCATGTAAGTGGATGTGAAAGTGTTATATGCTTGGTTCAGAAAGGATTTATGTTTAACAAATGCCCTTCTTTGAAGTAAAAAGATATATAAAATATTAAAATATAAATATTTTAAATGTTAAATTGTATGTGAAATCATTTTACGTTAATGGTAAGGGTAAGAAATTCCCCAAATATGGAGAAAATTATCTCAAGTTGCTGGCTTGTCTGCAGAACAAATCTGAAATTAAATTCAAAACCTAGATACAAAACTTATTTTGTTTCTTACAAACTGTAGAGTATATTCTACAAATACAGAAATGGCAAATTTCCAAAATTTGACATTGGTACTCTGTCAGGGAGTAGAATTATAAACAATTTGTTAAACTTCTAAAACTATTACTGTTCTACATTTAATTTGGTTCCCAAGGCTAAATATAATAAATTTAATTCTAATTAAACATATTTAATGTGTATTAGGTCCTAATTCAGCTTATCAATTGAGTGATAAAGTGAGGTTACACTAGTATCATGGTTAAACATAATCCACTTTACCTGGCCAATAATTATTTAAAAGTGTAACTTAAAAAAAAAAAAAAAAAAAAAAAAAAAAATGATGATGATAAAAAATAAATGGCAAGTTTTTGCAGAACTGAAAAATATGATACAGTACTATTTAATGAAAGCTGAATGAAAATGCAATGAAATACAATTTTTAAAATATTCCTTATTTATTTGAGCATTGAATGTAGATCAGTTTTTGTTTTTATACATTAATAATAATAATAAAAAAAATTGAATGCATATGATTTTATTTTATCAATAAAATCATTTATGTATAATCAAAAGAATACATTCATTTTAATGTGCATTCCTTAAAATATTTAAATAAATAATTTAATCACTGTGGATAAAACTTTAATTGAGGGTTTAAAATGATATAATATTAAATAAGCTGTTTTAACTGTTACAATATTAACTTAAGATATATTTGTAATCTATGTTTTTAAATTGCATTACATATAGATAGTTGCAGATTGTTAAATTTAATAAATTAATGACTGATTTGCTGTTATAAACATTATTGATTTTTATAACCTTTAATCGTCCTTCATTGTTAAATTTTTAAGTTTTTACAAGATATAGCCGAGTTAATTTTCTAGGAAAAATATGTGTGTGCAAATGCACATTAAAAGAAAAGAAAATTACTAACCTACAATTATCTTGAATATTATAATTGGCACCATATCTTATCAATATGTCAGTAAGATAAGCATATCCACCTCTTGCACACCTTAATAAAATAACATAAAATAAACAAAGCATTAATAAAGATTGAAAAGAATTTTTAGGTAGAAGAAATTTACACTAGTAAAATTTCAGATCTGAAGATATCATATCCAAATACTTTATGATAAACTTCTAAAAAGTTATTTTTTAATAAACTGCCAAACATGTAATCCACTGATTTTGATAATTTTGAAATATGTTATATATCATTTTAAAAGTGATTTTATCTAAAATTTATGTTAAAATTACTAAAAACCATACAAAAATCACCTTGTACGAGTGCTTTCAGCTGCTTCCCGCAGCCTTCATCAGGTACGTTATAAGAACTGACGTCCCAGTGGTTTTGCTGCTTACTTCTTCCTGTGCCCCTCCTCAGAGCCCAGTTTAAGGGGGGGCTGAGGGGCCTGCAGCCCCGGGCCCAGTGAACAAGGGGGCCCTAGATGGGGCCAAGAAAACCCAGTAAATAGAAAAAAAAATGTACTTTTTTTTAAATTCGGTTTTTATATTCAGAAATTAAAATCCTTGATACTGTTATGTAAAAATATTTTAAAAAGACAAATTTTTGAAAATTTCTTTTAGTACTTAAACTTATTTTTTTTTTTTAAATATTTTAAAAAAATGCATTAAACTTTCAAGTCATTCTTAAACATTCATTAAACTTTCAAAATTTCAAGTCATTCAAGAGATGGGGGGGGGGGGGGGGGAGAGAACAAAATAATATGTTTCCTTCCGCCACATAAAATTATTAACAAGAGCAAACTCCAAACTTGAGAGAGTTCTATCTCTTCGAAGAACTAAAAAATGAGAGTAAGCTGCAATGTTTGGCTTTGCTATGTTCAGAGCACGATTTAACAAGCAACCTGGATTTTAAAGATGTAATTGAAACTTTCAGCGCGGCAAAGGCTAGGAAGAAGCTAATTTAATATTTTTATTCTGTAAAATATATTCATTAAAGTTTTTGATGCAGCAACTTTTCCTTTGGTTGGTGAGATAGATTCTTTTGTTGTTAATATATATATATATATTTTAATTAATTTTTTGCAAACAGTTTCAGAGTTTATTTAAATGGTAATAAGAATCTTATTCTAATATGACCATTGTAAAATTTTATCTAATGATGAACATTTATATTAAATAAAAAGAAAAAGAAAAATGTGTGTGTGTGGGGGGGGGGCTCCGCTATTATCACAGCCCCGGGCCCTTAAATGGGTAAACTGGGCTCTGCCCCTCCTCTACCATAGCGCGCCACCTTGCGTCAATTTCAGTTGACTCAGTGTTTCATGAATCTTCATTTGCAAAAATTTCGATAGCCCCATGTTTTGTGGCATAAAAATTATTATAATGAACTAGTTTTAAAAAAATCTTAGTTTATTTTTATGTTTTCCTTTTGATTTATTTCAGTTAAAGCTGTTGTTATTTTATTATATTTTATGTCAATTTCATGTTTCTTTATACACGTTTTTATTTTTCATTTTGTTATTCCTACATAACATCCGGTTTTTTCTTTTTCGTCTGTAAAATTTATTTTATAATATTCAGTGTTGGATTACCCATAAGGCCGGTTGGCATGTGCCAAGGGCCCTGCGCCTAAGAGGTCTCACACCTCTTAGGTGCGGGGTGTGGGCTTACCAATTTTTTTTCAAAACTTTTTTAGAAATATTTTTTTTTTGTTTGTTTGTTCTCCCTCATATATAGAAGAAGAAGAAATTTTTACAAATGTATGGACAAAATACATTTTAAAACTAATTATCAAAAATTTAATTTAAATCCACATTTCTGCTTAAGATTCCAGCAATAGAAGAATTTTCATTAAATACATTTAAATAAAAAAACCTAGTTTTACTTCGTGCGTCGTTTTAGATCTTTCAAACCGGGTACCCGGTCCTCCTTGGAAAAGGCAAACTTCTGTGCTGGAAACTTGAAACTGAGTGATCCTCTGTTGACTTTTTCAGCAGATGGCTCCATGCTCCGTTTGGGGCTACTGCGCCGCTGTCATTGCATACGTCATTATTAGTAGATATTTCAATCGATTCACGGTACATCGCATAATTATAATTTTCGTAATCAGCTATTTTAGTGATTTTGTCAAAATCTATTTTAATATTTTGTTTATTGTATGTTTTGGCCAGGGCGGTATTATATTTTCTGGTTTTTATGTCATTTTTATGTTCGTTAATCCTAGTTTTAATCTTTC
The DNA here is from genome assembly GCA_963930645.1 of Salticus scenicus. NCBI lineage: Eukaryota > Metazoa > Arthropoda > Arachnida > Araneae > Salticidae > Salticus > Salticus scenicus. The sequence goes on along the minus strand of OZ005651.1, from coordinate 123,670,011 downwards.
TCTTAGTAACACCAATATATGAGCCGGGTTTATTGTCTTCATCTGTAAAAGGGATTTTATAAATGCCCGCGGTTTCCAAAGGGGGGATGGGGTCTTTATCACTTCGGATCAATTGAAAAATATTCTTGTTTGGTTTAATAGGGATATTTATACTGTATTTATTAGCTATATTCTTAATTTTGTTAGCGGCTTAATTTTGTTAAGAATATAGCTAATAAATATGGTATAAATAATATATTGAAAAATATTCTTGTTTGGTTTAATAGGGATATTTATACCGTATTTATTAGCTATATTCTTAATTTTGTTAAGAATATAGCTAATAAATACGGTATAAATATCCCTATTAAACCAAACAAGAATATTTTTCAATTGATCCGAAGTGATAAAGACCCCATCCCCCCTTTAGAAACCGTGGGCATTTATAAAATCCCTTTTACAGATGAAGACAATAAACCCGGCTCATATATTGGTGTTACTAAGAGAAAGATTAAAACTAGGATTAACGAACATAAAAATGACACAAAAACCGGAAAATATAATACCGCCTTGGCCAAAACATACAATAAACAAAATATTATAATAGATTTTGACAAAACCACTAAAATAGCCGATTATGAAAATTATAATTATGCGATGTACCGTGAATCGATTGAAATATCTACTAATAATGACGTATGCAATGACAGTGGCGCAGTAGCCCCAAACGGAGCATGGAGCCATCTGCTGAAAAAGTCAACAGAGGATCACTCAGTTTCAAGTTTCCAGCACAGAAGTTTGCCGTTTCTGAGGAGGACCGGGTACCCGGTTTGAAAGATCTAAAATGACGCATGAAGTAAAGCTAGGTTTTTTATTTAAATGTATTTAATTATAATTATACTTCGTTTTTTCTATTTATTATAAGAAGAATTTTCTTCATGAATGCCAGTCATATCAAATACTTTTTTTTTTTTTTTTTTGAAAAATAAAGGATAAATCAGAAAACAAATTTTTAAATTACATTCAATTGATAGCTAATTTAAATAAGGCCAATGGGGGAATTTTGAAGGCTCAAACCTCCTTAGAAATTTGCAGATTTCACGAACATAGTTAAGTAATGCTTTATTTTTAACACTCAGCATTTTGTACAAAAGTTTGAAACCCTCCAAAAAAAATTTCTGGTTACCGCCTTGAATTTAAAATAACTATTTATACAAAGATAATACAAGTGTACTTACCAATGCAATGCAGATAAAGAATTAAAGTCTTTTTCATGAAGATTAGCTCCAAGTCTTAACAGTGTCTGTGCGACTTTAGTACGACCAAATTGACATGCTTTTAAAAATGGAGTCAATCCATTTTTATCTTTTGAATCAATATAAAAACCTGCATTTATCAGTATTTCAACGACTGCAAAGTTTCCATAAATAGCAGCTGCATGCAAGGCTAAATAATACAAAGTAATTTGGGAAAAAAAAAAAAAAAAAATCAATATAGTGAAAATTTAGAAAATTGTTTAAAATATTTGACATGTTACTAATGAAAATAATGCAATTTATATAATATACGAAATTTATCAAATATAATTTAATACATTTTAATGATGTAAATTACTTAATTTATAGATAAATACATGTGTGTATTCATTTACATCTAAAGCAATTTAATTAACCATTCTGTTATTTATTGTAAAAACTTATTTATTTATTTATTACGTACGTTATCAAATAGCAACTTTTTAGAAGCAATTCAAATGCAGCTCTCAGTATTGCTTAAATATAAGCAGGCATGAGAACCCAGAAAATTAAAAAAACAGGAAACACGCGTGTGCATAAAATTAATTTCAAATGAAAAATTCACATGCACAGAAAAAGACTATACAAATATGTTCATAAAACAAGGGTTATGTTCATAAAACAAGGCCTCTTCACAAAATTTCACATCATAAAAAGGGACCCTTCACAATATTCAAATCGATAAAAAAGGATCTCTTCGCAAAATTCAAATTTATAAAATGAGTCCCTTCACAAGATTTTGTTTTATAAAAATAATCATTTTACAAAATGTTTCGAAGTTTTTAGTATTATTTTTAATTGTTAATTGGTTTAACAAAATTCTGTTAAATTTATATTAAACACTATATCGAATGACAGTTAAAATGGAAGGTTTTATCACAATTTTTTTTTTTTTTTTTTTTTTTTTTTTTTTTTTTGCACGAAAAAGGGATCTAAAAATAGAAATCTAAATCGACCCCTGAAAAATTTATTTCAAATGAAAAATAATGTGTGCAGGAAAAGCTATACAAAATATTTTTAAATGTGACAAATTAAACTATAATAATGATGCAAATTCAGGGGTCTATCAAGATTTTTCAGGCAGGGTCCTGTTTTTGTGAAATTGTGAAATATCTACATGTAATTTTGTGATTGTAAATTTAGTGTGGAAATTAAGTTCTTCCAAACATTTTGGTTGCAGCCCTCTTTTTGTGAAATTGTGAAAAATTTAATTTTGTAAAATAAAATTACAATTAAGATTTCATTTTAGACAATGACAGTTCATTTTTATAGAGTTAAACTCATACATATACATAAAAACCTTTTTTATAAATTAGAAATTGAATATCAGCTTTTCAGGTACATACAACAAAGCATGTCTGATTATTCAGGTAGCCTGTTCGTTCCATGGAAAATTAACCTTTAAGATCAGATTTATCAAAGGTCCATTCTTAAAGAGAAAAATTTATGAAAAGTCCTTTTTTAGGATCAATAATTTTGTGAAGGGTCCTTCTTAAGATAAATAATATTGTGAAGAATCCTTTTCTAAAATATAAAATTTTGCAAAGGGTCTTTTAACGAACCCAAGTTTTTCTCTGTATGTATTGTGTGTGTGTGGACAAGACCCCTGAAATTAATACAATAATAAAATATATGTATAAAAAATCATTTAAAAGGCTAGGAAAGAAGGAAAATATGTACAAAAGTAAATTTTAATGCTTCAGATTTATTGCTGTTTCTGCCACAGAAGAGATGCATACTTTATTTGCTTATTTCTTACTATATTGCAAAATTAAAAAAAATACTTCAAAACAGCCAGAAAAGACAAAATTTGAAAATTAATTCTGCAAAATCTCACACAAATAATTCTGTCTAAATACACTACAGTGTAATACAGACATATATATGTGATGAATTCTTATCTCCACGTCACCTAATATTTCTAATAAAGAGAGGCTTTCATTCATTAACGAGTCCATGGATTCGAGACAGTCGTTTATTGGCACATCTTGAACATCTTACAGGTTATGGTCCATGATTTAGGTCTGAGCAGGTGGAACTGATTTCATCGAAGCCGAGGCCGAAGACAGCCGCTATTACATCACGTCATCTCCCTGGGCCATAATTTTGACAGAAAAGGATTGCTTCTCAACTACTGTTTTTAGAAAACCATTCTCAGTCTCTTTGCCGCTGCATGCTCTCTCTAACCACGCCCCTCAACAAAAAATGTCTGCTTTTAACACTTATGTTTATCGTGCCTTACACATTTGTTCTGATCCGTCTAATCTTTTGAAAGAAATTAATTATTTAAAATCTCTTGCTCTCTCTCATAACTATAACCCATCTATCATCGATAAAGCTCTATATAAATTTAAGAATCCTAAACGTTCTGCTCCCAAATTAAACGATCACAGTCTCATCCCAGTTGTTTTACCTTTTTATTCTTCACTCTCTTTTAAAATCTCTAAAATTCTTTCACCGTTTGGTTTCAAAGTTATTTATAAACCTGTTAATAAAATAAAATTATCTTCTCTTAATTATCCCATTCCCACCGAAAACCGTTCTGGAATTTATTTAATTCCGTGTTCGTCCTCCAACTTAGGTTATATTGGTCAAACTAGGAGGCGTTTGAAATACAGAATAAATGAGCACTGTCGGAATGTTCGTAATGAAGAGATTACCAAATCTTTTATTGCTTCCCACTGCTGGTCTCAAGGTCATCATTTTGATTTTTCCAAAACTAACATAATTTCATCTCATGTCTGTTCCTCCCATTTGGATATTCATGAAGCATTTTACATATTTAAAAATTCGAAAAATCTTGTTAATGATATTTCTTCCACTCCATTCTTCTCTGATGCTTGGAAATTACTCACGTAACTCAGATTTTCGTTTAATTTTTGATATCCTTAGATTGTTATATGTTTAATCTCACTCACTTACTTATTTTCTTGTTTTCTTGTACAGTTCTACTCACAACAATAGTTATATTTACTTTCTACTTTATATAGTTTTTCTTTTCATTTTAAACGATTTTGTGCGTTGCCGCTTTGACTGCAGCACTCGTGCGCCTGATGAAGGGTCGTGTGTTTTTTCGACCCGAAACAATTGTTGCGAGTTTATTACATTTTATGGTGTTTATTCAAAGTTTGTAAGTAATATTTTTTACAACGCCAGTTTTGTGGTGCTTTTTTTTATTAAATTTGTTGCTTCTTTGGGCTTTTAGCATCGAGTAAGTAATTTTGCGAGTATTCCAATTTCTTTTTATTGTTGTTATTTGTTAATTTATGCTATTTTCTTCTCGATTTTGAGCCTCTCATTTCATATTTTTATCTTACCGTTTGGTTTCTAATTGTTTAATTATTTCTTTTACTCTCTTTACTCCTCCCCCTTTTATTCGTTTTAACTCCGCCTTCTTTAAGTTTAGAGTTGTTTTATTTGTTAATTTATGCTCATTTCTTCACATTTTTGAGCCTCTCATTTCATATTTTAATTTTATTGATTGTTTTCTAATTAATTATTACATTTTTGTTTTTAAAACTCCCCCCCCCCCTTTTCTTTGTTGAAACTCCGCCTTCTTTATGTTTTGACTTGTTTATTTGTTAATTTTTGCTAATTTCTTCTCATTTTTGAGCCTCTAATTTCATATTTTTTGTCGAGGGTTTTCTAATTGTTTAGTTACTTTTTTGTATTTTGTTTTTACAGTTTTGTATTTTTAAACTCCTCCCCCCCCCCCTTTTTTTCGTTTAAACTTTGCCTCCTTTAATTTTTGCCTTGTTTCATTTGTTAATTTATGCTAATTTCTTCTCATTTTTGAGACTGTCATTTCATATTTTTATTTTATCGATTTTTCTCTTTGATTAATTACATTTTTGTATTTTTAACTCCTCCCCCCACTCTTTTTGTTTAAACTCCGCCTTCTTTAAGTTTTGACTCTTGTTTCATGTATATGTTTTAGCATGAGTTCTTCAGAGATTAATCGTTTCAAAGATCTTCGTTTGAAACGTTCTCGCTTTCTTAATCATTTAAATTTTCTTCTTAGATGTAAGCGTGCTCAGAAAATTCCTAAGTTCATAGACATTAAGTACAATCTTCCTGCTTCTCTTCGCATTAAAAATGCTTTAAATAGGAGTAAGTTTGCCATTCTTAGGGCTATTATTCAGGATATAAAACAGTCTCTCTCGTTTATTGAGTGTGAATTATATACTTTACACTATCTCTTAGCAATTCTGTTCATGATTTCTCTTCTTTTGAAAAAAGAAATTTCGCTTAAGCTGCGTTTCAGTCTTCTAGGCATCAAACTAACTTAAATAAGATATTTAATTATCTTCTTAAAAGTAATTCCTTTATATCACCCGTTTCTCCTCTTGCTCAGAATACTGTTGTTAATCTCTCTTCGCACATTCTGACTAATACTCAACGTGACATGCTCAGTTTGGGTCTGAATTTTGCGTGTATTTTGAGGCCCTCCATTTCGGATTTGATCGCTCCCATTGAAAATTCTTTTAAAAACAGTAAAATTTCTCCAGGCCAGTTAGAATCTCTTCGTTTCATTTTATCTAACATTATTTACACTAATAATCATCCACAAAAGTCTAACCTTACTCCTTCTCAAAAATCCGCCCTCTCTGAATTAAACCCTGCCCCCCATTTAATTGTCACAAGAACTGATGAAGGAGGACAAACTGTTCTACTCAACAAGTCGGATTATATTTCCCATGTTCAGTCCTTGCTTACTTCAGGTCCCTATTCAAAACTTAAAAAAGATCCTTCTAATGATCATCTTGATCAAGTCAAATACCACGTTAAAAATTCCGTTATTCTTAATGATTATACCAAACGCATGGTAATTCCTTCTGCTTCTAATTGGCTCGTTTTTATGCACTTCCGAAAGTTCATAAACCCACTCTCTGCTTTTGGCTTATTGTGTCTGATATTGGTACGGCTTCTTTTCTTATAATCTTGCTCGATTTCTTTCAAACTCTCTTTCTCATCTAACTACTACTAGTCTTCATACTGTAAAAAACTCATATGATTTTGTGGACAAACTTAAATGCATCTCTCCGTCTAACTATACTATGATTTCTTTAGATGTCAAATCACTTTTTACAAATGTTCCGGTTCAAGGTGCTCTGGTTTGTTTACAGAGAAGACTACGTGAATTCCATTATTCTTCTATTGAAATTGAGGAGCTAGTAAATTTAGTTCATTTGTGTACCAGGCAAACTGCCTTCATTTTTAATGGTACTTATTATTCCCAAAATGATGGTATGGCCATGTGTAGTCCTATCTCTCCTTTACTTTGCGACATTTATATGCACTATTTTGAAGAAAAACTCTTCTGTGTGTATAAATTTCCTCACTGGTTTAGGTATGTGGATGACACTTTCGTTCTTGTCTCCCCTGATGTCGATTTGTCCAATTTACTTTCTTTGGTCAATTTGATTGACCCATGCATTCAATTCACTTTTGAAGTTGAACAGGATTGCTCTTTGCCTTTCCTTGACGTTCTTGTGAATAAAGAAAAAGGTTGTTTCTCAACTACTGTTTTTAGAAAACCATTCTCAGTCTCTTTGCTGCCGCGTGCTCTCTCTAACCACGCCCCTCAACAAAAAATGTCTGCTTTTTACACTTATGTTTATCGTACCTCACACATTTGTTCTGATCCGTCTAATCTTTCGAAAGAAATTAATTATTTAAAATCTCTTGCTCTCTCTCGTGGCTATAACCCATCTATCATCGATAAAGCTCTATATAAATTTAAGAATCCTAAACGTTCTGCTCCCAAATTGAATGATCAGTCTCATCCCAGTTCTTTTACCTTTTTATTCTTCACTCTCTTTTAAAATCTCTAAAATTCTTTCACCGTTCGGTTTCAAAGTTATTTACAAACCCGTCAATAAAATTAAATTATCTTCTCTAAAGGATCCCATTCCCACTGAAAACCGTTCTGGAATTTATTTAATTCCGTGTTCGTCCTGCAACTTAGGTTATATTGGTCAAACTAGGAGGCGTTTGAAATACAGAATAAATGAGCACCCTCGGAATGTTCGTAATGAAGAGATTACCAAATCTTCTATTGCTTCCCACTGCTGGTCTCAAGGTCATCATTTTGATTTTTCCAAAACTAACATAATTTCATCTCCTGTCTGTTCCTCCCATTTGGATATTCATGAAGCATTTTACATATTTAAAAATTCGAAAAATCTTGTTAATGATATTTCTTCCACTCCATTCTTCTCCGATGCTTGGAAATTACTCACGTAACTTAGATTTTCATTTAATTTTTGATATCCTTAGATTGTTATATGTTTAATCTCACTCATTTATTTATTTACTTGTTTTCTTGTACAGTTCTACTCACACCAATAGTTATATTTACTTTCTACTTTATATAGTTTTTCTTTTCATTTTAAACAATTTTGTGCGTTGCCGCTTTGACTGCAGCACTCGTGCTTACTTTATTCACCTGATGAAGGGTCGTGTTTTTTTCCGACCCAAAACAATTGTTGCGAGTTTATTGCATTTTATGGTGTTTATTCAAAGTTTGTAAGTAATATAATTTAAAATCTTACCTCTTCTTATCCTTTCACATCCCCTCCCCCCTCCAAGACGACATTCCCCTAGGCTTGCCTGCAAGTCTATGGGAACTTATTCAGAGGTAGTAGATATTCCAGGAAAAACTTGGTCTGTTTTATTGTGTACAAGGAGGAGTGCGGATATTTTCCTTTAATGCCTGATTTATTCCCTTTTATTGATTTTTTTTATGTTTGTAGTCTTGCATGTTCCACGTGCTCAGCATGATACATACAATAGTATTAGTAGTAATAATATAAAAACATAAGAAGCAATAGAACATAATGTGTTACTCCTATACAAAATTTTATCAAAAAACAAAAATTTTTTTTTCTTTCTTTCTTTCTAACTAGTTTATGCAGACTAAAGTCTTGTAACTGTTTTTTGCTGTTCATACACAGTTCATGATTATTATGAAAATGCCATTAAACAAGAACTTTATGTAACTTTGTTGTTGAAATGTTCGTAAAAAAAGTAGTCTTTACTTTTGCTGAAAGTCTTTTGGTTTGTTGTGCACTTAGTCCAAAACTATATAGAATATATTATGAAACATAAAAAAAAATATATAACACTGCAGTGAATCTTTAAAAAAATCACATACGTAAATTGTAATGTTCTGAAAAGTCCATAGAGCTGAAAAAATGACACTGCAAATAATTTTCTATAGTTCAAGACAACTGAAAATTTTCCTTGTTTTCTACTACAAAGAGCTTGTAATAAAATGCAAAATAAATTTTCAAACAATTATATCATGACATATTTATAAAGAATTACACTCGAACCTCTCATTAAGGGACACCCAATGGACAGACATTTTGTCCCTTATTCAGAGGGAGAAAACTTTTTAAATAGACTTTACACTGAGTTACACATCAATTAATCAATGCACTTTAGCAATGCAAATTACACACTAATAAAGTCAAATCTTTTTCAAAAGAAAATTACTTACATGATATAGTTCATTATTATATTAGGACCAATTTTATTGAACTTGCCTATGCACATAAATTTCTAATTCAAATTATAAAATTACAAAGCAAATGCATAGCTCAAGACTACTGCACATTTTTAATATCACTATTTTTTAGTGCAAATTTTTGTCATATTTAAACACAGAAAATTTAAGGAAATGTACCAGAAATTTATTATGAATAATACTTTTATAAAAAAGAAGAAAAATGGTAGAGAAAAAATGCAGTAGTTGGCAGCTACGCAAATGCATACTGAATACAGAATTAAAAAAATTAAATTAAATTTAAAAAAATAGAAACTTACGTGCCTGTAAAATACAACTGATTTTTATTTCATATTAGTTACACTTAAAATATTCCGAAATAAGTGTTTGTCTGTTTGCTGTTTTTGAAACATTTTTTTCAATGTGGATGTTTACATTACTAATTAATTGTAGTTCTTCATGGTCTCCAGTATTAAAGAAAAATTTTCGTAACTGTTCTGCATGTTTTAAAGCATCTTTCACATTCGTTATCACACATTCTTCTTCCAGATTACATTCGTCGTCCTCATCACTTTCAGCCTCGTTCAAAAGCTGCTTTGTGCATTCCATATTATCAATGTTCATATCCTGAATAAAATTTTGGATATCATCGCTATATTCCTCAATATCCAAATTGTCATCAATTGTTACATATTCATCTGCTGTTACATTACTCCCAGCATTTTCAATAAGTTGTGACAGGTCATTAATATTATCATCAGGAACACTTGAATCACTTGATACGTCGACTGATACATTAAACCCAGCAATTTTAAATCATTGATAAATGCATTCACGTGAAACAGATTTAACTGCTGCATCAATCCACTGAACTGCATCGAGTACATTAACCGATTTTACAATTTCTTCAGCAGAGTTACAGGTAGTACTTTTTGAAATGATGTGTCTTAGGAGTTTTCTGTATGCAATTTTAGCACTTCTAATTATACCCTGGTCCAAAGGTTGTAGAACTGTATTTTGACAAAATCCAGTTTTAAATCTTTTGGGTGAGATTTCACGTCATCCATGAAAAGTAAAATTTTCCTTCCTTCTTTCTGCATTTTATTGTTTAATGAAATAAGCCAGTCAGACATTATGTTCCGTGTCATCCATGCTTTACTGTTATATTTCCATAGAACTGGTAAAAATTCAGTACTAATATTCTTGAAATATCTTGGTTTCTTAGATCTTCCAATTACAAGAGTTTTTATGAAATCTCCTTCTGCATTGCAACATAGCAAAACTGTCAAGCATTCCTTAGAATTCTTACCACCTCTGTATTTTTCTCCTTTAAAGCTAAGAGTTTTATTTGGAAGCACTCTGAACAGCAATCCGGTTTCATCAGTATTGTAAATATTTTTTACTTCATATCCTTCACAAATGTGCTTTAACTTCTCTAAGCAATCTAAAACTTCTTCGGGATCCACAGATTTTGATTCCCCAGAAATTGTCTTGAAATTTATGTTATGACGAAGTTTAAATTTTTCTAACCATCCATTTGATGCTTTGAAATTTTCCACCTTTAAACTCTCAGCAATTTCTCTGGCTTTTTTTGGAGAAGAGGTCCACTTACAGGAATATCTTTTGCTCTCATGGTGCAAAACCACTCAAACATAATTGAGTCAAAATCCGATCCTTCTGTTTTTCTAAACTTCACTGTTTTTAAATTTTCATTAGAGTTAGTTATCCATAGTTTCATTACTTCATCTTTTTCTTTTAACAAATTGGCTACTTGATTTTTAATAGCGGCAAATCTCTCAGATAGAGCACGCAAACTCATCTTCTTATTTTCTGCTTCTTGAATAACCTCCACTTTTTCTTTCAACGTCAAGCGCTTTCGCTTTGCTGCCATATTCATCTTGCATTTTAAAATTTTTATGTAATACAAATTATAAAATTTACAGCAAAATTAAAAAAGTTATAAATAATACAAATTGATTTTTTTTTTTTTTTTTGCAAATTTTTATGTCCCTTAAACAGAGTGTCCCTTCTATGGAGGTGAATACATTAACATCCCTATTCCTAGGGACTGGGACCAGAGAATTTGCCCCTTAAATAGAGGTGTCCCTTATTGGGAGGCGTCCCTTATTTGGAGGTGTCCCTTATGGGAGGTTCAAGTGTATATGAAAATACTTACTAAAGATACAAACATTAACCCGTTAGTAGTCGCTAGTTGGTCGATTTGCCGCCCATCCTTCAGTGTTGCCAGATTTTTTTTATTCAATAGCCACCAAAAATTTTTAGAAAGAGCATTTGATATACATAAAACGCAAATAAAATCGAAGGAACATCGATCACATCACTTCTTAAAATTATTGGTGAGAGTTAAATAAAAAGAGCGCAATTTGTAATAGGTGGCGCTGTCTATAGCGACTACTAACGGGTTAATAATATCAATACTATTAAAATTTTTTACAGCATATGTACACCCAAAACCAACTTAATTACTCTCTATTAGTAATTATTTGTTTTCAAAATACTATATCCTTTCTGCAGAAGATAAAAATTGTGATGTCTTGCTTTCGGACCACCACTGGGATGTTAATTCCAAACTGTCACCAATTGCTCAATATGTACCTATTAATGTGACGTTAAATCAGCTTCTTCACGCTATTTTATATCAGGAGAGACTAGTTGAATTCTACAGAACTATAGATATTTTAAAACCTGTTAGCGATGAAACTAAAATAAAAAAAATTGCTTAAAGGATCACTTAGAATTAAAAATTGTTAGACAGAAATCGTAATAACCAAATAAACCACATTTATATAAGCAAAGGCATAAAAGGACGTGTTAACATTTTAAAACATTTAAATACCTTTAAAAATCCTTTTATTTGAGCAGCATAGATTATATATTTCGACTCGCAAATTCGCGGTCATCTTCAGATGTTTGTTTTGCCGCTCTGTTGACTATCATCTTCATCCGTTTCCACATCATCTTCTTCAGTTCTTACGTCATTCTGTCGTCGATATTTATCTATCACGTGTTGCCAATCCCTTGGTATAATGATATGCTCTCTTTCATTAATAGCACCTTATAATTTGCATAACTACGCATTAAAAAGAGAAGCCCTAGAAATATTAGCCTCTAACACTGCCATTAACGAAAGAGAGCATAGAATTATACCAAGGGATTGGCAACACATGATAGATAAATATCGACGACAGAATGACGTAAGAACTGAAGAAGATGATGTGGAAATGGATGAAGATGATAGTCAACAGAGCGGCAAAACAAACATCTGAAGATGACCGCGAAGTTGCGAGTCGAAATATATAATCTACGCTGCTCAAATAAAAGGATTTTTAAAGGTATTTAAATGTTTTAAAACCACATCTCCAAGTGCTTACCCAAAAATACCACTATCAACACCATCTTGTTGTTCCATGCTCCAAAAAGGAATTAACATCAGTTATCTTTGAAAAGGGTATGCAGACAATCAATGCAATGTCGGAAAATAACCTTGTCCACGCATATACTGATGGCTCAGCTGACGAAACTTTTCAAAAAGGCAGTACGGGTGTACACTTTGTACTACCTAACGGCAGAACTATGAACCATTCACTGGGCACTGGTTCCATTGCCTCAAATTTCACCAGTGAACTTAAAGCAATATACAATGCATTGCATGAATGCATCTTACTCAACAACACTGACAAAGCTAACGGGCTAGTCATCTTTTGTGACTCCAAAGCTGCTTTAGAAGCATTAAATAAAGGTCAATCAAGGCTAACCCACAATATCCAACACCAATTAGAAGAAATTGACAAACTACACAAGATATGTATTTTACAGTGGATCCCCGCGCATGTCAGCATCCCTGGAAACGAAGAGGCAGATCAACTTGCCAAGAAAGGGAGAAATCTCAATAATGAAAATATCGCCAAGGTCACTTTTGACGATGTTAATGCGATGGCAAGGTTCCGTTTGAGAGAAAACACCATTAAAAAAGACTCGCAGATTTGTGAAATAAACGCTAACAGAGACCTTACCAAAACTATCACCCGCCTTAGAACTGGTCATTATCGAGGTATGAAGATCCTGAGAGATGGCAATAGAACCTACCATCTCTGCAGCAACTGTGATGATGTTCCACTAACACCAAAACATATTTTTGACTGCCCAGCCATTTTAAGATCCCTGGCTCAGCTTGGGGAATTCTCCCCCTTTGACATCGAGAGTCTGTACTCCGATAACATCAAGGAGTTGACCGGCTGTGTTTTGCACGCTCATGGTTTTCTATAGTTCTCCCCATGGACACGACACCAACCAATCAACCAAAACCACACCTAATTTAGTACAACAGCCATAACATAATATAAACTGTTTTTTTTTTTTTTTTGTAGCATGTAGTATGCTCAAAAATTTGCATGAGTCAGTTGTGGGTGTCTGAAATGGGAGAAGGGCATGGCAGTCGCCACTGAGAGCGAATTTGATAAAGTCAGAATTTTCAAGGGTCGTTGCATGGTAAACGAACAAGCTGTTGTAGGTGCCTGAACAGGGAAGGGTGCCACTCAGCAGGAGTTTGCTACTAACTTATTCTTAAAGTGTCGCAAATACAATCAGAATTTTCAAGAGTCTTTTGCATGATAAGCGAACAGTCTATTGTAAGTGTCTGAAACGGGAAATCGTTCCATAAGTGCCCCTAAACAGGAATTTGTTATGATCAGATATGTTTTAAGGGTCGTAAATACAATGAGAATTTTCAAGGGTCATTTGCATGGTAGGAAAACAGGTTGTTATACACGTTTAAAAATTTTAGGTATTTAATAAGTTAAGAGGGCACTGCAGGTGCCAGCTAACGAGAGTTTATTACAGTCAGACATTTTAATGTAAACTGTTTTTGCTGGTCGGTGAACCATTTGGTCGTCGAAGGCAGCTTGTGATACATAAAAATCTTTAGTGTTTTTGGTAACTAACGATTATTAACAAAATTATGATCCACTTTCAAATGAACCTTAAGGTGCAAAACACCGCCCCCAGAAATCTCATTATGCTGCCTTTTTTTATAAAACATTGGGGGGGGGACTCCTCTCCCCCACCTCAAGCTATGCCCCTGATTGGCAGCTTCCTACAAAAGGTGGTGCCACATTTTATCTACCTCCATTACATGAATCTATATTACTAATTATTTCTACTGCCTCACAATATGTTGTGTAATTATGATAATTATAATTTGTCTGCAAAAACAATTGGTATTTCTTCATGGTAAGAATTTTATCTTAAGTTAAATGGGAAAAGATTATTAGTGTTCAAATACTGTCACTGAATTGACTATTGGAACATTCAGAAGTGGTAATTCTTAAATATACCAGATGGTTGAGCTTTTCCTGTTTATAATAATAAAAATAAAATGTAAATCTATATTTAAAAAAAAAAAAAAAAAAAAAGTTAATCTGTATTTAATATATTAACCAAAACTTACCAGTGAATCCATTTTTATCAGAATATGATGAAGTTCCATACGCAGATGCTAAAATTTCAAGTGCCTCTACAGAATTTCTTATTGCTGCCCACATTAGAGCACTTCTCCCAAGATGGTCACGTTCATCGCAAACATAACTCTTGTTGGTAAACATTTTAACAGTTTCCTAGAGGAATAAATAAATAAAAAATACAGATATTGCATTAATTGCAAAGATATAAATACAGAGGCTCTTAACTCAAACTGTAATATATATATTTTTAATGTATTAATCATATATTATTATTATTAGAAAATTTTATGATTTATTAACTTTCAAATTTTAAATCTTTTATGACAACATAATATATAGAATTGCCTATATCCATGTGCATGCTTCGGAGCTCATGCCATTCACTACAAAACTGACAAAATTGATAGGGGGGTAGCTTGGATTATGCAAGGGTGCACCTCATCAAGATTTTTTTTATTTCTGAATTTTACTTTTAAAATTAATTTTTCTATTTTATCGACTGATTTATAGTTTTTATAATATATTAATAGTTAATAGAAATATAATAAGAAATTTATTTCAATTATAATTTCACTATCACAGAGCAAGGACTAGAAAACCATGTTACTAGGTCTTGCTATGCATGGTGCTGAATTGAAAAACTGAAATTTTTAGTTTTAGCAATCTGTAAAAATCATAATTCATAAATAGCAGTAGCATCATGTATCATCTGATGGATGAAAGTTAGGTGTTGCTGCAGGCAGTAGGGACCTGGACCAGATATAGATGGAAGAGGAGAGACAGAGGTGATCCGAAGCGTAATTTTAAACAATTTCAAATATTTTTTTTTTTAATTTTTTATTTAAAAAGTTATATAAAAATAATTATTAAACTGTTTCGAAAATTCATTTATATATAATGACCAGTGAAGTGAGCAAAGCCTGCTAGTGATTCAACTAAAAGGATAAAAAATTTATGTAATAAAAAGTCCTTAAAATTGATATATATATATATATTGATATATGTAACACAAATAAGTGTATTTTTAAAGAATAAATTACATCACATAACTCAAACATACTTTAATGTGTTGAGTTCCATCAAGATAAAGCTACAAACCATACCTCTAAATCTATTGCTCTATTTTTTTGAGAAAATGAGAAATGAAACCGGAATTGAAGGTATTCCTTTTCAATACATCCCACTGAATTTCCCTGATGTGCCTTTTATGGATCCTGTGTATTTGGTCTTTTCAAACAAGCTCTTTTTAAGCTGTATCCCAAAACACTGGATGGACCATGGAAAAGTCTGGAGGAGAAGTGAAACAAAATCAACCTCGATGTTTTAAAAAATTCTCTGTTATCTTTGAAATCAAGATGTAATATTATAGTTCAATAAATGGGCTATCAGACTGAATGTATTAGAAAATAAAATTCTTATATTTGTTTATATATATTACCTTGCAAAATCGTTACAAAAATGTGTGAACACCCTCTATATATATGTATGATGCTGTTATTAAACTGTAATGTAGGTCAATATTTCAATATGTACATTAACTTTCATAACAAAATAAATTATATGAATAATTACAGGAATATCAAAACAATACTTCTTCCTTTTAATTTGTATAGAATATAGTACACTTTTTTTCTACATGCTACAAGCATATACTACTACTTTAAATGTAAATAAATGTTTTATCAAAAGACAATTTTAACATAAATAAGATAGTCCACTTCTCTAAACACCTTTGCTACTATTTATATGAATCTGCGAAAGTCCTAAGATAAAATATACACAATTTTAAACTTTGTTTAAGCACTTTATTTCTCTCTTTAATTTAAGTTACAGCAAAGAATTAATTTAAATAAAATTAAAGTTCATATACATTAATTTTCCAAATTATGAGTAATTGTTATATTATTAATAAATTGATGTTAATAACTACTTACTGGATGATTATTATAAGCAGCGTAGTGTAAAGGCATTCCTCCATAATCATCAATACTCAAGTGATTAGCCCTCTTCTTTAACAAAATGTCTGCTTTTTCAGCAAGTCCTGAAAGTTTTAGAGTACAAATAACTATTATTTATATGAGGATTTATCTTGTTTTGTTTAACAATAACAAAACATAAATAGATTATTATTCCAATTAATAGTGCAAAAGTAATCTAATTTTCAATAAAGAGAAAATTTTATATTACTTATCAGCCAAGACCTTTATATAGGTTTTATCACTATACCATACAACCTCATGCCAGAAGCACTAAAATGAATCGGGATGGAGAATTGTAGGAATTTACTTGCCAGTGGCAAGTAGATTATTTTATGTGATCAGATAAATTTTAGGCAATGGAAAATGTATCAAAAGCTTTAACATGTGTTTATTTCTTATACTAAAGTTTTTGAATAGTTCTCTTATATACAAAACACTACTAAAATTTATTTTATGTCTCCAGAATACTATAATCAAATTTCCTTTTTACAAATAGAATTTTTGCTTATTTCCCAAGTTGCTATTATTTACTATGATAGTAAATCTAGCCTCAAAACTTTGGGTTGTGTACGAATTTTGGTTTGTTGCAAATTGGTACAGAAAAATTTTCTGCTTAACACATAACTTTTGTTATGTAAGTTTTCAATTTTATATTGCTAGCTGGTAAGATTTTCAATGAATTCTCTATATCTAAACATTACAAATAAAAAACTATACATAAATGTATATTTTTTTATCTCATGACAAAAACCTTTAAAGAAATATTTAATATAAATAAAAAATAAATAAATAAGACAATTTATACATTAAAATATTTGAAGTTTAAAGATTTTTTATTCAGAGTGAAAAATGTCCTGGACAGGAATCAAATGTGAGACCTAGGGCTTAATGTTAGAAAGAACAAAATCTGCCCAATTGCAAAGTTTTAACAATTTGTTATCACTGGTGCAAAATTGTTAATATACAGCTTGTATATATTGACATAAGTCTGCATTAAATTATAACAAGCTATAATAACCCAAAAATAACTTTTATAAACAATATTACAAGTAAATATTATAACAAATTAATCAACACACCAAGTCAGTGACTAAACACAAACTATGACATAACTATGACTAAGTTCATACAGCTGTATGCAAAGCGAGAGTTTTTTGAGAGTCTAATGCACCTGCACAATTTCACATAGATAAAAAGAGTGATAGATATGTTGTTCCCACAAAACATATTACAATAATTTATGTTTAAAAGTGAATCTTAAAAAAAATTTTCAAACATAGGTAAATGAGATTTTTTCCCCCCTATTATTATAAGTCAGGTAATCACCAACCCCTTTCTAAATAAACAAATAACTGTCTTATTACAGAGATTATCTTTAAAATTTAAAGGTACACTTTTTTGACCCTAACCAAGGTTACAAATGAAAAAAAAAAAAGATAAAGGTACTACTGAAAAACATTTTTTTCAGTAGATGAAAAAAAAAAAAAAAAATAAGGGTAATTTTAGGGGTTTATTTAAAGGAAGTTTAAGGGTATTTTTAAATTTTAATAACATTCTCAAACTTTACATTTATACAGTCAATTAGCTAAGCTAGTGTTGCAGGGGCTACACAAAATGTGCTTGATCATTATCTGTGGTTGCAAATAAAGTGAGTTGAGCATGAATACAAATAGTTACTAATTGAAAACAATTTACAATAAGAAAAAAAATTAAACTTGGAATTATAAGCAACTTAAATATTATTTTAACTAACTGATCACAGATAAAATCCTGCCCAAATCATTACAGATTTTCTTCCATATTTGACAGTTAGCACTTTAGCAGAAAGCAATCCTGATCATAAATTTGTTGCAGTGTTCACCAAAAGTAAAAATGTCAAAAGCTGTGGTTAGCAATAAGATTGAAAATTTATGTAGAATTATATGACAACTTTTTAATCAGAAATTATACAGTCAAAAGTCCCCCCTCCCCCTTTTCCAAGCAAATGCTTCAAATACTTTGCCATAAATACCATACCATTTTATTAATATACATTAATTAAAAATAAAATCATGCTTATAAAATGTTTTTAATACTGATAAAGAAATTTGGATGAATTTCAAAATGTTTATTTGACTTGCTTTTTTATATGTATATTTTAATTGAATGTCTCATCATTAAATATATATATATATATATATATTATTTTTAATAAATGCTTTGAAAATAATATTGTACTAAAGATTTGGTTTCTGTGTAGTTCTCTCCTGATTGTAATCATAGATATCAGATTTTGGAGATCTTTAATTTTTGGAGTTTATATTTCAAGTGCTTTGCAGAGAATGTTTTCCATCTATTTGATATAGTTTCATGACTTTTAAGTCTACAGCTTCATCTCTACATATAACAGAAGATGATGTGAGTGTGTGTATGTCCATTGCTTTGCAGCAGTGGAGTAGCTAAGGGTAGTGAAGGGGGCGGTCCACCCTGGGTGTCACCCGATCTGTATGAGAAAATGAGAAATCCTATAAAAGTATTTCTCTTATAAATGTGGAATAAATACATAAAAATAATATAAAATGAATTTTTGACTAAAACATCCAGCTTTATGCATTAGGTGGTGTTGGAGGTTAAGGCTAATTGACAGCAGAGTCTTGGGCCTAGGGGAAGTGCCCTCCGTGGAAAGGTCTTTCAGAGGGGTCCTAGCCCGTATTTGAGTGAGTTTAAGAGAAAACCATGGAAAACTCCAAATGGCTAGTGTTATGCATTAGGAGTTATGACACTTTTAAAATAGTTTTTTTTTTTTTTTTTTTTTAAGTCTCGTTTATTTAATTTAAAATGTTTAAAACAATTGAATAAGAGACATTTATTGAAAAAGACATAGTAAAATACAATATAAAAACATGAATGTTTTGTGCTATTGCCCTAGCAATCTCGTCAGTATGTATAACATCTACAAGGCTACAACTTATAACTGTATAAACAAGGCAATCGCATTTTAGACCAAATACAGTCAAACCTTGTTAACATGAATTTCAAGATGGACAAAAAATTTGTTCATGTTATCATTAGTTTATGCTATCAGTAACTAATCTTCATATAACTAAACTAATCTTCATTTTGATGGGGATTGTGGAAATAGTTCATGTTAAAGGTAATTCACGTTATCAGTGTTCATGTTAACAAGGTTTGACTGCATTTATATTGCCATGAGTAAAGTAGTCGACAAAAATCTATTTGATTTTGAACATATCAAACATAACATTCGAGGAAGTAATACCCAGTCTGAATTATGAAAATGAAAATTGCAATGTAACAGCGAATATTTCTGCACCTTTGGCTCTGAAGTCTTATTTTTAAATATGAAAGTGAATGAACAATAAAGATGTCTAACTGCCTGAGTTAAGCCCATTAATGCAGTAGATTTTCAAAGAATGTGTCTTGTGTGCCTCAAAATGTCATTGGTGCACCCTGTGATATTTCAGAGAAATGTGTTTAGATATAAAATATAGCTATTCTGTTACACAATGCATACAATACAATGTACTACAGATGTAACACACTTTTTGTCAACACATTAAGTTAATCAAAAGTTTTTATTTTATTTTATTTATTAAGAACAGCCATTTAATGGCCTACAGTCAGTCTATAGACAGCATTTGAAAAACACGTAGCAAACATAGTTTAATTCATAGACAAAGTTCCTAGGACATAGATTCATGTTTTCATTCCTGCCCTGTGAAGGAAGGGTGAGTGATTTTTCTACCATATTCTACACAAAACATTCTTATATGCATATAAAATATATATGTTCATTTCACTTTGTTTAGTGCAGCCAATAGATGACCTACCAAAAACTTTGCCCATAGACGTAATGTATTTGAGCTTTCTTGCATGTCTTTGTACACGAACCATTTGCTTGATCTCAGCGAAATGTTTAGTGTAACATTCCAGTATGATATACATTGAGAGTACTGAGTTTGGACATTTTACTATTATTTGTTCTTGTGGTATGCTGATAAGAGACTCGCAGACATACAGCTGAAAACCTGATTTTTGGATTTATGGAACTTCATATGTGTAAATATAACAAAGTAAATTTTGAAAATTTACCCAAAAACAATACTTTCTCTACCATATATATTGGTAAGAGAAAGTAAATAAGGCTATTAAACAATTCACTGTCTATCTCATTTTAAATTTAGGAATTTGAAATTTTTTTATCAGTCACAAATTTCAAAATGTCAATGCATATTGGGCCTGTAAAATCACATTTTAATTACAAATTAAAACAAATTTATCAAACAGATTTTTATGAAACACACTTAAGAAACATCGTGATTAAACCAGTGTTCTAACAAAAATAAATTGCATTAAAATCAGTTCATCCGTTTGGAACTAATTATTGAATAACTATCATTAATTGTTTATAAAAATTTACATTGAGGAATACATATACTTAGGGGTGACAAAGAAGGGCCAATGGAAAGAAAATTATTGTTTTTATACCACTTTTCTAACGATTTCAGTAAAATTTGAAATATCACTTATTTTTTATGAAAGCATACAGTGAACATTAATTATAGAGGTTAATTAACTAATAATTATAATTAGAACTCATGATTAATAATTATAATGTTAATTAACTAATAATTATAGAGGTAACATGAAGGTATAAACAGAATAATTCTTTTCCTTTCTTCCTCTAACCCCAAGTGTATGCAGCACACGCTGTAATTTTTCATAAACAGTAAGTGATAGTTATCCAAAGTTTTACTAAAATCGATAACAAGGTGACATAAAAACAACCATTTTCTTCCCATGTGCTGCTTCCCCCCCCCCCTCTTTCTCGAGACTATGTGATCCTTACTCAGGGATGAAAGAGTTATGCTTTTTCTGCCACCAGTAATACAAAAATTTATATCCTATAAGATCATAAAACAGCTGTAAAAATATGATAAAAAATTCTGCATAGAAATATGGGTGGCAGAAAAAGTGGAACTCTTTTGTCCCTGCCCTTAATATATGTTTTTCTTAAATACTAAGTGAATGCTGTATCAGTTTAATTGAAGTTAGTAAAAAAATTATTTGGAAGTCGTCATTTATTTCTCTATCCCGTTATTACCCTAGGTGTGTATTTTTTATGCCCTTTTTTCCAGATGTATATCAACTATATGTTTAAAGATAATTGGACATTTTAAATACCACAATTTTTTTTATATCCATGTAGGGGTGACACTATATCTGCCCTGGGTGTCACCCACCCTAGCTACGGCACTGCTTTGCAGGCAAATGGCTGAATGAAGAGATACAGAATTTTGCATAGAGCTCCGTTTTGACCTCTCCTGATGTACCTCATAGCAAAATTTACAAATTTTCGATTAGTTCTTTAATTTCTGAAATGATTAACTCTAGAGATATAAACATAAATGTTAAAAGTCTTTTTGAGACTCATTAGCTTAGTTGAGTAGAGCGTCATCCTAATAATGTGAAGGTTGTGGGTTCAATTCTCTAAGGGTCTATGCAATACTTTTTGAAGATAACTAATAGAAAAGGTGTCAATTGATAAAAGAAAATTTTTCAGTGTCTTTACAGTATCCTAAACCATACGAATACATGTTTCAGAATTTTTTCGTAGAACGGTCGTTATTGAAAATTCCTTGCTTAAAATTTATACTTTTTTACAGAGAGGCACAGAAGAATTCTGAAATATTACCGTCCATTGTAAAATTATTCCAAATACTCTATTATACTTTTGAATTTTGATTAATTTCCAAATTACTAAATCATTTAAATTTGTTTAAATGTATGATAATTACTAAATGTTCGGAAGGTCAAGTGAAGTCAGAAGTCATTCTAGATTTATTTTTAATAAGGTGGTCACATTTTAAAACATTCAAAAATAGTGAATAATATATATACTCAGCTTCATTTGGATAAGTTTTAGGACACAACATGTATTTGTAATTATAGAACTTCACTATTTAAAAATGCCCCACTCTTCAATCATTTGTAATAATTTTATTTTATCAAATACAATTCATATTTATCAAAAAAAAAAAAAAAAAAAAAAAAACAGTAAAATTTGTTTTCTTTTATATTTGTACTTTCTTTCCTTTATCATAATCATAAGATTATGATTTGGAAGATTGAAAATATAATTTGTAATATACAGGGTACGCCGATTTAAATCAGCCTTATTAAAATCATGATTAAAATTGTGATTAAAATCACCTTGATATATATATATATTTTTTTTAAATCATTGATTTAAATCAAAAATATAATTTTATAATTTTGGGGGAATTTGTAGTTTTACATAGTCTTAGAACATAAGAAAACTTGAACTTATTTGTTACTTACATAAAATACCCCCCCCCCCCCCCCAAGAAAAAAAAAATCTGTGTTTATTAATTTTAAAAATGATTCTTTTAATTTTCATCAACTCTATTTATTTCTATCTTCTATTCTTATTTTGAAGCCAACTACTTTCGTTTCTAGCCAACTTTTTTTTATAAAAAGCCTTAAATTCTCTGCCGTAAGTGTTTTTTTTTTTTAAAAAAAAAGGGGGGGGGGGTAATAAATGAAGTATTAGTATTGTATCATCTGAACTGAAACATTTATTTGTCTGTCCTTCATTTTTAACTTTTCTTATTTCTAATTCTGATCACTATGTGTTAACTGGCCAAGGCATTCCTAAGCAATATTTCCTATTGTTTTTTACTTAGGCTTTTATAAAATTAGAAATGAAATGGTAATGGCCTGGCTAGTTGTTTCAGTTTTCTTAATTTTTTAAAACTTTAATCTTTTGAAAAAATCTTAAAATTTATATGTGTTTTATTGGTATTAAATTTCAAAAACTAATGTGTGTATTATATATATTATATACATTGGATTTCCTTTAATTGAATAATTATTCTCCAAAAAGTTTCTCTTTAAAAAATTTCACAAAGTGATATTCAAGATGTTTTAATATGCATATTTTAATGACAATAATAATAAAAACATTAAAAGAAAAAAATAATAATGTGATCTTATATGCTTTTAAGCTATTTGCACTTAATCATTTATTTATTTTATTTTTGGAAAGGGGGGGGGGGTAGAATGTACCTATGTTGGTTAATATTAAAAAAAAAAAAAATAATTTACTTTTACTTTTATTTTTTAATGTCATCATATATATTTTTTTAATTTAGTTCATTTATATTTATTGCTTTTTATGTGTATTCACATTTAAATTAAAAAAAAGTTTTCATGCTTAATTTCTTAACATTTATTTTTAGTCGAATAATGTAAATAAAACAAAAAAATCTGATTTAAATATATATATATATTTTTTTTTAAATATGATTTTTTCACAAACTGGTAGTATAATATAAAGTGTGTCAGAGATCACTATCATTCTTGAAAGTTCCAATCACCCGTCCAAAAGTCATTAAAATGAAATTACCCTTAAAAAAAAAAAAAAAAGAAGAAGTACATTACAGTTTTTAACATGATTATAATTTTTTTTTTTTTTTTTCTATTTCCTACACAAAAAAAAAAAAAAAAAAAAAAAAAAATCTGTTATTTTATTTTAGAAATTTATCATTATTTACAAAGCAACTTAAACTTGTTGTCATTCAGCATTATCAATTGTAGCAAGATTTAAAAGAAAACAAACAAAAAAAAAAAAAAAAAAGAAAGAAAGAAATTATTAAACATAGTATTAAAACATAAAAAGTATTTATAGTTCACTTCAGTGCCGAAACTGTAGAGCATTGTTTGCATAATATAAAACTCAAAATTTAATTTTTAAAAAGGAAAAAGTGAACTTCCGTCATTGAGTTCTATTTGTACAACAAAGTAATCTTGATATTGAAAAGCCCAGAACTTATAGTTTTGAAATATATATATATATATATATATATATATATAAATTAATTGAACATAGATCAAATCTCACACATTACAATAAATCAAATCTCTTTAAATCTATCAAAGAATTGCAACAAAACTTTGTTATTACTTATGTCGATAAATCTCCTAATAATTATGCAATAATCTGTAAACATTATTATCTTTCTTTACTCAGTTCATCTATATCTAATAGTACTAACTTTCATACTACCAATAATGATCTTAAAATCAATAACCGCAAAATTCACTGCTTTTATAAATTGCTAAAGCTTCCATTTAATAATTTTAAATATCCTTATATTGTACTTATCCCTAAATTTCACAAAAATCCTATTAAATTCAGAATTGTCACTGTAGGGTGTAATACTTACAACAACAATGCTAACAAAATTCTCCTTGATATTCTCAAACAAATCTATGACTTAATTAGTAAATCAAAAAATTTCTTTTGCCTTAAAAATAGTTATCAACTTAAAGCCAATGTCTTATCTATGAATAATGTGACTGATATCATGACTTATGATTTTGCTGACCTATTTAATAATATTAATTTAACAGATCTTCATCGTATCATCTTTAACCTTTTTGAAAAATTTAAAAGTCAAATCTCTTTACCAAAATGCTTTTCGGCAACTTCATTTAAGACACTTTTAAATTTTATTATTCATAACAATTACATTCTACACTGTAATAAGATCTATATTCAAAAGGTCGGTATTCCACAAGGAGGATGTAGCTCGAGTATGTTAGCTGACTTATACCTTTACCATTATGAACAGGGATTATGTATTGAAAATGTCTATTTTTACCGATACATTGATGACATTATAATTTTTTAAGTCAATAATTTTTCGCCTAATTTATTTAAATTTGAATATCCTTCTCACCTTACCTTAACTTATAATCATCTCAACAATAACTGTATTAGTTTCTTAGATTTAAAACTTAAACTTGATGGTAGTAAAATTTATACCGATATGTATGACAAAAGACAAGATTTTAGTTTCAAAGTAAATTTATTTACACAATTTACTTCTTGTCTTCATATCTCTGTCTACAGAAATATTATTCTCAATCACCTCTTTCGTATACATAATCTTTGTTCAGATAGGTTTAAAAAAGAAAAATATCTCTCACATAATTAATGTTGCTACAAAAATGGGTTATCCTAAAAAATTTATTTATTCACTTGTTTATCAAAAAGGGTCTCTGTCTAACACACACAAAAAAAAAAAAAAAAAACTAAGGTTTAATTAAAAATTAAAAAAAAAAAAAAAAAAAAATCAGGTGGATGGGTGGGCAGAAGTTTGATTAAGGAGGAAGGGTGGTGTTGTTTGGCTGGTTGGGTTTGATGCTGAATAAAATTTATAAAAAAAAAAAAAAAAAAAAGAACGTGGGGGGATTGCTGTAAGTTACATTCTTATTTTTTCTGGTTGATTCTATGTATTTTGAACTCTTTTATTTTTTCTGGTTGATACTATGTATTTTGAACTCTTTTATCATTAAATTTTACAATGTGCTTCTGGCTACTTGAGGCTTCCCTTGTTAAGTTTGAACAATCCATCTATTTGCATAACAAAAATAAAATCTTATAAATATTAATTAAAAAAAAAAAAAAAAAAAAAAAAATCTTTTAAATTTTAATTTTTAATTTTAATTTATGATGACCGCATTATAATGCTTATCCTTATAGTTGTGCTCTTTGGCATTATTGCTTGTAATTATGTCTTCTTAAAACTTAACACTTAATAATCTGACTTCAAAATAAAAATCTTAAAAATTATTTTAATCTTGCTGTTAATACTTCTAAATTATATTAATCTTTCAGTCAATACATCTTAAATAAAAATCTTAAAAATTATCTTAATCTTGCTGTTAATACTTCTAAATTATCTTAATCTTTCAGTCAATACATCTTATATAACTGACTTAATGTTATTATAGCTAACCGAAAGATGGCGCTTGTACTTAGTAGTCTTTAACCTTCATTCTTCAGTCCTTATCTTAAACGATTTAATTATTAATATTTTTGGTACGATTTAATTTAACTCTACTAGTATTAATTTTAACATTATGATTTAATATTTACTCTGTGTATTTTATCTTTAATGTAATTGTTCTCAAGTATTTTCGATTAATCGATATCTGTCAAGCTATTATTTTAACTTCAATTTAGGTTTTGGCATCACCCCTTTTTTCCAGTTTGTGTTAACTGTTTTCCATGTGGTTACTCTGCTTATTTCATGTTATTAATCTGGTTTCCTTTAAGATTTTAATTAATATTTATTTATCCTTTGTTTTAATTTAATTTTTCACTTTTTTCTCATTCTTTATGTTTTTTTTGCTGCATTGATCGGGGCGTGAGATGATATAAATTGCTATGATTAGCAATATCGTTTTATGAAATCATTGCAGCTTTCTCTGCTTTATGAAGTATGTGCCCCTTGATAAGTATATTTCTAATTTTAAGCATTTATATCCAATTGATTATGTGGTTTATTATCTTTTTTCTCTTTCACAAGTTTAATGGTCCTTTTTTATTATCCTTCAGGTCGGCGTAAGTATTTTAAGTTAATATGGTAACTCATTGGTTCCTTATCTATATCGCAACTTTTTGTGTCATTCTTTCCTCTATGTTAAATTCAGTTCTATATTTTAGTGTGCTGTTATTGTTTTAGTTCTATTAATTGCTAAATTTTAAGATTAAATTTTATTACGTTATCTATTATTTATATATATATATATATATTCTGAAACATTAAGAAATAGTAATAATATTAATGTTCTAGTGTGAATACTGAACAGTGTTCTAGTGCTTCTAGAACATTCTTAGGTATACCCCAGACAGGACAAAAAGCTTGTATCAAGCATAATATTTCAAGCCCTCAAGTTTAATGCAAGCCAATATCAAGCACACATGTTTATACTTGTCCAGCTTACTTTAAGCTTTCTAATTCAAAACTGAATCACTACGTATGAAGCATGCTACTTCCATCATATATCTTCAAGAGTAGTTTTTGTATAAAAATCCCTTTTTTAAATATTTTGGTAATTTTTTTTTACTTTCACAAAGTTGACTTTTCCACTCTTCAGCAAATAAAGTGAGCACAAACTATTAAGAATTGTACCCACAACTTTAGTACTTTGACTTCTGACGTCAAAGAATTTTTAAGTTTGTAATATGTTTAATTTATCAAATATCTAAGCTTGAATCTGGTTGAAAATGTCATTGAATTTCAAAATCAAATTTTTTTTAAGGAAATATGCTATTAGGATGCTGATCCACAGAGAAAATGGAAATCGGTAACTAAATTCCTACAAAAATTCCTGTATAAATACTATCTTTTATTTTTTTAAAACTTTTTCTATGATAATATTTTGTATTTTTTGGTTTAAATGTTAACTATAAACCGACTTCAGTTTCTATTTGCATTCACACGTTCTATACATGTAGCTGGTATGTAAGTCTTGCACAGAGCCCAGTTAAGGGGGGGGGGGCTGGGGGGCTGCAGCCCCAGGCCCAGTGAGCAAGGGGGCCCTAGATAGGGCCAAGAAAACAAAGTAAATAGAAAAAAAATGTAATTTTTTTACTTAATTCGGTTTTTACAGTCAGAAATTAAATCCTTGATACTGTTATGTAAAAATATTTTAAAAAGACAAATTTTTGAAAATTTCTTTTAGTACTTAAACTTAAAAAAAAAAAAAAACTTTAAATATTTTTTAAAAATGCATTAAAATTTCAAAATTTCAAAAGTCATTCCAGAGATGAAGGGGAGAGGGAAGAGAATAATATGAATCTGTTTCCTTCCACCACGTAAAATTATTAACAAGAGCAAACTCCAAATTAGAGTTCTATCTCTTCGAAGAACAAAAATGCAGCAGAATAAGCTGCAATGTTTGGCTTTGCTATCAGAGCATGATTTAACAAGCAACCTGGATTTTAAAGATGTAATTGAAACTTTCAGCGTGGCAAAGGCTAGGAAGAAGCCAATTTAATTTTTTTATTCTGTAAAATATATTCATTAAAGTTTTTGATGCAGCAACTTTTCTTTTGGT
The DNA here is from genome assembly GCA_963930645.1 of Salticus scenicus. Classification (NCBI taxonomy): domain Eukaryota; kingdom Metazoa; phylum Arthropoda; class Arachnida; order Araneae; family Salticidae; genus Salticus; species Salticus scenicus. Next base: position 123,641,834 of record OZ005651.1, on the reverse strand, counting down.
CGGTGAGTTAGATTCATTTGTTGTTAATATTTTTATTTTTTTATTAATTTTTTGCAAACAGTTTCAGAGTTCATTTAAATGGTAATAAGAATCTTATTCTAATATGACCATTGTAAAATTTTATCTAATGATGAACATTCATATTAAAGAAAAAGAAAAATGTGTGTGTGTATGTGAGGGGGGGAGGGGGGGCTCTGCTATTATCACAGCCCCGGGCCCTTAAATGGGTAAACTGGGCTCTGGTCTTGCACTGTTTTTTAAATCTATTTCCATATTTTTACATCTTTTTTTACTTTCATCTTTGTAGTTTGGGCATTAAAAGTTAAGATTCATTAGCATAATGCACTAACTTTACAGAAAACCATAAAAATTTGCTTGCATTATGCATATAACGCTGCAAATGAATTTACAAATTCTGTAAGCTTGCATTATTTCATTTTATTTTTTCTTATTGTGATCCTTTTCCACCCGTTCATATTTTGGTAATTTTCTATAAATATTAATATATATATCATCATTAATTTCAGCCTTTGTCAATCCACTGCAGGATGAAGGCCTCTCCTAAGTAATTACAATCTGCCCTATTTTTTACAATTCTTCTTCATTCTGCTTTACTTCACAATTTCATCTCTCCAACAACACTGTGGTCTCTTCCTCGATATCCAAAATAGGACTTTGTTCAACCAGACCTCGAGAAAAAACTATCATAATTTTTTCTCGCAAGGTGCCCAGTAGGTTGTATTAAAAAAAGCCATTTTTTTTCTTTTTTTTTTATTTCCAATAGTGCGGAAAAGTTGCCTTATGTTATTGCTAGTATGTGCGCAAAATTTTATTGATCTGAGTTATTTTCAGTTGCCTCGGGTGCTGTTCATTATACAAAATTCGTTCATTTTATCATTTTTTCCGTGTCTGTTAAAAAAAATAAGAAACTGGAATCCTTACTTCCAATAGTGCAGAAAAGTTGCCTTATGTTATTGTTAGCATATGTGCAAAATTTTGTTGATCTAAGTTAATATTTTCAGTTGCCACTGGGACCGTTCATTATGCAAAATCATCTAATTTTATCGTTTTTTATTTATTAAAAAGAGCCCCACTAGATGTCGCTGTGCATCTGCACTGTGCAAAAAACATCACCTTGTTGTTTGGCTGCCGCTGTCTTTGTTTTCGTGTTGCAGGTAAAGAATTTATGTTGTCAAAACTCAAAAATTAGCGCTCATGGTTACGATTATAGACGAAGATTCAAAGGATTCAAAGTAGGTACTTTTTAGCAATGATATTGGCTTAGCCAGGGCATCTATTCTCTGACCAGACTATACCTGAATTCCGACAGTGGCAGTCGTTATTCTGATCACGTGACGTTGCATTCCGACTTTTGATTTGACGACTGTCATTGTTTAAGGACGGTCGCTATGGCAGTCGGATCGGAGAACAGATACCCAGGAATGCATTTTCTTAGCTATTTTGTTGTTTTAAGATGGTGGCTCCCATAGGGTCCATGTTTTTAAAAGCCTAAAAAATATGAAGTACTTTTAATATAAGAATTTAATTTATTACGCATTAAATTAGAATAGAAGTTAATATTTTATTCCAAATCATGTCTAATAAATTCTACTCTCTTTATCTAGTTTCAAATGATTGAGACATTTTTACTAGGGGTGGGAATTGATTAACAGTTTTAACTGGGTTAATCATAGTTTATTAATCGATTAATCAGTTTTAATCATTTTTCATTTTTCTTTATATAATATTATTTGAATGATGAATAAAACTCTCATATATATATAGATAGATAGATAGATAGATAGATAGATCACAACAAACTATAAAAATGATATAGATTTTAATTTAACTAGTTCGTTAAAAAATAAATAATAATAATAAACATGCAAATAAATAATGAAAAAATATACTCCATATATTCTTAAATAAAATTTTTATTCGGAAATACAGTTGAGAAATAACTTATATTTATTATTACTTTCATATTCTGAAAACTAAATTCTCTATAGAATTATTTTATTCCTAAGTTTGACTGATTTTTTATTTATTTTTTTAATTTCTGTCTAGTTGATTATATCCGTTTCCTAACTGAAATTGAAATCAATTTTCAGAGGAATAATTGGTGACTTTAAGTGTTTATTTTATATAAATATTTTCACTTATTTAATTTTTATTTCAATAAATTAATTTTCAATTCATTTTGAAAGAAATATTAAATGAATTTACACACATTTTAGTTTTATATTTGCATGCCTTGTCCACGTCGCTTGTCACAATTTTTAAATGAATTCTCAAAATTCCATATCATTATTATAAAAATCTCAAGTTCTTCATTGTTTTTATATTTCAGTTCTGCATCACTTCGGACTAGAAAACAGAATGTTATATTCTCTTTCTACTTATACCAGCAATTACTTATTACCAGTAATTCTGAACAGTCAATAAACACTTGAAGATATTGGAAAAAACTGTTGACATTTCCCCCCAAAAATGAACTGTGGAAATCCACAAACTTTTTTGTTTTTTCTTTTTGTTCTCCTTTATCTTGAGCACTTCCCTTTTTTTGAAAGCTTCTTGTTTCTGGAAAAACTATTGCAATAGTCAACACTCCCTGTAGAAGACTACAGGTGGTATTGCCCCAGCATGGGCATAAAACGGCATTTTGTTTAATAACTGTCCTCCCCCTTTTCTTTATTATTTATTTATTTATTTATTTTTGCTTTTTCATTATTTGATGAAAGTTTTTTAGAATGTTTGTTAGCAAAATATGTGAAAAAATATTTTTTTAACAGAACAGCATTTTTACTTTAGTTCTTAGTTTAAAAATTTTTAATCGAATTAATTGAGCCGATTAACTCAAGGAAAAAAACTGATCAGGACTAAGCATTGATCAATTAACCAAAACGATTAATCAGCACAGCTCTAATTTTTACATAAGTTCACAGTCAGCCTTCGCATTTTATGTATCTTCACAGTAAAAAATATTTCTATTAAAATTTCATATGTTTTTATTAAGTATCATATTTTTTCTTTTATTTTCCATTTTAACTTATTAATATCACTGATGGAGAATAAGTTACTTATTTTCTGCATTGCCAGTAGACTTATCTAAAAGTGGCTACCAAACGAGCAAAAGTGGCAACCAATTTTTATGACTCTGATCGCCAGTCGCTACCATTCATAATTCCTAGTCTAGGCATTACTATTAAGGTTTTCTTTTGAGATTACCTTGACAGCACCATCTATAGGTACATTTTATAAATACTTTTTTCCTTCACCAAACAAAATTCCACTGCCTCACGATTGTTCTGGTAAAATATCAAGTCATTTTGACCAATAGTTTTAAAATTATAGCGTTTTGAAATCGTAACTTTAATTATAATCACCCTGTATACATTATATTATAACAATATCCAGAAATACCATACAGAAATAATACATACCTCGTTTAGCAGCATAATGCAAAGGTGTAAGAAAATGATTATCTATTATATCAGGATTACAATTTTCTGCAGAAGCCTGCAAAAAAATAAATAAAATAAAATAATTATAATAATAAAGATTATAATTCTGATTATAACTACTTAAATTATGAATAAATAATTGCATGCATAACTTTTCCTAAGCTATTCGTCCACTAACACAATTTTTAACAGACTTTAACTAATATTTTGAGAGTAGCACTTTGTCGGAGAGGAAAATATAAACAATTTTTCAAACTTCTAAAACTATCACAGTTTTTTATATTTGATTTGGTTTCCATAAGCTAAATATAACAAAGAAAGGTTCAAACAAACATATACCATGACTATTAAATCCAAATTCTATTTACAGATGAGTTATAAACCGAAGTTACACCTATACCATTTCACTCTCTATATATTTTTTACCAACTACAAGTCTCACTATTTTTATAACCTCCAATAGAGAAGTCAGCTCCTTCAAAATTTTGGTCACAATACACCAGTAGTGGCACCAGAAATTCCCCAACGGAGGGACACCAACTCCCCGACAGGGGGGCACTACATAAAGAGAGTTTATTATATAGGTATTTATCAAAAACTGCAATACTGTTAATTATATTACTGTTAATATTTGTACCATTCCATTTTTTAGTACTCCTCGTGGTTTTGGAGATCATCGTGCCACAGACAGACATTTTCTAAAAATATCATGGTCAAAACGTGTTCTAGATCTCTCAAAACGTGTATATTCATGGAAAACTGGAAGCTGAAAATTTTTACGAATCCAATACTTTCTTCTATTGAATATAGAATGGAAAAACTGGAATGCTACAAATTTGTACAAGGAAAGAAAAATGCTGCCAAAAGTAGAAAAACTGAAAATTTTGTATTTTTCCCCCGAGAGATTTTAGAAGTATGTCCCGATGGGGGGTCACAGACTCCCCGACGGGGGGGCCTGTGCCCCCCCGGCCCCCTAGCTGGCGCCACCCCTGCAATACACATCATATAAAATTTCAGCATTCTCACTGAGCATAATTTTTGCAAAGTAAAGACCTACATATAAAAAGGCTTGTAGGTTTGTTAGCAGGGTTTAATCCAGGCTTTTTAAACTGGTACCCCATTTACGAATTTATAAACTAATTTGTGAAAAAATCAAGTAAGTTTGTGAACATTAGCAATGCTTCCGAACAATTAACTGAGATGTGCAAAGTAGTTTACTTAATTTTATAATACATATAAAAAAATAAAACAGTTGTCAAATAATTATATATATAGAATGAGTAATATAGGTGTTTACTTCGATATTCACCATTACCTCCAGTATATATCCAATTTAAGGGTATTTCTTATGTATTCAATGCAGCAAAGCTTATGGGAATTTTTAAAGTGCAGCTATATTGAGAAGAATTGACTTTGTGAAGGTGCCTCTTTATTGAAAGTTGATTCTGTGAAGGTACCTCTTTGCCAAAAGTTGAGTTTGTGAAAGTGCATCACTGCAGCACTAAATTTGTTCTGGATTAATCTCTGGTTAGTAGAAAAATTTTTCCAAGTCCAAGATACATAGCTTAGTATATGAAAGTCACTCACTGTTACTATCTCTTTTATTGAGTCTAACATTAAATTTCTAATACAAATGAGCTGTCTCATGTTGCTGATGTTGGTCTCTTCTGGATCTTCATTTTGAATTTCCTTGTATTCCTTCTTCCAATTAAAATGCATAATGAATTAAATATAATAATTTATTTTATAGAACAACAGAAATTCTAGGTAATTGAGCATTAGTGGCACCAGAAATTCCCCGACGGGGGGACACCACTTCCCCGACAGGGGGGCACTACATAAAGAGAGTTTATTATATAAGTATTTATCAAAAACTGCAATAGTGTTAATAATATTACTGTTAATATTTGTACCATTCCACTCCTGGTTTTGGAGATCATCGTGCCCCAGACAGACATTTTCTAAAAATATCATGGTCAAGACGTGTTCTGGATCTCTCAAAACGTGTATATTCATAGAAAACGGGAAGCTGAATTTTTTTATGAATCCAATTCTGAATTCTATTGAATACAGAATGGAAAAACTGGAATGCTCCAAATTTGTACAAGGAAAGAAAAATGCTGCCAAAAGTAGAAAAATTGAAAATTTTGTATTTTTCCCCCCGAGAGATTTTAGGAGTATGCCCCGATGGGGGGTCACAGACTCCCTGATGGGGGGCCTGTGCCCCCCGGCCCCCTAGCTGGCACCACCCCTGTAATTGAGAGAAATTCTAAAATGGTGGATTGAAATATTTAGTAGAATGAGTGGTTAATTTTAATGGCCATGAAAGATTATGTTACATAAAATTTTTCTTTGCATTGAAAGCTGGAACATTTCACACGTGACTGAGCTAAAAAAGAAATTTATAATATTGATATCCAGAGCACAAGAAATTATAAAAGTAAAATATGACTTACCAAAATCTTTATTCATGATGAAAATATATATTCAATAATAATGGAAAAGGTAGCTACCTAACTTGAGTGAAATTTTAAAATTCAGAAAATATTATTTAGACACATATCTTAATAAGTGTACATTCCTTATCACTGACTGTACGAAGACTGTTCATAGTTTTCTAAGCGATATTAACAGTGGCGAGGCGTGAATGACGTTTTTGGTCATCGTTACGCGAGTGGCTGGAAACAGTACATTGTAATAGAATATGTATTTATCTTATTGGTTGATTCGTCTTTTTTATACAGCAACGTAGGTATGACGGCATTCCAACAGTCAATCAGATGAATGAACTTTCCATGATAACGAACTGTTTCTAACCACACACATGAAGATGACCGGAACGTCACTCACGCGTCGCCACTGGATATTAATAAGGTAGTTCATGGGTATCTGATAGAAAAAGTTCCCTGTAGCTACTTGTCATCACTGGATACAAGAAACATCTCCTGGTGGCATCGCAATGTTGTCCACTTGGTTTTAGACTTGTTAGATTCGGGTTTTTGAATGCACTGGTGAGTATCCTATAGGAACACTACCAACTTAATCATTATGCAGAGGAGAGGATGAGCTGGCAAGCAGTCAATGAGTAATCTGCCATGGTCTATCTAGTGACGATATTTATATTTACCTCGTGCGGAGGTCAATCTATTTTCATCACAAAAACTATTTTCTGACTGAAAATCAATGAATATTTAACTGATTGAAAATCACATCAAACGGAATACAATTTCTCTTGTGATCCATTTATCCAGATATTTTCACGTTAACTTAAATGTAGGTTAAAAATCTTTTCGATCAGACAGAAAAAATTTAACTATGGCAAGCTTCACCTCTAAGAACAACCTACGTCTTCTCTAAAAATTTCAGCAACTGGCATGGGGAAACCCCAGCCTCATGAAAAAATTCACACTCACAGTAGCGTAGATCGGGGGGAGGTTTTGGGGACAACTCCCCCCCCCCCCCCCCCCACCGAAATTCTTTAAACTTTTTTTCCCAGTTTTACAGATGCACAACACATATTTCTTTAAACATTTAAAAGGTATATTTTTTTTCTACTTCAGACAATAGAATAAAAAATTATTAGTCTATTGAGAAATTTCTGAAACATCTCCAATTTTTACAATTCTTCAGAGTCACTGAAGAAAGCATATGGAATTCTTAGTGCTGAAACTGCTAAACAAAAACCAAATAACTGTGCATGATAAGGTTTAGCCCCGCTTATAAAAACGCATTCTCTGTAGACCAAAAATAGCAAAACTAAAACAACGAAAACACTCTAGTTTAATCTTCAGTAAGTGTTATTGGTCAGTCTAAATAGTGAGGTGTCTGAAGTGAAGCAAGTGGAAAACAAACGAATGCCGCAACACTCAGCGTAAACAGAAATACAAATGAAAACTGTGACACTTATATATACAGCTAGTTTGAGATCAAAGAAACTGCTCGAAGCCGACACTCAGTGGCGGCTCGTGCAAATTTTTATAAGTGGGGCCCGGCCCATCGTATGGTGTATAACTTAACAATAATAATAATCATTGTTCAAACATAAATACATTCATTATTAAGGAGGTATATAAAACGTAAGTTTTTGGAAGAATTTTTTTTTTTTTTTATGGCAAATCTTAAATTTAACAATATGGAAAAAACTGCGTAAATTTATCTCAGAAATTAATGTTTTATGACTTCATTTACAAAATTCTGCAGTTTTCTGATCAGTGGAGTATCAAAATTTAAATATCTGGAAGATGGTAGATAGGAATTGCCAAGTTCTATTCCAGGTCACTTTAGCTGATATTTAAATGGGATGGCTTTAGCAATTTTCCATGGTTTTCTCCGAAACTCGCATAAATACGAGCTAGGTATCATCACTTAGAAAAACTCCCTAGGGAGAGTACACCACCCAGATCTAGGACCTACTTTTAGTCAACTGGCCTTAACCCTAACACTACACGCCATTAAAATTTGAACTCAATTTTTTTCTCACTCTACATGTAATATTTTTTAGCTTGCGTGAATTATATCCCTAAGTCATTTAATAATAAACCTTTCAAATGTTATATTCATATTTCTTATCTTAAAAAACAAATAAAATACACTTTAATAAATTTATAACAAGTTATATTGAAATTTGAAAAGACATGAATAATGTACTAATATGAATACATATTAAAAAATTACCATTTTATCATTTTAAGAGCTTAATTTTAAATAATTTAAATTAAATTTCTTAATTTTTGATTAAATTTAGAGAAAATTATCTAGAAAACATCTATTTAAAATTAAATATTTTTATCCTTATGAGTTTCGAATTTTCATGCGTAAAATTATAAAAATGTGCATTTAGAGAAAATTATCTTAAATTTCGAACATTGAAAAATGTCATTTTAAAACTTTTCAATTACAATTATAAAATTTCTACTTTTTGACACAATTTTATGATGTTTTTATGCATAATGTTTGTTGAGAATTAAAGATTGATTCTTTAAAAAAAAAAAAAAAAAAAAAAAAAGACGGTCTACCGTCTTTAAATAATAGTCATAATAAAACTGTTTTATCAAATCGTATTTTTAAGAAATCCAGTAAAAAAAAAAAAATTACATTTTTATGTAGATAGTTAATCTATATATCCATGGAAATCCACTATTTATTTATTTAAAAATTTTACAATTTATTTGCATAAAAGTTTTAGTATACCAATCTGAAGAAAAATATCGCAGTTGCACATTTTCTTTCCATTTTTTCATTTAAATTCAAAATACCGCAGTTAGAGAGGTTTCAAATTCTTAATTAAGAGCTTTTATATCTCAAAAACTAATCTAAAAAATATTTTTTAACTATCAACAGAATTCATTTTTAAACACTAAAATTTAAAACTATCATATGTAAGTTTTAAAAAATGCACCGAAATATCATACAAATAAAAGTAATGCAAAAGTCGCCAAATTTCATCAAGGAATTGTATGGTTAACATACCTAATAAAAGAGAAAGTTTTTTTCCCTATAGTTTTGTCTCAAAGGGCCACTCTGCCGGTGCCCTACCGACGATAAATTACAGCGTGAAAATGCTGATAAAGGCGATGGTCGCCAAATCTGTTAACCTTCTGATCTAATAGAATAACTATTGTATAAATGAATACGCCAAGATGGGCCGTGTATGATGCGGCCCTACGCTTAGATAACGTAACCGCAGCCGGTCCAAGTCTGTTTTTTTTTTTTTTTTTTCAACATTTGGTGGGTGAATCATTAACACTTTCGCGAACGGCATACTTTTGTCTTTTCTAAAACTGATTGCCGGGGAATATCGAAGTAAACTAAAGCTATTTGCCGCAAACTTTTGATGTTTAAACATGGATAAAAGTTGAATGTAATGTTTTGAAATGTTACTCTTGTAATTACCTGAAGCTTGGAATGAAGATTAGTTATATAATATTAGAACGAACCTATAATACTATCAAAGAATTGATACTCTAATAATATTATACTATCAAAATAATACTAATGTATTGTTTCCATAGAAATTCTTGAAATGACGTGAATTCACGTAGTGGTAACCAGGAATAGAATCTAAAAATACATGAATTTGCATCAGCGGCAACTAGCTATAGAAGTTGAAATGACGTGAATTCACATCAGCGGTCGCGATGTGTTACGTGATTTATGACTCTTGAAAAAAACATATTGACAAATACGAGGGCTGTTTTTTTTTCAACCTCTGATCACACGGTATAAAGGCCAGACATGCGGCAGGTGACAGCGCATCTCCTCTTCTACACGCTCTGTCACTGTCGAGTGCAACACGCTAATTCGTTTTCAGCTGCAGTCAAGTAAACATGGCTGTCTTTATTGATTCTCCCGCCAAGTGTGAATTGCGAAGTGTTATTTGTTTCTTGCAGGCAGAAGGGAATAGTGCAGCGGAAATTTATCGAAGAATGAGTCGAGTGTATGGATACAACTCTATGAGTGAATGGTGTCGAAAATTTAAAGATGGTCGAACTGATGTGCATGATGAAGGAGGTCAAGAATGCAAGGACAATAAATAGGACATTTTCGAACACCCACCATATAGTCCTGACCTAGCGCCCAGTGATTACCATCTTTTCACGAAACTAAAGAAGTGGCTTGGAGGGCAACGCTTCCAAACTGGCTTGGAACTCAAAGAAACCGTCATAACTCACTTGAAGTCATTGGCGGCAACATTTTATGAAGAAGGTATTTCAAAGCTTGTTCACAGATATGACAAATGCCTCAATCATCAAGGTGATTATGTAGAGAAGTAACCTTTAATCTACATTACTTTTGGCTATAAAATCATTTTTTTATATTTACCCTTTTTTTTTTTTATAGCCTATCAGAGGTTGAAAAAAAAATAGCCCTCGTAAATGATAATGAGAAGATATTAAGAAAAAAATGGATGCAAGATGTTAGTTTGTTTACATATTTTTTGAGCAGTAAAGAAAAGGAATGAAATAATGAAAAAAAATAATAATTAATCGAAAAAAAATGTTAGGTGGGGCCATGCCCTGCTGGCCCTTAATGACGAGCCACCACTGCCGACACTTAATATCTCAGGAAATATGGGATGGTTTTTTCTGATATTTTCAAAATAAGACTTTTAACTTCTGTCTGATCCTACCCTGAAATCGTTACTTTTCTGCGTGCAATATATTTTGTGATATGAATTGGCTTATTTAAGTTATAAATGGATGATCTAGGGGTAGGATAAATTTTTCTTGATAATGGCTCGGGCGAATGTTGTTTAATTGATATATGATATTAATTGCTTTTATCTGATGTGCCTGATACCTCCCTTTTCCCTCGGAAAACTCTTGTTTTTTTCATAACTCAGTTTGAAAATCGAACTATTTTTTATTCTGCCATATATGCATTTGTTCTGTATATTCTCAGAATTCAGGATAGGTGTTATTCGGTCATTTGAGGTTAGGGTTGGTTGGTTCAATCTGAATGTAGTCAATAAAATGTTTAGATTTTTTTTATTAAATGCAAAAAAAAAACTTGATTGTTTGTTTTAAATATTTATTATATATATACTAAATTAAATTTCACTTAAATATTTTTTTCTTTTTTGTTATGAAGAAAATATTTTAGATTTTAAAATTTCACATTCATCAAAAAACTATTTCAATAATATTTTAAATAGGGAACTATTTTATAATTATGGTGATTCTATTTCATAATAATTCATAATAAATATATCATTTTTTAAAGTGAAAAACTTAATCATTCATATGCTTTGAAATTATGATTAGCTCCATGGTTCACGTAATTTTTCAACATTGCTAAAATTTGATTGGTTGGAGGAAAGTGTACCATTGAAAAATTAACAGCCTTGATGTAATCAACCACTACGATGACTTCGTCGGAAATTCTTATATTTTTATTTTGGTACTTTACACATTCTATATTACAAATGGATATACATTATAATTATATTCTTTTTAATCAATATATTTCAATCCATAGTATATTTTATTTAAAAAATATGAACACTGGGTACACACTTAAGAAATAAGTAACACACAAATTACGAAAGAAATGCTTACTGACAGAGTTACAGATTTTCAAATGATGTGAATCTTGTTCATTTCCTGTTTTCAAGTATTTTTTCAAAAATTCCTTGCATGATTTAGTGGTAAGTGTTTTATAATTTTATATTCTTAAAACTTGCTTATATTTTTAAACTTAATTTTACGTATATGTAATTATAGGCTTCGTCTGATGGCAAAAAAAATATTGTTATATGTAAACAAACCAGTGTTTTCATTTTTTACAGTTACTTTTTTTGCAATTTTTTTTTTTTTTTCCAATGGCTAGGCAAAAGTTACAGAGGACTATAAAGATACAAATCAAATTATAGACAATATAACATAGAAGACAGAAGTCATTGCCTAAGGAGTGATCTTGCCTCCCAATATCTCGACTCTTCTGTAGAACATCGAAGAGCCCTACAACGGGACAGATGTTCCCGGTCCATTACTTCTCCAGAATCACAAAGTGGGCAAGTAGGGTCGTTTAAGATACCTATGCGCTTCAAATGAGCGGCAAGGCAGTCATGTCCTGTAGATAGGCGGAAAGTTTTTTGCAAAATGCTACTCTGTTTTCTGTAATATGATAAATAAACAAGTTTTCGAATTCATACTTATACATTTAAATACTATTATCATGTTGTTATTAGTAATATGTCACCTTTTAGCTCAGCAATTTTTTGAAAAATAAATTTAAATGTTTCGATTAGAGAAGGGTCCAAAATTTATTCATTGGAATAAAATAGCTGTATTATTTTTTTCAAAAAACAGAATCCAAAAAACTTCATTTTTGAATGATACATCCTTGTAAAACGAAGCAACAAAAATCCTATATATGATAACACGGAAAGGGAGCTATGTGACTGATGTACAGCCTTAATTAGATACATCACAAGTCTAACGTAATGGGATAAGTGGGGAATGTTGTATGCACTACATTATAACTGAATATTGTTAAATTTTAAATGAATTTGAATGTCTTCACTGTTAAAAATTTTGTCCTAGGTTGAACCAAAACATGGTACACTGTTAAAAATTTCAGTTCAAGGTTGAACCAAATGTTGGTACTACAGTAGCTTCAGTTTGCTATGTTGAACCAAAACTTGGTACAAGTATAGCTTCAACCATGTGATGGTGAAACCTTCTACTATGATTTGTCGTTTCTTGATTGAAAAAAGCACCAAATTATGGTAAAAAAAATTCTCCATCTTATGGATGTAGCTATTGCAGTACCAAGCCTTGGTTTAGTAAAGCACCAAATAAGGGTAAAAGGTTTCACCATCGCATGGTGGCAGCAAAAATGTACCAAAATTTTTAACAGTGTAGTTGTGTTTCATAATCATTTATAATGTTATTGACAGATATAGCTGCTGTAGTATGAAAACTGGGCAAAGCTGTACTATAGAATACCCATAGGCGATTCATAATGCTGTGATGAGATTCAGTGTATCAGCACTTTTTAATAGTAACCTTTTTGTATCGGAACTTCATTTAACCATCTTGGAACTGTTTTTCTTTTTGCATCAGCCACTCGTGTGTGTTTATCATATGACCCAGCTGAATGATTTTTTTTTTTTTTTAAATGCATTTTTGATATATAAAAATTGATTTTTTGAGTGTATTTTATTATTATTATTATTATTTATTTATTTATTTATTTGTAAATAAATGGAATTATTTAGGGGGGAAAAGTGTATGGTAGTAATTGATGCAGTATAGATTTTCATACATTTTCTGATTCATACGCCATGAATTAGGAGTATCCAGTGGTGTTTTTTTGGTTTTAATATCAGGATAGTGACCGCTATAGTACAGATTTTTATGCATTTTCTGATTCATGCACTGCAAATTAGGGGTATCCAGTGATATTGGTTTCGGTTTTAATATTGGGATACTGACCACTGTAGCATGAATTTTCAGATTTGTGCACGACGAATTAGCTGCATCCAGTGATTTTATTTATTTTTTGATTGCTTCTCTACAGATTTTCATGCATTTTCAGATTCATGTGCCATGAATTAGGAGTATCCAGTTTTTTTTTTTTTTTAACATCGGGATAGTGACCGCTGTAGTACCGATTTTTTTATGCATTTTCTGATTCATGCGCTACGAATTAGGGGTATCCTGTTGGGATACTGACTGCTGCAGTACAGATTTTTATGCATTTTCTGATTCATACGCTACAAATTAGGAGTATCGAGTGATATTGGTTTGGTTTCAATATCGGAATACTGACTGCTGTAGCATGAATTCCAGTGATTTTATTTATTTTTTGTTTGTTTTGTGATTGCTTTTGTACAGATTTTCATGCATTTTTTGATTCATGCAAGGCTGTAATTTTGAAAATTTGGGGAAATCTTTGAGTTATATTATATATCATTTATAACGCTGAATTTAATGTGCTAAAGCTTGAAAGCTCTCTGATTTTTTTTTTTTTTTTTTTTCCGGGTGAAGTAGCTCAAATTTCTATTACTGTTTTAAATGTTTTATTAATCTTTAAAATATGCTAAATTTATTTTGGTGAATTTCAAAACAAGCACCAGAGTCAGGGTTGCCACAAAAGAAATAGAACAAAAATAGTTGCTTTAGTAGCCTAGAAGCATTAAAATAGTTGCCTAAATAGTAGCCTAACGACCAAAATACTAGCTTTAATGTCACATGTTAACGAACATTAAAGGAAAAAACCATATGCATTTTCCTACTATTCAAGTATACCATTAAAAAAAAAAAAAAAAAAAAAAAACTTTAAAATAAAATAGTTTTAAGTAATAGAAATGTATTCACAATTAGATTTTGTAAGTCATTCATAAAAATAGAAAAATATTATATAATGATGGATTTCTCATTATGTAAAAATCAGATTCTCAAATTAAGGTCTATAGAAATTATGTAATAATCATCACTTTATATGCAGTTTGTTAAGATGGACTTGAAAGGGGGGGGGGGGAAGGAAATTTTAAGCCTACTTTCCTCAGAAAAATAAACTCCCAAAATTTTCATTTACTTAATTTTTTTTTAACGTGGAAGAAGTGCAATAATTAAAAGTTTCATTTCTTTCATTTGGTATTGTAACACCATAAAAAGATATGTTTCCCCAATTACTCACCACCTAATGTATTTTTTTTTTTTAAATTCTACTTTCACATTCAGAAAACTCACAATCATGAAATTAGTACTCGTTTGTTAAATTTTATTTATGAGTTAAAAAAGCAAAAAAATAACTAAGTGCATTTTTCGTATTTTTTAGCCAGAAAATAAATTATTAAAAGTGAAAATCAAATTTTCGAAAATGAATGCAAATTTAACGATTGTGATTTTTCTGAACGTGAAAACTGAATTTTAAAAAATTCATTAGGCAATGAGTCAGTGTGAAAAAAAATTTCTGGAAACATGGGCTTTGGCTGTCGAAAAGATTAAGCATTGTCCGCTTTTAAGATATGTTTATGTTTCCTTTCTTGCTTGTTTACTTGTATTCTTCCTTTTCTGATTTACTAAAAGAGCTTTCTTTTATAATTTCATTACTGTTTTTTACATAAAATCAGGGTGAGGAAGAACATAACAGGTCACAGGAGTGTACTAGTAGTCAATTGCAATAAGCAAATTGGCCAGCTTAATGTTTGATGCAATTTATACGTTCTCATTGCATATTTCACCTGCTTCAAGGTCAACATCAGGGATATGCCATACTTTGAGGTGGTAAAAATAAATAAATAAAGGGTGTAAAAGTTAAGATATGGGATTATTTTTAAAAAATTAATAGAAAATACTTCTTTCTGAAAAGATTTTCCTGATATTTCTGGAAGAAGAATTTTGCAAAAGATGAAAAATAGTCTCCCAATAGTTGCCTATTTGTGAAAATAGTTGCTTTTTCAAGCTTTTTAGACAAAAAAAGTAGCCATAGTCTCCTCAGGCTGAAAATAGTTGCAAATAGTTGCCTTTTAGTAGCCTGTGGCAACCCTGCAGAGTGCAACAATAATTTATTTTCTTAAAATGTGTTTTTAATGTTTTGTAATGATTCAGAGTATCGATTTGCAGTATCGACTCATCCAGTGAGCTGTACATCAGCAACAGCGATGGGTGCCTTATAGTGAAGCTGTTCCTTAAATAAGCTAAATAAAACTTATCAAAAGATTTCGTATTTCAATTTTTTTTTTTTTTTTTTTTTTTTCCCTAATAGCAGTTAATTTTACAAATGCATCTTAAAAATTTAACCCACTTTGAAGGCCTGCATTATTTATCATTAATAGATTGCTCACACTGTTTAGTGACAGTTTGTTTTTAATTTCATTTCTTACCAAATTTATGCAACTGAAAAACTATTTTCACAATTTGTCCAAAATCACAATACTTTCGAAAAAAGTTCATCCTGAATTGAGACTTTTTTGTGAAAGATTTTTTTTTTTTTAATTATAGCATTTAATGTAATTCTTTAGTATAAATGTGTGATCTTGTTCTTTAATTATCGTATTTTGGTTGACTGTCTAGCATTTTGCATAAAAAGTGACTGTAGTGGAAACACTGATTTGTTTATATTTGGCAATATTTTTGTTCTTCATAACAGACGAAACATGTACTTACATTTTATGAAAAACTAATTATAAGTTTTAAGAAAATAAAACTATATATATATAATCTTATCTCTAAATCATGGAAGAAGGTGGAATATCCGCAGACATTGAGTAAATATAAACAACTCCTGCTGTCAGCAGGGGTCGATCCAGGGGAAAACTGGGGCCACTTTCCTGTCCCTTCACAAAATGCCACTTCTCAAAATGGGCCCTTTCACAAAATTAAGATTCTTAAAAACAGTCCTTTCATAAGTTTTATTTGGTATAAATGATTCTTTTATAATTTTTTTTTGACATCAAAATATTGCATTTACTTGTTACAGTGCAATTTTCTTGATATACATAAAATTTAGTGATTGCTAAAATTGAAGCTTTTATATGATAATTATTTTTTCACAAAAATATTTCAATTTTCACAAAAATGGGCCCCAAAAAATAAAACCTGGATCGACCCCTGGTCAGGGATCACTCTAGAGCATTTTAGCAGTGCGAGCTACCACAGGGTTGGTATGATACTTACTGTGTAATGGCGTAATGGGTTTTATCAGTTTTTACCGCCTTCAATTTATCTCAAACACTTTAAGGATATATTTTAATATTTTAAAGTTTTCAGTTCTCAATTTCCCAATCTATTATTTAATATTTATTGTGAAATTCCTATTTCACACATGAAATTACAGAAAAAGATTAGAGATTGTTGTAAATCTGGAAAATCCCCATTTAATTGATAAAATGAACAAAAAACTCAACATAAAATTACTGATTTTTTAATAAAATATACCACCTCATGTTCTACAACTTTGATTTACTTCTTTGACAGTTTGGAGAGTAACAAATTAGTTTTTATTAGTAGTATCCTATATATATTTAGGTATTGGTTTCATAAACATTGTTTTATTCGTGTTTTGACTTAAACTCGCATTCATCATTTTCCAGCTTTCATCGTTTTTTTTTCACACACCCCATGAAAAATGAAGGATTGAGGTTCTACTGTATATAAAAGTAAATACACTAAAATTTTACCTATAAATATAAAGAGAAGTGTATCTCTCTCTCTGTGTGTGTCTGTCTGTCTGTGCTCTGGTGCTCACACTAAAGATCGCAGAGCTTCCAAATTTGGCATATAGGTACCTGGGACCCTGCAGGTGTGCACCTCATCAAGTTTTTTTCGAATTTGAATTTTTTAAATTAATGCTTTTTCGATTTTAAATATTGGCTTTAATGCTTCATTTTTCATAAATTTAATTCTTTGATTGTAATTGTCTGTGTATCTTAGCAATTGTTATTTTAAAATTTATTTTTTATTTAATGCATTCATTTGAAGGCAAAATCTTTTTTTTTTTTTTTTTTTTTTTTTAATATTTATTGCATTTATCGAAAATAAAATGATAATGCTGTAGAAAAGATTAAGTATATGAAATTTAAAATTCTATTTATAACAGTTATGTTTATGTATAATATTTGTAGTATAACAACATTTATTTTTAATTTTATAATTCTATTTCTTTAAGAGAATCTTTTTTTTTTTTTTTTTTTTTTTTTTAATTTATAGTATTTGTCGGGAAAAAATGGTAGTATATAGTAGAAAGGATAAAACTGATTGAAATTTGTTTTTTATGCATTTAATTCCTTTTAAAAGAAAATCTACTTTTTATTTTATTTCATTATATTGGTCGGAATCAAATTTTAATATAGTGTAAATAGCATGAGCTATAAAATACATGGTCTAAAAACTAAAATATTTAATAGATGCTGGGATACAGTTATCTTTAAAATCGTAGTTCGTAAATAATAGCAGACTCATCTGTCGCCAATAAATACCCATATAGAAATGTCTAGGAAAGAGATTTCTGCAGGCAGTGGGAACCCGAATCTGATGCATTGCGGGCAGAAAAGAGCTGCCGCAGGCAGCGGGTACCCGAAGCAAAGTTCCCACATTGATGGTTTTATTTCTATGGTCCTTGCACAAATATTTAAATAATGTTAACAAAATCCGCATATATCATTCTTCAAAAAATCCTTTTCCCACATTCATTGTTGTAAAATTTTTCTTCTGACCAAAATTAAATTGAAAATCAAGTGATTTTATATGGCATTCAAACTGAAGTTTCTTCTTTTATCCTAAAATAACTCTTTTCCTCCTCCACGAAGGATCAAAATTGAGATGGCATGTCTCCAGACCATCTTCATAGGTGAGTTCTAGATTGTTTGCCATTTGCCCATATTGTAGCACTAGTAGGATGTAAAACCCAACCAACCTCATATACTCAACCTTATGCTGTTTTACGTGAAGAATAGGAACTGTGTAGATATTGTAACATATGACTATGAATTACTGAATACAGATCATGTGTTGTTGTGTGGAGAATAAGTTATTCTACTTTGTGTAAAGAGGAGAATGGATGCATCCAGTATTGCCAGCTACTATATTTTTTTTCACACTTTTGAGGCTGAACCTATGCTAGCGCCAAGTGCATCTGATGCAATTACGGCATTTGAAAATGCATTAATTTTTTATACACCCAAATTTAAAGCAACTACTTCTTTTAGTGGTCTACCAGTTAAATTTTATTACATTATAGAGTGATTTGAAAATCATATATTTACCCAACCTGTATCTATTGTTATGTTATTTTACAATTGTTCTGTTCTTATCTTTAAAATGTATTTAAAAATTGCTTTGTACATGCTGGCTAAAATTGTTCAGAAAGTATTTTTAATTTTCAAAAATTTACTTAAATTTTTGCACAAATTGTTTGTATAATTCACAAACGGAGTGCTATTTTCAAAAACCTAGATTGACCTCTGGTTAAAATAGAAAGAAATTTAATTTTAGGTTACATAACCAGTATATTTTGTTTTTTTAAATTTTAATGCTTGTTAAATTATTCTTCATTTTTAAAGTTATACTTCTATTTTGAAATTTTATTTGTTTAGTTGAAATTCTTCTATTATTCAAACAAATTTGTTGAGTAGCTTGGCTATTGAAACATGGGGATTATGAAAATACATTTTTGTTAAATTATTAAAACATTATAGTGAAAAAAATTTAGCTAATCAGTGTCTTGACAATTAATATTTTTTATTAATATTCATTTTATTCATTAGGTTAAAATAACTGTCTGCATTAACATATTTCCTTCAGAATAGTAAATGTGTATATATATATAATTGTTTTCTCTTGACGGTTTTTAGTTCTAGCCGATACAGCAAGCCAGAAGGGGAATCAAGATTTGGCAAATTTCAATATTTATAATGTAATCTAATTATAATCTTTATTAAAATATGAATAACTAATTAAAAAATAATAATAAAGAAATAAAACTATGAAACATTTATCCCTAAATCATTGTAAGGGAAATGTGTGAAGTATCCTAAATTTATTTTCTTTGTAAATGCAAATTTTAAATATTTTATAAATTGCTGTAGAGTTGTGCAGGGTTTACATTAGAGGGTAGGACTGTGAGAATCTTGCAATATTTCTAAAAATCCCACTCAAAAATACATCATGAGGGGGATTTTCCCCCAATTTTTTTCACACTGCTCATTGAGTATTTCATCAATTTTTTAGCTAGTATTGTATTAATTGCTTTGAAGCCTGCAGTTATCTTTTTTTAAACTTCTTTAGAATTTCTTGATAAAAGTAAAAGAAAAAAAAAGGGGGAGGGAGGGACTATTATGTAATTATTTCAAAATACTTCTTAACTGAAAATGTTTAGAGGATTTATGAATTGTTTATTTTATCAAGAAACAACTACGAAGTGTAAAGGCTAAAAACTGCAGTAATATTATATATTAAATTTAGTTTATTCCAGTTACTGCACTTCAGTCAAGCATTCTTTCAGTACTCAAAATCAAATTGAAAATAAATTTGAAACAGATTATCGTTAGTTATCGTTATCAAATGCATTTTTTAAAAAACGTTTTCATATTCAGAAAATTCAAAATCGTTAAATTAGTACTCATTTTCCAAAAATTGATTTTTTAAATTTTTAGTATTTCATTTTGTGGTTAAAAAAAAAATGCAATTTGTGAAAATTTGCATTTTTGAACTCAAAAATAATGTATAAAAATTTTAAAAAATTCAATTTTTTTGAGAGAGAGTACTAATTTAATGGATGTGAATTTTCTGAAAGTGAAAACAAAATTTAAAAAATACATTTGGTAATGAGTAATTATGAAAATAAATCTTCCCATAACATAGGCCATAGCTGCTGCCAAGATTAGGCATTGTCAGATCTTAAGAATAACTTTTCACATTCTACATCATTATCGTTTAAATTAGTATCAGACAATTTGTTTTTAATTAGTTAATAGATTGTGAATAACTCCAAAGTCCTGATATTGATATCCAAGTTCACATACTCATTAAAATTTATATTTAGAATGGTAAAATAATGACCAGTCAAGAAATTTTGTGAATTTTAGAAAAGTGGAAAAGACATAACTAATATTGTGTGACTTATAAACAAAGAAATTTTTCATCCAAATGAATAGGAATGAATCAGGACTTCACTAAAAGGAAGTATAGGTAAATGTAAAAAATGTATAAATTGGGTTTTTCTGTATTACATAATGGAAATTTTGTGATTACGATAATTTGCGACAGAATACTCAAAATTGAACCAAAGTTATACAGCAAATTTATCTAACAAATATCTTAGATGAGTTTATTAACTAAGTTGCTCTGCAGTTTGTTTTCAAGTGTAGGCTACATGAAAATTTCAAATCCACATTTAAAAGAACTTAGTTAAGACTGTATTTGTCAAGATCGTTTTCGTAATGGCTATCATGCATATCAGGTTTGGTTCATTTATATGCAATAGAAATTATAATTTAGCTTTCCTATTCCCGAGTGTAATTTGCAGGTCATCAGTGCTACCTGTCATCCGATATGCACCCAAATACAACCAGCAAACTGTTTCATAATGGGTTCCTTATATTCCAAGTTTTGTGCAATTATATCCAATGGAATCTGAGATATAGCCTTTCTGTTAGCGTGGAAAAATGCAGCACAGCAGTGCCATCTATCAGCCCATTTACACCCAAATTCATTTTGTATAATGTTTCATAAGAACCTTTTCACATTCTGGGTTTTGTTCGATTATACACAATAGAACTTGAGATATAGCATTCCCTTTCATGTAAGAAATTGCAATGTAGTAGCACCACCTGTTGAGTGAATGATCTGCACCAAAAGTTATACATGAGTTATCTGCACAAGAGTTATCTGCACTAAATAGTGTTAAAATTGAAAAATTTTAACACTATTGAATTTAATTAAATTTCCTCAAATCTTCCAAAAAATAGTTTGGCACTAATTTATTTAGTTTATTTTCTCCCAAATATTCTTTTAAATTACTCAAATTCAAAGAAAAAGAAAAGTTTAAAATTTCACGTGAAGCGTTTGTTTATAAACAAACTACCGATGTTTCTAAAAGGTAAACAAACAATTTCACCTAACAAAAAAATCAAAATAAATAATAGTTAAATCGTTTTAAAATCATTTTCGATCGTGCTCAAATAATTTAAAAATAATATTAATAATTTTTATGACGTTCATATTGTTTTTGTACAGCTTTTTCTTTTTAGAAGCTTCCTTATGAAATTGGTTTTGTCATTGCGTCTTCGTGTCATGCTAATAAATGAGGAGCCTCCACTTTTAAGTAAATGTAAGCTATTCTGTTTGTCACTCCTTCCTTGGCTTAGTTGGTTAGAGCGTCAAGTTAATAATGCAATGGTTGAGAGTTTGATCCCATAAGGTCCGGCAAATTAATTTTTGCAGATAATTAGTAGAAAAAGTGTCAACTGATAGAAGAAAAATTTTCACTGACTACACAGTATCCTAAGAATTTTCGAAGAGTTTTTTTAATAAGCTTTTTTTTTTAGATATTAAAACACACAAAATATTTTAGATATTAAAAAAGCACAAAATAAAAAGTTTTAAGTAAAAAATAAATAAAAATAAATAAATATATTTTTTAGAAGCTTTTTATTGAAATTGGATTTTGTCATTGTGTCTTTGTGTCACACTGAAAAACAAAATGCCTCCACTTTAATGTAAATGTTAGCACCTTTTTTCATTGCATGTTAGCTCAATTCGATAAATCGTCATGTTGATAATACGATGGTTATAAGTTCAATCCTCAAAGGCCAATGTGTTACTTTATTGCAGATAATTAATAGGAAAGATGTCAAATGACAAATAAAGATCCTTTGTTGTTTACACATTATCCTACAAATTTTTTTATTAATTTTTTTAAGAAGCTTCTTTTAGTTACTAAAACACACAAAAGAAAAAAAAAAAAAAAAGAAAGAAAAACCCTGGAAGTTTTTATTGTGTAGCCCTAAAAATCATTAAAATGTATATATATAATATATTCTTGCAAGGACATGCTATAAAAAAATAAATAAAAGTTTCAACAAAAAGAAAATTTAATTTTAGAAATTTATTCATCAACACTGAAAGTCCATTTCAGAAAATTTTGGAGTGGAAGGCTGATTTTTTATACCAACTGTGCTTACGGACCAACTGTGCTTATAGCTGTGTTTACAGACTTGGTGACATTGCCAACGAATGTTATGTGAGAAATGCCTAGTTGGTAATCAGCCAGGGTAGCTCAATGGTTTGAGCATTCGCACGTAAAACGAAAGGCCCGGATTCTATTCTATTGGAGTTGTGTCCTGAATATTAATGTCACTTGATATAGCTGTGTTTACAGACTTGGTGACTTTGCCAACGAATGTTATGTGAGAAATGTCTAGCTGGTAATGAGCCAGGGTAGATCAATAGTTTGAGCATCCGCAAGTAAAGCGGAAGGCCTGGGTTCGCTTCCTGGCTCTGGTATTTTTCACATATTTGGTATAAAAATTCATCCTTGCACTCGTTCAATTTTTTCAATTATTCAATTATTCAATTTTTTCAGAAAATTGTTTCAACAATTTTCTGAAAAAGAAAATTGTTGAAACAAAAATATAAATTTAGAAATTTTTTTATTCATGAATTCATCAACCGTGAATATTCATTTTAAGTACATTGGAGTGTAAAGGTTGATATATTTTTATTTACCAACTATGTGAAAAATACCAGAGCCGGGAATCGAACCCGGGCACCTCCGCTTAACACACGGATGCTCTACCACTGAGCTACCCTGGCTGACAACCAGCTAGGCATTTCTCACATAATATTCGTTGGCAAAGTCACCGAGTCTGCAAATGCAGATATAGCAGGTGAGACAATACTAATCATAGCACAACTCCATAGACCACGAAATTTCAATTTAGAAATTTTTTATTCATGAATTCTTCAACCATGAAACAAATACTTATGTAGAAACTAATGACTAAGAATATTGGTCTCAATAGCTTTTTAAAATATTTTGAATATTTAAAAATTTTCATCTCTTGCAAAAGTGAAATATCTATATTTTTCTCTAAAATTTTCTTAGTGTTTAAACTTTAATTTATTTTTGCATGTCTTTGAAAAATAATTTTTTTTTTTTTTTTTTTTTTTTTTTGTATGCTTTTCAGGGCTCTACAATAAAAAGCTTCTACTGTTAAAAAATATTTTTATTTACTTAAATTTTTTTTTAAATTTAAATACATTTAATTTGTTGTATTACTAATAGCTGATGGTTTTATAAATCTAGAAACAATATCTATTAGCAGACTGTAAATTGAACCCGAAGCTATTTAATATGTATGACATATTTATATAAATGGTATATTTTCACAAGAATTCAAAGGGGAAAAAAAAAGAAAAGAAAAAAAAAAGGAAAGAAAAAAGGAAAGAAAGAAAATAGTGAAAAACTCACCAAATAATAAACTACATCTTCATTTCCATTTGTAACTGCTACATGAAGAGGTGATCTTCCCTCATAATCTTGCCAATTAATAAGAGTAGGTTTATTTTTCTAGATATAAAAAATAATAAAAAGTAAAGTTTGAATAATCCTGCAGTAGAAATGCTTGCAAAGGAAAAAATTTTACAATGCAGAAATTTTTTTTTAATCATAATCCTTTTTCTTCATATTTATTTTTTACCAAAACACATGTATATGTAGAAAACAATGAACACAGAATAGTGAATTCAGAATTAGTTGTAGATATATTCAATTTAATTAGCTCTGATTAACTAAAAGTCTAGAAAAAAAAAAGTGTGAGTGAGTGAGTGTGTGTGTGTGTGTTTGGGGGGGGGGGGGGGGGTTGCAGAAGGAAGAAAAAGTAGAGCAGAAACCATTATATTTCTATAACCTTAACACATTCAGAATTATGAAAAAAATTAAATACACAGTATTTAAAATAAATTCAGTTATTTTACTATGGATGAGAAAGATTATATTACTTACAAACTTTGAATAAACACCATAAAATGCAATAAACTCGCAACAATTGTTTCGGGTCGAAAAACACACGACCCTTCATCAGGCGAATAAAGTAAGCACGAGTGCTGCAGTCAAAGCGGCAACGCACGTGCGTTGCCGCTTTGACTGCAGCACTCGTGCTTACTTTATTCGCCTGATGAAGGGTCGTGTGTTTTTCGACCCGAAACAATTGTTGCGAGTTTATTGCATTTTATGGTGTTTATTCAAAGTTTGTAAGTAATATTTTTACAACGCCAGTTTATTGATGCTTCTTTATTAAATGAGAAAGATTAGACTAAGACAAAAGTTGTTCAACTATGAAATTTAACATACTTTTATTTGCATCTTGATTTCTAGCTATGAGCTTTGCTGCTTATTTATTTTGTGAACAGTTTTAGAATATTAGTGAATGGTATCTTCCAAATTGAATTATACAACATCATACTGGTCAAATGCTAAGTGGGATGAGTGTGATTTTGTATTTGTAGTTTGGAGTGTGATTTTGTATTTGTAGTTTGGAGTGTGATTTTGTATCATGAATGTTCTTTAATAAGAATTCTGATTAATATAAAAAAAAACTGGTAGATAAGGAGTTCTGAAGCTGAAAGTTCTTCAATACCTTCCAAGAACAGCAATTCAACTAGATAATGCTAGCTTACACATTGCCAAGAATGTTCAAGCTTTCTTTTCTACACATCAGATACAGAGTGTTATGAAAGGAAATAATTCTTAATTAAAAAAAAAAAAAAAAATAGATTAGCTGAATTTTGGTTTTTAAATTTTGGATCGCAAATAATAATTTATTGGCAGAAAATATATTTAATGGTAGTACATTACTCAGTGCCGTGACTCATGGAAAAAAAAATTCAAATAAACAAATAGTTCTAAATATTAAATTCATGCTTAAATCAAATCAGAAAAATTTAAATGACTACCCAATCATCATGAAAGAAAATACAGGAAGAAAGTTAATCCATGTAAACACAAATGAATAAAATAGAACTTCTAATAGACCTTACAAAACAAATTTGTTTTTTAAATATGATGTAAAAAAAAAAAATTGGTGTACACATTAGAGATGGGCGTTATTTCATGTAACATAATAATGAATATTATTATTGCATTGTAGCCTATTAGCACTGTAATATATTACAAAAAATATCCTATTAAAAAAATAATATTTTCAACTTTATCTCTGCATGCGAAATAGACAAGAAATTTCTTGCAATAAAACTGATATAGTACACCATTATACAAGTAAAAAGCTTGAATTATTTCTTTTATATAATTTCTTTTTTATTTTATTTTATTTAATCTACAAAATACAAAAACAATATTAAGAATGCCGGCTAAAGATTCGCATCAGACTTTCCACACAGATGTTCGAATCGATTCATTACTTCACGTCTGAAAAAAATAGGTCTGAAATCTCAGTAAGGAATACAGACAATTTCATGCAATCTGTTACTCAGTGATATTCTGAATCAATAACATCTTTCCATTTCCAAGTTCATATAATTATCATTAAAAAAATAATACAACTGCAAATGTATTATTTTTTTAATGATAATTTTGTAATGATAATATTTTTCTAGAATGTATTACAGAATATTGATTGTGAAATATATTAATCAAAATAATTTTAATAAGCAAGATAATTTTAACGTTTAGCACAAATAACATCGTGCTCATATTAATTTAGAAATGATTTTATTTGGTGTTGATTATTTTTCATGGGATAATAAAATCATTTTAATAAAAAACTTTGATACCACGGTTTAAAGAAATAGTGTTAATTTATGCAGCTAGCATGAGATAGGTAAGGGGTGATTATTAGATGTTGATTACTATTTCGTCATGAAGGGGTGGAATAACATTACACTTGCTTACTTGCTAGGTTTGGATTCGCTTGCGTATTGGAAACAGATGTTTCGGGACTTGACTGTTTGCTAAGTATGAGTGAAAAACACTAATTTTCTTGTCAATCTGGAAAGTTCAAGTTCTTCGGAAAATCAAAAGAAACAGTCACTCGGTAGCTTAAAATTTGGGATGCCTTAAAGATGTTTCTTAAAAATTTGCTATTATTATTTAATTGTTTTTTAATTACATATATGGCTTATAATATGAGAATTCTTTTTTTTTTTTCCAGAAAACAGCTCTCATGTACTTGTTTCTTGATATTATTTGAAATATTCTGTTTTCGTGTTTAAAGGAATTGGTTTAATGAACCTTAAGCTTACTCGATTGGGACAAACATTTGTGTAAATTTTGACTCTACCACTATTTCATATCAGCATTTTTTTTTTTTTTTTATTGAAAAAATTCTAGTGTTAAATAAAGTGAAGATTACTATTCGAAAGCATTGGGACTTAAAAACATGAACCGCATCCACTATGTAGGACACATGTATATATTGTATATCATCCAGAAAGGATTAGAAAGACATTAGTCATATGTAAATTAAAAAGTAATAGGTTATAAAAATAATATGTTGCAAAAACATATTACTAAAGGAAGTATGGAACGATGTAACCTATTACTGAAAAGTAACTATTTATCCCATCTCTAGTACACATATGAGTACCGGTACCACGTGAAGACAAAAGAAACAAAAATAGTTCAAGAACCTGGCATTTCTTTAATACAAATACATGTTGAAATAATGTACGTATTTTTGTTCGAGCATAACTTGTAAATTTTTTAATGAATGATCATCAGTTATTAGTAAATCATTCTTTATTTTCTGTAACACTCTTATTAATAATATTCCACAATGCAACAAGATAACATTGCACATTGAAACGATCGTTGCATGACGTTGTACGTTCAAACAATGAGTGTGTTTATTTGCATGTCGATACTCATATGAAATGTATGGCATTGATCTCCATATAACACAGGAACGTAATTCGTAAAAAGATACCATACCCTGAATACCTCAATATATGATAAGCATCACTAGAGCAAAAACCATTTTCCTTTATTCCTTCAAATCGATCACTTGTGTCATAATGGCATGTGTCATCAGCATGTGTCATAATGGTTATAATTCTTTCTGTCCACTCGCTATTCAATATAATGAGGCTACTCTGTGCATGATTATCAAATTTTGAAGAAGCATCTATGATGGATGTTAGCACAGTTCCACACACCATGAACTTTTCCCGTGGGATTAAAGATAATCCTTTTAGCTGGACCATTCTCTATATCTTTTCTTAGGCCTATTTCCAAGCACAGGCCCCAGGCATTAAGGGCCCTCCAAATCCCATAATATTAAACTGCAAAATATTTCCTTTTATAATGAAAATTTAAAGATACACTTGTTTATTTATGTTTATGAAATTTCTCTTTGAAAAGAACTAAATTTTCTAAAAAACAGAATTTTCATTTCAGATATATTTTGCTTTTTCTATTTCTGCTAAATAGTGAACATACTTTAATAGCCTTTAATCAACAGATGCAGAGTTCATGTCCCAGTTCAGGCAGGGAGTTTGTAGTGGTTCGAAATTCATTTTGATCAGTAGATCCTGCTATAATTAATCCTAATGTGTAAAAAACAGCAGAGTGACCAAACGAAAGCGGGCAAATCAATGACTACTAAATTTATATGCCAAATCTTATTTATTGCAAATTAAATATGCTATACAGTGCTTCTTTGTTGTTGCCTCTCAGACACGATATCATGAAGGAGATCAGCAGAACAAACCCATTCCATATTGGATTGTGTGGATGTGGAGCTGGTAGCATTAATAGCAATTAAAAATGAAAAAATATTACTATATTTACACATTCACCCTCAAAAATATTGTTTAAGCATTGTAAATACGATTGATCATCATCTATCATAGCGTATATGTTATATATTACTTCTTTATTGAAGAGCAGCTGCAGTCTGACTGTTGCCACACAGTGGTGGTTACATCTTATTATCTTATAGCTAAGTTACAGTTAAGCATACTTGAACACAGTTATAATTCCAGTTACATATAGATATACAGTTATAGTCATGGTTACATATCTAACATCTCCCCTTTTACAAAGAATGCCACACAAAAATGTTATTAAAATATTTACAATATGCATGAAAGAACGAAGATACTAATATAAAAATTAAAATTTGATATTTTTTCGACCTTAATTATTTTTATGAAATAAAATTCTTACAGCCAACTAATTAAAACATTAATCTTTGATTAGATTTTTTAAATTAAAAGTTTACTGAAATCAGGTATGATTAAGTTTGGTTGTCTTCATATGACATTTAAGTCTGTACTGCAGTTAAGTCAAAAGCCAAAATTTGTGCCGTGATCTTACTCTGGATGCCAACGCTTTCATTTCTTTTCTTGTTTTACATTAAGTAGCACTGCAATTCATGTGCTGAGAGTGATACTCATATACAGGGCTCAAAGTGTTTCTATATTTCCTATTTTTCCTATATAATTCAAAAAATCATGAAAAACGTCCTATATTTTATAATTCTTTACATTTTCCCTATATATAAAAAAAAATTTCCTATATTTCCTATATTCTGTTACTTCAGTTTAAGTTCTTCTTACTTATTTTCAGCTTTCTCTGCCAGGCATCTAATTTAAAATCTCATATCTTTCCAAAATAACATTTAAATTAAAAATAATTGCTTTTTTTTTTTTTTTTTTTTTTTTTTGTCGACATTCACTCTGCCAATGTGATTGGAAATCATATGTAAATAATTTGTTATATGTAAATAATATTGCACACATTATAAGAAAATAACAAGATAAAGAAAACTTTAATCATAAATTCATTTTATTTCCAATGTTCAATTTTTAAAAATACAAAAATTAAAGCTTTTAAAAGAATATGATTGTTATTATTATTATTATTATTATTATTATTTTTTTTTTTTGGTATCAAGATTTTTCAAAGATTTGTGGTGTTTAAATTATTTGTTCATAATGTTCAAATATCTGTGTTGTTGATTTATTTTATTTTATTTATTTAAATCTGGCATTTGTGGTTCAATATGTGTATATATAAATATATAACATCCACCAACACTATCAATCATTTTTCTTAAATTTAAAAAATATAAATATTCCTATAAAAACAATGCATGTAGGCATTTATTGCTAGTATTATATTCAATATAGTACTTTCATAAAAAGAATCGACTTAACTTCACAGACAATTCCAGTATGATCCAATGGACTTGAGACTTTGACTTCATAGCTACAGCAATTTATCGGTAAAAAAAAAAAAAAACCTTAACTATGGTACAGAAGGCATAGAAGAATTTTTTAAAAAAAAAGGATAATTTAACAGAAAATATGACGAAAAATAAAGGAATTTTTACCCATAGCTTCAAATGCTTAAAATAAAAAAGTAATTTCAAATAAAATTAATATATATTTAGAAATTTTTTAACAACCTTGAAAATTCATTTTAATAGAATGGAGTAGAAGACTGATTTTTTACCAACTATGTGAAAAATACCAGAGCCGGGAATCGAATCCGGGCCTTCCCCTTAACACACGGATGCTCTAACCACTGAGCTACCCTGGCTGATAACCAGCTTGGCACTTCTCACATAATATACGCTGGCAAGATCACTGAGTCTGCATTAGAGCAGCTATATCAAGTGACAAATTTGAACATGGCACAACTCCGATTGGCCACAAAATTTCAATTTAGAAATTTTTTACCAAAAATAAATAAAAATAATAATAGTAATAATAATATATCCTAATATAAACACATTATTACTTAGAGCTTAAAAGATATAATTTGAAATAAGGAATTTTTTACATACAATCATTAAAAAAATCCTAATTCCATTACTATTTTAATATTTTATATTTTTTGTGGGGGGGGGGGGGGGAAGTACAATTGATTAAATAGGCATTGACGTAACGCCTCTCAAAACATATTCACCAACAACACCACATGTAGTTAAACTGAAGGTTTATGATTTTTTTTTTTGTTTTTGACTTTTTAAGCATTATGATGTAAAAGGCGTCATTATTTAAAAAATATTATGTGGACTGATGTTAAATGATATAAACTGGTATGAAAGCTAGAGAAACAAGAGATGATAAATATGGAAATATGTTCTTATCTAAATAATGTAAAAAGTAAACAGTAATAGATCTGTTTATTTATTTTATCTGTTAAATTAGGATGTTTTGTCTACAAAGTCATTTAATCATTCCAAGATTACAAAATAAGGTTAGAGATAGTTTGTATTTACTGAATCTCTCAATTTTCTCTTGAAATTATGTTCCTATATTTGTGTGAAAAAAATTCCTATATTTTCCTATTTGATTGCTTTGATCCCTGCATATATAAAATATCTGTAGTAAGATTATAAATCTTAATTAGTAGCCAATTCTCCTGATAGATTTTTCAATTTAGATTTTGATTCTATAATTTTGTATCAAAGTGAATATTTTAATTTAAGAGATTGCTAGCTTTATAAAACACTGGTGGATTTTAATTGAAGATATTCTAAAACATTGATATTGAAGCCATTCTCCTCCTCAGATAAAAGATTAACTTTTATGCTTATCATAATTGTCTTTATTTAAAGTAATTTTATAGAAAATACTTTAAATAAAAATTAAAATAACTAAATAACTCTCTGCTTTAACAGCTGGACTGGGATGTACCAATAGGTGCTACAATACATTGCATGCTTTCATAATCTAGAACATTGCATTTATGTGTGGTATGTTGGGAAGAATTAGCAAAACTCTGTTCAATTTTTCTACACTCCTATGATGTCTTTTGATAGTTTGAATGAAAATCTAATAGCTTAAAACAGTGGTTCACAAACTTTTTTAAGTTAAGGTGACTTTGAAATTATACAAATAATTGAGAACACACCATATAATGTGTATAAAATGCTTCAGTCTTGCTCATATTTTTCCCTCTTAATTTCATGTTATTGTCTTTTTACAGCCTAAATAAGATGGAAACTAAAATGAATAGCAGATATACTTGAATATCTATACGCTGTCTTCACTATAATTTTTATAAGATTTAGTCTAAAACTAGCAAGGCTGGAGCATTTAAAAAAATTTTCAAAAACATTACAAATCTTAATTTTTTAATTCAAACATGTTTCAAGAAATTTATATTTTAATGTGCATCTATACAAAAGTTCTTAATTTTATGACAGTAATTTACAAGAGAGTTTTATTTTAATGTTCTGCATCACTTTAAGAAGTAGCAGTGCTGTTAAGAATCACAGCATTTAATTGTTTCTCTAACATTTGATTATAAATTAATTTTTTCAGCCAAAAACTAAGTTTCTGAATTGAATTTTCTTATCCCAAATATAGCATATCCATGTAGATGTAAATAAATAATTTTATATAATTTTTTCTTACCAATAAAGTTTTGACACAAGCTAGAGCTTCAAGATTTGAATTAGCAACTGCCCAATGTAATGGTGTTTTACCCCCTTCATCAGGAATACAAGGATTAGCATCCTAATTATAAAGAATAATAAATCAAAATTTATACCAGAAAACATTTAAATCTCTCAGAAATAACATTTTCAGTCTTGTAGTAGAATATATAAACAATTATATAACACTATAAAATGTAATCAAATCATGTCTTTTACATATAAAATGCAGTTGAAAAACTCAATACTGTTTTCCATAAACCATCACCTCCAGAGCTACGTTGCATTATATGACAAAACTAAAAGTTAAGTTTATATGCTTTCAAAGATTTAATAAAGCTTAGTCTATAAGCCTTGGGGGGGGGGGGTGATGAGGGATCTTTCAATAGATGTGTTAATTATCACAACAAAAGCACAATGTCCAGATTTGACAAAACTAAATAAATAAGCTGCAGAAATAATAAGCAGAAAAATTTCCATCTTGAAACAACAAAAGATGAATATATGTAATTTTAAGTACTTTGGTAATTTAAAATTACACACACATGCACACACACACACATACATATAAATATATATACATATATAAATAAATTATTAATCATAGTGTAAATGCCAAGCACAAGATATAAGATCACTGAAACCACATAGACCAATAAGAATAAAATTACAACAAATTTATATAACCTATGGGAACTGATTGTGATTTATTGAAACATTTATTTTTGATTTATTGATTTTTATTTATTTTAACTTTAATCCAACCATAAATTTATTTCTAGATTATTAGTTGCAATTTTATAATTTTGCAAGCGCATAATAACAGCATGAAACTCAAATCAAAAGATACAAGCAAGAAATGAGAAAATAAACAATTAAGACAGTACTTTAAACAAAATATTTTTTGAATTAGGAAAAGGTCAGAATGGTGAAAACACTCATCAGGGGTAACCTTTTTCACTATTGAGCGCCAATGTACGATTTTGTTCATCAGCAGCTATAATAGCAAATTGCTAACGGGCACCTTATCATATAAAAAATTAATTGAAGTTAAAAATGAAAAATAAAGTGGAATAAACTATTTTAATTAAAAACAAGAAAAAACCTTTTCATACTGCATGGTAGGCCAAAATGCGTTTTCATCAGGGCACCCCGACTTGCTCACCGGCACTTGCGGTGTCAGAAGTTTTGCAGCTGTTTCTTCTACTTTCTGCTATTTTAAGCATGTTTCACCACTCGCTATCAAGCCCTGCCGCATCGTTACCATTGCAAGAATTACTGGAATAAATAATTTCTATGGTTTTGCAGTATGCAGCATAATTATGGTTGTTGTAGTTTGCAATTTTCGTAATGTTTTCAAAGTGGATATTTATATTGTCTTCCTGATTGGCTTTCGTTAACGCAGTGGTGATTTTGTTTGTGGCTATGTCGTGGCTGTGTTCTTTGATTCTAGTTTTTATTTTTCATTCTGATTAACTAATGAAACATTTACTATTGCCTTGACTATCAGTATAGGGGATTTTATATGTACCAGCAGTTTCTAATGGATGGATGGGATCTTTGTCATTTCTTATGATTTGATATATATTAGGGTTAGGTTCCATAGGGATTTTAAGATTATTTTTAGCGACGATATTTTTAATTTTACAAGAAGCACCACAGTCATAAGGAATCGAAGTTGTGAATTTTAGGGGGAGGGGGGGGGGGGTGATAAACAGAAATATTGTTAAGGGTTTTAATTCTTTTTTTGTACATTTTATCAACTAAATTTTCAGGATAACCGGCTTTTTTAGTGTATTGTTTAATTATATTTAATTCATTTTTTAAATCTTTTGGTTCATTACAAATTGTTATTGCTCTATTGATATAAGATTGTATAGCACTAATTTTGTATTTGTAGGGGGTTTTGCTTTTATAATGAATAATTTCATTACTGCTAGTGGGTTTTCTGAAAACTTTAGTATTTATTTTATTATCAAAACGAGTTACGGTAACATCAAGGTAATTAATTTGGTTATTGCATTCCTCTTCCAAGGTAAATTTTATGTTGGTGTCAATCTCATTTAAGGTGTTCAAAATATGGCTAGAGTTACTATTACAGTAAATACTTACAAAAATATCATCTACGTACCTGAACCAAAAAATAATTTTATCATTAAGCTTTTTCATAATTTCATTTTCCATCATACGCAATTTAAATTCAGCTTAAAAACAAGATATGGGGGATCCCATTGGGACCCCCTTTAAGTTGTTGATAGATTTTATTGTTGAATTTAAAATAATTTTCTTTAAGTAAAAAGTTAGTGGTACTAGTTAAAGTATGGGCTATTTTAGGATTAGTGAATTGTTTGTTAATTTCATTATTAATTAAATTCACTATTTCATTAATGTCTATTAAAGGGTATAGGTTAACTACATCAAAGCTTTTTTAATTTTGATTTTGCATATTTTATTGATAAAACTAGTAGGAAAGATAGTCAACCATGAGAACAGTTTCCCAAACTCCCGCTGTGTCCACCAGGAAGCAACCCCCCCCAGAAAAGCAAGCTGTGTATCGAGGACGACGTACACAGCTTGAGGGGAAGTGTGTAAAGAAAAAAACAAACTGATATAACAAACTTATACTTTTCTTCTATAACACTGACTATTTAAACAAACTTTTTCAAAGCTCCGAGTATTGAAAAATACTCTGTGTGAATTCCTCCCTTCCCATCAAACGATGTCACGTGACTCGCTCAAAGAAAAGAAGAATGATTAACTTTTGTTTTTAGTTTGTGTAAAGAAAAAAAAAAAACTGATATAAAAAACTTATACTTTTCTTCTATAACACTGACTGTTAAAACAAACTTTTTCAAAGCTCCGAGTATTGTGTAATACTCTTTGTGAATTCCCCCCTTCCCATCAAACGATGTCACGTGACTCACTCAAAAGAAAAAGAACAATGA
The DNA here is from genome assembly GCA_963930645.1 of Salticus scenicus. Taxonomy (NCBI): domain Eukaryota; kingdom Metazoa; phylum Arthropoda; class Arachnida; order Araneae; family Salticidae; genus Salticus; species Salticus scenicus. Next base: position 123,607,068 of record OZ005651.1, on the reverse strand, counting down.
TTAACTTTCATTTTTAGTTGGTATAGCTGAATGCAGAGTCCTATGACTCTAAGAAGCCAATAGAAAACATGTAATATTAAATCAAATAAGTTCTTTCTTTGCATAAAATGTGCTTAGTATATCATCATATGTATCTGTCTTGAAATTAAAATTGTGTTTCATCTGTAATGATAAGTCAAGTCATCTTTTATATATTTTGGAACATTTTGCATTCATTGTTTATAACACTGGGTCTCCACTACTGCCTTCGGCAGCGCATACCCATGCGCGCTGCGCGCGCATGTGTGAGGATATACGTACGCTGTGTGCACATATTCCTTCTGAAGTCAAACTTTTATTCCTAAGAAAAGAAAAAGAAAAATATTTTTTCTCATCAAGTTTAAATGTCGGACCGGGTTCCCACTGTTTGCGGCAGCACAGTTCTGTGCGCACTGAACACGCTCTGTGAGCACCCATACCTTCCTCACCCTTCCAGCCCCTCCTAATTAACCTACATATACCAATTTTGAACGGTCTAACTCAATTAGCTGAGATGCAAAAGAAAGCGTAATGAGGAGACCTTAAAATATGTAAATCAGGTGAAATCTCGAATTCCACTTTCGATAATATAGAAGGACTTTAAAATATCTTTCGAATGATGTATTAAAAATAATTTAATCATAATTAGAATTTGAAATATTGAAATTTTAAAGTATTACAGTGCCATCTGGCAGTAGAAATTTCTGTAATCTACTTTTCAATTCCAAATCAACAAACCTTTCAAATGATGTATTACTTATGAAATTATTTTAATTAGTAGCCGAGATACAAAAAAAAAAAACCTATTCAGGAGACCTCAAAACGTGTAAATCAGGTGAAATCTCAAATCTCACTTTTGATAATATAAATGTACTTTAAAATATCTTTCAAATGATGTATTAAAAATAATTTAATTATAGTTAGAATTTGAAATACGCGTATTAGAATAAAATTTAATTTGCAATTAAAATGCAATTTTTTTTTTATTCTCCAAACCCGATGAAATTTGAACTGCAACTTCGTCTTGTGATGTTAACAATGTGTAGTAAGTTTGAAAGAATTTTGAAGAAAATTGAAGAATTTTGAAATTTGCAATTTTTATTCCCAGTACAAAATCAGTAAAGCAGGAAGTAAAATTTTTTATTCTTTCGCCCTGCGCTATGGTAACCCAAATACGTCGAGACTGTTGTCTATGAAATTAAAACTCTTGTGATTTGTTGCCACCTTTTTTTTAATACTTTAGTTAATTTAAAAAAATCTAATTGTCTGATCGAAAAGCTACTTAAACCGTCGGATATAGAAAAATCGGACCTTTTATTTGATACCTTATTTGTAACGATGTAACTGATATTTCTAATTTATTTTCACTTTTTCTGTAAGAATGTCTCTTTTTCAGCAATTAGCCGTGAATTCTCAGTCATTTTTCGATCGTTCATAGCTCAACGTTTTAATTAATATCTCTGCTAATTAGGGTCGCATCGCTTAGCGAATTATCGCGATGAAGAAATTCTGCATCTGTTGACACCGGTTTCGAGGAACTGCGACCATTAGCGCCGGAGCTTTAGCTCACACAAGGCACTTCTCAAAGACAGACAGACAGATGAGCACAGATTTCAATAATATAAGGAGATCTTCAGTGGAGCTCAGACTATGATGTAAACGGGGAAGTTACCTATTGTAAATTTCAGACATATATTTAGCCCCCAATACTCCCTGTATTTTTAGTCATTACAAAGACAACAAAAATCCACCAAAAATTAGACCTATCATAAGCAAAAGTGAAGGGACAACTTACCCCCTTGAAAAATATATGTCTGAAATTTACAATAGTTTACTTCCCCTTCACATCATAGTCTGAGATCTACTGAAGATTTTATAAATAAAATCCATGAAATCAAAATTAAAGAAAATTACCGTTTTGTAAGCTTTGACATAGATAACCTATACCCTTCAACAGACATTAATGAAATAGCGAATTTAATTAATAATGAAATTAACAAACAATTCAGTAATCCTAAAATAGCCCATACTTTAACTAGTACCACTAACTTTTTACTTAAAGAAAATTATTCTAAATTAAACAATAAAATCTATCAACAACTTAAAGGGGTCCTAATGGGATCCTCCATATTTGGTTTTTAACTGAACTTAAATTGTGTACAATGAAAAATGAAATTATGAAAAAGCTTAATGATAAAATTATTTTTTGGTTCAGGTACGTAGACATTATTTTTGCATTTATTGACTGTAATAGTAACTCTAGCCATATTTTGAACACCTTAAAAGAGATAGACACCAACATAAAATTTACCCTGGAAGACGAATGCAATAACCAAATTAATTACCTTGAAATTACCGTAACTCATTTTGATAATAAAATAAATACTAAAGTTTTCAGAAAACCCACTAGCAGTAATGAAATTATTCATTATAAAAGCAAAACCCCCTACAAATACAAAATTAGTGCTATACAATCTTATATCAATAGAGCAACAACAATTTGTAATGAACCAAAAGATTTAAAAAATGAATTAAGTATAATTGAACAACACACTAAAAAAGCCGGTTATCCTGAAAATTTAGTTGATAAAATGTACAAAAAAAGAATTAAAACTCTTAACAATATTCCTGTTTATCAACCCCCTCTTCCCCCCCCCCCCCATTAAAATTCACAACTTCGATTCCTTACGACTATGGTGCTTCTTGTAAAATTAAAAACATCGCCGCTAGAAATAATCTTAAAATCCCTATAAAACCTAACCCTAATACATATGAAATCATAAGAAATGACAAAGATCCCATCCATCCGTTAGAAACTGCTGGTTTTCATAAAATCCTCTATACTGATAGTCAAGGCAATAGTAAATGTTACATTGGTAAATCAAAAATAAAAATAAAATCTACAATCAAAGAACACAGCCACGACAGAGCCACAAACAAAATCACCACCACGTTAACGAAAGCCAATCAGGAAAACAATACAAATATCCACTTTGAAAACGTTACAAAAATTGCAAACTACAACAACCATAATTATCCTGCATACTGTGAAGCCGTAATAATTATTTATTCCAGTAATTCTTGCAATGGCAACAATGCAGCAGGGCTTGATAGCCTGTGGCAAAACATGCTTAAAACAGCACAAAGTAGAAGAAACAGCTGTAAAACCTTTGACACCACAAGTGCCGGTGAGCAAGTCGGGATGCCCCGATGAAAACACGTTTTGGCCTACCATGAAGTATGAAAAGGTTTTTTCTTGTTTTTAATTAATTAGGTCTTCATGTGGAATAATAAGTTTAATAAACAATTTTGTTCAAGAAATCAGAGAATCATACAGAAAACAACCATAAAAAACAAACATTACTCACAGGATGATGCATTTCGAATCATAAGGATTAAAACAAGCAAAATAATTCAAATATATATATATATAGTGTCTAAGTAACAGGTTCCCAGATTTCTAAGATAGGTTGAGTCTAAGATAGAAATGATATAGAGTTGCAACTGCAGAGATTTCCATGTGTTCCTAGAGTACCTTCAAACATTACTAGAATGATTACTACTACCAAGGCTATATGAAGTTCCTGGTAATGTCCTCTATAGTATATTGATTTCCCTTGTGACATGCACACATCACAATAACTACTTTTGAAGTCTGAGACACTCCCGGGATTTTCAACAGTGTCCAGCAATTTATTCGCTGAAGATGTGAGGTTTTTATCAGAACTCATGGAAGACTATGAACATTTACTTTGACTTTTCATAGCACTTAAATTTTTATTTAATTTACATATAAATTTTATGGTAAAAAATTGATTAATAAATCTCATATTAACTAATATGGTGTCCTTTTACTACACTTTTATTTCCATACACACTACTGAAACACATCATTTGTGCACCAGCTTAACTATGTAATTTAAAGTTAGCTATATATACATCCTATGTCCCCTAGAAGTTTGGAAACCTGGTGCTGGGACGCCTTGTATATGTGTGTGTAACAAATCTATAATGATAAACATGTAAATTAAAGATAACAATTTAAAAGCAAAATTATAAAAATATATAAATTCCTTAATCAAAACTAAAAACTAAAATTACATCTCATGTTGCCTTTGCATTCTAATATGTCATGCAATATGATTTTATAATACAAAAATATGAAATAATGAACAAGTTTCGAAATTAATCTTACAAACTTGTTGGCTAAAAACAACATTATGATATGTCTAACAGAAACTTCCCAGTTTTATAATATTTATTTTATTTCTGTCATACATTATCATCATAAAGTACATTTAGCTAAAAACTTAAAAATTGTTCCCCTGCTGTGCAGTTTTTTCTTCTTCTGCAGTATAACAACGTAAACAAAGTAAATAAAAATAAGGCGAAATCCGTAATATTACAGTTTTTCCAAAAGGTTAATTTAGGAAGAAATTTTCGTTAAATATATTTTAAAAAAAATTATTATAAGTAAGTTAGTATATATTTACCTGAGCAAGCAATGCTTTAATGTTATCATTACAAGTATAAGCAGCCGCCCAGTGAAGAGCAGTTTTCTAAAGAACAACAACAAAAAAAAAAATGCCAAATTAATCAAATATATAAGCTTAAATATATATTATTAAAAAATAATAATAATAATTTTTATCGATCATCATATACAAATATTACTATTACCAATTATAGGTAATAGGAAAAAATATTATACTTGGAGGTCTCTACAGATTAAAATCTGAACTAACATTTAAAAATTTAATAACACTAACTTTGAATAAAATAGTTTTGTTCTAGGTTAAAATATGTACATAAACAAAAATTTGAATTATAGTTATTAACATTTTGACATTTTAATGCAAAATTTCATTTATATATGTTATTATAATTCTTAAAAAAAATAACTTTATGCAGGATCATGATTACACTATTACGACGCTCAAAATTACACAATTACGACCTACTTAGACGTATTTTGTTGAGTGTTTGTGTACAAGTTAAATGCATTTCTGAGAAAAGAAATTTACAATAAAAAATAATACTTCAAATTCTGAAAAACAGATGGCACTTTTCATATGCGTAGAAAGGATATTTAAAAAGCCAATAGTCAATTCCATAAAATCCTTCTTTACAATGTTATTATAGAAGAAAAATTAAGCTTTATTAATCAAGTTATTTTATAAATATGATGTGAATCTATGTTATGTTTTGAAGTTCCTAAATGTCATGAAATATCTGATTTTCTACCATGAGAAAAAGTAATATCACAGTTATAAATAGTGCACATAGCAAATTAATGCCCACTTCTGAATGGAACAATGCATGCACACAGATATTCTTCCATAAATAAATTTCAGCAGCTTAGTGAATATTTCTCCCTGGCTAATCGTGTTTAAAAACACTTTGATTTGGGCAGATTGATTTTTATGTAAAGTTTCAAAGATTTTTTTTTTTTTTCATTTTAAATTTTGATTAATAATTTATCTTGATTAAAAATTATTTATTTTAATACTTTTATTTAAAAAAAAAAAAAAAAAAAAAAAAAAAAATCAGGTTAATTATTTTAAATTTTATTGATAAAAAATGTTAATTTTTGATTTAAAATACTTATTTTAAATGAGAACCATATGCATTCTAAAATTCTGATTAAATAAGGATTGCTTTGATGAGCAACCAGTTATCCGGAAAAACCAGTTATCCAGAATAGTCTTGTAAAAACCATTCCGGATAATTGGTTCCCTACTGTATTACCATCATTTATAACTTACTTAAATAACAAATTATTCATGTATTTTAAATGATTTAAACATATTCATATTCATTTCCACTAGAATATCAATTTATGAAATCTGTTTCTTTAAAATTCTGTTAAAGAAAAAAGAAAAAAAAAATCATTCTGTGAGCTCATATTTTTCAAAAATTTTCAAAACATTCTTATGAGTAGCCTAAATTTCGAAAGCAATTTCATTGCTATATGACATATGAGAGAGAAAAAAAAAATGCTCTCAAATTTAACCATGACTTTGTTTAAATAAAGTGAGTTCATAAACAGAAATTATTTACATAAGGAAAAAATATATATACTGATAAATTTAGCTTCATGAATTTTACAAATAATGTTGCTAGTAATTTCTTCTATGCAATGCAACAATGGATTATTTCATTCTGTAGAGTTTTGCTTATATAAGCCGATCGGGATGATACTGTCTCTAAATGTGTTTCCAAAACTTTATCTCCACTATTTATTTTAAAGCGTAGTAATTCTCAGAAATTTTTCTCGTTTATTACAGTCTCTTCACAAATATTAGCACCTTTTCTGTGTCCTCTGAATGGAATGTTTTGTTCATCTATCTAGATTTAATTATAGAATATATTCATTGTCAAGTTTGCTAAATAGACGTGGTTTCTCATTACATTTCCGAAAATGTTTGGCAGCTTCAATAGCATTTCTGTAATAATCCTTTTCCAGATGATCTGACAAAAAGCCATCTTTTCCTAAAAGTTTAGCGAAATTTTTTAATAGTTCACTGAAAAGTTTCTTTTTATTTATTTACTTATTTAATTTTTTTATTTTCATTTTCTAGTATCAATCAGCATGATATATAACACAAAATAGACAATATTTGCAGAAATGCCTTGCCTTTGTTTTACGTATGAAAAACTGGTGCTATAGTTACCTCATGATAACTGGTTCGTAAATAAACAGGCAGGTTCTAGTTCATGAACATTCCTGAGAACAAGCTGAGAAACCTATTATTATAACACATAAGTCCCGATAATAAGATGACATAGCTGCCAACCATTCCAATTTTTGGATAACGAAAAATTCTTGTAAAATTGTTTGTCTTAATTCTTTATAAAAAAATTCTACAAATCTGTTACATAAGTTTACAAAAATTTTTTATAAAATATACCGGTATCTAAAAAACGGAACGGTTGACAGCTATGGGATTATATGCATCGCAGAAAACGAATATCACTTGTTCAGGAATAATATTTCATAACTTATTACGTCAATTAATTTCACTCAAAAGTAGATGGCCCATTTTTCTATTCTTGGGTGAAAATTAATAGCGAAAAGCGAACCATTATATAAAAAAAATTAATTCCGTTGAACTATAGAAAGTGCTTAGAGATTTCGGCAAACCTAAACTACTATTTTCTGCAAAATTTCATTACTAATCTCGTCAAGACTCGGCATCGAATTTGGTGACTTGACGATCCAAATTTGGCGAAAACATTTAGTTTAGAGTTGTCAAAGTATAGAAGCTCTAACTTCACCAAGAACAAAGTTCTGAAATTTTCCGTAATGATTCTCTAGTTTCTAGCACAGAACTAACTTCCTCGAAAATTCTATAAATCACTAACAAGACTTTAAAAAGAGAAATATTGTTATTGATGATTATAGGACTAGAAATTAGCTTTTTTCTATACGTATTACCCTTGGCATTAGACTTCACTACTTGGCTTCAAATTAAACAAAAAATGGTGTATTAGGCTTTCCAAAGTTTGGAATCTATAACTTCAATAGGAGCCAAATTTTGAAATTTTCAAATGATTCACTGGTTTCTAGTACAGCGCTACGTTAAAAGTTCTATAAACCATTGACAAGACTTTGAAGTGAGTGGTTGATTTTTGTTTCTGAATTAGAGAAATTCCTGCTCTGTGGCATGCTTAACAGTGATTACTTGACTTCTAAAGTACGAATGATTGTTTTATTGGACTGTTTCGAGAATATTCATTGATTATTAATCTTTGTGGTACAAAGAACAGTTTTATTCGACTATTTGCAGAATATTCATTAAATAAAGTGACTCGACTAAAACCTGCTAATGTATTTATGAATACATTTTATATACAAAAATGTCGACAACGTTCATAACAATATCATTACGAGCTCTACAATTAGCTTCTGTTGAAATCACAATGACAGTATATTTGATCATTATTAATCTATTTTTCACAAATCTCTCCAAAGCGAAAAATCATAGAAAGACCAAAAAGAGAGGTGCACAACTAAATATTACAAAAACCTACATACAAATTTGCAGCATTCTCTGCCAATAGTTTTTGAGTTATGCGAGACACACACACACACAAACACACACGTGCATACAAAGGAGAAGAAAAATCGTAGATACCTCTAAAATGGAGCTGATGTCAAAACCATAATTCAAGATGTAAATACACGTAATGACAGTCTCAAATATAAATTAGCAACATTCTAGGACTATTGGTTTTAAAGCTACAAAATTCATTTCCAAATCGGTATTACAATATTTCCTTATTTTGTATAGGGAAGTAAAAAGTCATGAGTCCAATTATATACTTCCTAGGACTCTTGCTTTAGATCGATAGAATAAGAAGCCAATCTCTAAATTTCATTTTCCCACTTACATTATTCTTCAATCTAATTGTGTTTACATTTTCCTTTCAACAATATCACAATCTTTGCAATGTGGTGCGATAAAAAGAGCTTGACTTCTCTATCCAAATCATGCTATTCTATGTAATTTTATCCTGAAAGGTAATGGGAAAAGCATGGCTTTAGGCTTTTGACATGCTTTATGTCATTCCTATTTTAAATAAAAAAATGAAAAGAATCTATCATTCGTTCTCTTCATCCTATTCATTTTTGAAAAAAACGGAAGAGAAGTTTTAGTTGATTTTCTGATTGGAAATTAGGATGGGAAAGATTGAGAGCTTAATTGATAATTAACAGATACCAGTCGCATTCTGATAATACTCAAGATAAACGGAAAAAAGGAACAAATTTTGTAATAAAAAACAACTAGCATCAGAAAAAAGCAATTAAAAAAAATTTGGAGGGGTGATCGCCCCCATCGCCCCCCTTGGATCCGTGCCTGATCAGTGTTGACCTACTAAATGCACAATGGCTACTCAATTACTCAATCATGATGTTACCTTCACCATGAATAGCATCTCTGTGAAAGATGAAAGTTGTTATTTGATGACTATTTGTACTTCTAAAATTTTATCACATGAATATGAAAACTCCAAATTCAGAGAAATTCAATCTAAAGCAAGAAAGTGGGAGATAAGGTAGAAATCAAGAGACTTTGCTTCTCTGAATTGCATTACAACAGTTGTGTTTAGAGCATTTATTGAATTGGGTTACTATAGCTGACAAACTGCAAGTTACATACAATTTTTACTGCTATCCCTTTAATACAAAAGTACCAAATTCTTTAATTTACAGATATATAAAAATGAAAAAAAGAAGAAGAAAGAAAAAATACAAAAAGGTTTTTTTTTTTTTTTAATTAGTAATTTACAATAATTTTTTTAACTATGCAGAGATAATTCCCAAAATATACTTTGTACAATATTGTTACGAAATTGTAAATAATTGTGCTTATTTTTGTATAAATTCTTTCAAAGAGGCTTAGTAAGTTGATAAAGTGCTAATTTTGTGCATTTCTAGTCGTTTTAGCGTTGAAATAGCCTTATTTTCCCTTAAAAACGCATTAAAAAGCCCCAGTAATGCACGTAATGGATTTGGCGCCAAATTTGGCGACTTTTTTCCACCTTGGCGATTTTTTTGGCGACCTTGGCGAGAAAATCCTTATATGGGATATACCAAATATGGAAGCTGTAAGTTGATTGGTTGACCACTTTCTAGAGTTTTCTCGAATAATCTGGGCTCCATGGAACAGTATATAAGGAGCGCTTCCTCGCCAAGGCAGTCAGAGTCAGTTCAGTTCAGATCTCAGCCAGCGTCGCTAGTGATTGCATTGCTCTTAAGCCTCTTTGAGAGAGACTTGCTTCAAGTGTTATTGGTATACAGTTTGTACTGTGGATTTGCTATTGACAGCTGTTGTTTAAGCTGTGGTTACTGCTTGAATTGAAGCTGATAATTGGTTTATTGACCTGTATTTTTCTGGAACTTTCTGTGAATAAATTACTGAATTTTTGTACGTTTGGCCTTTCATTCTCAGACAACTCACGAACCCCCAAGTACGCAACATTTCTGGTGTCAGGAGTGGGGTTGTCTGTGAATGGTGATAACGAGGGCTATGGAGCAAGAGATGAAAAAACTTCTAGAAGCCTTAGCTACCCAGATAAATGAAATGAAAGCCGGACAGGAAAAGATGGAAACCGGATTGATAGAGAAAATGGAAACAGGACTGGAAAAGATGGAAACTGGACAAAAAGAGTTGAAAGACGGTTTGACTGAAGAAATGAAAGTAGCACAAGAGAAAATGGAAACATCGCAAAGAGAATTGAAAGACGGTTTGACTGAAGAAATGAAGCATATGAAAAGCAGTTTGGGTGAAGTTCAGGAAGAAATTAAATCTAATCAAGAGGAGATGAAGAGAGAGCTTTCAACGGTGAAAGAATCAATCGAGGGTAAATTAACGGTGATGGAAAATAGAATGGATGGAATAGAAGAGAAAGTTATAAAGATAGAAGAAAATTTTGAAGAGAAAGTTATAAAGATAGAAGAAAATTTTGAAGAGAAAGTTTTGAAAATTGAAGAGAGTTTTGAAGAGAAAGCTATGAAGATAGAAGAAAATGTTATGAAAGTAGAAAGGAATTTTGAAGAGAGTGTTACGAAAATAGAACGGACTTTCGAGGAGAAAGTTAAAGAAAATTTTGATCAGGAACTGAAAGGAAGGTTTTCAGAGATAGAAGGTAAACTGAAGAGAATGGAGGAAGATCTTGAGAGAAAAATGAGAGAAGAGTGGAGCGGAGAGGTAATAGGGAATGAACTGCAGAGCAAGATTCGGAATCTCGAAGAAAAGTTAGAATCCAAGCCCCAGGAAACTGAAAAGAAAGAGAGAAGAAGCCAGAATCACGAATTTATTAAGCTATCTACCTACGACGGCAGTTCCTCCTGGCATGTATATAAGACGCAGTTTTCCATCGTAGCTGAAGCTAACGGCTGGGACTCTACCGCCAAGTCGGTCCACTTAGCAGCAGCATTACGGGGAGATGCAGCCGAGATACTGAGAAATGTTTCTAAAGAAGAAAGGAACGACTTCGAGGCCTTGACTAGAGCACTGGAGCTACGGTTTGGAGAGAAGTGTTCTAAGGACTATAGTCGCCTCCAGCTAAAGTCCCGTTACCAGAAAACGGGCGAAAGTTTGCAAGAGCTGGCAGCGGACATTCAGAGATTGTCACACCTAGCATTCTCAGACTGCCAAGCTGACACTCGAAACGACTTAGCTCTTCAGTACTTTATCGATGCTGTTCGGGATCCAGAAATTCAAAAAGCGCTGAGACTCTCCAACATCAGAGACGTAGAATCAGCTTTAGGCTATGCACTTAGGATAGAGGCAGCCCAACAAGCCTCCCGTAAAGACCGCCATACCATAAGAGCAGTCTCATTAAATGATACGCCTGCTGATGAGAATGAAATGAAGAGAAGTTTCGCAGAGATCTTAAAGAGATTGCGCAACCTGGAAAATAACATAGAAATAAAGGATCGGAAGATAAAGTGCTGGGGCTGTGGAGGGGATGGTCATGTGAAGAGGAACTGCCCCGTACGACCAACTATAGGAAATCACCCGGCTTCACCATCACTGCAGGGAAACTAAGAGGAGGCCATCTCGCGGGGCGGAGGTTGCCTAAAATTAAAGAGCCCCAATTTACAGTATTTCATGTTTCATCGATGAGTGGCGGCGATAATGGACTTTACGTCTATGGCCAAGTCAACAACGCCACCTGCCGGATGATTCTGGACACGGGAGCCAATGTGACCATCATTAGAACGGATTTGGCTCAAGAACTAAAAGAGAAGATCCTCTGGACGCCGCCCTGTGTTAAACTCCAGACTGTGACCGGAGACGAAATCAAAATATATGGAAAAATGAACTTGACCATCACTTTTGGAAATGCCAGTTACCATCATATGGCATATGTGGCTGACATAAGAGATCCTCTAATCATTGGAATTGATTTCCTAAGAAAATTTAACTTCAAATTGGACTTCAAGAATAATGAACTGCATTCGAGTTCGGAAGACATAGCTGTGTTCAATACTGAAAATCAAGACATTCAGCAAATTTGCCAGATAACAGCCAAGTCGGAAGTTTCCATCCCCCCACACACAGAGACAATAGTTTCAGGAACCCCTCCTACCAAGCAATTCTTCCGCTATGGACTGATTGAATATCCGAATATAGACAATAGCCCAAGAGGAGTTCTGGTAGCTTCATCTCTGGTGGATCTCTCCAAGAGTACTATTCCTGTGAGAGTCGCAAACATCAGCGATAAGGTCCGGACAGTGAAGAAGGATGAGGTGTTAGCAACCTGCACTCCTGTTACATGCATCAACCGTCCCACGCAATCAACAGCATCCAAGTCTTCAGAACAATTAATAACGGAATTACTAAAGAATGCAGAGTTGGGAAAGGAACAGAGATGTGCTGCGGAGAAGCTACTCCAAGAATTTAAAGACCTGTTTTCTCGAACACCTGAAGACGTCGGGAGAACGAACATCACCCAGCACAGAATTGATACAGGAAATCATCCTCCAATCAAACAACATCCAAGAAGACTTCCATTTGCTAAACAGGAAGAGGTCACTGAACTTCTAAGTGAAATGCAGCACAATGATGTCATCGAGCCATCAACGAGTCCTTGGGCCTCTCCCATAGTACTGGTGCGGAAAAAGGATGGTTCAACAAGATTTTGTGTGGATTATCGTCGTTTGAATGACATCACGAAGAAAGACAGTTACCCTCTTCCCAGAATTGACGACACATTAGACACACTTGCTGGCAATAAATGGTTCTCGACTTTGGATCTGAAGAGCGGTTACTGGCAAGTAGAATTACATCCTGATGATCGTGAGAAGACTGCATTCACCACGGGACAAGGACTGTGGCAATTTAAAGTTATGCCATTCGGATTATGTAATGCACCTGCCACCTTCGAACGCCTGATGGAGACAGTGCTAAAAGGACTTTCCTATGAAGCCTGTCTGGTGTATTTGGATGATATTATCATTGTGGGGCGCACCTTTGAAGACCATTTACGAAACATCCGAAAGGTGCTGGAGAAACTCAGAATGGCTAACCTCAAATTGAATCCAGGCAAGTGTAACTTGTTCCGTCGTGAAGTGAGCTACCTCGGCCATATCATCTCTGCCGAAGGTGTGAGAACTGATCCTGAGAAGATCTCTGCAGTCGAGAACTGGAGTCGCCCTGAAAATGTACACCAACTACGAAGTTTCCTGGGGTTATGCACTTACTACAGGAAGTTTGTCAAGGGTTTCTCAAATATTGCCAGACCACTGCACAAGCTGACGGAAGCCAAACAGAAGTTCCTGTGGACGGATGAATGTGAAAAAGCGTTCAAGCGACTTAAAGAGGCCTTAACATCATCGCCTATCTTGACATATCCACAGCCCGACAGACAGTTCATACTTGATACAGATGCCAGCCATGAGAGTGTCGGTGCTGTTCTGTCGCAGGAAATTGATGGTCAAGAACATGTCATTGCCTATTGGAGTAAATGCCTGTCTAAACCGGAGCGAAATTACTGTACCACCAGGAAAGAGCTACTCGCCATCGTAAAAGCCATAGAACATTTCCATCATTACCTCTATGGCAGAAGATTTCTGCTCCGGACTGACCATGCATCTTTAACGTGGTTGCTCCAGTTCAAGAACCCGGAAGGACAGATTGCCAGGTGGATACAACGCCTGCAGGAATATGACTTCGAGATACGTCATCGTAAAGGGACTCTACATGGTAATGCTGATGCCTTGTCACGGAAGCCCTGCTCGGAAAGCTGCAAGTACTGCTCTAGAGCCGAACAGAAATACCTGCCGATAAATCCGGTTGCCTGCCAAGTTACTGTCTCAACACCATCAGATCAAGATCCCGATCCATGGAGTGACGAAGAACTTAGAAAAGCCCAGTTGGAAGATCCTGACATAAAGCCTATATTACAGCTGAAGGAGACGACCAGCAACAGACCTACCTGGCAGGATATTTCCAGATTTAGTCCCATTACGAAAAGTTATTGGGCACTTTGGGACTCTCTTCATATCAGAAACGGCGTATTATACAGAAAGTGGGAATCTGATGATGGGAAAAGCTTCAGATGGCAGATTTTATTACCAAGATCAAAAATTCCAGCTGTTTTGGAACAACTGCATAGTAGCTCTACCGGAGGTCATTTTGGGGTAATGAAGACTCTGCAGAAAGTTCGGGAACGCTTTTACTGGTGCAAGGCAAAGGAAGATGTGGAGAAATGGTGTAAATCCTGTGATGCTTGTGCGGCACGTAAAGGCCCGCAGAAACGAAGTCGAGGAAGACTGCAACGGTATAACGTGGGAGCACCATTTGAACGGATTGCAATCGATATCTTGGGTCCTTTGCCACGGACCTCCAGTGGGAATAAATACATCCTCGTCGTGATGGACTATTTCACCAAGTGGCCTGAGGCATATCCCATTCCCAATCAAGAGGCATGCACAGTCGCAGAAGTCCTAGTGCAGCAATGGGTGTCAAGGTACGGCACGCCCCTACAACTTCATACCGACCAAGGTAGGAACTTTACCTCTGATGTTTTCAAAGGACTGTGTGAACTACTCGGCATAGACAAAACCCGGACAACACCCTTACATCCCCAGTCGCACGGCATGGTCGAGAGGTTCAATCGTACCATCCTGAATAACCTCTCCCTTCTAGTATCAAGGAACCAGCAAGATTGGGACTTGAAGTTGCCATTGTTCCTGCTGGCTTATCGAAGTGCTGTCCATGAAACCACCGGCTATACTCCAGCCCAAATGCTGTTTGGACGTGAACTTCGTCTCCCTTGTGATCTCCTGTTTGGTTGTCCACCCGATGCGCCTTCATCGCCCGAGGAGTACATCCAAGATCTCCAGGCACGATTTGAGGACGTTCACAACTTTGCTCGGGAGCGAATTCACATTGCATCGGAGAAAATGAAGACAAGGTACGATCTAAAGGCTACGCAACATGAGTTTCAGGAAGGAGAGAAGGTCTGGTTGTGGAATCCTGTTCGACGCAAAGGACTCTCTCCCAAGCTACAGTGCAACTGGGACGGACCATACACAGTCTTAAAAAGGCTGAATGATGTAGTGGTGCGGATCACTAAAACACCTTCATCAAAACCGAAGGTGGTGCACTATAATAGGCTAGCCAAGTACCACAAGTAACGGTAAAATTAAAATTTAAAATGTAAATACTTGTAAAATTTGCGCATGCGCACTGTAAATATTTGTACATATTTGTGAATTTTGTAAATATTTCCCACTTAATTTATATTTCTATGTTATCTTTATGTGCAACTTAGTTTTTGTGTTTTAGATTGTGTAAATTTGTTTAGTTTCGCCTCTTGACCAAGGGTTGCACTGCCCGGGACGTGCAGTCCTTGGGAGGGGGGCAGTGTTACGAAATTGTAAATAATTGTGCTTATTTTTGTATAAATTCTTTCAAAGAGGCTTAGTAAGTTGATAAAGTGCTAATTTTGTGCATTTCTAGTCGTTTTAGCGTTGAAATAGCCTTATTTTCCCTTAAAAACGCATTAAAAAGCCCCAGTAATGCACGTAATGGATTTGGCGCCAAATTTGGCGACTTTTTCCCACCTTGGCGATTTTTTTGGCGACCTTGGCGAGAAAATCCTTATATGGGATATACCAAATATGGAAGCTGTAAGTTGATTGGTTGACCACTTTCTAGAGTTTTCTCGAATAATCTGGGCTCCATGGAACAGTATATAAGGAGCGCTTCCTCGCCAAGGCAGTCAGAGTCAGTTCAGTTCAGATCTCAGCCAGCGTCGCTAGTGATTGCATTGCTCTTAAGCCTCTTTGAGAGAGACTTGCTTCAAGTGTTATTGGTATACAGTTTGTACTGTGGATTTGCTATTGACAGCTGTTGTTTAAGCTGTGGTTACTGCTTGAATTGAAGCTGATAATTGGTTTATTGACCTGTATTTTTCTGGAACTTTCTGTGAATAAATTACTGAATTTTTGTACGTTTGGCCTTTCATTCTCAGACAACTCACGAACCCCCAAGTACGCAACATTTCAATCAGCAATAACAATCTTTGTAAAATAACAATTTTTTGTGAATTTAGTTACTAAACAAGAAAAGACGAATTAAAGCAAAAAATTTAATTATAATTAAAAAATGAAGAAAAAATGCTTACTGATGAGCTATCTTGAATATCTATTTCACCTGGTTTGACTTGCTTCAAAACTAACAATAGACCTTTTACATTTGGATGAACTGCTGCCATATGTAAAGCAGTAGCTCCAGAGTAATCTATTTGTATCCATGAAGCTTTATACTGTAAAAGGAGCTTTACAAAATGATGGAGGCCCTAAACACAAATGAATAAGTATATTATGTATAAGTATATATAAAGTATAAATATTTTCAAATGAATATTATTAATTTTTTATTTTACTTACAAAACTTTTTTTTTTTAAGACAAAAAATATTCACACAAGATAATTCTTTATATACATATATATAGTGTTCATGTTATGCATTTTTTAGAGGGTGCCGTGCCCTGCCCTATTGTTGGATATGAAAAATTTCATATCCACAAACACTCTATTACAAATTTACTTTAGCAGAGTGCAGATTATTAGCAGTGAGGTGTGGCTGAACGTTTTGAAGTTTATGAGAATGCAGTTTTAAATTTTACTTAAATTATCTTTATATTCAATTTAAATTTAAAATACAAATGCACAAAGTTTTAATTAACCAAATAAGTTTATTAAAGTTTAATAAAACATATGTATACAAAAATAACAAAGTATAATAAAATAATAGTTTATCTTATAACAAAATAAGTTTCATTAATTACTTAACTTTTACATCTTAAGAGGGGACAATACCTAATCCCGCGGACAGCCGTGGCCAATGCTATTCTATGGGAAAATTTGTTGTGACAATTACACATTACCTAATGAATATTTTTCAATTCTGTTTTCGCAGTCAGAAAATTCATAAGCGTTAAATTAGTACTTGTTTTCCAAAAATTGATTTTTTTAAATTTTAGTATTTCATTTTGCGACTAGAAAATGAGAAAAATTCATTTTGTGAAAAATCGCATTTTTGAACTCAAAATTAAAATGTAAAAATTAAAAAAAATGAATTTTTCAAAAATGAGTACTCATTTAACGGTTATGAATTTTCTGACTGCGAAAACAGAATTAAAAAATATACATTAGGTAATGTGTAATTGTCGCAACAAATTTTCCCATAGAATAGCATTGGCCACTGCTGTTCGCGGGATTAGGTGTTGTCCCCTCTTAATTGCAAACGATAAAAGATACCCAAAAAAAAAAAAAAAAAATGACAAGAATGTCAAAACGTCAAAAACGATGTTTAAATGTCTAAATGATATTTAAATGGCTAAATGATAAAGTGGTATCATGACCCGATAGTAAAAGTTCATATTATCTGAGCAGTAAGAAAAATAAAGTTATTTTTAATATAAGTCAAAAGTTCCTCATAAAAGTTCTTTTACCTGTTTAAATCTTTTACTTCACTAAAATGAAGAAAATAAACTTATTATATACCAAACTATCACGTTAGGCCAACAGGTACTCAATCCCCCATTAAACCTAATGTGAAAAACGAAACATTAAGAAAAAATCAAAATAAGAAAAGCCTCCAGCCCATCAAACTTTACAGCTGTCTATTTATATCTTCTTTCACCTAATTAACATTCATATCGAAAGCTAAAGTTCTAGATGATTCTGCATTAGATTTGCATACGGCGTTCAACTTTTTACAAATGGATTCTCGAAAATTTGGTAAGTTACGAGAACGGAAGAATCAGCAAATTAGCGATCGCAAGTCCTACAGTGAATTAGGGAACCAACTCTTTTACTGCTAGCCGTTATGAGTGTAGGACCGGGATGAGTGATGCTGCCGATAGTAAGTAAACAACATAATTGAAAAATAAAGATTTAATAAATTTAAATTAATGGAATTAATTCTAAAAGGTAAGATATATGTTTTTATTTTGTATTTTACTATTAATAAGGATTTATTTTACTTTTACTATACATAAAGATTTAAAGGGATCTTGGATGATGGGATTAATAAAGTGGCCTATTACTAACAATCCCCCCCCCCCCTCACATCATCCAACATCCCACAGACAAAGTGCATATTGTACAAAGAAAAAAAACCACACTAACTCAATTCCCTTGACTTAAACCACTAAAAATATTTAAAGATTATATCTCTACAACTTACAGTTAAGTTAATTTGTTACTTTTAAATTAGAAAATATTTTAGAATATTTACCAAAAATACTGCTCATTTTTTTTCTTCACTATCAGATCATGGTTACAAAACAATCAAAAATATATTAAAGTTCGAACTGCATATTTTTTTCTTTATATAACCACAAAATTCCTTATAAATAAATAACATCAAATTTTTTTTACAAACATTTAAATAATCACATATATTTGCACACTAAACAATTAACATAAATAACTGCTAAATTGATATACCTCATTTATCACATAACAGTTCATTTAACTCTACTTTGAATGCATATGAAATATGAGAATATTTATAATCAGTAGAAACAACAATGTAGGATAGCAGGTTCAGAGATCATCCATCATCTTTTGTGTGTGGGACCCCATTTCATACTATATTTTACCATTCACTCTCAAAAAGAAGGATTTATAACAAAAAAATATCAAATTATAAATACATATATTCATACATCATTGTTTCTATGAAACTTAAACTATATCAATATGCATATTTTAACATTTCTTTTACAATTGAACAATTATATATACAGCGTCATAAGTTAATTTGAATTCCAGCATTATATACTTTAATTGAATATTAAACCTATATTAGAAACAAATTACAAATACAAAAATAATCTTTATTTAACAAAAAAAAAAAAAAAAAAAATGATTTCTAGTCATCCAGAACTTGGAAAAGATGACAAAGACACCGGCCTTTGCATTCACTTATTCATCTCTCAAAACATACCCAAAAATGAATATAGACACAATTATTCACTTCTTTTAGTCTTCCGGTTAGCACGGAAATCACTCATTCCACACTGATTGAGGTTTCTAGATGCCTAGAAAATAAGAGAAATTATAATACACATTAAAAAAAAAAAAAAAAATTTTAATTATGGTAGACGAGATCTAGTGACATTGGCAAAATTTTCAAAAATTGGGACTTACAAAAATAAAAATAACATGCCCGTGCAAAAGCCTACATATGGTGTAACCCCCAGAAAACTATCCCTAAATGATTCTCTGATGATTTACTGGTCAAGGGTCACCTATCCGAGACAATACTATAGGCTGTTTGAATCTCCGGAAATAGTCCCCAAAAGCACCATTCCCATACATAGACAGGTATTGAAATGCCTACCAAATTAAACAAAAAAAAAATTACTAAATGAATTAAAATAAATTACAAAATTAAAGTGCTAAAAAAACTTGCATAAATTAAAGTACTAAGAAAAATTACATAAATTAAAATGCTGGAACAAACTTTGTTGGTATAATAAATATGCATAAATCTACAATTTTAACTCTTAAAAAAACAAATTAAGTCCTTAAGTACAAAGTAGAAATACTGGATTAAAACAATGCGCAATTCCGATTTAAAACAATATAAATATTTAAACAGTTACAGATTTAAAACAATGTACTAGACAATACAGAAAAATGTATTTAAATGTACTCAAATTATCTATAAGAAAAACATGGTACACACAAAAAAAAAAAAAAAATCATATATATACATAGGAAAAATTAAGTTATAAATATTAAATTTACAAAATTCAAAAGATCAGTTTTTGTCAAAGGCTTAGTAAAAATATCCGCAAGGTTTGACTTACTACATACATAAGAAATAGAAAATTCACCATTATTTAAAAGATCTCTGATGAAAAATAATTTAACATCTATATGCTTAGTTTTATAATTTTCCACGGGTGATTTTACAAAATCAATAGCAGCTTGATTATCAACTCTTATTACTGCATCACTATTTAAATTAGAAGCAATACATTCCTCAACACATTCACGGCATATCCGATCAAACCAAACCAAATTCTTTACAGCCTCAGTCATAGTGATAAATTCAGATTCCATGGTTGACAAACTAATACATTTATTTTCAAAAGTACGGCAGTCAACTGGAGATTTATCAAGCAAAACTATTTCACCCCCAATTGAGGTCCGGTCATCACGGTTAGCTGCAAAGTCTGCATCAGAGAAAATTACTAAATCATTAGATTTACAAGAAAGTTTGAGTTTGTAATGAGAAGTTGATTTTACATAGACCAATAATCTCAATAAACCATCCCAATGGAACAAACCATGATTTGACTGAAATTGACTCAAGACATTAACATAGTAGGCTATATCAGGACGAGTACGACCAGCTAAAAAGGAAAGACATCCTAAAACACTACGATATGGCAAATGAGACATTTGGGTTATACCTTGACTAGATGTAGGACAATGAGATCTGGAAAACACAGTACCTTTACTGATAGGTAATGAAGAATGAGGAATTTAAAACTTAAAAAATCTTTAACAAACTTCATTAATGTAATTGGATTGGTGGATGACTACTCCAGATGGAGTATTGTCAAACTCAAACCATAACAATTTTATAGTTCTGCCTAATTCTTTTATATCAAAATTAGACTTTAATAAAATTAAAACTTTATTAATAAAATTCTTATGTTTATTCTTATTACAATAACTTATTATTCTTATTATAATATTCTTATACACTTTAAAATTCTTATTACAATATCATCAACATAAAGAAGAAGTACAACATCTGTCCCGTAAAGATCACAATTACAAGATAATTTTCTAAACCCAATTTTAATTAAAACTTTATGTATCTCATAAAACCATTCTCTCCCACTTTGATGTAACCCATGCAGAGCTCGTTCCAATTTGCAATATAACATTTCTTTACCAGATTCAACAAATCCAGGAGGCTGTTCCACATACACGTCCTCACTTAGCGGTGCATACAGGTAGGCGCAGGTGACATCACATTGAATATGGGACCACCCACAACATGAAACAAGAAGGGAGAAAAAGAATCGGATACACCAAAATTCACAACAGGGCTAAATGTTTCTTCATAGGATTCACCTTTAACCTGTTTAAATCCCTGAGCTACAAGATGAGCTTTATGTCTAACTATCCGTCCTGACTCATCCCTTTTTATTGTGTAAACCCACCAGCAACCTATAGGAGTGATGTGATTAGGTAGTTCAGTCAAATGCCAAACTTCACGTTTTCGCATAACCTTCATTTCCCAATTCATTGCACTCCAAACCTGACTCTACCTGGAATTACAAACCTGTTTAAAAGTCCTGGGAGTCTCTTTCCAATCTAGTCATGCTGAAGGGTGAACCAAACTCGAAACAACTGAATCACTTTCACTCTCACTGTCACTATATGAAAAATCTGATGAATTACTTGGAATCGGAATAATGCCAGAATAAGGATTTGATCTACTAAAATCAAATAAATCTGGGTTAAACATCAATTTATTTTCTTTTCAATAATTTTCGACATCATGAAATGATCTAAGTCGTTTAGTTTTACTCAACTCATAATAATAAATGTCAGTATGATTACCAGTACAACATACGACAGGTTTCCTAGTCCAACTAACTTCCTTAAGAAGGGGAATAGCTAACTAATTATCACTAGACACTGAATCTTTATTCTCCACTAAACTAGGTTGGGAATCCAGGAGAACCGTTGGAAGGACCTGGGATGGCCACAACCTCTACAATGTCCTCCAGATACTGCTCAACTCTAGGAGAGAAAAGGGCATAATCATCTGTACCCAGTGCAGCACCTAAACCCCAACAAGATTCATCAAAATTGACATTACCAGATTCAATAATTTCATTAGTCTCTGGAATCCAAATTCTATACCCAGGAAAGCGTAACCTACTAAATAACCCTTATGTACTTTTGCTTCTAGTTTAAATTGCCTCTGCTTCGGCACACCAACATAAGTGATCATACCAAAGGGCTTTAAATGTCAAACTGAAAGTTTTCTTCCACCATATAATTCAAAAGGAGTTTTCTTCAAAAGTTTGGAACAAACACGATTCCAAGTATAAAAAAAATATTGAAGAGCTTCAGGCCAAAAACTAGGATCCAAATTACTTTCCATTAACAATGTACGAATACCATCAGCTGCAGTAGACATGAACCGTTCTGCAACGCCATTTTGTTGGGGAGTATAAATGTTTGTCAATTCATGACGAATAAAACCATTCTCTCTAAACAAATTATCAAAAGACTGATTAATAAATTTTCCGCCATTGTCTGACCTAAAGGATTTAATTTTTCTTCTCAAGAATGTTTCAGCTTTAATAATATGTTTTTTTATCACATCAAAAACCTCTAACTTCATTCTTCAAAGATAGATAGAAACCCAGCGAGAGAAATAGTCAATGATTGAGAGAAAATATTTTTCGCCATTTCAACCCTCATTTCTACATGGTCCCCAAACATCAGCATACAGAAATTCAAGTGGATGATCTGACCAAATGTTTTTACTTAATTTATGAGATACAGTAAACTAAAAATACTTCTAAACTTTCCTAATTTACAAAATTCACAAATGAAATAGGATTCCTTCAAGCCTGGTAATCCCTGTACACCTTGTCTGCGACTGGTATGAGCTACTAAAGATTCACTAATATGCCCAAATCTACGATGCCAATGCATCATTCTACTTTTAGCATCAGCAGACAATACTTCAAATTTAACAGACTTTTTACAGGAATCAGGAATTTTAGGATAAAGTTTATAAATTCTATCTTTAAGCTAAGCACTAAACAGGTACTTGTCCCCCCGGCATATTTTTACCTTGCCTTGACTACCATAAAAAGATAAACCATTTAAATCTAATTGAGGTCCCGACACAAGATTTCTTTTTAACTGATCAGAATACATTACATTACATAAGGTGAAAACTCTCTGGCCAAATCTTAATTTGACTTCCCCTTTACCATGAATAGAAAACATCTTTCAGAGAAACAGACATTTCATCGTTTAAAGTCTCATATTTAAAAATAAAGACTTATTGTTACAGAAATGGTGGCTTGCCCAACTGTCGAATAACCAGTCACTTGATTTTACAACATTACTAACACTTGAATGGGAAACAAAAAGGTTAGACTTAAGTGAACTATCTGACAGTGATCCTGCCGGCTTCCTGGAACTCGAGAAATGTCTTTGACCATGGGGATTCCTATCTGGATTCTCTGTATGATGGCAAAGGAGAAGCATCTAAAGTAGAACTGGCATCACTACTACATTCACTGGAAACTGAAGATAAACTATCAAACCTTAAGCGACAACCATTTCTTTGTAAATGATAAAAATGATGAGGAGACACAGAGTTCTTCCTAGAATAATATCTCGACTGTAAGTGTCCGTATTTTCCACAGGACCAACATTTTCGATCTTTGAATCTGTTCTTAGTAGGTTGTTTCATAGCAGATTTAGAAAAACTTAATAAATTAACATGTTTTAAACTATCTTTATCTTGAAGTTTCCTTCTGGTTTCTTCAGCCATAACATCATCCACGATTCAATCAAACTTAAAATCTTCATCAGGTCGACTTAAACTTAAAATCTTCATCAATCATAAACAGAGGGTAAGTATCTCAAAAACTGATAACACAAATAATTCTGTGAAAATTTTTCATCGATCTGTTTTAAGTCAAGATAAATCTTCTTAGTCGGGAGGCATATAAATTTATAGGCTCTCCATGTCTTATTCTAGCTTCCATTAATTCAGTAAATAAAGTTAAATGATGAGCTCTGGTATCTGGATGAAAATTCTTTCAAAGTCGTTTCCAAGCATCTGTAGGTTCTTTGCAATCGTCAATTATTCTCTTAAATTCTGGCTCCACATTCAGATAGATCAATAAGAAAACTTGATTAGCACGCAAAGTAACTAACTTAACATTTTCTTCAGAAACAGTTGAAGACATTTCTGGGATTTTCTGATTCTCATTAATAATTATCTCCCATAGGCCCTTCTGCATCAACAGGTAATGCATATCTGAGGTCCATGTTGAAAATTCTTGAACTCAACTTTGCAATCTGATTGGTAGCCATGTTGGAAAATAAAAAGTTTTGAACTGGCAAATATGAAAATTATCTTTAAATTCTTTTTCTGTCTCCCCCCCCCCCCCCGACTGTTCTAATTTTTCATCCATTTCTACTTTAAAAAACATAAGAAATTCCTTTCATGGAAACAAAATGTGTAATAATTCCATAAGGTATCACTGTAATTTACTGTAAAAGTTCAGATATCAGTGCCATAATTCAAGTCTATTGTATAAACGAAAGTCCAACTGAAGAAACTCAATTCTGTAAATCAGTAAAGTTCAATTGCCAAAATTTAAAAAAAATTCATGAAGAATTCAAGTGAGTAAGCATTCAAATAAAGTTCAATTGAATAAATTCAAATTTAAATGAAGAAAGCTTGATAAATCAATAAAGTTCAATTAAAATAAATCCTAATTTAAATAAAGTAGATGCATAACTCAAAATTATACTGCACATTTTCAACTGTAAACAAACACTTATTAACTCAAATTCTTGAAATAAAAAGTTCCATAGCTTGAAATTATATAAAGTCTACTTTATAAATACATATTGAAAGTCATCCTCCGGTTATGGAAATTGGGTATATATATGACAAAGGTAATTTTAAAACAGAGCAGTTCTACAGTAGAAGTGTTACTGATAAACCATACCAGAAAGATAACTTACCTTAAAACTTGCTACTTGAAAAAAAAAGTAGTCTCATATAAAATTAAATCACATTTATTTCTTCTTAATGGAGACAGTTAATTATAAACATAACTTGAACTTTAAGGTGATCATTACTAACACTTTATCTCTTCTTAATAAAAGCAGTTAATTTTGAAAAACTTAATAATTTAAAAACAAACTTAACATATTATCAATTGATCCGGACCAGCCGGTCAAGTCTTGCATTACTATAACATAAAGTAAATAGCCATGCTAATCACCAACACAACATCAGAACTAAAAAGATCTGGTATTTATATACATGAAAGAAGGATGTTTAGATCGTCATCAATCAAACGGACCAATCACAAACGAACATCTGGCAATGTAAAAAGAAACGATTATAATTTACATAATGACGATCAATTTAGGTATGTCACCTAGTGGGAAAAACATCATTACGAAAATTGAAACAGTCCAGGATTGGTAAACAAAGGTGTTGTATGGAACAAAAGATCATTTATAATGTAAACAAAACGGTAATTGATAACTAACAGTATAAGAATAAAGTTTAAATAACTGAAAAATAAGGAACTGAAGTAAGTATGTTTTAATTTATAACCTATTAATTAAATTAAATAAGTTATTTAATAAAAATAATAAAATGACTAAACATGACATGAACTTTCAAAACAGATGATATAATATGATCAAGTAGTAATGCCTATAAACACGAGGGAAAGTTACGAGGCAATGAGAATCAATGAACTAATGATTTTTCTCATCATATCTGAGTAGATGCAATAAAATTCTGGAAGAATTTATGACCCGGAATCAAAATTTCTCATTTTTAATATTCTGCCAATTGTGCAATTAAGATGTGCTGCAGTGTCACATGCTCATATGATGGCAGCCAAACATTAAAATTTTGCATTTTCCATCGAAACCTGTATGCATGGCAATTTGTATCTAGTTTGCATTACTCCTTCTCGGTGCATCTTTTTTTTTTTTTTTTTATTTAAATAGAGTGTATATAAAAAAATAATTATGGATTACATCAAGTGACTTAAAGGTAGACATATTAAAAACTGAACTTAAAATCTACTTGAACACAGCTTAATTGGTAAAACTTACCTTACTAGCAGCAATGTGTAATGCAGTTTGTCCAGCATTGTCAGTATTATCAACAGTAGCACCTGCTTTAAGCAAGATAGCACAGCAATCAATAAAATTCTTAGAAACAGTCAAAATCAAAGGTGTTCTTCCTAAATTATCTCTAATTTCAAGTCCACGTTTAGGAAGAGTAGAAACAATTCTTTTCAAAGCTCCCTTGTTTCCAGTCACACAAGCAATGTGTATTGGTAAAATTTTACGATGCTTTGGGATATTCTTTCTCATAATTTATTTCTAAAAGATTAAAAAAAAAAAACTTACATATAAAACTTAAAAAAAAAAAAAAAAAAAAAAAAAAACTAGCATATGAAAAATTTTAATTCAATGAATATGTTTACACTTTTTAATGCTAATAAAAAATGTTAAAAAGAAAAAAATTAAAAATTAATGAAAAAAGAAAGGGAAAAAAAAATGCATATAGCAGTGAAATTTAGAAAAACAATATCAGCTATTTAAATAAATAATAAAGATAAAAAAAAAAAAAAAAAAAATCAATAATTAAATCTATTGCTGTCACTAGAAAAATCAACATTAATAAACCAATGAGATTCATTTTATATGTAACATAAAATCCATGTTAACACCCTGTCATGAAAAAAAAAAGTCATAAACATAAAATTTATATATATCTATCTGACAAATAAACTATCTAACATACTTTGATGCATTTCTTCCCCCCCCCCCCCACCTTGATTACTGATTAGTAATGGGTTTCAAATTAAAAGACCAAATTTTAGAATATTATATATATATATATTACCTTATTCAGAAATAAACATCTTTGAGGAAACTTCATTTTATTTTGATATTTTAAATATTAAATTTTGTATTTAAACAAATTAAGTTGATGTTATGTTGTAAAACACCTTGTTGATTTCAGATTTTTTTAAAAAATAAATTGCATGCTTATTCAAAAATCTTATAGAGACTTATTTTAAATTTTACAGACACATTGTTCTATGGTGATAACTAAACAAAAATGATACCAATGAAAAATTAATAGCAATTTTAAAGTTAACATTATTGTGAAAAAGTGTATCACCAAAAATAATTAAAAAAATATATAAATTACAGATAAATATATACGTGCCATTATTTGTATCAAAAAACTTACATCTTTCTTTTCATAAATTTACTTAAGGGGATATAATTCTTGCCAGCAGATAAACACTATGTTATTCTATGGAAAAATTTGTTCATACTCATTATTTAATATTAATTATATTTTTGTATTCAGAAAATTTACAATAATTAAACATGTTCTTTTCTAAAAACTTATTTTTAAGTTTTTCATTTTGAAACTAAAAAATGTAAAAAAAAAAAAAAAAAAAAAAAAAAAAAAACAAGATCAATTCTAATGTGTGTGAATTTTCTGAATGTAAAAAAAAAAAAAAAAAAAAAAATATCAAGTAATGAGTAATTCTGTAAACAAATTTGTCTACAGCATGGGGTTTAGCTGAAAAAGAAAATAGATATTTCTTCATCTTAACACTGGAAGAAGAAAGGCCAATTCCTTTCGAAACCAGTAGTGCTTTCATCAAATTTATGGTATATAAAATTTTTAAGTTTAAACACAGGATTTTATTACTAACATATTTTGATGTAATAATATGAGAGAGATTATCAATTATTACTCAAAGTACTGATTTAAACTCTATTTACCATCCTACAACCTTTTATTATAAGAGCAGTGTTTTCTGAAGTTATTTTCTTTTTAAACCAAAATAAATTAAAATAATACAGATTATTATATCACAGGTTTACACAGCATATAAATAAATATAGACATAAATATTTTTTAGCGACATGATTTTATGTTTCTCCTTAAAAATTTTTTTTCATTTTTCTTTGTTGTAAAAAAGTGCGAGTTTTGTAAAAAATACAACACATTATTCTTTAGCCACTTTTCTTGTGGCCATGGGAGCAAGTGCTGACTCAACAAGTCCAGTGTTAAAATAACGGTGTTTGAGAGAAAATAATGATACCGGGGAGGGGACAGGCTCCCCTGTCAGGGAGTCCGTGATATTTCTAAAATATATCGCCAAAAAATAACAATGTTCTCAATTTTTCTCCTTTTAGTGATTTTTTTCCCCCTTTTACATACCTGCTAACATTAAAAGATCAAAATAATGAAGATTTTATGCATGCCATTTTCATGCCTAAACAACACTGATTGGTTTTTGTCATATAAAACAGTATTTAATAATTTAACCCAATTGTCAAAAATCTATATGAATAAGTTAAATTTAATTATTATGTAAAAAATCTAGTAATTATTAATTGAAAATAAAAATAGTGCTATCTATTGAATTACAGAAGAATTTTTTTCAGTAAAAGCAAAAATCTAGCTTAAAAAATTGAAAATTTGTTGAAGTTTTGAATAAATTATACGTATAACTTTAAAATGTCCAGAATAATAAAAAAATATGTGAGAATAAGGGAGAGTTGAAGATAGTCCTAAAATAAGGTAGATTGCATGATGGCAAGTATGCTTTTATGAATTTGGAGCACTCTAATTTTTTTTTTCAGAGAATCTCTTTAAGAAGAAACACCACTATAACGGCCTAAAAAAAACTTTTTCTCACAATTTGTTTTGGGTGGAAGGTAAAGTGGTAGAGAAATAATACTTGGAGTAGTTATTAAGCATATATTTAATTATATTACAAAAAAATTTTGTCAGAAATATTACAAAATAGCAACACTGCAACAATTCTCCCACAGCACATTGAATTTGATGCGATCTGCCGCACACACTATAAATGGTGCCAATTTGAATCTGGAAGAAAGAAAAATCTATGTAATCTACATGAGTGTAGCTAGTGAACCACGTAGAGGATTTTAGAAATATATTTTTGTGTAATTGGCGAACGTTTGAATAAAGTCATTATATTTTCACCAAAGAAAAAGACAGTTATTTGTTAATAAATATAGCTTAAATTAACTTATCAAAAATCCCCTACAATGGTTCACCTTGAAATATTATTTAAAAGTTGTGGTTAAATTTTCAAATAAAACGATTGAAAATTGTTAGAGTTATGCTGTATGCCGTTTTGAAAAATTGTATTTCGAGAAAAACACGTTTGAATTTTTTAAATGTTTTATAGATATGAACAAATGAAAAAATTCTACTTTTAGAAAGCTCTTACCATTAATCTGCTTTACCAGGTTTTGAAAAAGTTACTATTAAAAAAGTAGGGATTCCTCAGCAGGTATCGTGTGGGCACAGGTAGGCTGTTTTGGATCATCTGAGGCACTACAGGAGAAGCTCAGAATTTCATAGAATAAATCTTTTTTCAGGGATTAGACTTTTTGTCTCATATTTTAGAAGGTTCAAACCTCTTTTAAACAAAAAAAAAAAAGATTTTTCGGAAATTCTACAGTGGTGTTACCCCTTAATACTTTATACAAAGTAAAAGATATATTAAAATTCCGATTTACAAAATGTATGTTGTGAGGTAAAATGGAAAGAAATGTAATTACTTTATGCCCAACATTCTCATATTCAAGAACTTTCTCTCTCAGTGTACATGTTGTGGAAAATATGTACCACTCCCATTCTACTCGTTGAACTGTTTGAATCAGCAAATTCATAGACTTATTATTATATTTAACATTAAACTGAACAATACCTTTTCCTAAAACATTACTCTCCTTTTCACCTACAGCAAGAGACATCTGAACATCAGTTACAGGCTCCAAATCTAGATATAAATCTCTATTGTTTCTCATTTACTTCTATATTACTAGTTTCATTAAAATTCCGGGAATGAGCACTTCTATTAACACACTGAGACTTTAAATGACCATATTGTTTACATTTAAAACAGGGTCCAATTTTACTTTTGTTAAAATTTTCATTAGTAGAAAAACCATTAAATTTTTTACATTTATTAAAATGTTTACTTTTTTAATTACTCTCATTAACATTTTTAGAATTCACATTTTTAACATTACTAGTATCTAAAGTTTTACCTGTTTTACAAAAGGTTGAATAAGCTAATTCTGAATTCTTCATCAAATCTTTTTTAATAAAATTCGGTCTATTCTCCTCCAAAAGAAGTTCTGCCTCAATTTTATGTGGAACAAATTCTGCATCACTCCACCTGTAAATAGTTTGTACCATTGCTTGAAACTCTTCTGGTAAGGTATGGTTCATCTGGTATCCAATATACAATCGTAGCTGGTGTCCGACGTCCTTTAACCTTTCAGCAGCTTTCTTTACTCGGCATAGGAAAAGATTAACTGTTTCACCACTAGAGAACTTTGTTTCAAAAAATTCATCTAACAGCTGTACTACAGGAGCTCTTGTTTTCCTTTCAAAATTTTCATGCAGAAACTTCCAGGCCTTGTAACCATTTGTTAAATTGCTGATTAATGGCTTTAATTCAGGACTTAAAGACTGGTACAGTACATTATAGTAAAAGCTCTATCTTTCCTTAAATTCAGCTCATTCTTTTCTCTCCAAGTCAAGGCTTCCTTGTCACTAGCCTGTTGTTCCAAGTATTTCTCCTTCTCCACAAAGACCCAGGCACCATAGTGCATCAAAGCCACTTTAATTTCTGTCTTCCAACTATCCCAATTAGTAGACGTCAGTAAAGTCCCCTTGAACTCTTTTTCCTCCATTTCAATTTATCAATTTAAACTTTGACAAAAGAAAAAAAAAAGTTTGGTTTATCTGGACCTTTTTCATGGACAACTTAACAGTCAAGCATATTCAGCACTTCAATGAGTTCACCATTTGGCAACTGGAACGGTTCATAAAAACTCAGCAAACTGAAGCCCGGATGTAAACATTACTCTTCACTTCTACATCATTAAGCCATAAATTCCTCAAACTATATATCTTATGGTTAGAGGGACATTAACTGGGCCCATAATCATGTTGAATTAAAGTTTAAATATACTAAACTAGCAGAGTAACTTTAATAAAAATTTAAAAGGAAAAAATTACATGGCAGTTATGCATTTGATGTGGAAGACTCAATGAAGAAAACTTTTATATATTAACAAACATAATTTATTTGAGCATGAATATTTACAGATGAAAAAGAAAAATTTAATAAACCAGCATACTTTGTTGGTAACTCAAAGTCAAAACTACATATTACAACGTTGAAAAAAGAAGAGAACGAAATACAGATGCAAACACCTTTTATACATAACATAAACAATTCTCATTTGCATCTTGCTGTTGCTACTTGGCAATTGGTAAACTAGTCTTCAATATAATAACAGGAGACTTGGTGTTGGAATATTAAAACTCGAATAAACGACTACGTCAGAAACGCCAAAGAAAAATATTGGAAATGCATACAGCTGTTTCAGCAGCTTTAAGCGTGCCGTCTTCAGTGCAAAAAGGATTCTGAATCTGCAGAAGTGCTCGTATATATAGGAGAGGGGCCGAATTTAGTTCAACCAATAGAATTACGGGAAAGGTGGGGAGAGTGGCCAATAGGCTTAATTCAGCTAAAATAATTTGCAGACCTAAATCCATTCATGAACTCGATTTCTTTGAAGCTTTTCATATTTATAAAAATTTTAAAAACCTTGTAAATTGTGATTTCGCTATTCCCTATTTGTCTGACTGTTGGAAATTTTCTATTCAGTCCACATTTTCTTAATTTTTCTACTGTTTACACAGCTAACTTTAATAAATTCCTATTGGCCACTCTCCCCACCTTTCCCGTAATTCTATTGGTTGAACTAAATTCGGCCCCTCTCCTATATATACGAGCACTTCTGCAGATTCAGAATCCTTTTTGCACTGAAGACGGCCCGCTTAAAGCTGCCGAAACAGCTGTATGCATTTCCAATATTTTTCTTTGGCGTTTCTGACGTAGTCGTTTATTCGAGTTTTAGTCTTCAATATCATTGGCTTATTGTCTTACAACCATGGACATCATTTTTGGTGAGAGTGAACAGTAACAAGAGCAATAACTGTGATTCACCCTTATTACTCACATGTTTACTATGTCAGCTATTCACATCTGTGGAATAAACTTAAACAAGAAGATAAACAAAAATATGGTCATGAGAGCGATAAAAAAAACGTAAGTCATATCAAACTAAATTTAATTTAAATAATTTACTTTATAATACATATATAAATACCTTAACAAATTAACTTTAATTTCACTTTATAAAAATATAGATATGATTAAATATTTATGATATGACGACATTAAAAGGAGCTGTGTGATGTACTTGCTTCAGTAAATTTGAGCGTGCGACTTCAACAATCAGTAGCGCACTGCCAGTTGTCCACAATGTTCAAAATGGATTGGGTTTTCTCCACATAAAATCTCAACAGCGCAATTGCGCTGCTTGGGACTCAAACGGTTAAAGATTTTCTCAAATACAAATTTGTTATTTTCTGATTAATTTCCAAGGGCATTTTTATATCTAAAAAGATTAATAGATAAAATTTTTTTTTTTTTTCTTAATATGATAAAGTATAAAAAAGCTAAGATGCAGCTTACATAAAATGATGGTTAATTAAATTAAATTTAAGAACAAAATATTTTTAAATAAGGCATGAATCACAAAATGTTTTGCCTTATAATAGAATAAACTTTTTAAAAACCAAATTATAATATAAAACATGATTTGCATGATTATGGATAGCTGCATTTTTTCTTCTAGCATGTACTTAATGTTAACTTTGATATACCTTGACTACAATTTTAGGAGAAGATTAAACTTCTACAATCCCCTTCTGACAAACCTTGGTATCTTTTTGTAAGAAACAGACATAATGTATGCACATACTAAACAACACACACATAATTTACGTAATGCATAAAAATATAATTATGTTAATAAAAATCTATAAAACAAGTAAAATAGCTCACTGTAATTGCAATTCAATGTTGAGCACATTTAAGAAGTTAGTCCTCGATGTACGTATTTGCAATCATCTTTAGACACATTCATCAGCATGGAAAGAAAGTTGTCACACCATTGCTGCAAGTATCAGAAGTACAATGATGTAAGTCTGATAGACCTGTCATAACTGTTGTATTGTTGTACTTGACCTTTAATCTAACCCCAGATAGTCATTCTGAATAAAGTTAATATTGAATCTCCTGGATATCCTGCAGTAAAATAAATATTGAATTAGTAGAAAAAAAAAAAAAAAAAAATATATATATATATATATATATATATGTATATATATATTTTTTTTAAATAACTGCAATTAATGTTTATGTGTAGTTAGACTGAATTAACTCTTAAGTAAAAATTAGTAATAATCAAATATGACATAGCCTTGCCTTAATTCAAAAAATGACTTATTACCTCGACCTAAATTTTTATTTTAGAATATAATTGTTTTGCTCTCTTCATATTCTTCTGCAAATTTTAAGCCAGAGAAATATCACAAAATATCCTGAGAAAATTTTCTGATTTGGTAGAATCTACTTGACACATTTTTTAAATGCCAAGATAGGGGCGATAATGCTTTATATCACATCCCAATTTGTAACACTTCACCATCAATGTAAGACAGCAGGTTTTTCAGCGAACAAAACAAATCACTAAAAATGTCAAAAACAGTTTTAAAAAACAATACACTTGAAAATTCATAAAATTCCCTGCATATTGAACCCTCCCTCCAAAACACACAAAAAGAAAAAAAAATAATTAAACGGTTATGGTAGATTATACACATACTAAGCAGTACATATATAATTTAACGTATGAAAATATAATTATGATGTTAATAAAAAATTGTAACATAATGAAGGAGTTTGACTACTATGACATTTACAACTAAGAGAGTATGAAAACCAAAAAATATCATGGAAAATCTAGATCAGTGTGTTCCTTGGCACATTTTCAAAAATTCAGCAATATATCAATGGTCCATATTGTGTCATAAGTTATAACCCTTCACCACCTAAATGAGAGAATGTGCTTTTCGGCAAACCAAACAAATCACTAAGTACTAAGGCCAAAGTAAAAGTTTTAATCAGAAACAAATTAAATCATTATAAAATGCAGTTTTCAATTGAAATGTCAGTTAAAAATTAAAAAATTATAACCAATCATACATAAACAATTTAAATCATAAAATATATCATCGCACAATTTACTAAATGCACAAACTTCTGTATCGCAACAATCAGTATTACGCACATATGTATGCTACAGACACAAGGACACCTAAAAAAAAAAAAAAAAAACACTCAATTTCTGCTACATGGCTATGCATTAACCCTTTGTTGCATCATGTCCACTGCAGTGGACAAAAGTTTAAATTTTTTTCCTTTCATACAAATGGTTTTACAGATTTGGTTTCAATGTTTATTCTTTCTGTATTATTTAAGCTTTCAACTGTTGCTCATAGATAGCAGCATAATATAAAATTACAGATTGCATTGCTAGTTTGAAAATAGCGTCAACCTCTACTTCCAAGTTAGTATGATTTCTCATTGTAAACATTTTATATAAGAGCTAAACCTTTTTTATTTTGACATTTTGCATTTTGAAATACAGTGGAGCACCGTTTATACGTTTTTCAAGGGACCGTTCCTAAAAAACGTATAACTGAAAAAAAAGTACAACTGAAAATTCGTTTTAACATTAATACACAATAAAGTGTCATATTAGTAATTATTATTATAGATAAAAGTCTAATCAATTTTCATGATTTCCTTTACATTTATTCGAATAAGATATACTTTTAATTAAATTTAAAATATTTTTAAAAGGTAGAATAAAAATTAAATAATTAAAAATACAGAAATTCAGAAAATTTTCTCAAGATTTTGATTTTAACCTTTAAAGACAAAGCCTTTTGTTCTCTAAATGAAGATGGCAGTTTTGCAAACAATTAAAAGAAAGGGGAAAAAAAAAAAAATCCTTGTTTCTGCAATTGTACTCACCCAACGGAAGTGAGTAATAAATCTTCAAGTTTACAAAATGCCTATAAAGTTGTGTTTTTTTTTTTTTTTGCTTTGATATCCCATTCCTGGAGTCAATTAAAAGAGTAAGTGGGAGGTCTTCAAGTGGTCACTGGCTACTTTGTATACCTACTATTGCACCCAGTCGCCAACTGCTGAAAAACACCCCCTTGACCCAGGCTATCGATGTCATAGATCGATGCAGGTCGCAATTTGTTCTATAGCCACACTTTGTTACCATAAATATAAGAAAAAATAATTGAAAAAGATAAGAATAAAACACAAGAGCATTCATCTTTTTTTTTTTTTATCCTGGAATGAAACTCAAACTTGGGATTCTACAAGGAGAAAAAAAAAAACGTATAAGTGAAATTAAGAATTTACTTGTGACGTATTATTTTAACATTAGAATTCAATGGAATGATTTGGGACCGAAGTCGAAAAACGTATAAAAGGTGCTCCACTGTAGTAATTTTAGGCATTTTAGAGTATGTTTGAATAGAACACTTATTTTCAGATGCTATTTTTCATGAAAATTGATGTATTTTTCCTTTTGTCAACTACAATGGACGTTATGAACATAGGCTAATGTAGGACTTTTTTTGTTTGTCCATTGTAGTGGTACAAAAGGGTATTATTTCATTTTATAGATGTTACCATGATAAATTCTTGGCTTCTTTACAAAGCTGTCATACCACAATGTTCTATGCAACTAGGATTTTTCAAGATTTCCATTGCCAGAGGACTAATACAAGCAGTATCAAGAGTAACTGATGAACAAGATACAGAAAGACTTACGTAAACAAGGGCCAATGTCAGTGTAAAAACCTACACAAAAAATGTCAGTCAAAGCAAGCTCTGTCCTCTACGATAGAGTGGATCATTTTGCTAGACAAATATCAAATAGTGCTCAAAGATGTAAGATGGAGTTATGCTCAAGAAAATCTACATATTCATGCGTAAAATGCAAAGTTCATTTGTGTATCGATGAAAAAAGTGAGTGCTTTTATTATTTTCAACACCACTTCTACTTTAGATATCCAGTTTCTATATGCATACTGTCCACTACAGTGGACAAACTGTAACTTTTAAAATAAACAAGATTTTGATGAAACATTTTTTTCCCCTGATTTCTGGGGCAATTTTAAATAGGAAAAACACAATAATTTCCTTTAAAGTTTCCCAGGTGATTAATATGCAACAAAGGGTTAATCTTAAAATGCACAAAATTCTGTATCGCAGCAATCAGTATTATGTACATATGTATGCACTTATAAACTAACTGTGTATGTTATGTGTATATGAAAACAAGCAAAAACTAGTTGGCATAGGTGGTGGCCTCTGCTCAGTTCCCTATCATATAGTTGCTCGCTCATAACTTTCTAACCAGTGGCGTAGCAAGCATAACTGCCACCCAGAGCATATCTTCTAATGCATTCTCCTCCCCCTCAAAAAAAAAAAAAAAAAAGACATTTATAATAATAAAAGATATTTGTCTGTCTGTTCATCTATATATTCAGTTCCAATGGAACGTAGAAGTACAAAAATTTTATATCATGGTGTGTACACATTTATAACAAAGAAAAGTAAAGAGTTTCTAAGAACTTTTTAAGGACTTCTAGATTTTTTAAGGATTATGCAAAATCTTAATAAATACAGTATTATTATTATTATCATTTTTTTTTTTTTTTTTGGTGGGGGGGGGGGGTGCACTGTTAATTATCACAGGGGCCAAAGTGAACTTTTGTCAAAAAATAGTAGGAAAATATACAAGAAAAGAATTTTTAAAAGTATGGAAAAACTAATAATAAGGCAAAAAAAAAAAAAAAAATTGAGTACAATTTTGCTAATTGCCATTAATTACAGTAAGGGGCTGTTATTTAGCCACTATTCGATACAACTTGTAATTTTTTAGGCGTTGATTTCGAAGTACACTACATATAAGTCTTAATTTCCTTCCGAATATACAACATATAAGGGAAGTATTGTAATCATGAAAAAATTCAACTATGACATTTTGGTGTATCTATTATACATTTTAAGGTCTCCTCAGTTCATTTTTGCTATTTTTAGGTGATGCATCTATGTATGTGTGTAAGAGTGAACTTGATAACATCTGAATACTTTGATCGACTGAGTTGAAACTTGGTAGGTATGTTATATCATCGGTCACAATTGCATGAAATATATAGATTTTGATGAGTCTAGTACTTACGTTTTTTTTTTTTTTTTCTTCCTCAGGGACACAAAGAGAAATTCTTTGTCATTATGACCCATGGAATCAAATTAGTGTGATATCTAAACGTCTTATTTTATTGAGCTAAAAGAAAGTTATAGCACATCATCAAATAAATTGTATAAATTTTTGTCTTTTTGAGTAAGAGATATTAAATAATTTTTCTTTTTTATAGCTTCTAGAATATGGTGACCAAAATAGAATAGCTTTATAAATTTTAAGCGTTAATAATGATTACATTTCCCTAATTAGGAATATAATTTTATATTTTTTGTAAATCGGGGTCAAAATGCTAACTATGATGAATAATTTTTCTGCAAAAGTTTTTTAACTTAGAAAAACGGCTTACAAAAGTGGACTGTCCTCAGAAAATGAGGACATATGGTCAGCATTTTCTAGAATCTAATAAAGTAAGTTTAAAAATAACATTAATTTTGCAGATCGAGGCAGATTAGAAACCACAAGGTTTCTGTGAGCCATCTGATCACCGATTATGATGCGGATCAAGAATGACTGGAAATTGCAAAGCATTTAATCCCAGATTTTTTTTTTTCCTCTTGGTGTCAAAATCAGACTGGGAATCTGAAGATGCAACTTTTGTCCAGATTCTGGATTTGTCTGAAAAGGTAATGAAAAATCTGCGACGATCTTCGCACTATCGCACACTTTCTGCCACTGGGCTGTTCAGTAATACAAGAGAGTGAAATGCTTTAAGAAATTATATGTTTTGGACTTATCATTCTTACTGTAATTTGTTCGGCTTTAAAAATCAATAATACTGTAAAAAAAATTAGAAAGTAAGGAGCTTTAAACATTATAAATACAAAAATAAGTATTTTTTAAGGATGTTTAAAACAAATAAAAATGTAACGAAATTTTAAGGACTTTAACAATTTGTTAAGGACTTTTTAAAAACTTTGTACATACCTTGTATATATGGGTGCATATAAATGTGCTGAAGGGGGTAGTGAAAGAAAAATTAAAAATTGTACCTCATTAGTTTTTGAGATATTAAGATTTTAACTAAATGCCTCATCTTTGCAATTTTAATATTTTTTTCAGACACTTGCTCAGCTAGATCCTTCCGGAGCGCAGATGATCTATCTCAGATAAAAATAGACATTTAAAATGCATTAAAAGCGGAAAATAAATGAGAAGTATGTGTCTGATTTTTTTTTCAAAATCGGTACTAACAGCTGGGAAACTTTTTCTGAATCCAAGAGTGCAGCTCAGCAATCAATGCGACAAATAGAATTTTTTTTATTAACTATAATAATAATTTTTAATGGCAACAATTGATTTCAGATTTTATCATGCAAGACACTATCACAGACGACTATCTGGAAAGAAGTCCTCAGTTAATTAATTAACCGTGTGACCCCCAAAAAAGGGAAAAAAAAAGAAATACAATTTTTAAAGTTCTTTAATTTTTAACCGAATTCACCAAAAATTAATAATCGGTCAGTATGACATTGGAATAAGTTACAGTTCAAATTCATCAAAATCGGTTAAAAAACAAAGATTTTATAAATTAAAATTATGCATAATGACTTTGAGTGTTAATGCTACGCTGTGACATTTTTGTTTACGGTATGGATATATGTCAAAATATATATTATATAAAGGCACCAAACTTGGTGAGATTTACCTGCATATTATAAAAAAATATGCTGATTTAATTTTTATATATATATCAGGCAAAAGGTGATGCTACTTTTACTTTTCTCACTATTAACATTTTATATATGAAATTTGGTACAATTTTCCTCAATAGACGCTGAGATACATCCATTTGGAAAATTGCAGAAAGTAACAGTAGCGCCACCAGTCGGGGGATATACAACAAAATTAAATAAGCATAATTTTTCATAGTATATATATCACACACCAAGTTTGGTGTTTCTATATAAAAAAAAAGTTGAGATATAGGATTCTTGTAAAAAACAGGAATAACTCCAGCATAACAGTGCCACATTTTGCCCAGAATGAACTCAAATTGAATCATTGTAGTTTATCATAATATCCATTTTCTATAGCAAGTATTGTATATTTATATATCATAGAAGATAAGATATTGCTTTCTCATAAGCATGATTAAATTACAGCACAGCAGCACCACTTGTCAGGCAATATGCACCCAAGATGAAGCAACATAGCTTTTACTTGATATCATCTAATAAACCAAGTTTGGTGCAAGTACAAACACAGAAGCTGAGATATAATCTTCTTTATAAAGGGTGAAATCACAGTATAATGCACCACCTATTTGTCAATATATTCTAAAAGCTAATCAGCATTAATTTAAATCAAGCTCTAACCAAATATTAAACTTAGTTTTCCGTCTACTGGTTTGTGAGATTTAAAATTTTACTAACTCACCCTACATGCACACAGGCAGACAGACATTTTTAAAAATGGGCAAATCATATTCAGGATATCCCAAAACATATAAATTCATTGAAAACTGTAAATCAAAAATTTTCACTAATGTAATATTTTCTTCAAGGGTATATAGAAAGTAAGCAGTATGCTTTGGCAATCACAAAACTTTCATCTATATCATTTTATGTAACAGCACAGTTAACATGCACAAAAATTTAATTAACATAGCTTTCTCCCAATTAGCATTTTGCACATGGAATTTTTATTACTGTTTTATTTTTGAATACTTGGTTCAAGCCTAAATTTTAAATGTGGGACAACGTAATAAAACTTGCTTTTTAAATGATAAAACTGGTGATTGCTGAAAGAGAAGAGGCTAATATGTACAAGAGTGGTGTGTTTTTTGGTCCTTTAGTGTACATAAATAAATATGTCAACA
The DNA here is from genome assembly GCA_963930645.1 of Salticus scenicus. NCBI lineage: Eukaryota > Metazoa > Arthropoda > Arachnida > Araneae > Salticidae > Salticus > Salticus scenicus. The sequence continues at coordinate 123,567,139 of OZ005651.1, read as the reverse complement.
ATAATTGCCAAAATATTGACATAGATTAAAAAAAAAAAAAAAACTCAGATGAAGTTTGTTAAAAAAAAAAAAAAAAAAATCATAATTTGTAAGATAAATCACATTTTATTTTAAATAAAATTATCATAACAAATATCAAATTTCTTACAGGTACTTTATTATTAATTATTTATTACAATTTTAGTATTTACAACACCACAGACAAGTATTTATGACTTTTACTATATGTTTGCATGTCTATCAATTTTATTTACTATGCAAGGATACACAAAAGAGCCAAACATAGCTGTGAAGTGCATTATTTCTTTATTTAAACAATTCAAAAGTGATTGTTTGTAGTTATTTTCTTATATTGATGTTAACACACATAGATGTATTTATTTCAGGATATGGCTAATGTTAACTGTTTTCAGAATGTTAATGTGAAGTATTTAATAGAACACACAGAAATTGTAATTTAATAAATCGTATTAATTTTGTACATATATATTTGAATTTTTTCACAGAAATCAGAAAGATTAAGCTTATATAAATTTTATACTGAATATTGTAATGGATATTTTAAATTAACTATGATTTGCTTTTCGTTTGAAATACATTCATTTTAAGATTTACAAAAATCGTATTTTGAATAAATAACTTTAAAACAATTAACACTTTCTAAAACAGTGTCATTTAACATTACAATGGATCATTTCCTATAATGCTGCTTTAAATATTTAACAATTTTTTAAACCAAAAAAAAAAATGAAGCAACATCTGATGTTTATTTAAAGTTAACAATGAAAAATGTAATGATGTACCATAACCTACCATTTCAGTTTTCGTACAAGAAATTTATAAAATGGATAGGTATTTCTGTATTAACCGCATGACAGTGATTAAACACATTAATGAACTGTAGTGAAATTACTAATAAATCATTTTTTAGAACCTTCGTTCGATGTTTATAAGAACCTAGGTTTATTCTGTCGCAATATGAGTTAACTTTAAGGAAGTTTTTGTTAGCATAAACTCATGATGTGTGCGGTTAACACGAAAGTATCAATGCATGTTATAATCTAATCTTCAAGGAAAACAAGTTATGGGTAAGCTTTAAACATTAAGGGAAAAAATTACATTGTCATTTTCTTGTTCTTGGTACCATTTATTCCGATGATTATAATAGTGCATATTTTAAATTCTGAGATGCCTCCACTCGATTGCTATTTCAATACAACGTTTAAAGTACGGCAAATTCTTTAATAGAAATGTTCGCATCAAATGTAAAAATTTTAATTTAACAACAATGATAATGTCCAGAGTACAGACAGATATTATGAACTAAGAATGCGTACGAATATCTCGCAACATTTTCAGAAATGGCGCTTATTTTACAAGTAAATAATGCGCAATTGCACAAGACAAGAGCAGAGCTGTTTTAGGTAGGTTCATTGGATGAAGTAAGGTAATCAAGTAGGTAGGTAGGGAGAGAGCATGAGATATATTCTGTGCCACTAGGGCAGCGTTATCTCGAAGTGTCCATTAGAGTGGAATTAGACAAGCCCACGCATGATGTCCGCTGTTAAGGATCCTTAACTAAAGATCTTTAACAAAAAGTTGAAGATTTTTCCTTAAAAAGAAATTCAGGCTGGCCAAGAATAAGGATCCTTATCGCATACGTCACAATTTCGAACTATTTCGGCTTTCTTTACTTCCGATTTTATCTTCGGGCTATAATATCGATTATACGACTGATAAGCCAATCAGAATTCAGAATCGCATCATAAACATATCGAATAATACGAATAAATCTCGAATTTGAATAATATAATAGCATAGTTTGCTTTGGTTTGGTTTGGTTTGATGAGTACTGAGATTTATTGCTTGCCTCTAAGGCCGCTTATATCTCGAAAAATCCACACCACAAGGGTTTACAAGTTTTTATTATACAAGTACACAATATTTTGAAGACATAAGACAACACAAACATCCATGCCCGCACCAGGATTCGAACCTGGGACCATTAGATTCGGAAGGCAGCGTCCTACCGACCGAACCACCTGGCCGGCATAGTTTGCATAGATACAGCGTCTAGAATAAACAGTGCAGCAATCGCCTATAACCGTGATGTTAAAATGATGCTACAAAAATTAAGCTTACCCAGATGTCGCTGTGATCGAAGCTATTGCTCAGATCGAAGACCTGATTGGCTTTTCCCAGTTTCGTCAGTTTAATCACGTGGTAATTAACCAATAGGGAGTCTCGGTTTTGTTGTCATGACCCTAGCTTCGATTACAATGACATCTGGTTACAGGCTATTCGCCACTTTCCACACTGTTTATTCTAGACCACGGATTAGGAGAGTCTATAGGATATATAACGAATGTTACGGAAAGGTAGTAATTTTCATCTTACATATAGAGGGCTACCAGATCTCGAGAATCCACCAATCAGCGCGTTTGTTTAAATTTGTAACGGTTCATTGGTCGTTCTCGGAAATCGGATGATGACAGAAGCCGAAGGGGCGGGCTTTCACTTTCTTCCGATAAGTTTCAAAGATACTACACCAGGCGGCGATCGGATCGTTTTCCTCTACTCCGCTGAATTAATGCGGAAAAGAAAGCTCCGTTTTCCGCGCTGGCTGCCCTATCTCGTTTAACATCCTATAGATTCTCTTTATCCGTGTTCTACAGCCCAATTCATAGCGCGGCCGAGTAGAGAGACGAGTGAGACGTGACGTAACCGAAAGGCTGTCTCTACTCCATCGCTCCATCTCGGTAGTAAGAGAAATAGCTATTCCGGGGCCCGTTTTCACTCGCACACGAGTCGTATCAGCTGATCCATAAAGCAAGCGAGAAGGCGTCCCTAAAATGACGTCAGTTTTACCGATTATGATAGAAAACGTAGCGATATAACCAATAGGAAAGTTTCATCGGAATATTGTTTGTAATCAAAAGCACGTTGAGAATGCATACTGCGTAGTTGTAGAAATTCAATTGTAGACATTCAATTATGTGCATTCCACATTCACTCTACTTTAAATTTTCCCAACAATATTTTAATTATGAATTATATAAGTTCGTAATTTCAGACTGAAATATTATTGTTTTATGTATGTGAATAATGAATATTTTGTCATATAGTACATAAACATTAATTATTCGGTCATCTTCACATTGGATTACACAATTTCTTATGAATATCTTCTTATAATGGAAAAAAAAAAGTATTATGAAGTAGAAAAATCCAATTACAAGCTCTAAATAGGTAAGGAGATTGATTTATATATTCTTGCTTGGTTATTAAATTTCAGTTGAAAATTTGATATATATAAATTATTAGTATTGATATAAAGATTTTTGTTTTAAATAATGTTACATCATACGTACAAAGTTTAAATAAAATACAACAATTGCTATGAAATTTTTAAATTTACATTGTTTGCTTACAAAGTTTTTAATTCTGTGTCTTTTTTAACATCAGTTTTTCAATTCATTTTAAAGGTTTTATAATATTAAAAAAAATTGCTATTTCCTCTGTTCCTCCAAACTGTATTTTTCCCCAAAAATAATTACAACAATGAAAACACCTGAATTTAATAATTTAAATACATTCATCTTCCTATATTTCATGTTTAATTTTCTGAAAACTTAATATTTATAAAACTGGTAGCATTAGCATAACTTTTTTTTTTAAGGAAAATTATATGGTTTACATGATTTATAAAACAATTGACACATCTATACTTATTTGTTATATTGTTAAACCTCCATTTCTTCATCTTTGTTTAAATACAACTAAAAATGTGCTGTGAGGGTTTCTAGTTATACACTAAAATGTATATCAATAATTTTGTGTGGCTCTATAAACTAATCATAAATGCTAATTACACCATAGGGAACATGCTTTTTTGCTTCTTGTAAATGTATAAATTTCGTAATGTTTTATGCAGTATAATAATAAAAGTTTAAAGAAATACTCACATACACCATAATGTATCAGAGTTCTTTTGTGAGACTTTATGCACAGACAAATAGTACTTTTTATACCATTTGTTTAAATTATAGAGGAAGAGATCTTGGAATTGAATATACTTCTTATAAAATACTAAAAATTTAGAATAGTTGAAAAGATAAATAAATAAAAAACTTTCAAATAATTTCCATTTATATCTCATACAGTATTAACAGGTTTCTCATACAGGATTAACAGGTTTTGATGGTTTATATCACCAGTTTAAAAATTGAACTGTTACTAATGGAAAATATCTAAATATAAAATAAACAGATTAAATTATTTGAAGAAACACTATAGTAAGATTGTTGTGCATTCTGATAGTTACATTTTTGTATTACAAAGAAATTTATTTATAATCAATTTTAGTAGGTAAATGCACACATTGGACATTCCATTGTTTAAAAAAAGAAAAATAGCTTTTATAGTGGGTTGTAAACATGTTGACCGTATTGAAGAACTTATGTTTATTATTTTTGTAAAATGGACATAACATTTGGTTTCTAAATATTTCGCAGGATAGTATAATACTTTTTTCCTGTTTTCACCATTACGTTATATATATATCTATAAATAAAAATTTGAATACACAAACTGAAGAATTTTCCATAATTTATAATTATCATGGGGAAAATAAAAACTTTAGATATTTACTAGACATGCACAAAATAATTTAGTTCTTCAGATTTTCCTGTACCGTTTATATTCAGGTGAATATTTACTTTTGCCAGGTTTTTCGATGACTTCAATATTTCCAAACAGAGTAATTTGTTATCCAATGTCTAAATGTTCAGCTTCATTATTGCCAAATATAGTAACTTTTTGTCATATTTCTAGCATTTAAAAATTTGCAATCACTTTTTCACTTATTTATTTTCAAGAGATATTTGTTAAAGGGCATAAAATCTATTTTGAATAAATATGATTAAAAAGACATAAAACCTATTGCCAATAAACACAGTATATGTATATATATATATACATATAATACTTGGTGTGAACACTAGATGAAATCATTCTATACACATATTTATAACATTTTTATACACAACTCTACATATTACTATATACATGACAAGCCAACAATTTTTCGTCAAATGCAACTCTTTATAGTAATATCTTTACAGTTCAAAATACTAAACAGAAAAATTCTGTTTTAAAATATTTTTTCTCTTTAATCAGATGAAAATTATTAAGTCTTTTCACTATTTAAATTACAGAAAAGAATATATTTCAAATATCCCAAATATAATTCTTTATTATTTACTAAAAGTATTCAGTATCATATACTATATTTAGCAATGCTGAAAGCACCGAGTGAAACCATATTTCTCTTAATATAGTTATAAAAATTTCTTTAAGCAAAATCTTGTATAAGTTATCAAAATAGAAATAAAAGTCCCTAATTTATCAAAGTATATCTTATTATTCTACTATGGTGCTTTACTTTTTTAAATAATAAAAACAAAGTACTTATTTTCATTGAAATAAAAATTAATAATTTCATGAATTCAGAGTGGAAGCCTATAGCGAATCTATTGACTTATTATTTATATTACAATTTACTGTTTATTTAGCTAAAAATTAATAATAAATTTCATTTTTCATTAAAAAACTCATACTTCATTCCCTAGAGAGAGAGAGGATGAAACTACCTAACAGTGAAAAGCACTGAGAACAACTATTTGGGATGCAAAATAAATGACCTATTATAAAAAAAATATGTATTAAAACCTATAACAAATGATATTTAGAGAGTTGTTAAAACATTATAATGCAAATTAAACATTCAAAATGAGAAATTTCTTTAAAAACAAAATAATCTAACATGAAATTGAGAGACAACATAAGTTTGAAAATTTGGTTTGCATGATTTACAAAACAATTTGCATGTCTGTTTATCTCTTACATTCGTTGCTTATATGAAAGTAGTATGTATATGTTTTTATTTAATATCTTGTATCATAAAAAACTATTCTCTTGTTATGATGGTAAACTTAAAAATTGTTCAAGCATACTGATTGTGATTGTTCATATATTTAAACTTTCCAAAAAAGTTAAAAGGTATTTATGACTTGGTTGATTTTTTTTGACAGTTGTTGAAAATTGTTTATTCACAGTTTATGTCTCTACATAAATTGTTTTCATAACTTTTGTCATGTAAATAATAGTTTGTTGGATTATTTCAAGAATATCCATCATTCATAAACTAAAGCATTTCTTTGAAAATTTCAATATTCTCGAAACTGTTGCATTATAACATGGGATCTCTTATTATAAACAAGCGATTTATCGCCAAATGTGACCTTTAACAACAACCTCAAGACTTTTGTTATGAAACAAAGAGAAGCAAAATCTATTTTAAAACACAATTTTCTCTTTGATTAATTAAAAATTGATAAAATCTTTATATTTCTTAAATCTGAAATATGTATAAATTTATAGACAGGTTCAGTATAATACATCATTTAGCAACTTTTCAAAATTGTAACCAAAAGTCGCCAAATTGACATTTTAGCATTTTGAAGCCATTTGAAAGTTAGCTATAATTCTGTTTTTCTCTAGATAATGACATGGTGGTTTTTTAACGCACATATATAGGTATCAATAACATACAATTTAATTAAGGAAATAACATTAAATCGTCTTGCAAATAATAAATTAATTAGATTTATACATTCAATGTATGTTATGAAATACAATCTAACTTCATAGAATTATTAATTGATATTTGAAGGTAGAATTTATAGTCTAGGAAAGTTTTTTTTTTTTTTTTTTTTTTTTTTTTTTTCGTTTCTCAAAAATAAAAAAAACATAACACAACAACAATAATATACCTATGTAAAAATATTGACTTTTATGTTACTTTTGATAATTTATAAGAGATTTTGCTTTTAAAGAGATTTTGCTTTTAAAGAGATTTTGCTTAAAGAGATTTTATAACTATGTTTTAAAAAGATGTAATTTAACCCATGCTTTCAAACTCTAATATATTCAATAACAGCTAAATATTTAAGTTAAATTACTAGTTTATGGTTTTTTAATGATTTTTCACATAACATAAACCATTAAAAACCTGTGAATCCTGTATGAAAATTATTTGATAGGTCTTTTCAATTGTGATATGATTTTTCGAGAAGAAATTCAATTCTTAGATAAGATATAGGCTACACAAATGCATTATATTTTAAGTTTTATTTATAAAAGTAAAGCTTGAGATTTCTTGCTCTTGATATAAATAAAATCTCTCTCAAATAATATAAATAGCACTACTGGTTCATGAATACAATCTCATGAGAGAATTCTGATATATTGCATATGTGAATATTTCTTTAATGTATATATATTATCTTTATATATCACAAAACATAATAAAATTTATACATAATTCAGAGCCACAAAACCATGTTTTCTAATGAATAAGGTGTAATTAGCATTAATGATTGAATTACATGTTTATATAAAATTAATCAAGTACATTTTAAAAAATAAGTAGAAATCTTTTTAAATGCATTTTTTGCTGCTGTTGTATTGAAACAAGGATGAGAATTTGGAGGTTTAAAAATGTAACAAATGGGTACAGATGAAAAATGTTTTATAAATCATGCAAACCATGTGTTTTTTTTTTGTTTTTTTTTCTTCATCTTTTAATTTATTGAAATTTGAATTTTAAAGCAATAAATTTTGTAAATATCAGATTTGCAAAAAATTTAATGTATGATCATTCAATAAAATTTGATATAATATGTGTGAAGGGAGAAGATCCAATTATAAAACAGATTCACAACTAGATTATAATATAAAAATTTATTATTTCATTATTATTGAAAAAAGCTTAAAAAGCAAACTTCACAAAAAGGCATTATGGTAATTCAAAAGTCAATAGTTGTTTAACTAATGTATTTCATAAATTAGAACTGATAGAAAATAGAATTAGTAAATGAACATGGTTATTACTTAATGTTAAAATGTTTACTTCTTACCTATTTACAACTTGGTGATACTTTGGTATTGAATTTTCATCCCAGAAGAGGCATATTTCTTTATGTAGTATCCACCCACTTTAAAGATAAAGGACTGAATTCCTACTGCTTATGAATATGGCAAAATTTTAAATATCCACATTCACAAAACAATAGCCATTCAGTCTAAAAAATGAAATTTCATCTTCACCATTTTCGTTAAAAATAATGTTGAAAACTATATAACTTTCGATTATAATTTTACAAAATAATACATTTAAAATATAGTTAAAATAAATAATAAAATAATAATGAAAGGTTATTTTCTTAAAAAACGCAGTATAACTTCACAAAATAATGGTAAATCTGTCGTAAATTTCTTTTACGCGCACTTCTCCATCGCTGCTTTTCGGTTCTCGCCGACATAGAAGCAGCCGAGTTCGCGATGCAAACAATCGAGACATTTAACACAACGATGGAGTAGAGAAAAGGAGCCCCAGAATTGCTATTTCTCACTCACCGGAAACGCTGACGTCAAAATGACGTCAGAGATGGGCGTTGTCACTGCCATTTCTCCGCTCGTACGTACTCTGAATCGGCCTGCTAGACGCTGTAGCATAGATATAGTAATAAGACATAGATTGATCAGAGAGGGCGAAAAAGTGATGTCTTTTTTACTCGGGGAAAGACGGCCGTTTTACTCTCTTTTGGATGTCTTTCCCCGAGTAAATATACACGGAAACACACACAGATAATTTAGCAAATAAAATTTATGAGTAATTTATGTACTAAAGATGAATGAAAAAACTCCATACTCATTTTTCTTTCTCTCTTTTCTTCTTCTTCTTCTTTTTTTTTATATTTTTTTAATAGAATAACGACATTTAAAGAAATTTATCGTTTCCATCTACTATTACTGTATTAGGATTTTTTTGGGTCGAGAAAACGATTGGACTTTAGCCTTATCGTTTGAGAAATTCGAGTTAACCCTTTAACTGCCAATCGCAATATAAAGTAGAAATTTATGTTTACTCGGAAATGGTTATAACAATATTAATAAAAGTTTGGTATAAGTGCTTTTTAGAGACCTAAAACAATTGGAACATCCTTTGCTTCAAGAAAATTAGTGTTAACCCTTTAACTGTCAATCGCAACGTGTAGTAGAAATTGAGTTTACTCAGAAATGGATATAGCGATTTTGATTAAAGTTTAAAGTTAAATGTCTTTTTTTTTTTTTTTTTTTTTAACAGAACTAAAACGTTTGGACATATCCTCATATTCAGGAAAATTTGCGTTAACCCTTTAACGGCCAGTCGCAATTTATAGCATAAAATGGGTTTACTCGGAAGTTAATGTGGCGATTTTGATTAAAATTTGGGGTTAAGTGTTTTTTTTTTTTTTTTTTAGAGAGAGAGAGAGAGAGAGAGAGAGAGAGCTAAAACAATTGCACATATTCTCATCTTCAGGAAATTTTGCTTTAACCCTTTAACTGCCAATCGCAACATATAATAGAAATTTGGTTTACTCGGAAATAAATGTAATGATTTTGATTAAATTTTGGGGTTAAGTGTTTTTTTAGAGATCTAAAACAATTGGACATTGTTGGTGAGAAATAAACTAAAATGACATTCTTTCAATTATTACAAAAACTTCCTTTTTCATATTATTCAAAAAACATTTCATTTGACTCTTTTTTTTCTTCTTGCATATATACATCTACATTAGAGCGTCGCTGTGACGCATTTGTTGTGATTGACCGTCTGTATTCCATGTACGTGTAATGAAGTCTGTTCGTTTTTTTTTTTTTTTTTCTTCTCTTCGATGTTTTTCAGTTTAATAAAAATGTAGTTAAAGAAAACATGTGGGTGCATCTTTTTATTCCCACAATATAATATAATATATAATTATTATTCACAAACCAAGCCAAAGGAGGCTGGTTTAATTTATTTGAAACACTATTGTTATATATTTAAAATTATCTTTTGAATAGTTTAGCAGAAAAGATATTTATTATGAAACCAAAAGACCTTATCGGAATACATCGTTTCCTGAAATCAGAAACAGCAGAGGATACTCATAAACAAGGTGAGTGCATTTTACTTACCTTATAAACCTTGTTGAACTATTTTATAAGATATATTACAAATATCAAAATAAGTCAATTAAACATTTGATATGTGATTTAAATAATTCTGTTGTCATTACCAACAGATATATCTTCATCTTCAAGAAAATTTGCGTTAACCCTTTAACGGCCAGTCACAACATATAGCAGAAATTGGGTTTACTCGGAAATGGAGCGCGGACAGGTGGGAAGCAGACAGGCAGAAAAACTAATTAATGTCATAATATTTTTGTCATAATAAACCTTGTTCGAAACTGTAAGAAACGCTTAACACAACTAAAAATGCACTTCTAGCAATTTCGAATTATAGCTCCTAATATGAACGAAATTCGACCAAACTTGTATTCAGTTGGACCTTGACCTAAACTGGTGCTGATTAGATTTGGGAATCAAACGCTCAAAAGGTGGTGCTGCCATCCTATTTTTTTTCTAAGTACTAAACATGACAGTACAGGACAAAATTACATATAAATGTACATAATGTGAGTTATTTTTAACGCATGAATGTAAAATTTATATGAATTATTGATAATAGTAGTAATAAACTTGAAAAAAAAAGTATGCATGTAGGAGCATTGCTTTCCTCCTGGGATGGAAGTGCCCTTCCCCTGGGGCCTGTGTAAATTTTCAATGTGGATATTTTAGAAAGAACTCGTCAATATTTCTAAAACGAATGGTTGAACCATAGATCTGTATTAAAACGAAGCTACCGATTTCTTTTATTTTTAATGATATATATATATATATATATATATATATAGTTACACATATACAGTCGAACCTCGTTAACGTGAATTACTTTTAACATGAACTGTTACCACAATCCCCGTCAAAATGAAGATTACTTTAGTTATATGACGATCAATTACTGATAGCATGAACTACTGATAACATAAACAGATTTTTTATCCCTCCCGTTAACGAGGTTCGACTGTATGTCTTTTCATGTCTGCACAAAAATGACTTTTTTCAGCATTTATTATTATACTACTTTAAGAAAAAAATCGTCTGCATTCATCCTGGAAAATATCTTTAATAAATCATAACTTAATAAATAATTTGTATTGCGTAAATTTGTATAAGGTTATATATAGAAGAAAGTCTTGTGGTAATACTAGTTATAATATATTAAAACAAGCGGGCTTTACCTCTGTCGCTGCTAACTACATTTAAAAGAATTTTTAAATAAAATATAAAAACTTAAAAAATATTAAAATTTTAAAAAGTATTCCATTAAAAATCAAAACAGTATTTAAACCATAATAATAACAAGGCAACTGATTATAAAAAATAATATTTTTCATAAATTAGTTAAATTTAACTTACTTATGAAAACTTATTCCCCTTCCTTTCATAAATGTATTTGCAGGGTTGGTGTTTTGAGGTCAAAAACTGGTTTTTGACGTGACAAGTGTCAAAAATTGGTTTAAACTGTCAAAAACTGGTTTAAACCGTCAAAAACTGTCGAAAACCATATGTCATGTGAAAATTGGAAATTGTAACGTAAAATAATTGTATTCATATTTTTAAGTTGCAATGTACTAAGTATATAAGTTAACTGAGCTGTTGAGTTATTATATATGCCAGTAGCGCAGCCAGAAAATTTCGGTAGGGGGGGTCCAAAAAGGAAGAAAAAGAAAAAGTAAAAAGCATGAAGGGCCCTTTGAAACCTATTTTATATATATGCCCTGACTAACTGTAAGGCATGCGGGCAGCTGCCCTGGGCCCCTCTTCTTTAAGGGGCCCACTCAGAATCGTACGCAGGTATTCTGCAACCTAAAGACCTTTTATGCCACTGCAAGCGTGGCCCCCAGATAAAGCTTGCCCCGGGGCTCTAGGTAGTCTAAGTCGGGCCCTATATTTGAGTTTTTTATAGCTGTCATTATTTAAATTTTTAAAATTACAATTATTTTTTATAGAAATCATTGATCGTGCTTTCGTTCAATTTTATTTAATGAGGCCCACTATTATAAAAATCTGGTACTAAGTTTATTCGGAAATTGGATATACCGGGTGATCCAAAAGTCAGGACAAAGTTTAAAAATGAATAATTCGAAAACGAATCAAGATACAAAGATACGGTTTGCACCAAACGGATGAAAAAGAAGCCGGGTTTTGTGTGACTACGAAAAAAAAAAAAAAAAAAAAAAAGTTCTGTTGGCGACCAACAGATGGCGCTGTCGGAATTCTGATGTAGGATTATGCAAAGCAACAAACGGTATAAAAAGGAACAACTACAGCAGGTAAATGTAGTCGAAGCTTATATGCATCGAAATATCGCATTCTCAGTTGCTACTTTAATCACGCATGGCCTCCAAGATCTCCCGATATGACACCCTGCGACTGTTACCTGTGGGGATTCTTAAATTCAAAAGTGTACCGCGACCAACCGGCATCACTAGCAGCACTGAAAGATGCCATCCGCCAAAATGTGTCTGCCATAATGCAAGAAATGCAACCAAATACTGTGAACAATGTGGTGAATCGTCTCACATCTGTACTTCTGAATAATGGACATTGAACAGTTACTGTAGTATTACTAATTAACTGTAATTAAGCTGACTTGTAAGTAGGCAACATTTTTTTTTTTTCATTTGTAAATCATCTTTTGGTGAAATAAAACACTATAGCGCCATCTGTTGGTCGCCAACAGAACTACTTTTTTTCTTTGCCACACAAAACCCGGTTTCTTTTTCATCCGTTTGGTGCAAACCGTACTTTTGTATCTTGATTCGTTTCCGAATTATTCATTTTTAAAGTTTGTCCTGACTTTTGGATCACCCGGTATTTGACAGCTCTTTGTATTTTTAGTCTATGGGACTGATATAGGCAATAATTTTTTCGCTTCATTTGTAATTTTTTTTCTGGTTTAATGGGTCGGTCCCCCTTTCCGAACACTATAGTGCTAAGTATTGTAATCATGTCAAAAATCCGAATTTGAGATTTTGATGTTTCTATAAGTTTCGAGGTCCCCGAGTCCGTTTTCACTATTTCTACAATTATGTGTGTATGTATGTGTGTGTGCATGTGTGTGTGCATGTCTGTGAGTGAACACGCTAGCGTCTAAACGCTTTGTTCGAATAAGCTGAAAGTTGGTACGTATATTGTAAGTCACCATAGTACGAACCTTTGTGATTTTGGTGAATCTAGTACTTATAGTTTTTTTACAGGGACACCAGGAAAAATTCTTTGCCATTATGGTTTATGGGGCCAATTCAATTGAGCTGAAAATTTATATGAATATTATAAATCACTGTTGCACTAACTGTAAGCATTTTGGTGAATTTATAGGTTTTTACATTGACACAATGAAAAAATTCTTTATCATTATGATCTATGGGTTCAAAGTTCAGTAGCGTTCAATAAAATATCGTGTAATATATGGAGAAAAATACTCAAACACTCTGTTATGTTTTTCTCTCTTTTGTTTGTTTAACAACTCCTCTTTCTTTACTTTATCTACAAAACTGTTAATTACTCAATGTTCGGAAAGTCGAATTGAGTCACTCCAGATTTTTTAGGTTGTCATGGGCTACCACATCTAAGAAACCTATAAATACCTAACATAATTATAATAATTAAATAAGAAGGGGGGAAAATACTTTTCAAGTTATTTTAAGATTTTCGCATATCACATTTTTTCTTGTTAAAAAGGGATGACCCTAACAGCACGATTCAAAGTCATATCCTCAAATTTCGAAATAAAATTAACATATTCAAATGCAAAACGTGGATAAAAACTCTGAAAATGGACGAAAAATATCTTTACAAATCGTTTCATTGTTTTATTTTTACTTTCTTCGATATTTAATAGAAGAAAATATTAGATTCGTGAAAAATTCTGACCTCGTGTTTTCGATGGATTTTCGATGGTTTTCGTGTCTGGAACACGATTTGAGTATTTTTAGAAAATGTCTGTCTGTGTGTGTGACAAAATTTTGTGGCGTATGTACTTCAGGGGTTACAGCATAGAATTTCAAAAAATATGATATATAGTTGCACTTTGACATAAATTAGTGCCTATCAAATTTTGAGGAAAATTGTCCAACAGGTGGCGTTGTCATCCCACTTTTTCTAAATTTTTAACATGATGGTATAGGAGAAAATTACGTATAAATATACGTGAAGGGAATTATTTTTTAATAATCATTATGCAATTTAAAAGAATTATCTGTAATAGAGATAATCAACTGGGAAAAAAAAATTGTGATATTTAATTGACTTTTTTGATATCGGAATTACTGGCTAGTGCTCGGATACTTTTGCTGCCGACTGTACATGTCATTTTTCTCAAGGATAGTTTTAAAATCCCATGCAACAATACAGTAAGTTTAAGTTTGCCTCACAATAGAAAGGACAAAAAAAAAAAAAAAAAAAAAAAAAAGTGTAATTAAATCACTTTAAAGATATTTACTTTCATCCACAAATTTTGGTTCAAATCAAAAGTTTATCCAAAACAGTAAGAGTTTCTTTTAAAATTAAGTGTTTTACTACCTATACCCCTTTCAGGATTTTGATTAAATTAAAATTGTACATAGATCTTAATTTGGAAAATTCGTTAAACATTATTTTAATAAACTAGGGGGCTCTGCCACCTGCTCGCTCCGCTCACCAAACCCCGAGGGAGGCTTCGTCTAAACCCCGACTCACGTTACTTATTAACACATGCAGAGCTCTGCCCGCCTATTCGCTATTTCCTTTCACTGAAAAGGAATATTAATAGTGCATATGACAAGACAAAAGCAGAAAATTATTATGGAAATCCTCATATTCAATGGCAGATTGAAATATATAATATTTATATATATATTTAATAGAAAGAAATTCATAATATCTAGACTATTTTGCATTACAGCTTTAGTATATGACCCTTTTTATTTATTTTTTATAACCTTAGATCCGGACCGCGGTACCCCTTCGTAATTGGAAGATTGCGGGTTCGGTTCTCGAGCCGGCCAAAAACCGTCGTGTACACTAATGGTGGCTGGTGCATGTAAAATATGTCGTGGCCGCAATATCCTCCATGTTCCAATCAAAATTATATCTCTGGGGGCCACTGAAGCGGGGGACCATCCCCTTCGTGTAGAAGCAAAATTGTGGTGACATGTCTCCGAAACATCCGTAGGGATGCGCCCCAAACCGTCGCCAATTATCCCTAGCGCAGTAATGGTGCAACGTCAAACACAACCAACCTAATTATCTACCTACCTACAACCATGGATCATATTTTAATTTTCTCGTGTAAGAAAATTAATTTTCTAAATGTAGAGGAAAAAAGTTGATATTTATTTTCTTCCTTTTTTACATCCATGGTTTCGGGCCGCGGTACCCTAGTCTGTAAAGCGCCGAGCACGTAATTGGAAGATTGCCGATTCGATACTTCAGCCGGCCAAAGACCGTCGTGTACACTAATCTGTGGCTGGTGCACATAAAATCTTTCATGACCGCAAAGTTTTCCATCTTCCCACCCAAACTATACCTCTGGGGATCACCAAAGCAAGGGGGGGGGATGCCTTCCGGGAAGGATCAAAATTGTGATGGCATGTGACCGGAACATCTCTAGGGGTGCTTCCCAGACCGTCGCCAATTACCCATAGCGCAGTACTGGTGCGACGTTAAATCGAACCTACCTACGTAGAACCATGGATCATATTTTAATTTTCCCGTGTAAAATGACTTCATGGCAGAAGAACAACGTCACTGGGAGAAACTTCCTTCAAAATGGCGAATAGAGTACCTTCATAAACTTGTCGTTTTCAGTTAATAACTTCTTTAATTAAAATAATAGAAATTTCTAAGCAGCTGAAATGTCTGCCTTGGAGTATTCGGAACACATTGATACCTCTCATGACGCGAAGGACCCTGCCCTCCGCTAGAAGATGCTGTTGACGACAGTGACAGTAACTTTTTTTTTTTATATATAGAGAAAACCTTTTAGGTTATGAAGCATATAATATTTCTTTCTTTCTTTTTTTTTTTTTTTTTTTTGTCTAACCAAGAAAAACATCTAACTCTAGACTCAGTTTTAAACTTCTAAATTTGTATTTGGGTATTGAAGATGAAAACTTATTGAAGATGAAAAATGCATAATATAATTCCTTACAATTATATATTTGAAAAAATAATAAGTAAATAAATGCATAAATAAACTATTTTTTAAGAAATATCAAATAAAAAAAGAACTTTAAATCTTATATTTACAAATAAATTTAACTTCTTTTAATTAATGATTAATTTATTAAAATTCAAGTTTAATTTTATTTGAGTTTTTCCACTTTCTGTTGACTTAGATCTAATCGGACTTAACCCTACTCCTTTTTAGCATTTGTAATTTGATTTTATAATTAAACTATTTAAAACATGAACAGAAAAGTGCTTACCTTTTTTATCTAAAAAACCAAATCAAAACCTTTAACTGACTGAGAAATGTTTAAATTGTTTCACTGATTCTAAACTTCTCCCAAACTGACCTTCGTCTATAATCCCTTTTTCTTATAAATTCTAGATGTATATGAATGTAAACAAGGAAAAACTTTCAGGAATACTTACCAACGGCGACCTGTGTGTGGGGTCGTCTGGACTGGTGAATGAATAATAGCGCACAACACACGTTTCCGCAAAGCCGACAAAACGCGAGAGATCAAAAACAGGGATTTCAACTGCAACTTTAAGTCTGTTAACAAAGATGTTTGTTCCCATGTTTCCAATTTCAAAATAATTTGTCACCTTCCGTGAAAAGGTAATTTAGTGCTTTGATGCTAGAAGCAGATGTTTTCTGAAAACTGTTACACCTGAACTTGCCGAAAAACATTCTTTCAAAAAAGGATAATATAATCCGCCCCTTGGATACTTTCTGAAAAAAATTAAGTGAAAATCAAGAATATACGCATTGTGAAGCAATTTTGCTAGCATACTCATATATAGGGTTAGAGTGGATTATGAGATATATACTATGTTAATTTAATATTTTTAAAGAGAAGAGAGAATGTAATAAGACAATAAGGCTTTTATAAAAGAAAAAATATGGAGTGACAGTGACTCCACTCGACTTTCCAAACTTTAAGTAATTAATGGCTGTATAAATAAATTAAAGTAAGAAAAGTCGCTAAATAAACAAAAATGAAAACTATAACAGGAGGTTTGAGTATTTTTCTCTTTATAGTATGCTGTTTAATTTTACACTATTGCACTTCAAATAATTTGAGCCCATAGATCATAATGGTAAAGAATTTTTTGTTGTGTCCCAGTAAAAATCTATAAGGGTTTAATTCCCAAAATCTATACAGTTCGTGCGACGGTGACCTATAATATGTGTATAAATTTTCAGTTCAATCGAATAAGGCGTTTAGGCACCATCGCACTTTAAATAATTTGAGCTCATAAGCCATACACTGATAAAGAATTTTTCGTTGTGGTGTCCCTGTAAAAAAACTACAAATGCTAGATTCGTAGTTAAATAATTTCTGCCCATAGGCTATAATTAGAATTTTACTTTGTGTCTCTCGTAA
This sequence comes from Salticus scenicus, assembly GCA_963930645.1. Classification (NCBI taxonomy): domain Eukaryota; kingdom Metazoa; phylum Arthropoda; class Arachnida; order Araneae; family Salticidae; genus Salticus; species Salticus scenicus. The sequence goes on along the minus strand of OZ005651.1, from coordinate 123,549,548 downwards.
AAAAAAAAAAAAAAAAACTATAAGGACTAGATTCATTAAAATCAATAGGGTTCTTGCTAAAGTGATTTATAACATACATACACACTTTCAGCTCATTGAAACAAAGCTTTTAGACGCTATCGTGTTCACTCACAGGAAAACATACATACATATTTACATACATCACCGTAAATATAGTAGAAACTTCAAATTGTTGCAGTTTTATTTTTTGGCATAATTACAATACTTTCTTTAGTTTGGAAAATAAAATTATGTCGATTTTTGTAAAAATTTCTGGTCGAATTTTTATACGTAATGCCAGGGCCTGATTGACTTCATGTAAGGCACACATGCTTTCTTAGGGCACACATGCTTTCTGGGGCACACATGCTTTCTTAGACCCCCCGCCAGTACTTGACGAAGTGAAAATGGTTGAAAAAGTGACCAAAATTTTTTAACACACAACAAATAGTGGTCAAATAATCACCAAAGAAATTAGTTTTAGGGCCCCTGCTATTCAGGGCCCGGGCCCCACCTGCCACTGCGATAATCAGGCCCTGCATAATGTATAAATTTCCGAAAAAAAATCTTAGCTCATAGGGGGGGTCCGGACCCGCTGGACCCCCCCCGTCGCTGCGCCACTGATATATGCAGAAAAAGATATATGTTTATGTTAGGAAACCTATTTATGCATTGTCTAAAGAGGAGAGTGAATGTTTATAAGTCTTTTTTTTTTTTTTTTTTTTTTTTGTAAATTGCCATAGAGCTACGAAAAATTACATATGTATATGGTAAACTATACTAGTAATACAATTAAGCATATTAAAAATTCTTTAAAACTGACTAAATTTTACCAAAAAAATTAAATTTTAAATGTTTTCTGTTTCCCCTGAAATTCCAATGAAAATTTTTAGCATTCAGTTTTTTTTTTTTTTTTTTTTTTTTTAAATTAAATCATATCGATGAATCCACAAAGTAGTATTCAGATATTTTAGAATATATTATTAAACTTATAATAATGTGAAATCAAGATATAAAATTAATTAGATGCGAGCAATTTAAAAAAATGTAGGATATTTTCTTATTTTTATCTACATACAGTTTAAGAAATTTTAACGTAATTCTTATTCTTCCATATTGTGATTGCACATATATTGACATTTAAGGTGAATGCTTGATTACTGGAAATAACGAATAACCAATATTGAATCCCTGACCTTGTAAGAACGATTATTTATCGTAAGAATATTTTTTGAGGTGCCATTGAGGTACGGAAAATCCTCATCTCAGTGTTGTCTCACGACTGTATCCACAAAGGGTCACGGTGTGGTGTGCCATATCGTCGAAGCAGATGAGTGGTCCGATATTCATTGACGGTATGGTCACGGGAGTGAAGTATCGAGAGTTTCTAGAGCGTCACTTTGGCCCTGAAGCGGGCTGTCTCAACATGATGCGCCAGTACTGGTTCATGCAAGATGGGGCTCATCCCCACAGAACTGCTGGTCGGAGAACCCCATACAGTCCGGACCTAAATCCGTGCGACTTCTTCTTATTGGTTTACACCAAGGACAGAATCTATAGGAATCCCCTGATTCACATGAGGGCCTGAAATCGACCATCAGAATTGAAATTGATGCACTCGAGTCCGACACACTCCAGCGCTTTATGACAGAGTTTCAGAACTGGCTTTATAACACTATAGTCAGGGAGGTAGACATTTTGAGCACCTTATACATTAAATGTCATTCATATCTTTATTCAGTAACATAGGTTTCATGTTCTTGCATATTTTATTTTTTCTACAACGATCGCTTACTTTCTATCATGTTTTTCGGACCACCCTGTATTTAATATTACATTTCAATGCATATAAATGCAAATTTTCATACTTTTAATTCACAAAAGAGGGATATGCTTTCCATTAACCTCTTTATTAAAAATAATTAAAAATTGCATTATGTAATTCATATTAAAAATTTAGTTCATCTAATCATGCAATACCTAAAATATTTTTAATCATATAACATTAAAACATGCTATTGATATTGATTATAACCAAAATGAAAAAACATGCAATATTGCACAGTAATTTTATTCATTGGGATAAAATACTTACGGCACCTTTTAATTATCAGTCAGTATATATTTAGAAGAGTTTTGTTTACTTTTTAAAAATAAGACTTTGTAAAAATTTTGATGACTTAATGTACAATAAATAGTTTGCCTTAGAACAGACAAATTTCTATTTTCAAATTTTTGTATTTTGTAAAGGTAATAAATATAATTTTTTTTTTACTTAATCAGAAATCGTTGGCATTCATAGGAAACAGACAATACTCTTCTAAAAATTATTTTTATCACGGGAAACTTATAAACTAACCACTTTCTTTACGACTACATTATTTTATTTCTCTAAATATGACTACTTAATTATTAAAATATACCAAGAAATGTAAAATTTGAGGTTTTTGACGTGACAGTTTAAACTGTGGTTTAAACCGTCAAAAACTGTCATGTGTCAAAAACCTGCCAACCCTGTGTATTTGTACAATTAAAAGCCGCGCAGTATTTCAGCATTTTCAATATATATCAACATTCTATTCCATTATTGTTTCCGAGTTTTATGCTCCGGCATCAAAAATCTTTGCACGTTAACATGGGGATGATAGATGTATATATATTACTATATCTATGATAGTTTGTTGTTATTATTTACAATTTACAGATCGTAAATTTAGATTTTAGAAGAAAAATTTTAATATTGTTTCTGTTGATACATTTTGTTACAAACATCTATTCATCTTAAATCATAAATAATTTAAAATATTATATTCAGATTCCCTTGATTTTAAAACAACTTCGTTAAATAATACTTTAGTAAATTATTATATATATGTTTTTTTTTATTATAAATCTAGGATATTTTGGGGATAAAATATGCATATTATTGAAAATTTATTGGAGAAAAGACTGTAAAAATATACGTAGTAGCGAGAACTGATGTATGATAGTTTTTTATGCAAATTGTTTATATGCGTCTGCGTTTTTACTTTCCGAACACTATAGTGAGGAAAGTATTGTAATCATGTCAAAAATCCGAATTCGAGATTTTGATGTTTCTATACGTTTTGAGGTCCCCTGAGTCCGTTTTCACTATTTTTACGATGATGTATGTATGTGTGTGTGTATGTGTGTATGTCTGTGGGTGAACACGCTAGCGTCTAAACGCTTCGTTCGATTAACCTGAAAGTTGGTACGCATGTTGTAAGTCACCATAGTACGAACCCTATAGATTTTGGTGAATCTAGCACTTATAGTTTTTTTTACAGGGACACAAAGAAAAATTCTTTATCATTATGGCCTATGGGAGCAAAATCTTAAAAGTGCGATAGCATCTAAACGCCTTATTCAATTGAGCAAAAATTTTATACACATATTATAGATCACAAATACTCAATCTGTATAGATTTTGGAGAATCGAGCACTTATAGTTTTTTACAGGGATACAAAGAAAAATTCTTTATCATTATGCCTATGGGGCCAAATTTTTAAAAATGTGATAGTGTCTAAACGCCTTATTAATCCGAGCAAAAAAATTGTACACATGTTATAGATCACAGTTGAACTAACTGTACAGATTTTGGTGAATCTAGCACTTACAGTTTTTTTACAGGGACACAAAGAAAAATTCTTTATCATTATGGCCTATGGGACTAAATTTTTAAAAGTACGATAGCATCTAAACGCCTTATTGAATTCAGCTGAAAATTTATATGAGTATTATAAATCACTGTTGCACTAACTATAAGCATTTTGGTGAATCTAACATTTATAGGTTTTTACAGGGACACAACGAAAATTTCTTTGTCATTATGATCTATGGGCTCAAAGTTCAGTAGCGTTAAATAAAACAACGTGTAATAGATGGAGAAAAATACTCAAACACTCTATTATGGTTTTCTCTCTTTTGTTTGTTTAACAACTACTCTTTCTTTACTTTATCTACAAAACTGTTAATTACTCAATGTTCGGAAAGTCGAGTGGAGTCACTCCAGATTTTTTCTCTTATAACAAATTCTCTTATAACAATTTCTCTTATATAAATATTTCTCTTATAACATGTCTCTAAAACATGCGGTTTTATCTTTTCCAACAAGCAAAACAAACCCGTACCCAAAACAATTCAAAGAGGAAGAGATATATATATTTGTTTTTATATCATTTAATAGTTTAAACTTATTATCTTTCCAACGATGTATCACACATGTTTATGTACATATGTATGTATGTACATGTTTATGTAAAATGAATGTTAGAATTTATTTATTTTTATTATTTTTTTCTAAGTGCACTTTATAACTTACTACTGTCGATTAAATCATTAAATGAGTTTTTATAAAAAAAAAACAGGATTTTTCAGCTTCATATTCCTATTTTTTAAATATCTATGAAACTTTAGAACAGATTTTTACTGGCACGTATATTGCAATCAATAATATAATGCATATTTTACATATACAGTAGCTGTCGCTTTATAAAATTACGTTTGTTTTCATCAAAAGGATTTTATTAAGCGGCTGATTCTTATGTCTCGCGAAATTCTTCTTCGCCCTTCCATCTGTCAACTAGACAACTGTAGAAATGGAGTTTTTGCTACTTATCATTCTTGTAAAATTTTCAACTTTTAAGGACAAAATTATGTAAAAGATGGAAATTTTCTTTAACCTGGCATTCTTGTACCTATCTAGAAGTGCTGCGTTGATGACTTCTGCTCTCCTTATTCATTTTCACTTATGATTCACTCTTTGGTTTCATAAAATTTAGCACTAATATTTTTATTATTATGTTTACATGAAGCAAACTGAGAAATTTCAAGATTCGATGTCGCCTTTCTTTGATTATACATTTTAAAAAAAACATCATACTTTACCTAATATTTACGCTTTACCTTCAAAATAAAAACTACCCGCTTGCATAGTTTGCTTCAAAATAAGAACTAGAAACTCTATTTGAATATTTTAAGATAGAAAAAAAAATACTCATTGGCCATTCATATGAGAATTCATTCCTTGGTATCTATTCTCCGATCCGACTGCCATAGCGACCGTCCTTAAACAACGACAGTCGTCAAATCGAAAGTCGGAATGTGACGTCACGGCAGTGGCGCCGACTATGTGGGGGCTCGAGGGCTCGAGCCCCCCCCCAGAAATTTTGAATACTGATTCCCTATTAAACAAGGAATTCTTTCCTCTATTTCTTATTTAATTTTTTACCAAAATCATAGCCATAAGGTAAGGTTGTTGCAATTGAAAATGGACAAAAATTGACTATGGAGATAAAAAAAAAAGAAAGAAAGAAAGATAAAAAGAAAAACAAAAAAGGCTGAACGTCTCTGTATGGGGCTCGGGGGGGTTGGGGGAGGGGTTCAGAGGAAGATGATTCCCTTTGCTGTGCTATGGGAATCCCAATCACTTATGGTTTGTGCATGAGGAGCAAAAGTTTTCAGAAACATCGATGTAAAGTAATATAACTATTTTCACAAAAGTTACTGCCATATTGTTATTTTACATTTTTTATTTTATTTTATTAATATTTTATATGCTTGATGCTACTCTCTTCCCTAAGTTTAAGTGAAAATAATTTTTATAAAGGTTTCTGCGATGTTTAATTCGCCTTTTTAAAAAATTCTTTTATTTATATTTGTATTTTATTTATTTGGTTGCTTCTTTTTCCCTTGGCATTTTTAAATAAAAATGAACTTTTTTGGATGTAAGTCATGAATTTATAAACAGTAAAAGGTATATAATATTGCCCCCCCTCTTTTCTTTATGAAACTTTTTATTTTAGGAAAATAAAACTTGATAATCTGGTGTGTCACTCACACGACTACCCTGTAATTTAATACTATAAATGCAGATCGGAGATTAAGGGGTAAGATAGCGAGGACTGTTATGCAAACCTATGTTAAAACAATTCAAATTAGGCTTCGGAACAGCTTTATTCAACAAGTAATTCTGTGTGAGAGGGGCTACCGCCCCCCTCAACCCCCTGTTTCATTACTTTACCTACATTTTTATAGAATTCAAATCTGTTATTAAATTCAAAAGTTCATTTAAAATTATTCCGGCAACTTTCACACCAACATTCCTAAAAACATGATTTTTGGATTCAAAACGTGTAAATATAACAAAAACTCAATTTAGAAAATTTGACCCCAAAACAATACTTTCTCTATCTTATGGGTAAGAAAAGGTAATAAATCGATTTAGTACAAAAAATGTGAGCGTAGCGATATTACCTTCATTTGTCCTATTACCTTAATTAATTAAAGATCATTGCAGAAAATTTTGGAGTGTAAGGCTGATTTTTTATACCAACTGTGGGAAAAATACCAGAGTCGGGTATCGAAACCGGGCTTTCCGCTTTACGTGCGGATGCTCACATCATCGAGCTATCCTGGCTGATTACCAGCTAGGCATTTTTCACATAATATTCGTTGGCAAAGTCACCGAATCTGTACACACAGCTATATCAAGTGACATTAATAGTCATGACACAACTCCAATAGAACACACCAACTATGTGAAAAATACCAGAGCCGGTTATCGAACCCGGGCCTTCCGCTTTTAATTAAATATATTTAGTTTTTTTTTTTTTTTTTAAACAACTGTTAAAAAAAAAAAATTTAATTTTATGGCCTATTGGAGTTGTGCCATGTTCAAATTTGTTACTTGATATAGCTGCTCTAATGCAGACTCGGTGACCTTGTCAACATAAATTATGTGAGAAGTGCCGAGCTGGTTATCAGTCAGGGTAGCTCAGTGGTTAAAGCATCCACACGTTAAGCGGAATGGCCCGGGTTCGATTCCCGGCTTTGGTATTTTTCACATAGTTGGTAAAAAATCAGCCTTCTACTCCATTCTATCAAAATTTAATTAAAGATAGTTTATGAAATTTTAACATTTTAAGTAAAAATGAAAAGTGCACAAATTATTTCGAGATTCTGCCTTTCCCCTCCAATTTTAACTTAACCATGATCACAATATTGGTTTCGAATTGAAGTGGCCGATGGCCGTATTATCCCAGTGACCTTCCTGCTACTCTTAATTTTGTTCTATAAATTCAATTTACATAAACTAAATGGCAAAAATTATGATGGCATTTTCAGGACTAGTTTTCGGGCCCCTGGCACGTGACCCTGTGTTAATCAGGCCGTTGTTTGTGTGTGCATAGGTTCTTTTCTTTGGGTAAGCGTGTGTACATTATTATACAATATTTGATGACCTTGTATTAGAGATGTGATGCCCCCCCCTCAAAAAATAATCCTGGATACGGCCTTGGTTCGAGCCCCCCCCCCCCCCAGAAATTTTTCAAAGTCGGCGCTGCTGCGTCACGGGATCAAAGTAATGACTGCCACAGGTTTAAAAAATGTGTATCTCATAGAACACAATGCTTTAAAATTGTTTTAGGTGTCCCTTTGCACATACCACAGATAATATTTATTCCATTTTTAATAGGGGCATTGCTTAGTAAACATAAATGAAGTTAAATAGTAGACAGACAGACGCAGAGTCAGACGGATAGAAAAGCAGACAGATGGGTTAATCCATCTCATAATCACTCTTAGACATTGTTAAAAAGAGTTTAAAATGCTTAATAAGATCGAAAATGTTATTCCAGCAATTTCTGGTTGCAGCCCTTAAAGTATCTGAATATGTTTGTGTGGCCCTGTAAATCTTAATAATGCTAATCATACTGTATTCTATAGAAAACATTTTTTGTGTATAAGTAAAATTAATGTCAATTTCATTATGATCTGGGCAAAATAAAGGTATTAAAAGTGGTTTATAGAAATACTTTCCATACAACTAAATGCCCTGGAATTCTTTCATTGTCCCTATATATAAACCAGCTTGGTATTTTCTCCATTTTCAATAGAGAACATCTCATAGTGAACTTGAATAGCATATATCAGTTTCAAAGAATTCCATAAATATTTACGAGAGTTAGAGCGCGGAAAGACGGACAGACAGACAAACCAAAGTCATAAACACTTTTAAACTTTGTTTAAAAAATGTTAAAAACACTTTTCAGGTTTCGTTAGAAACACTTTCCAAAAGATTTACCTGTAATTTTTCTCCCTTTTCATTAATTACTCACATTACCCGTACCCCACCGACGTCACTTTACCCCATACTATGGGGTAAAGTGGGTATAAAACTTAGCCTATTTCAAATCGTTATTATTTATTTATTTTTAAATATTAAATTAAAACTTCAAGCGCAATTTATTCTGACCAATTGTAATGTATATATGCAACCAAAAATTACTATATTTTTTGAAATATTATATAAATTTTCTTCCACTGATTTTCAAAAACGGTGTTTTTCTACCCATATTACCCCCACCTGACCCTATCTTTACTTTTCCTTATAAATAACCATAGATATAGTAATAAGACATAGATTGATCATGGTGGGGGGAAAAGTGATTCCTTTTTACTCCGAGAAAGACGGCCATTTTGACTAGTTAATGGCCGTCTTTTCCGAGTGAATATACAGTCGGTAACAAAAGTGTCCGAACACTAGCGAAAATTCTTACGTAAAAAAAGTACACTTAATACTCTTAATAGTGTTTTGTTAAATAAATCCTTGTCGAATCCTGTTCTTAGTCAGTCTAAGAACATGAATCGCCAAGGATTTATTTAGCAAAACTGTATTAAGCGTACTTTTTTGCATAGGAATTTTTGCTAATGTTCGGACACTTTTGTTACCGACTGTACAGTACACGGATAATTTAGCAAATAAAATACATGAATAATTTATGTACTAAAGGTGAATGAAAAACTCCAAATACAGTTCAAATTCTTTTTTCTTTTTTACTATATCTATTAATTTAGTTAATATTTAAAGTTAAACTCTTTTTATATACTAAAATTAACGTTCTTTATCTGCGACGCTGCTAACTACATTTAAAAGAATTTTGAAAAATCCATATTACTTACAGTCGGCAACAAAAGTGTCCGAACACTAGCAAAAATTCCTATGTAAAAAATGTACTCTTTATACTGTTTTGTCAAATAAATCCTTATCGAATCACGTTCTTACACCGACTAAGAACAGGATTCGACAAGGATTTATTTAACAAAAGAGTATTAACGATACATTTTTTATATAGGAATTTTTGCTAGTGTTTGGACCAGTGGCTGCTCGTGCACCGAAAATAGGTGAAGAGACACACTGTATTTTACACTGTATTAATTTATACTAGAATATAAATTTACATTTAAATGAGTATTTTTAGTTAATTTTAGTTAAGACCATGCTTAATAAAAATTATGCATTAAAAATACTTAAATATTATTTTTGAGCTCTTCACCTATTTTCGGTTCACGAGCCGCCACTGGTTCGGACACTTTTGTTACCGACTGTACAGTCGGTAACAAAAGTGTCCGAACACTTGCAAAAATTCCTATGCAAAAAAAGTACGCTTAATACAGTTTTACTAAATAAATCCTTGTCGAATCATTGTCTTAGACTAACTAAGAACAGGATTCGACAAGGATTTATTTAACAAAACACTATTAAGTGTACTTTTTTTACATAGGAATTTTCGCTAGTGTTTGGACACTTTTGTTACCGACGGTACTAATATAAAATCTTAAAAAATGTCAAACTCTTAAAAGTAGTATTCCATTAAAAATCAAAACAGTATTTAAACCATAATAATAACAAAGCAACTGATTATAAAAATTATATTTTTCATAAATTAGTCAAATATAACTTACTTATGAAAACCAATTCCATTTCCTTTCATCCATTTATTAGAACAGTTGAAAGCCGCCCAGTTCCAAATGTATGACTGCAGTCGACAGCAAAAGTATCCGAGCACTAGCAAATATTTCTATGGAAAAAAAGCACACTTAACTGTGTTTTGTTAAATAAATCCTTGTCGAATAATTTTCTTAGACTCACTAAGAACATGATTTCAGTAGGATTTATTTAACGAATCTGCATTAAGTGTACTTTTTTTTTACATAGGAATTTTCGCTAGTGCTCTGTTACTTTTGTTGCCGACTGTATTTGCAAAAAACTTGCAAAATTTACGTCATTTAAATTGCAAGCGTTCCGTTTGTACAGTCGGCAGCAAAAGTATCCGAGCGCTAGTGATAATTCCTGTCTCAAAAAGTACACTTAATATTGCTTTGTTAAATAAATCCTTGTCGAGTCATGTTTTTAGTCAGTCCAAAAACATGATTCGACAAGGATTTATTTAACAAAACGGTATTAAGTGTACTTTTTTGATATCGGAATAATTGTCTAGTGCTCGTATACTTTTGCAGCCGACTGTATGTAACCTAAGACTACAATATAGTAGTCTTAAAGTAACCCATAGTTAAATTACAGCGTCTAGAATAAACAGTGTGGCAATTGCTTATAACCGTGATGTTAAAATGATGCTACAAAAATTAAGCTTACCCAGATGTCACTGTGACCGAAGCTATTGATCAAATCGAAGACCTGATTGGCTTTTGCCAGTTTCGTTAGCTTAATCACGTGATCTAAACATATAATTAACCAATAGGGAGTCTCGGTTTTGTTGTCGTGACGCTTCGATTACAATGACATCTGGTGACAGGCTTAATTTTTTTAGTACAATTTTATTCGCCGCTTTCCACACTGTTTATTCTAGACGCTGTAGTTAAATGCCTCTTTCCTGGAAAATCACTACGCTGTTCGACCGCGGCGACCAGTTTGGGCTACATTTAGGCATTTAATTCTGAACGATAAACGGCTCACATAACATACCCGGTTTTAAGGTTGACACCATCTCTATATTCTCCTAACCTCTTTGGGTGCCTTGAAGCAATTTGCGGGTGCGAGGCCCACTGAGCTGGAGAACAACTGGAGCAAATGCTTCCAATACCTTTACACAGTGTTCGTGCATGCTATAGTCCGTGTAAACTGAATTGGCCTGTCAAGGTCACTAGACCCTCGTCAACCTTCCTAGAAATGATCCATGTGATCCCGTTACCGCTCATTCTTTTCCCACCCCATTTGAGCAATTCTTTGACCAGGAGAATATTTGGTATATACAATACTTTTTTTTTAGACTTGCTCTTTGGATCCATTAGCATCTAGTTTTTCTCATCGTTTAGTTTCTATATCATTTACTATTCCTGGTAGTCCTGATATAAGGAAACAATCTAAGATGATTCGGTGTTGTAGAATTGACGAAATATAAGGGGAAAAAATCAGTTCTGTTACCAGGTCGAAGTAGCAAAGCTCTAAAATAAGTCTTTTTAAAGGCTAAAAAAAACCTTCTAAGGGCTAAGAAAGCCCTTTTTAGGGCTAAGCCATATCCAAGGCTAAATAATAATAATAATAATAGATAAATAATACATTAAATTACGTTTTAGAAAAAAAAAAAAAAAAAAACTCTCTACCCTAAAATAATTATTTTAGAGAAACGTCAATGGATCTACCCGTTTGGTTTTGCTGTCCAAGCTGGCAGATGGGCGAGTTCGAATCCAAGTCGCGGTAATTGGCCTAGCTATTTGGAGTTTACCATGGTTTTATCCGAAATTTATGCGAGTTTTAGCAAGGATTCCTAATAAATACTTCCCAAGAAAATCCAAACTTTTGTAAAAACAATCGGGTTTAAACTTCACACAATCATCATTTATATTAGATTTTAATTTTCGTATTCATGATATAGTTCTTATCTCTTGGTTTAAAACAACTCACTTTTATTTTAAATTTCATATTCTTACAGTCGGTAACAAAAGTGTCCGAACACTAGCAAAAATTCCTATATAAAAAAAGTACACTTAATGCTGTTTTGTTAAATAAATCCTTATCAAATCCTGTTCTTAGTCAGTTTAAGAACATGATTCGTTTAGGATTAATTTAGAAAAACTGTTTTAAGCGTACTTTTTTTACATAGGAATTTTTGCTAGTGTTCGGACACTTCTGTTACCGACTGTACAATCCAAAATGTACCTGGAGAATAAATCTGATAAATTAATTTGTCTATATTGTTTGCTATTAACAGTTAGTGTTTTAAGATTAGAATGACTGGATTGGACATATTGACTGCAAAGCTATTTTATATTAAGAATAAATAATTCTATAGCTAAAAAGTATTTAAGTATGATTATTATGGCTGGGATTGCGGTGCCTCGTTCTTAAGTCTGATCTTAAATCTTACGAACTTTCGTAGAAGGGCGTGGTTAAGAACGATCTTAACTTAGTATTGCGGTGCCTCAAGCGTAAGTCCTCCGCGTGTCCTCGTAAGAGAAAGCCAGCCAGCCAATGGGAGACGCAGTTCGAGCTGTGTTGTGATTGCGCGCGCATCCAGTTACGATTCGACTTAAGATAGCTCTGAGGTCGTCGTAAGATAGTGAGCCACTGCAATACGACTTGCGTTTTGTTTACATCTTAAGACAGAGTTTGTGCGTAAGATAGTGCTGAGCGAGGCACTGCAATCCCAGTCTAAGAAAACAAAATTTTTTTTTATGCTGCTCTATAAACGAATTGCTGATGCTAGTCATATAGTTTTAGTTTAGGTATTAAATAAATCAAAGGTAAACCTAAAATTATATTAAAATTTCGCGGCCGCAGGCTTTTTTCAAACTTTAAAAGTGCAGTGAAGTGGCGGTGCAATAAGACCAAATTGTTCCTTATTTACTCAGATATTTAGCCAGTTTCGCAGAAAAAAAACGGAAAACTCCGAACGAATAGGACTACGAGCGCTTCTTGGCTTCGAACCCGGTACCTCCTGTCTATCAGCTTCGAGTGCAGAATCTTTTGATCATTGATACCACTTGGCATTGATAATCTATGTTAATCGCAGGATTATTCTTTCTTGATTTCGTCTTGTTTTAACTGATCCTGAAAACAATAACAATATCAGATAAATAACTAAAACTATAATTTTTTCTATATGTGATAATGATATATGAAATTTAGAAACTATATATAGTCTAAGGATTAATATAGAACAGACTAATCTTTATAATTGAGAATGTGTTTAACTGCTACATTCTTTCTGTGTATATCAGGTAAAACTGAAAATATTTCTTTGTTTTAATCTTGAGACACTTATTTTCTTATTTTTTATTTTTTATTGTTCTTATACATGAAGTAAAAATGAAAATATATCATATATTCTTACATGTAATATATAATAATATGTGGTCTGGAAAATGCAGCTATCACAATGCAGTTTTGGTTATGAGATTAATTATATTCAAACGTTTTCTACATATCTTTCCTGTGTGGACACAGGTATAATATAAGTAACAAAATAAAGAAAGTTTTGCAATTTCTTTGTCCCTAAATTAGAAAATTTTACTCATAAACAAATTAAAATAATTTTCAAAGTACATTAGAAAATTAACTTTGTTAAGCTAATAAATATGAAAAATTCATAATTATATATTATTTTCTTTTTTAAATAATTCGAAGAAATTCACACAAGAGAAAACCTTATATTTATATATGTATTAAAATGCTAATCTGCTCCCCATTTGTTTTGCTTAAGATAACAGAGTTATGTAGGAAAAAAGAAGCGGGGAATTTAGCGTCCCGCAATACCATGGTAACGGGCGAGTGAAAAACCCTGAGATGTGGCCTTGAGAGGTCTATTTTTCTTACACAGAGTAGAGTTTTTCTGCTATCATTTGCCGTACAGAGTTAAACCTTGCACGGCAGGCAAATTTGTCGGGTAGTCTATTACTATACTCTTTAAAGAATTAAAATTTAAAATTGCAATATCATGTTTAGCATATTTTTGTTCGAACAGGCAACCTTTACACAATTTTACTTTGAAATATAAAGATATCAAATGCTTTCTGCCGTACAACGCTCGGAAGACAAACCTTCCAAAAACGGCACGCAAATACCGGTCTAGCATTTCTTCCAGTTGTTCTTCAGCTCAGTAGAATGGGCCGAGTGGTTATGTCACCACACTGCTAATTGCCTTCAAGCGTAGGAGAGCGGGCTCGATTCCCTCGCTGGGCCTGGGTTAGTTGGTTGGTTGGGTTTTACGTCGCACTAGTGCTGCGCAGGTGGGCAATTGGCGACGGTCTGGGACTCACACTTAGAGGTGGTCCGGAGACATGCCATCGCAATTTTGATCCTGCACGGAAGGGATGGCTCTCCCGCTTCGGTGACCCCCAGAGGTATAATTTTTGATGGGAACATGGAGGACATTGCGGCCACGACAGATTTTACGCGCTGGGCCTGGGTGTTTTCCCAGTTCTTCGGGGCCACGGTAGCCCAGTCGGTAGAGCACTAGGCTCGTAATTGGAAGATTGCGGGTTCGGTACTCGAGCCGGCCAAATACAGTCGTGTACAGTCGGTAACAAAAGTGTCCGAACATTAGCAAAAATTCCCATGCAAAAAAGTACGCTTAATACAGTTTTGCTAAATAAATCCTTGGCGATTCATGTTCTTAGACTGACTAAGAACAGGATTCGACAAGGATTTATTTAACAAAACACTATTAAGTGTACTTTTTTTACATAAGAATTTTCGCTAGTGTTCGGACACTTTTGTTACCGACTGTATATCTATCATCCCCATGTTGACGAGCATAGATTTTTGATGCCGAAAAAGTTTTTTGGCATCAGTCATTAAAGAGTTAAAACTCGAAAACAATAATAGAATAGAATGGTAATGATTGGAAGCCAGGTAGGTAGGTGGTTGATGGAAGCAGCTATCTCCCTCTCAACTTGTCCTGCTCTACTGTTTTGGTGAGGCGTATCCGCGTATGCTTTTGCATGCGTTCGGGTAATCTTCATTCTATATTCGTTGTTACTTTTTTGCTGGTTTTTTACCGAATTAAGTCTTTTGGTAAGTTTTTAGTTGTTCTTTTTCCCTGTTAGGGGTTTTCTTTTTCTCCCAGTTCTGCGATTTTATAGTTTGTTTATTTCTGTTAAACGTTCAGTTTACCCTTATTTTGTCTATGGCAGGAGGGCGGTTACCGGTTGGTTCGCCTTGCTCGCCGCATTATTATACTAATGAACATAAGCTATCCGAGTCTTTAAACATTGCTGTCAATGATGGCTTTGGCATTATATCTTTCATAATCTCGGCCAAAAACGGCTCTTTACCGCAAACCCACCTAAAGGCTCTTAAAGAGGAACTGGCTAAAACCATCACCAATTGCAACGAGATAGAAAGTCTACGACTCACCCGGCATAATAAACTTATTATTACTACCAAACATATTCAAGTAGCCCAGCAAATATTAAGTATAGAGTCATTGCTTGGCATACCAGTTGACACTTTCATCCAGAGAGAAACTATCTCTACACGCTTTCTGCTTCACAATATTGACATCTCTGTAACTTGTGCTGACATAGCAGAAGAGCTGAGTTCCCAAGGCCTACACATATTGGAGGTGAGAAGATTTATTCGCAAAGCTCAGGGCACGGATCAACCTACTTTGACGGTACTGGTAACAATATTAGGTACGACCTTACCAGCAAATGTAAAACTGTGGTACCAAATTTATCGGATCTCGTTATTTTATGATAAACCACGCCCATGTAGTAATTGCCACAGGTTTAATCACACCCTTAGATCGTGCCGTAACAATAAGATATGCATCCAGTGTGCGGAATCGCACACCGAACCTTGCACTAGTCCCACACCTAAATGCATTAACTGCAAAGGCAATCATGCTGCTAATGATAAAAACTGTCCTGTGTATCAACGTGAGATCCGAATCCAAAAGTACCGTGCCACCCACCATCTCACGATTGCTGATGCGAGACGACGTTTTGCAGAAAATGAAACTACCTCAACGAAATCGTATGCCACTGCTGCTATCTTTTCCTCCCCATCTGTGGTTACCAAAACTGAGCTGAAAGAGGCTATGCAGAGCCTCTCTACCCACTTTACCTCCCTCATGCAAATGATGGTTACTGAACTACAAAAAACTCTCCAAAGTTTTGTCGAGACCGCCATACAGCCACTTATGGGTATCACTCAAGGTCACTTCTGGTCTCTCAGATGCCGTCGCACAACGGCTCAAAAAAGCACGCACAGATCCTACCTCCACCAACTATGATTCTCATAGTATGGACACGTCATTACCAGTTGCTCTGGAGCCTCCTGCCTCCCGCCCTCCTCCTGAACCACCGCATGTTGTCGAGCTCCTGTGCCGCCGCTCTCATGTTTTCTGGTCTCTGGCTCTTTTTGAGGGTAAGTCCTGTTTGTTTTCTGCTGTTATTTTTATTTCTTGTCATGTCTTCTGAGTTATTTTTGCTCCAATGGAATTGTAGAAGTTTCCGTGCCAACGGCCATTGGCTCCTAAATTCCCCCTCCCTTCACGCTTATTTTGTGTCTCCAAGAGACTTTTCTTTCCCTCTCTGACATTGTCTCTCTCCCTAGTATGACTTGTTACAGAGCTGATAGGTTATCTGCTCGGGGCGGTGTTCTGTTGACTGCTGTTCATTCTTCTCTTCCGTCTACAAGTTTTACTCTCCCTACGTGCCCTCTTCAGGATTTTGAAGCCCTCGGCGTTAGGGTCTTTTTTGATCATTCTTGGTCTATAATTATTAACATTTACTCCCCCTCTGGTGCCATCCCTGAGGAGTGGCTTTCTGAGATTGTTTCCACCAGCGGCTCCCCCCTCCTTATTCTTGGCGATTTCAATATTAATGTCTGTGTCCGGTCTCCCCCCATTCCTGCTAGAACTCGTCAATTACTAAATTGGCCTGCTAGAACTCGTCAATTACTAAACTGGGTCGCCTCACAAGATTTATGTATTCTCAATTTAACTTCTCCCACTCGGTCTAGCCCTTGCAGCTCCCTCTCCCTTTTGGATCTGACTATGGTGTCTCCTCCGCTTTATGACAAATTTATGTTTTATGTCCATCCTGATCCTTATGACTCTGACCATCATCCAATCCTTTTATTCAGGCACTATAACTCTCCTCCCTCTGATAGTACTAAAAAGTGCTACAATTGGTCTAAAGCTAACGCTGCCCTTAACCGGCGGGACAACCTACCGAATCTCTACTACGAAGACTTTGAGAGTTCTTGTATGCAAGTTCTTTCGGACACTTGTGCTACTTTCCCTAAGGCGCATAGCTCAACTCGTCCCTGGTGGGACAGCACTTGCTGCCATCTGCTTGCTCGGAAGCGAAAACACCTTCGCCTTGCTCGCTCCCTTTGCTCCAGAGATGAATGGCTCCGATATAAGCATTACACTGCTAAGCTCCGGCGTTACATTAAGTATTCTTCACGATGCTTCTGGGACAATCTTTGTCGAGAGAACAGCTCCAACGGGAAAATCTTCAAAATTCTAAAACGGATGGCCAATCGTGAACTCCCTGGGGAAGACAATATCATCCTCAATCCATTCCCCCTCACTTCTGCCTCTCTCCAAGCCCAGGCTTTTCTCCAACACTTCACGAAAGATTGCATTGAACCTCCCATTCCGTACGATCTTAGTGATGGTGATCCTATTCTCGATGAGCCCTTCAGCATGGAAGAACTAATCCATTCTCTCAAGCACTCTCGCCCAACAACTCCTGGAGCAGATGGAATCTCTCTTATCCTGTTAAGTAAGCTCTCTCATCAGCACCTGGATTCCCTGAGGAGTACATTTAATAACTCATTTAACACGGGTGTCCTTCCTCTCTCTTGGAAACTGGCTACCATTCTCCCCATCCGGAAACCTGGTAAACCCTCGTCTGATATTGCGTCTTATCGCCCCATTGCTCTCACTTCGGTGGGGTGCAAAGTTCTGGAACGGATGATACTTCGCAGGCTCTTAGCTTGGGCTGGCCAACGGAACCTCTTCCATAGAGACCACTACGGATTTATTTCTTCCCGGGACTGCACTGTAGCTCTCAGCACCTTTTTTCTGGATGTCTCTACTGCCCGTGCTAATCGCCACTTTGTGGCTGCTGTCTGCCTAGATATCAAGGCAGCTTATGATTCCGTTCAGCCTGACATTTTAATTCATAAACTCGCCTCTCACGGTATCCGTGGTAAAATGGGCCTTTGGATTGCTTCCTTTGTTAAACATCGTGTTATCCAGGTACGCTGGAAGGCAGCTCTTTCTCAGGTCGGTCCCTGCAATCAGGGTGTTGCCCAGGGCAGCGTCTTATACCCATTCTTGTTTATCATGTACATGCTGGGCGTTGTCGAAACTCTTGAGGAGGGTGTACATATAATTGTCTATACTGATGATATTTCAGTTTATGCTATTGGCCCGGCTGAAGACCGTGCTCGCCAAAACTTCACAACACGTTGTGCCGCATTCATACCTGGTGTTCGGCAAATAAACTCTTAATCGGCCCTGATAAATGCTCTGCAATTAATTTCTCCCGTTCCAGAGATCCTGGCCCTTCTATCACCCTTATGGGTTTCAATATTCCATGGAGCTCCCACGTTAAAGTCCTCGGCATCTGGTTCTCCCGCTCTCTTTCTTTTGACCACCATTTTTCCACCTTGAAAGTGAAGGCTTTCCGGAAAATCAACTATATCAAAGCGGTTGCTAATCGTTCTCGGGGGCTAAATAGCAATCATGCGTTGAAAATCATTGACTCCCTGATTCGAAGTAGTCTAGAATATGGTGCTCCCCTTTTTTATGATGCCCCTCCCTCTTCTCTCAATACTCTTGAGATATGCTATAACGCTGCGATTAGGGTTGCTACTGGCCTTCCCCGCTGGACCCCTATCCCTGTTCTCCGCCGTGAGGCTGGTGTCGCTAGCATGACTCTTCGGCTCTCCCTCCTCACTAAGCAGTTTCTCCTTCGTCTTCTTGCCTCCTCTCCAGGCCTTCGCCTTTGCGAATTAATAAGGTCCCAATTACTTTGCCACTCTGTGAACTGGAAGTGGGGAATTCCGCTTCAAATCTGCTGCTTTTTAAATTGCTCTCTTCTGCAGGTCTTCCGTTTCGTCTGGCCCCCGCCCCCTAATTGCCTTCAGTTTAAGGTGGTTGTTGACGAATTCCCCTTTCAAGACCCTTCCATTCCTGACGAATCCATTGCTAAAGCCTGGAACAACTGGCGCACCACCATCCCCCTGTGCACTCTCTTGGCCACTGATGCCTCGAAGGATGACCACAAAACGGCTGTTGCAGTGGTGGATGCAAACTCCACCTTTTCTCTGGCTTCTTTGGTATCCCATCACAACTCTGTTTTCACTGCCGAAACCCTGGCTCTTGTTCTTGCCATCTCCGAGGCTACAACTTCTCACTCCCAGATCATAATCTTGTCGGACAGCCTCTCTGCTCTACTTGCCCTGAACTCCTGGTCGTTTCATTCTCCCAAAGTTATTCTCCACCTTCTTTCTGCTATCCATGCCTGAAACCAGCGTGGGCACCACATCATATTTGTTTGGTGTCCCGGACACAAGGGTATCCACCCTAACGAAAGGGCGGACAGCTTAGCCAAGAACGGTCCATACACCTGCCACTCCATTCCTGGGATCTCTCCCGAAGACCTTCGCTCCGGTTTAAAGAAATCTTGGCTCATAGAATGTGAATATAGTTGGTTGCAGAGCGAGTATGCCTCTCTTTTTGATTACCTCTCTCCGGATAGACCCTTTTCCAGGTGGGCCCCCTCCCGCAGGGCGGATGTACTTCTGGCCCGTTGGCGATCTAAAACAATCATAACCCACCAGCGGCTTTTTTGTATGAACCTCTCCTTCTCTCCTCTTTGTCGCCACTGCTGGGATCAAGATACTCCTGAACACATTCTGCTGTATTGTCCGTTCTATCGGAATCCTCGGCGCCGGCTTCTCTCCGCTCTTAATCTACCGGACGGTTCCTCTTACGGGGATATTGTTTCCACTGCTCTCAGCTCTCGTAATGGGACCATGAGTCTCCTCTCTTTCTCTAAGAGTGTTTTTCCAGATCTCTAATTTCAATCTAATGGATATTTCGAGATGACGCTGCCGCAGTGGCATAGCATATATCTCATGGTCTCCCCTACCTACCTACCTAGAATGGTAATGAATTTTGAAAATGCCGAAATATTGCGCGGCTTTTAAGGGTTCTAATAAATATGTGAAATGAAGTGGGATAGGTTCTGTGATATCGAAAATCACATATTCTAAATTATGTATTACATTTCTGATAAATTTAATTCTTTCCCAATTCATTTTCTATTTGTATAAAAAGCGAGTTAATATATGCGGTTTCATTCCTTTATTCCAAAAGAGCAAGCCATTATATCTCTATTTCTTTAATAAAAAAAATAAAAATAAAAGCAAGAGATGAGGTTTCAATCGCTTAATTCTGTGGAGAACAATTCGTTTCATCTCAATTAAATAAAACAGAATAAAATGTTTCCTGATGTCATTTTTGAACATTGAACAGATCTCACATCTGCTACTTAAAAATAGAAATCGCGTATTCTTTTTAGACTAAAGTCTATGAGTAAAAATTTAACGATAAAATTCTTGTGGTCAAGAGTTAAGGTTGGTTTGCCAGATTCTCACGAACTGATAACGGATTTTTTGGCTAAGAAATCAATCGCCAATATATTTTAAAAAGTTACACTAAATTAGCTGTAACTGAAAAAGTTGGGTGTTGTCTTGGCATCATAATTGTGTGGTTTTGTGAAATGTATCCAGCCAACAATTTCATGACTTCTGCTTCTAATCTGATGCTGTAAAGACGTCTCTTGGATTACTTCTCTCCCCGTGTCCATTCCGTCCGAGTAATGTTCATTCATATTCATCCTTCCATATATTATACATAAAAATTTTAATCTGGATGTTTCGGGTGAATATTTGTACTGTCAATTTGTTCAAAAAATTTGTGTTATTGAAATTGCAAGACATATGATGACTTTGAACTCTATTAAATGATTGCATTAAAGATTTCGCTTTCCTGAGTTATTTTTGCGACACAACGTTTCTTCAGTTTATCATCACGGCTGTTACGAAGAAGGAATTCATACTTCCTACCAAATAAATATAACAAATTATGTGGTGCTTCATACCAGGCGAAATCTTAGAAAATTTATGCAAGAATTTAAAAATGGGCACGGGGAGGAGGAAAAACTGCAACATTATAAAATTTTCTTTTTCAGCTGCACTTTTGAACTACCTTGAAATTTTTATGCCTGTGTTGCTTTTCACTATTACTTTATCTGCTGCAGTTGTTTCGCCTATAAGCACTAACTCTTCAGAGTAAAAACTTTTATATATTATTTAAATATATATATATTCCCGGAACAAGAAGAACAGTAATAGAAACAGTTTTAAGAACTTTCTCTTCTGTTTGTTGGACTGCCTATGCTGGTGATGTTCTGTAGTGTCGGTGTTCCTGTCAAGAGGTCCCTGTTCCTGTTTTCTGCCTGGCTTGTCTTGTGATCGTCCGATGTCTCTGCTGATTCCTTATTTGAGGCCCGTCATTCTGTGCAGTGTTGGAGCATATTGTGGTTGCCGTTGTCCGTATGTGTTTGCTTCTCTGCTTGCAGTGGTGTTCAGTGTTTGTGTCGCCTCATGCGCTTTTGATGACAACATTTCTCCAGAACTTCCTGTCATATGTGTGCTGCTGATTTAAAATCAATGCAAATAATTTCTTTCGTGTTTCTAGTCGACATTCGATAATTATTTCAGCAGGTGATCAAATTCTTCAAAAGAAATTTTTATTGAACGTCAGTCTGATACTGACTATTCCGTTCGCTTGTTTTAAAAATTGTGCACAAAAAAAAAAAAAAAAAAAAAAAAAAAAAATCATTTTTCGATATCTTTTTTCGATTTACATTATTTACAAGTTCTCTCGTCATTCATCAAGCTTGACGAAAAACTATTATCGTGATACTCCACCGACAAAAGTTTTCAATTTATAGTGTTTTGAATGTCCGCTTCCTCATATAATAAACCGCTTCCTCAAATTACATTTTGTACGAATTTATAAATTTTTAAGTGTGACTACTATTGAAGCAAGAATCACAACAATTAAAAAAATATATATGCAACAGTAAGGTATAAAAAAAAACACAACATATAATATATATATATATATTTAAAATAAAATAAATAAATATATAAATAAAATAAAATAAAATTAAAATTAATATATATATATATATATATATATATATATATAAAGAAATCTTTCTAATCAAGTAAGTAATTTTTATATATTAAAAAAAATAAAACTAAAAAATAAATAAACAGCTTTCAGTAAAAATAATAATTGGTAAATAAATGAATGAATCCTATAATATTTATAAATTTTCTTTTGAAAAATATATCTGCATGTCATTTAATTTATTTTTATTTATTTATACTATTTTTGCTTGTTATAACTTGCTCAATATATGATATATGGTTTAAGTAATTTACGTGATATAAATGTTGATATTTTTAATATTAAATTATGACATTGAAAAAGTAATACTTATCATATTTTTTTTTTTTACAATAACATTCATTCGTTCTATTATTTAACAATTGAATTTTTAAAAATTATTTATGCAATATATATATAATTCAGTTCATATTTTTGCAGATAATTAAATAATAATTATAATAATAATACTAATAATAGTAATAATAAGTATTATTTACTCATTTCTTTAAATAGTTATTGCTCATACAACTTACATTTGAGCAAACGTTTGTATATATATATATATATATGTTGCATACATTTTACATCATAAATCGACAGAAATTTTACATATTTTCATAAAGTTTTGTGGGTTATACATTTATAATTTATATTGATTTATTACATTTATTGCACAACATATATTTTTATAACAACTAATTTCTGCCATGACTGATCTTACATATTAAGATCTTATATATATATATTTAATATATTTTTGAAAAGGAAGTATTCAAACCAAAATATATTTTGTGCAATCTCTTTTTTTAAATTTTATTTTTGGTAGTGAAAGTTATATATATATATATATATATATATAGTACATATTCAATATAAAGTATATATACATAGTATTCAGTTTTTCATTTTGGTAATTAAATTATTTAGTGATAATGGCCACTAATATTATGGTTCCAACTTTTGATGGGGATCCAAATTTTCTTAAATTCTTTTTTTGATCAGTTAAGATCGTATGCAGAGATTGGTGGTATAAAATCTAAAGAAATCATTTTGATTCTAAAAAGTAAATTGATCGGTCCTGCACAAAAATTCATGTTAGAAAATGAAATTTTATATAATGCGACTGATCTGGAAGTTATCGAAAAAGAATTTACTAATTTCTTTTCTTTACCGTCGTCAACATATAACATTAATTCATTTAATAACATCTCACAATGATGAAATCGGAGTCGCCAAAACATTTTGCACACAGATTAAATTGTGTCGCATCAAAAGCATTTCCTGATATTTATGACATGGAAGCATTGAATTCACTAAAATTCTCTAAATTTATTTCGTGTATACCACCAAACATTAGAATTAAGCTTCAAGAGAAGGTATTAATAAATACAAAGAAGCTGTTGATAGGGCACAAAAACTCTTTGAGATTCATGTGACAGAGGATATGACAAAAAACACAGAAAACACAGACACAAACAGTAACATAATTTTGGAGAAAATCAATTTTTTGACTGAACAAGTTAACAACTTATCATGTACACAGGATAATAAAAAAGACTATCATGATAAGCAGAACTATCAATTGCAAAACAAGAGAAGAAAATATTCTCCAAAAATGCACAGATTTGCTGATAATCAAACACACTTTAAAAATAAACGAACTTTCTTCCAAAATAGGCAAAGTAGAAACAAATTCAATTCTAAAATTTGCCAAATTTGTGAGAAATATGGGCATACTGCTAAACATTGCTTCAGATGGAAAAGACAAAATTTAAGAAAACAAGATTATCGACACTACTCACATCAACAAAATTCTGAAGTAAATTTTCGAGACAACACAAAGTTGAAAGAGGATAGGAATTTAAACTGATAGAGAGATTTATTCCTACTGGTGAGAATATTTCTCAATCTCTACAATCACCAGTATTTTCTACGCTAAATAATGATATACCAAAATTAACAAATCGTAGGCTAGATAATTCTGTTGCCTCTCAAACAAATTCTATCATTACGATTTCAAACAATGTAGCTATTCAAACAGAAACGGAGCAAAGAAGTAAATATATTTGTAATGTATATCAAAATGCTTCTTCCTTACCACTTATTAATGCAGTGATGGCTCAATCAAAAGTAAATTTTTTAATTGACACAGGCAGTTCGTTAAGTCTACTTTCACAAAAATTGTTTAATCAAATCAAAACATCTTTGAAATATAAAAGAAAAGGTTCTAATATTACAATTAAGACTGTCAATTCTGAGGTTAATTTCTCATCATGTATAAGTGCATCTTTTAAAATTGAACAAAAGAATTTTCACCATACATTTTATATTGTTGATATCCCTTCATCCTCGTCCTTCCAAGGAATTCTTGGAATTGATTTCATCAAACATAATAACATCCAAATTGATTTTGCTCATGACTTACTAAAAATAAATGATACATCAATTCCATTTTACTCTTGTAATGAGGAGGATGATGGTACTTGTAATCACAATCATACTGACCGTGCACATAAAAAGAATTGCATTCCTGCATATTTACATTCCAAATATATTCTCAACCTATATGAGACGAAAGCAGTTAAGGTATTTACCAAATTAAAACCTGATCCTAATGAATATATTTTTGAGGGAAATGAAGATAAACCGATAAATTTTTACGATTCTCTTATATCATTCAAGGACTTCAAAAAAAGTTACAATAGGAAAAATCATATAAAAGAAATGTATAATTTCTAGATTTATGTATCGAATAATTCTGAAAAGAGTGTTCATCTTAATAAAAACATGAATATAGGTAAAATTGCTTTGGTTCAACAAATCAAAAATTTTGATGTAAATGAAATTATTTTGAATGATGGCAATGACACAGAATTTAAAAACAAAACTGAACACTCTGTCAATTTAATTCAACCATCTGAACAAATTTTAAACAAAAGAAAAACAGATTTAACTCATTCTGACTTTAAACTTGATCACTTATGTAAAGAAGAAAAAGAGCAGTTGCAAAAATTACTATTCGAAAATTTTGCTGTTTTTTCAAAATCTTTAGCAACCTTAGGACATACTGATAAAGTTATTCCAAATTTAACTCTCTGGCGACCAGACCGCCCGAAACGGCTTTACATGCAAACAACCACGGGCGCCGCCTGAAATGAAGAAAAGCTGCTATCCCCCAGAAAAGAAGGGTGTCGAGGTATTCAATCACTTCAGCAATTGTTAAGATGACAGTCGGTCCCTCCTCCCTATTCCTAAGTGAAAGCTATTAGTCTGATTCGTAAAATTTCCCTAGTTTAGAATAGAGCAGGGATATTTTATGAATTTGGCAGAAAACGATCTGTTATTATTATTATTTTTTTTTCAAAGTACTACTTTTAAATATGTGCTCTGATTTTCTTTTTTTTTTTTTTTTTTTTTCTTTTTTTTTAAATATGCATTTTATACATAAGTAATAACAAATATTTTATTTTTATTTATTTATTTACAGTAATAAAAACATGTGAATTATTGTATTTAAAATGTATTGTAAAATGGATATTAAATGTAATTATTATTAAAAATGTTTTGTTCCAAAAAAGAAAGACATTTTTATTAAAAACATATTTTTAAAATTTATGTTAAAATTTAAATTTAAATTTAACTTATATATATATATATATATATAATTAATGTTTCTTCTGTAAGATTTATACAATATGTATTATTTCTTTTTCGTGTTAATTAATATTATTATTACTATTATTTTTTAATTCGAAGAACTTTGTAAAAAATTGCTTAACATTTGTATCACAGTTTCTATTGTGCAATAATGTCTTACTCAAATAATAATAATAATAACAAAATGCATTTTATTATACAACACATAATTCTTTTTCCTTTAGTTATAAAAATTTAAGAAAATAAAACTTGCCACCCATCTTGGTCCGTAATGGCCTCTGTTTCTTCTTCTTCTTCCAGTTATTATTATTATTATTTCTGTTATTCTTTGATCATATATTCTATATATGGTCTCATCCACTAATGCTTAAAAAACAATTCATATTAACTTTTTTGCCTTTTAAAAAATAATTTCCATATGTGGTTCTTTGTTCATTTATTTACGTCATATTTTTTCGTGTTTGTCGTAATAACGAATTATATGCATATATATACAAACGTATATTTGAGTCATTTCTATTCTACCTTTTAATTTCTAATTTTATTTATGTACAATTTAATCTTTATTTAAAAAATAAAGTAAAATAAAACATAGCGCGCATGGAAAGTTGTAAATGTATTCGAAAATGGCATGAGAATGCGCATATTTTCAAAATATGCCTTGCATTGCCTGCATGTATTTTCCACTTTAAGAAATTTATTTAATTTAGACAACGTACTTTTAACAGATAATTATTACATAGGTACAGCAGTCACAGAATCAATCTTTGAAATGATATAACATTTTTAATAAAGCTGATTTTTAACGCTAATTCTTCTGTAATTTACGTGAAATTACACAAAGCCCACCAGAGGCCGAGAGGGTCTGCGCTCAAAGCTGGTAGACGTGAGGTGCCGGGTTCGAACCCAGGTACGCTCATCCGCCTAGTCGTTCGGAGATTTCCGTTGTTTTTTTCCGAAACTTGCATAAATACGGTCTAGGGCCGCTTATAAAGAACTCCACAGAAGGCACTCCCCCTCATGCCTGTGATCCTAGAGCAGTCAATCGACCTTATTCCTAAACACCAGCACACAAAGTTGTTTTTTGAGTCCGCCGTGTCGTTTTCTGAATGCACTTGGACGACATTTGTCGGTGTTGCATGTTTTAAAATTTAGGTCTGTTTTCAAAAATATATGTTTATTATGTTTTGTTTAAATTTTCTTTTCTTTTCTTCCCTTCCTTTTCTTTTTTTAATTTTTTTTTTTTTTTTTTCGAAAATAATTTCGTTTCAATTTTGAACCTTTTAGCCGATCATCCTATACAGCTTATCGCAAATTGCTATAATTTAAAAATGCAAAACTATTCTTTATTAATTGATTTTTATTTATTTATTTATTTATTTTCTCTCTTTCTCTTATTAAATTTCATGTACATACATTATTTCAACTTTTAATTATTTCTATATTATGATAAGAAGAGAGGAGAGAAACTGATATTTTTATATACTATACACAATAATGTAACAAAAGGATTTGTTATTTTATTTTATTGGGAATAATCATTTAAAGCGAATAGAAAGAATGCGAAAGATAACAGTTTTTACAGTTTAATTTCGATATCGAGCAATACAAACAATACCCTCAAATTTCAATTTCGACCTGATATACATGTTTTTAGGTCTTTTGAGCGTAAAAAGGTGATTTTTGGCACTCGGTCGAATAAATCTTCAAACGAGGGAACTTTAGAATCAAGGCAGTTGTAGTATGTAAATGATTTTTTCAAATTGTGGTAAAGTTTGGAAAACTGGAAGTGGGATATTGAGAATCGAAAGCGGGAAGTTCGAAACTGGAGGTGGGATAAAAGGTTCATATCTCAAAAAAGGTTCTAACAGTTTTTTTCTTTTTTCTTTTCTTTTCTTTCTTTTCTCTCTCTCTCTCTCTTTTTTTTTCTTTTTTTATTTATTTATTACATAAATAACTTTTATTGTGTATTTTAGCATTTATTATTTTGTTATTATAGTAAAATTGGCAGGTGTTCTGATTAGGTAAGTCAGCTACAGATAAAGATCTCGAATTAAGTGTTTCAAAAACTGCTTGAAGGATTATTATTATTATATATTTTTTTAATCTTCAAGACGTATGTATCAGTTTTCTTTTCTATCAGGTGTTTAATTTGTTAATTCAGTTTTTCAAGTCTTCTGACCACATTATTTCCAAAAGAGTGTGTAATATGCGTAGTGTGAGTAATGGAAGTTGTATGGCTGTTGCACAACAGATTTCTTTTTCGTCTTGTGAAATATTTTTATTCGAATAAAGGACACTGGAAGAACAAATGCCTAGAGATAATTGTGTTCTGTATCCCTGTTACTTATAGATCTTTTGAAGCGTCAGGCTTCTATGGTATTTATTTGTTTCCTCTCTAAAGCATCTTTTAGTAAAACATCGACAATAGGCTGAGAGAAAAAGCGGTAATATGTATTTTTCAACTTTGTTCGAGAATAAATTTATATATATATATTTAATTATCCTAGATTTGTAATCCCTGAATTTGAATACCATAGATATCTTATTCGTTAATTCTAGGTTCAATACGATAAACCCCCAGATACTTATACTTTATTAATACAGTAACTAGTGTGTTGTAGCCATCATACAACTTTCTTTTCTATTTTTTCTGTTAAAACTCATGCAATGCAAACTATTTTGTTAAAATTATTGTATATAGAAATTATTCTGTTATAGTGGGTGAGAACAGACGATTTTTATCTCAAAAACGCTTTACCCTAAATTTTAAAAGAACGCCATTTTTCTACCGTGCAGACAACACCTTAGGTTTATTTATTTGTTTATTTATTTACTTATTCATTTTATTTGATTATCCTTATTAATTAGCTAATTATTTATTTATTTTTAATAATGAAAAATAAAATCGATACCTTTGCTCGAAATAAACATAAATACATGGTTCAAACGTTCGTACTTCAGATATTGACGAGTATTTGAAAACTCATATTCAAAATGTACACCTTCCGGGTTTGTACACCCCGCCCCTCTTCCAGGAATGAAGCGATGCTACTACATATGAAAAAATGTAAATAAATAAATAAATAAATCTTTGCCTTTTTTTTTAATTATAAATAACGATTTTTATTTTTACATTGATTGATTTAAAAAAATCCCCCTTATGTACATAAAATGTTCAATGAAATTTTGTCCTAAGCCGCCATATTAAAGATTATATATATATATATATCGTAATAAAATTTAACCTTAAAATTTAGCAATTAATAGATTCAAAACAATACCAACACAACAAAAATAGAACTGATTTTAACTTATAGGTAAGATATATATATATCAAATTTTTGTATATCAAATTTTTGTAATAATTTATTGAAGGTGCAACTATATATAAATATGCATGAAATCGTCATGAAATCATTAGCTCTGTATTTGCAGTTCCACAATAACACACGCAGACAGTAGAGTAGAGGTTAAAGCCGATTGACTTCTCTAGGGTTTTTAGCGTGGGTGTGGAAGCCCGCAGTAGGTGGCTCTTTTTAAGAGGTTTTTATGCCATATTTACTCGTGTTTTGGAGAAAACCGCTGAAAACCCGGAACGGATGGGTCAACGAATGCGTCTTAGTATCGAACCCGGCACTTCTTGCCAATCTGCTTCGAGAGCAGCATACGACTACTTGTAAGGCGACAGACAGACTGGCCTACAGGCATCTTTTTAAAAATGTTCAAATCATGTTTCGGTCCTCTCAAAACTCGTGAATCTATTGGAAGTCGAATTCTCTTTAAGAAAATAATACGTTACGGTACTTAATAGAATTATATATAATTATTTAACTATTATACTGTTTCAAGTAATATAAAAAATCATTTTTCAATGTATTATGGTTTTGATGATATTCGAAGTACTTAGTACTACATAACTCAATGTAAATACATATATCGCATCTATTAAAAAAATAATAATAATAAATAAATAAACTATTTGATTTTATAAGCGAAAACACGAAAAAGATAAATAATAATAATAATAATTTCAATTATTATTACATTTTTTTACATTAATGTCTTTATTTTAAATATCTTATGACTTATTTTCATTAAATCGCAAATTAAAAATTTCATCTTAAAAAAATATTTTCTGTAGACTCTAAATAACATTATATATATATATATATATATATATATATATATATATATATATATATATACTTATTTTCATTTTATTGAAGAAAAAAGCTTCAGATGATTGTTGCGTGATATTTTTTCCCAAGACGGCAAGTATTTTAACATTTTAACCATCCATAGTTGCTTGGGGCAACCGCCTTTCATGTCTTCGAATTCCCACACAAGAAGTCACCCCCCATTGATTTACTTAATGACTTTTTACAGATAACTGATATGTGAGTAGACACAATGGCGTACAGTAACACAATCACAATACACTGGATATGGTACGTTCTAGGAAAATCTCAGAATGATAAAAACCTGGGGGAAAAAATCCGATTAGATTACTTGAACTTTTAATTAGAAGACACTAACTATTTTTAAAAAAGTGTGAAATGCTTTCTTAACAATGTGTTCACAAATATTTACATAATATGATTTTTTTTTTTTTTTTTTTTTTACTTTATTTATTTATTTATGTTTCAAAAAATAGCTATTTAAATTTATGAAAGTAGAAAATTGTCAACAGCTGTTGTTTTATCTTAGAAAGTTCCTACGAATAACTTTAGAATTTTAGAAAATTCGTTATTATCCAGATAAACATTCTTCCAAATATATTAAAAGTAAGTCCGAAATACTATACGGCTATTCATTCTCGCTACTAAAAATTCATTGAATCTATTTCAAATACCTTTGAAACTGTAAATTTTCATAAAGATAAAAAAATGACATCCCATGAAATACAGATAATTTATGTATATTTTAATAATTTTTTTGCAATTCCTAGATTGCACAAGGATGGAGTTAAATGTAGATAAATATCAATATAATATCAAAGTTCAAATTAGCATATAGGAAAATAAAAGTTATTTAATTTAGATGTTGTTGTGTGGCTTAAGGGCCGCTTGATTGCATTAGGTCCTAGGCGTATAGTTGGAATGCACTTCGTCAGGGTTCTTTCTGAGGGGTCCTACCCGTATTTGCCCACAGTATATTTGGAGAAAACTGCAGAAAACTCCGAACGACTAGATTGATGAGCGCGAACTGGGACCGAATCTGGTACTTTCCATCTACCAGGTTTGAGAGCAGAATTATTTGATTTAAAATTATAAATTACATAATTAAAAAAAGAAAGAACAGTAAAGTAAAGTAAACCGTAGAGTCGTTTTGCTACTGCTTCCTAATATTATATAGGAAGCTTGGGTATTATATAAAGTGATAAAAAATAATTACACAATATAATTTTCTATTTATTTATTTATTTTGTAACTTGTGTGACACTACATAGAATAGTCCATAACCCCCCCCCCCCCAGACATATCATTTTCTTATACACGGTAATATATTCGAAATAATTTTGTATGTCCATATATAAGAGAATAACACTTGTATTTTAAATTATTCATGAATTTAGAGTGTGTTACTAAAGAAATATTATTATAAATATAAAAAAATATATAAATAAATAAAACTTTTTTCAAAATTATCACAGGAAAAAATAAAAAATCCACTATTATGTTACTAAGTAAGTAAGAAGTATATGTTCTGTTAGCAAAGAAAAGAAAAGAGGAACAAAATCTAAGGAAAAAATAACAGTAAATGTTTAATAGTAATGAACCCTTCATCAGAATGAAAAGTCGAATTATTGTCTATGCAAATATTGATAAATTTCTTCATTTCTGTATGCTTAAAGATAAAAAATAAAATATATTAATGCCCCATTTTCCCATTTGACAAATGACATCGATTACATAATATTTTTTCAATTATGTAAAACTCAGAACGGTGAAAAAAACTCGTCAGGGGTGATCTTTTTCCCAGTTGAGCACCAATGTACGATTTCTCTCGTTTGCAGCTATAATAGCAAATTGTTAACGGTTATACTATCGCACAAGAATTTAATTGAGGTTAAAAATGAAGAATAAAATGGAATAAACTGTTTAATTCTAGGAATCAGAGAATCAAATAGAAAACAGCCATAAAAAACAAACATTACTCACAGGATGATACATTTGGAGTCACAAAGATTAAAACAAGCAAAATAATTCAAGGATTCAGTTCATAGCAAACAAAGTTCTATAACATTAGCAAAGTCAGACTTATAAACTAGTAATAAGTAATTTTATTTGCCTTTTAATTAGTCAAAAAAAAAAAAAAATGTCGTATCCACACACATCAAAAAGTTATCTTCTATAGACGAAGAAAGCACTCAAAAGTGTCACTATATATTACACTGAAAAATAAAAAAAAAATAAAAAAGGGAATAAATAAAATGTGATATAGAAAATAAATTGCGGCTCCAGTAAAATAGCTCTATGTCATCCATTACAAATTTTAGTTCCTTTTGCTAGCACGTTTAACACACTATTCTGGAGCGTTTTCCTATATTATCGTGGTTAAACTTATTTAACTTTGCAAATAAAATGCGAACACTAGAGGCGAGTTTTAGTAACGAGTTTACTAATCAATTCCAGAAATGAAAGTGAGAATTTCTAGCAATACAAAGTATTCATAATATAAATGTATCGTTTTACCATCTTGAAAATTATAGATTAAAATTTCTCCATCATTTCATCTATTCAGTTTATTAGTTTACCTTATATGCATAATACAGAAATCTAAAGTTCTTGTTTAGGGATTCATAAAATGGCTATTTATCCGTTCTAGACGAAAGCTGTACATATATATTCTTAATGTAATAGAAAAAAATTAGAAACATACTGTATGAAGATATGATTCTTCTCACTTTTCTATCCATGTGCTATTTTAAAACGCATTTATTATTTCAATATATAATAAGCATATAATATTTCATTTTACACTACTATTGAATTATAAATTAATACTACTTTTGAAAATTTTAAAACTTATAATATTAATTGTTATTAATTTCATTCGCATAAAGTAAAACTTGTAAGACTCAAAATTGTTTACTAAAATTTTGATTATACTTCTGCTCTTGTCGTTTCATTTTAGTCCGATGGAGGAGGTATGTCCTATATTACTAAATAAATATTTCGTGTTATTTCTATTTGTCTTAATTTTCTAAATATTACCTTTTAAAATGCATTTAAAATCTTTGTGCTGAGAGTTTTTAGAATACAAAATCACAGGATCTTTTTTACCAACTGCAAAAAATGCAAAAGGTGTTTCCTATGTTATGTTCTTTATAAAAAGTATGCTTTTAAAAATACCGATCGTAAACTTTAATACATTAGAAATATTTTGCAAGTTCCTATACCCCCATAAGTTACCCAAATTATACCATTTTTAACAGAGAATATGCCATAGAAAACTTGAAACACTTATACTAGCTTCAAGCCATTTAATAAATATTAGCGCGTGATCATGTAGGTTAATAGACAAACAAATAGAAAAGACGAAATGAATCCTTACCCTCTCTCAAATATTCTTAGAATCTTTTAAAGTGCATTTCACGACTGAAAACGCATAATCGCATAATATTTTAGGACAAATGAAATCAAATATATAAGATGTAGCGAAGATGGCATTATTATTATTTTAGTATTTTTTATACGTATTAGCAAGTAAAAGTTGTTAACCAATAGCCCCATTATTTTTTTAATTAATTAATTCAAGTAATTAAATTTATCTTTTAAATTACTTCCAAATTTTTAATATTATATTAATAAGAAAAAGTAGTCTTAAATTAGGGAATACCCTACTATTCTTTTACATTCTACTTTCTATACATTATTCTTTTTATTTTGCAAATTTATCACCCTGTAATTATGAAATATAAATATATATAATAATTATTATTATTATTATTATGAGTTTTACTTGAGTTTTTACTTTTCTTACAATGAACTTTAAACGAAAATATTTTATTATTATTATTATTATTATTATTTTATTAAATTTAAATGAAAAAAAAAAAAAAAACTAATAATAATTTATTACTTTTTAAGATTCTTACTAAGTAACAGCTATAAAAAATTAACATTAATATAAAGCATTGTGCTTAAATTATTTTTTCAGTTTATTAATATATTTTGCCCTGTATCATTTCAATTAAATCAGGATAAAATATAAAAAAATAAAATAAAATAAACTTAACGAAAACCCAGATAGTTTATTATTTTCAAATTATTATTAGATAATAACGAGAAAAAATTGTTTTTTATAATAATAAATTATTTTATTGTATGAATAAATCAATTGTATTTTTTAATTTTTGTCGTATTACATTTTCAAAGCAATCTTTTCATTACCCATCATACTATAGATATTGGGTTCTTAGGCAGTCATACATTTTTTCATCCACCGTTTTTTAACATTTCTACGCGTTTTCAGATGTGAAGAATGTAAAAATCATAATATTGATGTGGTTTCCGTTTTTTAGTTCGTTTGTGTGTAAGTTAATTAGTATGTGTGCACGACATTACAAGAACAATAAATTTTTTAAAGAAATTAAAACTTCTTATGCATTAAGAAATTAATTTTAATAAGCTATTTTTGAGTACTGGATTTTTTTTTATTATTGCTTATAAAAATAAATTTAAAGTAAAAAAAAAAAAAAAAAAAAAAAAAAGGAAAAGGAAAATCAAACAAATAGAAAGACGAAATGAAGTCATAGTCACTCGAAATCATTCTTAGAAGCTGTTAAAAAGCATTTCAAAACTGAAAAAGCATTTTCATTTACAATTATTAATTATTCGATTTTTTGCCAATCACTAGATTTCCCGGAGACTTTTTTCCCGGAGACTTTTTTTCCGGTTTTTTTTTTTTTTCTTTTCTTTTTGGTGGCATCTTTCGGATGACTTTCGTTCCGCCAATCGCCTTTTATACA
This sequence comes from Salticus scenicus, assembly GCA_963930645.1. NCBI lineage: Eukaryota > Metazoa > Arthropoda > Arachnida > Araneae > Salticidae > Salticus > Salticus scenicus. The sequence continues at coordinate 123,514,879 of OZ005651.1, read as the reverse complement.
GTAAATTTTTTAATTTAATTTAATTTAATTTTCTTTTTTCTCTGGCGACTTTTTTTCGGCAATTTTTCCGCCAGTCTATTGGTCTCTTACAATAAACTTGCAGATACTATACAACTATCAACATAATCTTGCATAAAAAAATAATTTAATATAATTTAACCATTCTATATTAGTCACATGTGCGATCTATCTCACAGTTAGTTATTTCTAGAATGAAGCCACTACCGTTTTTGTTAGTGAATTAAAATAGATATATTCTGAAAATAAATAAAATTTTATATTTCACATAATTGGTAAATGGAAATATTTATTACTGTTTATTACTATTAGCTATTTATTTATTACTGGAAATATTTATTACTGTTTATTGTTGTTAACTATTATTATACGCTTTTGAAACAATATGAAAAGTCATTAACAGCTTAATTCGAATGAACATCTTAAATGACTTTTAAGAAATAATAATGCAATATATATAAGAAATATTTTTAGGAGTGAATTATTTAAAATGGGAACATAATTTGATAAACCAATGTAATTATAATCGGAAAATACTCTTATATTGAAACATTAATTAAGTCATACAAATATTAATTTTACTCTAATTGTTTTTATATAAGTTAGCGAGTGAAAAACAAACTTACAGGTATAGTTAAAAGTGAACAGTTAATATAAATATTAAGTTTATTCATTATTAACATCCTGGGACGGAAAACTTTTTAAAAGTATTAAGCATATTTAATAATGACTATCAAAAAATGTTATTAAATCATCCGCATTTAATAATCTATAAAAAGAAAAAATAATATTTCTCATTAACCATTTAAAAATATCTTTTTAATATTTATATGTGTATACGTACATAAAGAAAAAATATTATTAACCGTGCAATTATTTACTTTAAAAAAGTATGAATAAAGAATGATTTTTATAGATTTTAATCATTTCGTAAGTTTTTATTTTAAATTGTGTATGAAATTAAAATGTTTTATTGAGTGCTGATGTGCATTGCACTTAAATATACGTGCTTGTCCTCTCATACACTTTTATAAGAGTGTGAAGTTTTGTGCTTAAAAAAAATAACATCTCACTTTATACTATTTCCTTACATAAGATAAGTAATGTTTTCTTATATTTTCCCTCCATCATTTCCCCAATGAAAAAAATCTCCCTTTTTTCCCCTTAAAGAACGCGCGGAATTCTTCAAAGTAGCGGAGTACAAAATCAAGGCTCACGCCTACCCCAAAAGTGGGGGTGAAATTTTCTCCAAGATGATGGGAAATTCCGGTCTTTTCACGTACCTAGGAAAATTCAAGTACGGTTGTCAGAGAGTTAAAGCTCACAAATGATTTTCCAATAAAAACTCTTCCTTTCCCAATACCTCAAGCTCTGCAAAACGAAGCTCTCAATCAAATTAAAGAACTTGCAGATGCTAATATCATTGAGCGTAGTTGCTCCGATTGGGCCTGTCCCATCCTTTTGGTAAAAAAGAAACCGGATGGTTCAGGAAAACAAAGATTCAGACTAGCTTTAGATCTAAGAATGCTAAACACGGTAATTCAGGGTTCTTCTCACCCTTTACTAAAAATTCAAACTATTATTTCAAATTTATCATCATATAAATATTTTACATCATTAGATTTTCAACAAGCATATCATCAAATCGGTTTACCGGAAAAATTTCAAGATTATGTTACTTTTACATCAATGTTTGGTTCATATAAATATAAACGTTTATGTTTTGGTCTTAAAACAGCTAGCTCTATTTTTCAATCACTTATGGATAGTCTTTTAGATGAAATTCAGGAAGATGGAATCTATTCCTATCAAGATGACTTAATTTTAGGGGCTAACTCTTTTGAAGAAACAATGTTTAAATTAAGGAAAGTATTCGATGTTTTAAAAAAATACAATTTAACTTTAACTCCAAACAAATGTTCATTTCACAAAACAGAAGTAGATTATTTAGGTTTTCACATTCAAAATCATACAATTTCTCCGGTGCAGGCTAATATTATTAAAATTAATTCATTTCCTGTACCCACTACTAAAAAACAGGTGAAAAGATTTTTAGGGCTTGCTACTTATTATAAATCATTATTACCAACTTTTTCTCAAATCGTCCAGCCATTAATTGACTTAACCAAACCTAAAGTCACTGTTAAATATTTAAGGAAATTAGCGTACCGTAACAATCTTGATGCAGACATGACCGGAAGGCTTTTCTCTGGATGGAAGATGGTGCAAATAGCCTTGTTATCAAGAATTAAAGTAAATTTTCTTCCAAATATGTAATCATAGAATTTTTTACAGGCCCACACTACAGCAGTTGCCTCTCGATCGAGTTGACTATAATTTCTCTCAGCAGCAGTCAAACTCCTGGATGCGAAAGCAATTGGGCGTTCAGTTCCATCAGGCATTGTATGAGATAAAACTCCTGAGAGTCCGAAGGGACTGGCATCAGTAGCTAAAGTAACTGGGAGGTCAGGATTATATGGCACAAGGACTTGATTACTGGTAATAACTGATTTCGCATTTAGGAAAGCAGCTTTGGCGACGATAGGAGAATGAAATGGCCGAACTTACGCAGTTAATAGCAACTCTTCAAGAATTCGTCGATAAAATCAAAAGTACTCCAGAATCGAAACGTAGTACTAAAGATGTTCTCGCTACACAAAATTTATCTTTTGATCAATTTGATGAATCATCTGAAACTTTTGACTGTTATGCACAGAGACTGGAAAATTATTTCAAATTAAAAGGATTATCGGCCGACGATGCCGAAACCGAAGAACTAAAAGTTCTCGTGTTAATAAATTGTCTTGGATCAAGACAATATCAACTACTTTCAAGTCTCACTGCTCCTGATTTACCTTCAACGAAAACATTCAATGAACTTCTGTCATTGCTCAAACAGCATTTATCACCAAAACCAAATGTTTTAACAGAACAACATAAATTTTTTTCAAGACTTCAGAATTCCGGTGAGTCAATATCAAATTTCATTTCTTCACTTAAAGATCTAACAAAAAATGCTGAATTCGTATCTGCATGCCATTCAAATGATTGTTCTAAATCGATGCTAAATTTGTTATTACGTTCTCAATTTATTCGAGGTTTATCCGATTCTGATATACGAGAAAAATTATTACAACAAGGTGATATAACATTTGAAAAAACAATAGAAATCGCTTTGGCCATTGAAGCTGCAAAAATTGAAAACAAAGAAGTGTACAAGAGTGCTTTTTCAACTTCTGTTAATAAAATATCCAACATTAATAAAAATAAACGCCTTCCTCAAACCAGAAATGAAAATTCCAAAACCAAAAGTAGATCAAAATCACCCATGAAATCTAAAAGTGTTAATTTAAAAGAGCTTGGATTGGAAGGATTGTGTTTACATTGTGGTAAATCTAATCATAAAACTCAAAAATGTTTTCTAACCAATAAATTACGTTCCAAATCTTGCAAAAAACAAGGTCATTTGGCTTCAGTTTGTATTTCAAGCTTAATAAAAAATAAAGTAAACAATCAAACTGTCAACAACATAATGCATGATTCGGATAATTTAATTGTAAATCAGATTTATGATGTGTTTTCTAATGATTATGCAAATGATGATAAGATGTATGCTACAGTTAAATTAAATGGGGTTGAACAACGGTTTGAATGTGATTCAGGAAGCAAAGTAAGCATAATAAATGCTGATGAATTCAAAAAATTAAAGCTTAAAGTTCCAATTCAGAGAACAAATGTGTCTTTTCGCAGTTATACAGGTCAAATTTTCAATCCACTTGGTATTGTTAAATTAAATGTTTCATATCAAAATAAGTCTAGTTATGAAGATTTATATGTTGTGTCAAATCAAAAAAGTTCCATTCTAGGACGTGATTGGATACGGAATCTGAATATAAATTTACATGATCTTAATCAAATTTCAAATGACACATATGTTGACATTTCTGTTTCAAAAATTATTGATTTATACTCTGATGTGTTTGAATCTAAGATTGGTTGTATTCCTGATTATACATGTTCATTAAAATTAGAGCCAGATGCTAAGCCAGTTTTTGTTAAAGCTCGTACAGTTCCATATGCTTTAAAACAAAAAGTTGAACAAGAACTTGATAAATTAGAGGCAGAAGACATAATCGAAAAAACTGACTTTTCCGAATGGGGAACACCCCTTGTAGATGTATCAAAACCAGATGGCTCTGTACGTATTTGTGCAGATTTTAAAGTTACAGTTAATAATCAACTTCAAAATGCACGACACCCATTTCCTAGAATTGAGGACATTTTTAATAAATTGCGTGACGGAAAATTTTTCTGTACTCTAGACATTCATAAAGCATACTTACACATGAAAGTCGATAATGAAAGTGCCAAAATTCAAACCCTTTCAACCCATCGTGGTACATATTTAGCAAAAAGGCTATTCTTTGGTATTAAAACTGCTCCTAATGAATTCCACAAATTTATAGATCAGTTTGTTCAAGATTTAGATGGTACTGTTGCATATTTTGATGATATTATTATTCAAGGTAAAGACAGACAGGAATGCCAACAACGTCTATTCAATGTATTAAATAAATTAAGAGAATTTAAATTACATCTCAATCTTGCAAAATGCAAATTTTTTGAAGAAAAAGTTCAGTATTTAGGACACATTATCAGCGCTACTGGACTCCAGAAATCACCAGACAAAATCAAAGCCATCTCTGAAACACCTCGACCTAAAAACATTGATGATGTCCGTAAATTTATTGGTCTAGTAATGTATTATTCAAAATTTATTCCAAATGCTTCCAGTGTTCTTCATCCATTAAATAACCTCTTATGTAAAAACAGACGTTTCAAATGGACAGCTCAATGTGAAGCTGCTTTCCTAAATGCGAAATCAGTTATTACCAGTAATCAAGTCCTTGTGCCATATAATCCTGACCTCCCAGTTACTTTAGCTACTGATGCCAGTCCCTTCGGACTCTCAGGAGTTTTATCTTGTGATAACCCCCCCTTCCTCCACCGAGTCTTGTTGGAGTTCCCATGAACGTGATTGACGGACGAGACGGAAAGTCTGGACTTTTGAAAAGAGTGTTGACTAGCATGACTTTTTGAATTTTTCCGACACCATTCATCCTGATTTCACGCTTTCCTTTGACTTTCCGACGACTCTAGCACATCCCATGGGTGTGGTAGACAGGTAGACCACGCTAACTGTCAAGCGACTGGCCGGCAAGGGTCCTAGGAGTGGTCTAGAGTCCGGAGGAGCCTATCGGGAGCCGGATTGCATCAGGGGCTGATCCCCTCTCTCAAGTCCCGGAGACGGCAGACGAGGAAAGAGGATAGAGAGGAGCTTGAGAATTAAGAAGAGTTAGATTGATCTTGGAGATCTGAGTGGAGGCAGGAGCCTGATATGGTCTAGAAAAAATTTTTATTAGGCATGAGGCCTATCGATTATAGATTCTGTTTTCTTTTAATTGTAAATATTGTAAAATTGTGTAACTATTACTTCATTAAACCAGATAATAATCTGAATGGCTTTTCATTCCTGCCCCATCTTTGTTATTTTTTTTAATTGATCTTAGCTGTATTATTGGCAACGCTACCACAGCTAAGATAATTGGTGGCAGCTGTAGGATCCATTTGAACTACTGTTAAAGTTCATGATCCAATGCCACTCTTCGACGTTGACAGTAAAAGATTTGATACGTGTGTGCAGTTTGGATGAAACATCGCTCCTGTTGACGTACAGCCGAGAAGGACAAGTGACGACTCATTGTTCCAGTTCTCCGAGATGTCAACAAAAACAGGTGAGTCCCATTCTCTTTACTACGGAGAGGTCATTTAATTAATCGTTTTATTTTAATTTAAAATTGTCGTAGGTTTTAAAAGTTGGGAAATTTTTTATCTATGTCAAATTCTATGAAGTATTTAGATACGTCAATGTTGTAGAGTAGGGTAACATTTATTTAAATTGCATTGATTTTTTGTATTTTTTAATTATGTTTAAATTGTTTTTAAAATATATTTTGAAATCAACTTACTAGTTTTGATGTATAAGAATTAATCGCGAGAAACTCAGTTGTAAACAGAAAAATTATATTCTGATTTTAAAGACAATATTAGTTGTTATTTTGTTTTTAAAATTGACTTAAAAATAGAGTTTAATGCTATCGAAATTTTTAATAATTTCTGAATTTTGAACTTATGTGTCAAAAGGAAACTAGGTAAATTGATATCGAGGAAAAGTATGAGAATTTTATTTAACTTTAGCGGAAATTGCTAAAGTTGGAAAATATTTGCACTGTTAAAATTATCGGATATAAAAATAAATTAAATTAGCACTGAAATTAACGGGATTTGTTAATTGGGAAATCAGTCATAATTTATTTTTCTTGCTATTAATGTGAGTGGGTTTTATTATATCTGGGATAATTGAAAAAATTGTGCTGAAAGTTGATATTTCTCTTTTCTATGTATTTATTGTATTGTATGATATTTGGTGTGTAATTTTAAATTCAAGTACAGAATTAGAAAATTTTTAAATTTAGGAGCTAGTTTAATTTTATTATTTCGGGCAAAATGTCTAATTTTGAAGATGTCCTTAGCGGTCAAAATCGCACTGTTTTATTAGCGTTAGCTAGGGAATTTGACACAAATGTGTCAGAAAAAGATCGGATCAAGGTGATGAGACAAGCTATATTAAAAGCGCCGGATTACACCGAAAAAGAAGCTAAAATCTTCCTGGAAAATATTCTTCGACAGGAAGAAGAACGGATAGAACGTGAAAAACAGGAAAGATTAGAACAAAAAGAAAACCGGGAATTTGAGCTAGAAAAATTACGATTACAGGGCGCTGTAGAAAACGTTAGTATAAATTCGGGAGGCTCCGGTTTAGATTGCACGCCTGTAAATAAAGTGAATTTAAAAGATGTTGTACCTAAATTTGATCCAAAAGTTATGGATATAACTCTTTTCCTAATGATTTTCGAGCGTCAGGCTCAGAGAGAAAATTTAGATGAAAGCAAATGGGTTTCTCAGTTGTTCACTTTGGTTCCAACTGAAATCGCAGAGTTATTAATAAAAGAACCAGCTGAAAAAGCCGATGATTTCCAACATATAAAAAAATTATTGTTAAAAAGATATAGGCTAGGTGCAAATGCATTAAAGAAAAAATTCGAAGAACATACCCGTAAGCCCTTTGCTTTGTGGTCGGACCTTGTTTACGAATTAAGGGGTTATATGGAAAACTGGTTAGAGACCGTAGCCGTAAAAGACTACGATTCGCTTAAAGAACTTATTCTTACAGAACAGTTGAAAAAAAGGGTTCCCTTAGAAATCCGCGATAAATACCTAGATGAATGGGATAATTTTAAATCAGCGAGTGAACTAGCCGAAAAATGTGATATGTACGAAAGTATACGTTCTGAACACATTAGAAGTGGATCAAAAATTCATGAGAGACGTCAGTTCGGAATTAATAAATTCACGGGAGGCAAATCATATAGGGAGCAGAAGGCACCTGAGGGGAATTCAAAAAAAGAAAACCTATCTAAAAATTATGGGAAAAAGGAGATTGATCGTGAGAGAAATCGCGATCCAAATTTTGATAAGAAAAGAGAAGTTATTTGCTATTACTGTAAACAGAGCGGTCACATAAGACCTCAGTGTTTAGAACTAAAAAAGAAAAACGCTAGCGAAGTTATAAATCATGTAGGTGCAAGTGCAGAATTAGCTGAGTGTTTTAGGCCCTATATGGATAAAGCTATAATTAATGGGGTCGAACGCACTTTCCTCAGAGACACAGGTGCCGGAATAGATGTCTGCGATCGAAGCTGGGTAAAACACGAGGACTTTTTAGGCGAAGTGACGTGGCTGCGGTCACCAATCGACGAAGCTTGTAAATGTTTCCCCTTGGCTCGCGTAACTCTGGAAGGAAAATTTGGTCGAATAGTGACGAAAGCAGCCGTTAGACCCAAAAATTTAGCGCAAAATTATTATTTATTGGGAAATAAAACTGCAGAGCTTTTAAATCAACCCCAAGAAAATCTAGAAGTTGTAAATGCTGTTATTACGCGAAGTCAGGCTGAACAAAGCAGAGTACGAGAAGTCGAGATTGAAAGGGGCTCAGAATTACCCCCTCCCAATGAAAGAGAAATGGGGAGTTCGATGATTGACACACCGATAAAGAAATTGGAGGAGGACTTAATAATACCTCCCCTTCCTGCAGGCGAAAGTTTTGAGTTAGAAAAAGTAACAGCTGACCAGTTCTGCGAAGAGCAAAAGAAATGTGAGTCGCTTAAATCTATTTGGGAAAGGGCAAGGAGTCCAAATGATAAAGAATTTGAAATCAGAAAAGGCAGACTAGTAAGGATTTCGGCATCGAAACGCGGAGATGTTAGAACTCAGCTGTGTATTCCAAAAGTGTTTAGAGAAAGGATTATGACATTATGTCACGACGAAGTGTCGGGTCATCTGGGGGCTACAAAAACAAAAAATCGGGTTCTGAAATGTTATTTTTGGCCTAACTGTTATCAAGATATTGAGAAGTATGTACAGAGTTGCGATACTTGCCAGCGGGTAGGAAACAATCGTGATAAAAAAAAACATCCGATGCAATGTGTGCCTATTATTTCAGAAGTTTTCTCAAAATTAAATATAGATGCGGTGGGTCCTTTACCTGTTAGTGTTAAAAATAATAGATATTTAATTACGGCGATATGTGTAGCTTCTAAATACCCGGATGCGATACCCGTTGAAAATATTACATCGACATCCGTGATTGATGCGTTATTACACATTTTTGCTAAGACAGGATACCCAAAGGAAATTCAAAGCGATTTAGGAAAATCTTTCACGAGCGAGTTAACCACGGAATTTTTTAATCGGTTCGGGATTAAAGTTAGGCACAGTTCTATTTGCCATCCGGAAAGCAATGTCGTTGAACGACTTCATTCGACGTTGAAAAGAGTTCTAAAGGCGTTATGCTTAGAGAACGGAAGGGATTGGGAGGCAAATTTGCCGATGGCTTTATTCGCGTTGAGAACGGTGCAACACGAAAGTACGGGATTTAGTCCTGCGGAACTAGTGTTTGGAAAGGATCTGAGGATGCCGTTAAATATAGTTTATGATAATTGGCTAGATCCTGGGGGCACGGATCAAAACGTAGTGGCTTACATCTTAAATTTAGTAAACCGTTTGAAACATTGTCAAGAATTGGCTGTGAAAAGAATGGGCGAACAACAATCGAAAAGAAAAGCATGGTATGACAAAAATGCAGTTTCGAGAAAGTTCAGAGTGGGAGATAAGGTGCTAGTGTTAGCTACATCTAAACCCAATAAAATGGCGGTGAATTGGATAGGCCCGGGTACAATAACAGGCGTAATATCGGAAACAAATTATACTGTTGACCTACCAGATAGAAGAGACAAGTCCACAATTTATCATGTAAATCTCATTAAACCTTATTTCAGTAGACCCGAATTTGTTAACGTTATAATCCAAGAATCGGAGGAACTAGTGGAAAACGAGTCCGAAATTCCTTATCCGTTAACAGAACCGACTCAGATAGACTTTGATGAAATTGTTAATGGAAATGAAATACAGTGTCGGGCGAGTCCGGCTCAAATAGAAAAATTTCGGAGGGTGATTGAGAAACATAAAAGAGTGTTTTCTACTGACCCAGGGAAAACGCATTTAATAGAAATGGATATTGTGCTGAACGATGACATTCCGGTAAGAGCTAAGCCCTATCGCATGTCTCCAAGACAAACGGCCATTTTAAAAGTAGAAATTCAAAGACTGCTTGAGTTGGGAGTGATTGAAGTCGGGCAATCTGATTATACGTCCCCTATGATTCTCGTAGAGGTCCCAGGAAAGGATGTGCGTCCGTGCGTCGATTATAGAAGATTAAATTGTAAGACTAGAACAGAGTTTTTTCCACTCCCAAATGTTGAGGAAACGGTCGAGAAAGTATGTGCGGCAAATTTCATCACCGTGATGGATTTAACGAAGGGCTATTTTCAAATACCGTTAACTGAGAGAGCGCGACGATACGCCGCGTTTGTCACACCATTTGGCGTGTATATCCCTAAAGTAATGATGTTTGGGCTTGTGAATGCCCCTTTTTATTTTTGCAAACTAATATCGCAAGTTTTGGGAGGGCTGGAAACTTTCGTGAGGCCGTATATTGATGATATAGCGATATTTTCACCGGATTGGGAAACACATATGAAGAATTTAGATGAGGTATTACAGAGACTAAGTGACGCTAATCTTACAGTGAAGCCCTCTAAATGTCATTTCGCTCAAAAACACGTTAAATTTCTTGGACACGAGGTGGGGTCTCAAAAACGATCGCCCAGTGAAGTGAAAATAAAAGCGGTCAGAGAGTTTCCTACTCCGAGTACGAAAACGCAAAAAAGGGCGTTTTTAGGAACAGCGGGGTATTATGCCCGTTACATAAAAGATTACGCGGTGAAGGCTGCCCCTTTGACAAATGCTCTGAAAGGAAGGGTCAGAAAAGAGAAGGTGGAGTGGACAGCTGAGTGTCAAACGGCATTTGACGAGCTGAAATCTGACTTGACACGGAGTCCCGTTCTTTATTCCCCAGATTTTACTAAGCCGTTCATTGTGCAGACGGACGCGAGTTTGTTAGGCGCCGGCATAGTCTTATCACAAATTCAAAACGGAGAAGAGCACCCCATTCTCTATCTGAGTAAAAAGTTCTCAAAAGCTGAACAAAATTACAGCACTATCGAAAGAGAACTCGCAGCTATTGTTTATGGCCTAAAAAAACTGAATCATTATTTGGATGGGCAGCAATTTGTGATTCAGACAGATCACAATCCGCTTACGTACTTAAAAAAATGATGGGATCAAATTCACGTCTTACTCGTTGGGCGTTGTGTTTACAACAATACAATTTCTCGATAGAACACAAGCCTGGGAAAAAGCATTCTAATGCAGATGGGTTGAGCAGACTGCATCTGATTGAAAATATAAATCAATAAAGAGAAAGAGAAATCTTGTGTAAATAAATTTAAGGATTAATAGTAACAATTTTTTTTTTTTTTTCTCTTTTATATTGTTATAATTTTTAATTGGAATAAATGTACCTAATTTTTATAAATGGATTCATTGAATATGGTTTAGAGAAAAATAAATTATTTTTTTTTTTCTTATTTTACATGTTTTTATTTTATTTTAGTTTAAGTGAATGTAATGTTAATTTGAATCTCGTGAGAATTTTAATAGTGTGTTCTGGTTTTGTCTCATAGAGTATAATTTTTCACTTAAAACTGAGTATATGGGTCAAATTTTTGTTTTATTTTTAAGTTTATGAAAAATTTTGGGGCTTCGACCTCTCCATGGTAAGTGTAATTGGGGCCCTGTTTTCTGGATGTAAATTCCTTTGTATTAAGGAAATTCTTTTAGGGGGGAAGAGTTGTGATAACCCCCCCTTCCTCCACCGAGTCTTGTTGGAGTTCCCATGAACGTGATTGACGGCCGAGACGGAAAGTCTGGACTTTTGAAAAGAGTGTTGACTAGCATGACTTTTTGAATTTTTCCGACACCATTCATCCTGATTTCACGCTTTCCTTTGACTTTCCGACGACTCTAGCACATCCCATGGGTGTGGTAGACAGGACGGCGCCACGCTAACTGTCAAGCGACTGGCCGGCAAGGGTCCTAGGAGTGGTCTAGAGTCCGGAGGAGCCTATCGGGAGCCGGATTGCATCAGGGGGCTGATCCCCTCTCTCAAGTCCCGGAGACGGCAGACGAGGAAAGAGGATAGAGTGGAGCTTGAGAATTAAGAAGAGTTAGATTGATCTTGGAGATCTGAGTGGAGGCAGGAGCCTGATATGGTCTAGAAAAAATTTTTATTAGGCATGAGGCCTATCGATTATAGATTCTGTTTTCTTTTAATTGTAAATATTGTAAAATTGTGTAACTATTACTTCATTAAACCAGATAATAATCTGAATGGCTTTTCATTCCTGCCCCATCTTTGTTATTTTTTTTAATTGATCTTAGCTGTATTATTGGCAACGCTACCACAATCTCATACAATGCCTGATGGAACTGAACGCCCAATTGCTTTCGCATCCAGGAGTTTGACTGCTGCTGAGAAAAATTATAGTCAACTCGATCGAGAGGCAACTGCTGTAGTGTGGGCCTGTAAAAAATTCTATGATTACATATTTGGAAGAAAATTTACTTTAATTCTTGATAACAAGGCTATTTGCACCATCTTCCATCCAGAGAAAAGCCTTCCGGTCATGTCTGCATCAAGATTGTTACGGTACGCTAATTTCCTTAAATTGTTAAATATTTACTGTTTTAATATACTAATAAAGATGTAATAATTTGAAATATCGAAGACACGGAACCCTGCGTATTCGTTTCATGTTTGTTTATTGAACAAAGCGTAGTAGTAGAAGTAGGAGTAGTTAATATATAGTATAGTAAAAGTAGAAGTAGAAGTATATACACAACAGTCACCTTTAAGTGGACACAGAAACATCAAGAAATTTTTAAAAAATTGCAACAATTATTTTTCAAACCTCCAATTGTTAGATTACCTGACTGGAACAAAAAATTTTTTGTGAATACAGACGCATCAAAAGTTGCAATTTCAGGTGTACTTATGCAAAAATTTGGCGATAGACTTTTGCCCATTGCATATTTTTCAAAATCATTAAAACCCTCTGAACAAAAATATCCTGCATTGAAACTAGAATTAATGGCCATACATAGATCTGTACTTGCATTTAAATACTATTTATATAATCGAAATTTTGTAATTCTTTCGGAGAGTGCACCTTTAAAAAAATATAAGAAAACAACAAATCCTGCAGACATTACCACTAGATGGCTTATGGACCTTTCTGAATATTCTTATTCTTTTGAACATATTCCTGGTTCTAGCAATATTTTAGCTGATTATTTGTCCAGATGTAACTTAGATGAAAACCAAGAAAACCTTTCTACTAATCCGAAGATTGTTTTTGAAGAGAATCTTCCTGTCATTCAAAATGATCCTGATAAGGTGAGTACAAATGGTCATGAAAATTATGAAAAAGGTAAAAATAATTATCAATTAAACTTTCTTATTTCTGGCCAAAATGGCAATACAGGTCCCCTCCTGGAAATATCAAATAATATTTTTGTGTTTGAACAGAAAAAGGATGATAAATTATCTCCAATATATAATGAAATTTTAAGAAAAGGATCATCTAAGAAGTTTTCTAATTTTTTTATACATCCTGATACTAAAGTTCTAATGATAAAAAAGTATGACACTTGCAATGACACATATACTTACTGTATTGTTGTGCCAGAAAAATTAAAAGCTAAAACATTAACTATTTCTCATTTATCACACTTCGGATTCACAAAAACTTACGAATTTTTATCATCTAGATTTTTTTGGAGAGGAATGTACAACGACACATTAAATTTTGTTGCATCTTGTACAAATGGTTTACAATCAAAACATCATCGTATACTTAATGCACCTTTACAGCCAACCTACACACCAAAATTTCCTGGACCTACTATATCTACTGATTTGTTAGGTCCTTTCGAAAATGGTCAATCCATATTGACCGTAATTGACCATTTCTCAAGACATGCAGAACTTTATCCCTTAACGGATACATCTGCACAAAAAATTGTTAAATGTTTATTTTCTTACATATCCACACATGGTCGTCCATCTGTAATTCTTTCAGATCTTGGACCCCAATTCACGTCACATGTTTATAACAATTTCAACGACGCACTAGGTATCAAAATTTTACACTCTTCTGTTGCTCATCCACAAAGCAACGCTATTTCTGAAAGGTTAAACAAAAGCATAAAATATTCCATAAAAACACTTCTACAAGAAGGACACACATTTGCAAATGCTATCAATATTCATAAATCCTTGTATAATGGATCAAAACATTCCTCTACACAATTTTCACCAAATTTCCTACACTTTGGCAGAGAATTATCGTTAATTTTTGATACATATGATTCTCAGTGCAACCAACCATTCCTTGATAGAAATGTTGATGTTTATAAACTAATGCATGACCTTGATAAAATTTATCATAAAACTTACAATAATATTAAAATGTCTCAAGAAAGAAGCTATAACTATTATCAAAGAAAAACAAAGTTAAGAAACATTTTCGAAAAAGATATAGTATATTTAAAATCTACTGACAGATTTAGACTTAAATATTATGGTCCTTTTATTGTATTTAAAAAGCATTCACCAGTTGTATTTTCAATAAAAAGAATAAACTACCCTGATGAGTCTGCATTTAAGGTACATGTGGATAGACTGTTGCTAGCTCCACCCAGAAACACACATTTAGTTGATAACTGTGCTACAAATGATCAAAACACTTTTCAAAACATATCAACACCTACACACTCATATAATCTACGTCCAAGACAAAAATGCACACCAAATAATTTCAATACTATTCCAAAATCTACACACTCATATTATTTGCGTCCAAGGAAAAATAAGGCAAATCCTTAAAAAAAAAAAAAAAAGTGGAACGAGTTACCATTGCAGGGGTACCACTGCAGGGGTAAATTTATTGTCATAAAAATCATATACTCATAAATGACCTTTACACTTTATTTATTTAATATTTATAATTTGAAATTTTATTTTACAATCAATATATCAGTTTCTCAAAAGATATTCTTAACAGCATTTCTATTACATGGTTTAAAAAAAAAAAAAAAAAAAAAGAGGAATATGTAAGCGTTTTTGCTGTAATTCCTATGCGCAAAGGATCTTTGTTGTGCTTACTGCATCATTGCATGCCATTATTGGCGGGCCCACTTTTTGCATGTTCAAGGGTGCAATTGGCATAACAATATTGCTCTAGAATGTTGCATATTCTTTATTCAAATCGATATGTTTGTCGCATAAAAAAAAAAAAAAAATGCTATAACAAGGATATAAATATATATATATGAAAGATATGAAATATAAGAAATAAAAAGAAGTAAGAATTAAATTAACATTTTCAGAGTTTCAGGGTATTCTGGTTATATTTCAAAGTAATATGGCGAAATAAATTAAAGGAGATTTCATATTAAGCTGTAAGATTAAAGCATAAAAAATAATGAATGGAAAGTGAAGTCGCGTCACGATCATATGAAATAAATAAGTTAATCATTTAAGTATTTTGATGTCTGGAAATAGCTTTATAATTGGCTTGGAAATTAATTTAATAAGCGCTGAGCAGATATAACGCAATAAATAACGGTTAATGAGTTTAAAGTGCGGGTTGATTAGTTCATAGCAGATGCAAAGCAATAAATGATTTTTAATGGTTTGGCGAGCTTGGCAAAGAAGAGCGCCGACCGCGCCGACCAGATTTCTGAGGTCTGCAGAATATAAAAATATATCCAATAAGACATAATGAGAAGGCAGGAAAAAGCGTTGTTTTTTAATAAAATGACCAATTAAAGAAAATGGGTGGGAACTATAACATCGCCAAATTACACCAAAAATTACGGGTATAAAAGCCCAAACAGTAAACAAACGGAGGGATTTGACACGGTCTTGACTTGCTAGACTTTTCCATAGATCATCTTTGTTTTTTTCTTGACAAATACTATTAAAATAGCTTAACCAAGCTTCAAATTGAATGCCGACATCGGGATTAAATTCAATGATGTTTAGTTTATCATCATTAGCACCTGCATTTCCTGTCCCGTTATTCAGGTTTGAATCTTCGGAATCTTTCGACATGATGAAATAAATTTAATAAAATATAATATCCCAATTAAAATATCACTTTGTACTAAAAAAAAAAAATTTGTTTCCGAAACTTCTTTAAATTACTTAAATAGAAAATAAATTGAAATATAAAATCATCAAAAATTCTTCAAATTACTTAAATAGAAAATAAACTGAGCTATAAAATCATCAAAAATTCTTCAAATTACTTAAATGGAAAATAAACTGAAATATAAAATCATCAAAAATTCTTTAAATCGAAAATAAATTGAAATATAAAATCATAAAAATTTCTTTAAATTACTTAAATAATCATCAAAAATGTACTTGGTATCTGCAAATTAATGAAATAAAACAGGAATTAAAATATATGATATACTTATAATATGAAATCACAAGTTTTAAAATAGAATTACACTATACTATAACCCGTTTTTTAAAAGAGAAGAAAAAAAATTATTTACGATTTCGATTTTTTTTTTTCCAGTTTCTTTTATTTTATAACCCTTAGTATTGTATTGGAAAAGAAAAAAAAAATTTAGTTGTTATTACGATCCGTAATTACGCGGAATTCAAATCAATTTCAATAAAAATCTAAGATTTTCTATAAATTTATAAATAATCTTTCATCACTATAGGCTCAACGATCTTCTTTTTTTTTTTTTTTTTTCTCTCTTTTCCAAAACTAATTATGATTCATAATAAAACATAAAATATAAATTCTTCATTTCAATTTACTGTAAAGTCCATTAAAAAATTTTGTCTTGGCAATATTCAAAGTCTAAAGTTTGTGGCTTTTCCTTTTTTTTTTTAAGAGTTTTTCTGTTTGATAACAATTAAAGAGGCGTAGTTCTTACCGCTCGCTCTTCTACCAGCAAAAAAAAATAATACCTTCCAATCGCTGATAGTCTTTCACCAATCACGGAGGAATGGACCGGCTCCTTTTTTCACCGTAGTTAGAGAGGAAACGGATTTTCGGCCTTCACCGGAGAATCTTCATAACGGCATGCCGCCTCTTTTCGTCACCATTCCGGCATTGAAAATTTCTCCTTTTCCGTCGAAATTATCGGCGCTCCAAACTGGGCGTGTCCAAAACTTCCGTTTGACGGCTATGCGCTGTGTTGTCATCAATCAAGAGGCTCGCTCCCGCGAAGTAAAAAGAGAGAGAAAAAATTTTCCGTCTGTGCGCTCCTCCATCCAAAGAGAGTTTTATTTCTACGGCGATGATAAACAAGCGCAAAGAGAAGAAAGCATTAAACTGTTTCTAAGTTGCAAGGATCATCTGTCGCGATAATTTACTTATGAAGCTGATTTTCTTGATACTTGATTTAGAAATGCATTTCTGTTCGTATAAGATTTCAAAGTATTTTCTTTTAGCCTAAATGCTGTTTTACCGCCGTTAATCTTTTTATGGCCGTACCACCTACTATCAACGTAATCAAACAAATATCCGTTTTTTCCCGTGTCATATAGATCCTACCCGACTTTCAGATCAAAGTAATATGGCGAAATAAATTAAAGGAGATTTCATATTAAGCTGTAAGATTAAAGCATAAAAAATAATGAATGGAAAGTGAAGTCGCGTCACGATCATATGAAATAAATAAGTTAATCATTTAAGTATTTTGATGTCTGGAAATAGCTTTATAATTGGCTTGGAAATTAATTTAATAAGTGCTGAGCAGATATAACGCAATAAATAACGGTTAATGAGTTTAAAGTGCGGGTTGATTAGTTCATAGCAGATGCAAAGCAATAAATGATTTTTAATGGTTTGGCGAGCTTGGCAAAGAAGAGCGCCGACCGCGCCGACCAGATTTCTGAGGTCTGCAGAATATAAAAATATATCCAATAAGACATAATGAGAAGGCAGGAAAAAGCGTTGTTTTTTAATAAAATGACCAATTAAAGAAAATGGGTGGGAACTATAACATCGCCAAATTACACCAAAAATTACGGGTATAAAA
Source organism: Salticus scenicus (assembly GCA_963930645.1). NCBI lineage: Eukaryota > Metazoa > Arthropoda > Arachnida > Araneae > Salticidae > Salticus > Salticus scenicus. Next base: position 123,497,149 of record OZ005651.1, on the reverse strand, counting down.
GCCCAAACAGTAAACAAACGGAGGGATTTGACACGGTCTTGACTTGCTAGACTTTTCCATGCGACCCGTACCTCCGAAATTAACGTAATCTGGTAATTATCTAAACCCCGAATGCCGCGGCCGTAAGGCCAACGCGAATCATCGGCCCTTGTCGGATTAAAACTCCATTCGTCTTCGCCTTCGTTCCGACTGTGAAACAATAAAGATGTTTGCTTGAACGAACGTCTCCATCCATGGTGTCCTCCGACTCTCATCTCTCTTTCAGCAAGCAATTAAAAATACGTCACATATATATATATATAATAATAACAATAAATAAAAATATACTCTTACGTTATATTAACATTTATTTAAGAACATACGAATTACAATTTACACACATTTGCATCTTAGACACTTGTCAAAAACTTAAATTACACATTGTTTAATATTCAAAAATAAATAAATAAGTTCATAAAAAAAAAAAAAAAAAAAAAAAAAAAAAAGCATAATGTCCTATGCCATTTTATTGAACACATAATGTTATGATATATCATTTAAAATTTTGAATTTTCCCATTTTTGAATAATTTGAACGTTTTGCAATGCTAGCAACATGTATTTCCATAAATGTGTCAATGTGTGAATATTACCGATCGTGACTTTTTTATGCTCTCAATTTTCTTGGAATGACTTTTTAATAATTTTTGTAGATATCAAATCATTGAATCTACACCTTTTTTTTTTTTAAATTTTTTGAAATAATTATCCCTCCTTGAGAAGATGATTCGTTCAAAATTATTGCCCCAAGAATCATCAACTCAATTGAGAGCATCCAATTTTGAGAATTCTAGTATGCTATTAAACTAGTAATTCTCTATTTATTCATTTGAAAATTTCCCGTCCCTGTTTTTGAGGTGCTCCCGGTCGTGCATTTTTCTTAATGGAGTGGTGGAGCTGTTTTTTACATGCCCTATTCATCTAGGACGAAGGCCCTAAGCCTGAGTCATATACTTGTGTTTCACACAAGAGTAAGGTGGGTTGTTCGTGTTACGGTGGATGCCTAACACAATTGAACAGCTTCCCTGGCTGGTTGGTTGGTTGTAGGATTTAAGGCCGATTGACTCCTAATGTGTCCTAGGCCTGCTTCCCTGGCTGGAATTGGCCAAAACACATTTTTGCTTATATTTTATGGCGTTATTCACACATCATATTTTTTTTCATATTTTTATTTTGACAATATTTTTCTGATGTTTCTTACACATCATTTGGTGTATTGTATATTTAGTTTTAGATAATTTTGCTTCTTTATATTTCATTTTTGCATTTATATATATTATTTTCTATTGTAATATGAATATTATTTACACAAAGTACTATTATGTTTGCAAACAAAGTATAGTTATATGAATCTAGCAGAAAAGATGGTTAGAAAAGTACATGATATCCAATATTACTGCTTCATTGGGACTGTCAGTGATTCATAAAGATATATCAACATAGATATATATATATAGATATAGTGGTGATTCATATAGATATATCAACAAAATCGTATATGCAATGAACTATGAAGCATATATTAAAAAAAAAACTAATATGACTGGAGAATATTCTCATGGACAAGAGTGAAAATGTGCACATATTAAAAAAAAAAAAAGAATTGTAATGGTAGCTACTCTATATATTTCATACAAAGTTGTACAACTGTTTACATATATATTTCTTTTGATATCTTATACATATATATAATTTTTCTGTTCTATATGTAGAATATATGTTGTATATGATAACCATGGACAACACCTCTTTCTTTTTCAGACGAAGGGGAGAAATATGTGATATCGAAAATCACATATTCTAAATTATGTATTACATTTCTGATAAATTTAATTCTTTCCCAATTCATTTTCTATCTGTATAAAAAGCGAGTTAATATATGCGGTTTCATTCCTTTATTCCAAAAGAGCAAGCCATTATATCTCTATTTCTTTAATAAAAAATAAATAAAAATAAAGGCAAGAGATGAGGTTTCAATTGCTTAATTCTGTGGAGAACAATTCGTTTCATCTCAATTAAATAAAACAGAATAAAATGTTTCCTGATGTCATTTTTGAACATTGAACAGATCCCACATCTGCTACTTAAAAATAGAAATCGCGTATTCTTTTTAGACTAAAGTCTATGAGTAAAAATTTAACGATAAAATTCTTGTGGTCAAGAGTTAAGGTTGGTTTGCCAGATTCTCACGAACTGATAACGGATTTTTTGGCTAAGAAATCAATCGCCAATATATTTTAAAAAGTTGCATTAAATTAGCTGTAACTGAAAAAGTTGGGTGTTGTCTTGGCATCATAATTGTGTGGTTTTGTGAAATGTATCCAGCCAACAATTTCATCACTTATGCTTCTAATCTGATCCTGTAAAGACGTCTCTTGGATTACTTCTCTCCCCGTGTCCATTCCGTCCCAGTAATGTTCATTCATATTCATCCTTCCATATATTATACATAAAAACTTTAATCTGGATATTTCGGGTGAATATTTGTACTGTCAATTTGTTCAAAAAATTTGTGTTATTGAAATTGCAAGACGTATGATGACTTTGAACTCTATTAAATGATTGCATTAAAGATTTCGCTTTCCTGAGTTATTTTTGCGACACAACGTTTCTTCAGTTTATCATCACGGCTGTTACGAAGAAGGAATTCATACTTCCTACCAAATAAATATAACAGGTTCCACAAATAAGTTATATTCAAGTAATTTATGAAAAATATAATTTTTATAATCAGTTGATTTGTTATTATTATAAGATAATTACTGTTTTCATATTTAGTGTATTACTTTTTTTTTAATTTTAATATTTTTAAATATTTTATATTAGTAAGTAATATGGAATTCTCAAAATTCTTTTAAATGTAGCTAGCAGCCGCGAAAGTTTTAATATATAACTAGTATGTTGTGGCCATCACAAGACCTTCTTCCATTTATAATCCTATACAAATTTACGCAATACAAATAATTTATTGAATTATAATTTATTAAAATTATTTTTCATGATGAATGCAGACGATTTTTATCTCAAAGAAGTATAATAATAATAAATGCCGAAAGAAAGACAGTTTTGTGCAGACATGAGTATACTAGAGTATAGTAAAAAAAAAAAAAAATAAATAAAAGGAAAGGAAAATGAAAAGAAAGAAATAAAGAAAAAGTTCATTCATTCTCTTTTAATGCATAAATTTTATTTGCTAAATTACCTATTATTCCCGTCCCGTGTATATTCACTCGGGGAAATACATCCATAAGAGAGTAAGTCGTCTTTCCCGATTAAAAAAGGTATCACTTTCCCCCTCTCAATAATCAATCTACAGTCGGTAACAAAAGTGTCCGAACACTAGCGAAAATTCTTATGTAAAAAAAGTACACTTAATAGTGTTTTGTTAAATAAATCCTTGTCGAATCCTGTTCTTAGTCAGTCTAAGAACATGAATCGCCAAGGATTTATTTAGCAAAACTGTATTAAGCGTACTTTTTTGCATAGGAATTTTTGCTAATGTTCAGACACTTTTGTTACCGACTGTATGTCTTATTACTATATCTGTGGCAGCAAAAGTATCCGAGCACTAGCATTAATCCCTGTTTTAAAAAAGTACACTTAATACTGCTTTGTTAAATAAATCCTTATAGAGTCATGTTCTTAGTCAGTCTAAGAACATGATTCGACAAAGATTTAATTAACAAATCAGTATTAATTGTACATTTTTTACATCGGAATTATTTGCTAGTGATCGGAAACTTTTGCTGCCGACATCTGTCTTTATCTGACAAAGATTTACAAGTGGAGTTCGAGTCAAGCATACAAATCTGATGTATCCCTAACAACACATGTATCCATAGCACATCCAGAGGATGTCCTCTGGATGTAATTTTATCCATACGGTATCCTGAGGATGTCATTTGGAGAAATTGTGTTGTTAGGGGTACAGTCGATAACAAAAGTGTCCGAACACTGGCGAAAATTCCTATGTAAAAAAGTACACTTAATAGTGTTTTGTTAAATAAATCCTTGTCGAATCCTGTTCTTAGTCAGTCTACGAACATGATTCGACAAGGATATTTATTTAGCAAAACTGTATTAAGCGTACTTTTTTTGCATAGGAATTTTTGCTAGTGTTCGGACACTTTTGTTATCGACTGTACAATCGGCAGCAAATGTATCCGAGCACTGGCAAAAATGCCTATGGAAAAAAAAAGAAAGAACATTTAATTCTGTTTTGTTACTTTTGCTGCCGACTGTATGTGTTATCAATAAACAAAACAACCGATATCTGACGAAGATTTACAAGCGGACTACGAGTCAAGTATACAAATCTGATGCATATGTTATCAATAAACCAAACTAAACAAATTGGAAGATTGCGGATTGGTTATTCGAGCCGGCCAAAGACCGTCGTGTAGACTAATGGGGGCTGGTGCACATAAAATCTGTTGTGGCCGCAATGTCTTCCACGTTCCCATCAAAAATGATACCTGTGAGGGTCACCGAAGCGGGAGAGCCATCCCTTCCGTGGAGGATCAAAATTGTGACGGCATGTCTCTGGTCCACCTCTAGGGGTGTGTCCCTGACCATCGCCAACTGCCCATCTGCGCGGCACTAGTGCGACGTAAAACCCATGCAACCAAGAACCAAACTAAACAAACGATAAGCTTTTTAACGAAAATTGGAAAAAATCGGAATCAATGGGTATTTTGTCGCCATTTTTTTAGAAGATGGAGGCCGACGGATATTTAGCGTGACTCTGTCACAAGGATTATTAGAGACAAACAAAAAGTCTTTGTAACTATAAATCTCAATCACTCAAAATCTGATTATATTTATAAAATTCGTCTGAAAATTTTTTTAGAATATGAATTTAGAATTCGTTAGAAAAATTGCAGCTAGAAAAACAATATTGTTTTTGTCCCCATATTTCAGACCATAGATAACAATAGACAGTGGAAATTAATACGTTAGTTAGTGTCATGTGACCTTAAACGGTTGTCTAATTCCTCCAGCCAGTGGGCATGAAGATTCTAAATACTTGACATTCTTGAGGGAATGGTTGTTGATATGAGTTAGAAACTGGTGGTAAGATGTATGTTTATGTATTTTGAATTGTGTGTCATGCTGTTTATATTTCGAAAAGTACATATTTGTTAAAATGTCTTTCCACCGTGATCAACCAACAGTATTCAAAATCTTAAAATTGTGTTGTAATACCGAATTAGGATGATACATGTCAGTTATGCCTTTCTTTTCACTAAATAATCTGCTTCAGGTAAGATGTAAAAATTATTGATCATTATGATGAATTATGATGTTTTTATATTTTATTGCATGAGAATTGTTATAAAATACAGAGTACAATTTGAAGTAATTGATCAACACTCTATTTTTAAATTTCAATGATTGTTTCGTTTTCTTTACCTATGTCTTTTAAGAATTCATTTGGTGTGATGTCATAAAATTTTCAAACTTTTTACTTTAATGTGTAATCATGTTCGTTCTTTTATATAAATAAGAAAACAGCTTACGTTTTGTAAAGTGGTTCATTGTTTTAATGCCTAAGAAATGCTAATTGAATGCATTAAGAAGTCTGGATTTTTAACCACTAAATGCCAAAATAAGAAGATTTTGTAGTATTTTCCAAGTAAAAATTTTTTGCCTTATTAATTTTTTGCATTTTATTATTATGTATGTTTGTTTACACTTGAAATTTATTTACATTTAGAAATATACATAGAGAGAGAGAAACAATTTTTACACTTTACTTTTTAACTAATGTAGGATTTTCTTGCTGTAAATATGACAACATAGTTATAATTTGAACATGTTTCAATTATCGTATATTTTTCTTATGTTACCCTTTAGTAAGGGTTTAATGTATTTAACAAAAAAAAAAAAAAAAAAAAAAAATTTTTTTTTTTTTTTTTTGTTTTTACCCATATAAAGTCCAAGAAAGTGATGTTTTTGGGTCAGGTTTTAGAAATTGAGTTTTTGATGTATTTGTATTTTTTGAGGTTCCCCGAATGCATAAATCAGGTTTTTGGCAGTTGGTCTGTATTTGTGATTATGAGACTTATTTGCATAACTCCAAAAACAAATAATCACAAGAAATACAAGCTCAGTATTCCAAATCTGTATCATAAAATGTATAAAGTGAAAAAGAAATAATATAAAAACTTTCTATTAAAATTATGAAAATTTCAACTGTAGTTAAGAGTTTATTGTTATTATTTTTAATAATTATTTTGAATGATTCTAAACAACTGCATACTTTGACTTAATATTTTTAGTTTAATAAATCTTCTAAACAGTTTTAAAACTTAATATATTTTGGAAAGCATTTTTTTTTCATCATATACATTTATATAAAAAATTGAGTAACATGCTTTTCATAGAAATATACAAATAATTTTCTGGAAATTAGTGTACAGTCCCAGTGTATATCAAACTACTATATGCATTTTTCTTTTTTTTTTGTTAAAAAGATCTAACATTACTAAAAACAATTCATGTTTAATTTAATAAAATCAAACAAATTTTATAAAATTATTTCAAATCAATCATTAAATATCTTTTACCTTCTCAATAGGCAATGACTATATAAATTTTAATTTCAAATATCCAGTTAAAAATAATTTTATAAATAGAAAAAAATATTTTTATGTTTTACTTACTGAATTATTAGCACTATAGTTTAATAATTTTACGTAAATATATCTATTTACCAAATATTTCATTTGCACTTAAATGAAAAATATAGTTCAAACAAGAAGAAAATAAGAACATAAAAATTTAATCTGAAAAATATATTAGCTCATTAAAATAAAAAATTCTCTAATATGGATATGTTAACAGAAATTTACATGCAATTAAAAAAATTTAGCTCAAATAAATAGTAGGGAAAAATGCATTTTACGGTCCGGTCCTTCTTGGCGATTTTTTCCGAACTTGCCAAGTTGGCGTGGTGTTGCGGTTTTCTCTCCCGTCCTTTCCAAAATGGCGGACTGGAAGCATGGTTTCTCGGTTTTCATAGCCGTCTTATCCAAAAGGACCGATTTACGTATTTTAAAGCAATTATCTAAACATAAACCATAAAAAATCCTTTTAAGAGCGTGAATAAAGGAAAATACAAATAAAAATCAAATTTTTAAAATTTGTACGATTTGCATACACAAAAACTAACAAATATTAAACTTTACAAAACAAAAACACCATAATTAACCCAATAGATATAAAAAATAAATATATAAATAAAAAACAAGATTTTTTTTTACTTACCCGTTTCAAAATTTTGTAATCCCTGAACATTTATAATACTTGAAAAAACGAAACTTTAATCCTGGCTACAAATTTCGAAGAAAGCATGTTGAGTTACGAAATTTCACTATTTAAAAGACTACTCCAAACATATTTTTAGTTTATATTATACATAAATACATATTTCTGTAAAACTAACATAATTTAGCACAAAAAAAAAAAAAAAAAATTGACCACAACAATATACCAGCATATTTTTCAAATGAAGTTACCCTACTGTTGCCAAAATTGAAAAGTAAAACTAAACGAAACATGTCGGCAACAAAAGTGTCCGAACACTAGCAAAAAGTACACTTTGTACGGTTTTGTTAAATAAATCCTTGTCGAATCATGTTCGTACACTGACTAAGAACAGGATTCGACAAGGATTTATTTCACAAAACCATATGAAATGTACTTTTTTTTACATAGGAATTTTTTTTAGTGTTCGGACACTTTTGTTGCTGACTGTTGTATAAGCAGAGTGGATTTAACGTCCCACTACTACAGCGTTATGGGCGACAATCTTGGAGATACACAAGTTGTAAGTTTGCAAGCGCTTCGGCGACAATCTCGGAGAGACGCAATTAAAGTTGCATTTAACATCGCACTAGCACTGCGATTGGGCGACAGTCTCGGAGTTACGCAAGTAATGTTGCATTTAACATCGCACTAGCACTGCGCTTCCCCGTGTGTACACTCCGCGTACATGAAAACAGGAAAAAAAAAAAACGTCACTGGATACAGTCGACAGCAAAAGTATCTGAGCACTAGCAAAAATTCCTACGTAAAAAAAGTAATTTAATAGCGTTTTGTTAAATAAATCCTTATCGAATCCTGTTCTTAGTCAGTCTAAGAACATGATTCATCAAGGATTCCTTTAACAAAACAATATTAAGTGTACATTTTTTACGTAGGAATTTTTGATAGTGCTCGGATACTTTTGCTGCCGACTGTACCTCACCCGCATTCTGCATGAATATTTAAAATGCATAAAATTTCAAAACTTCTTAAAGCAAAAAGCATATCTCATATTTAATTAATAAATACCTTTATTTTGCTTTTAAAAACATGAAGCATATCTCATACTTAATTAAATAAATAGCTTTATTTAATTAAGCATGAAATTTTGTTTTGCAGCAATCAGTAAAATTAAATAAATCTCTTTATTTTGCTTCGTTACTCATGTCATAAAGCTCTTTCGCCAGAGGGCCCTCCGCGTTCTCGGTGCCTCCCACTTGTAGTGATGCACGTCTGTACACTCCGCGTACATGAAAACCAAAAAAAACATCACTGCCCTAAAAGGACACCTTCTCCAAATGATGTCCTTAGGATATCCTATGGATGAAAGGACATCCTGTGGACATCTTCAGGGTGTCTTGTGAACGAACAGACGTCCTGGGGACATCTTCGGGATATCTTGTGGACAAAATGATGTCCTGTGGACATCTTCAGGATGTATTATGGTTAAGTTTGTGTTGTTAGGGTCACCCGCATTCTGCATGAATCTTTAAAATGCATTAAATTTCATTTTGCAGCAACTAATAATATGCACGTCTGTACGCTCCGGGTACATGACCCCCCCCCCCCCAAAAAAAAAAAATAAAAAATAATAAATAAATAAATCCCTACCTTAAAAGCACACCTTCTACAAATGATGTCCTCTGGATGTCTTATGAATGAAAGGGCATCCTGTGGACATCTTCAGGATGAATTATGGACAAGTGTGTGTTGTTAGGGTGGATACCTCACCTGCATTCTCTATGAATCTTTAAAATGCATGAAATTTTGTTTTGCAGCGACCAGTAATATGCACGTCTGTACGCTTTGCGTACATAAGCCCCCCCCCCCCCCCAAAAAAAAAAAAAAAAAAAAAAAAATCACTGCCTTAACCCTCTTGCTGCGTATTTTTTTTATCAAAATAGGTTCAAAAATTGCGCATTTTTTTTATTACATATTTCAAATCTACATATATTTTAGACTTAAAATATACAAACATTTTTTGTAAAAGAGTTTTTTTTCAATATAGAATTAGATCATAGAAAAAAGTTGTCAGAATATTGAAATTGAAGAATAATGATATAAAAGCAAAATTTTGAAAATCAATTTTGGTTAAACAGGCATGAAAGTTTTCCGCTTTTTTTAATGTTGTCCTGGCAGTTTCTGAGATCGATGCAAATCCGTTGAGAAATCTTGACCGAAAATTAAGGGAAATCCGCATTTAAGAAAAGCCAATCATGCCGGCTGCATCGCAGCGATGAAGATCGCGTGAACGGCACTTCCTCCCCGGTACTTCGGAGGTCAAGGGAAGGCGGTCTTTGGCGAAGGCGGAGTCAACTATGAGTCAAACCCACCCATCCCATTATGATCGCTTCGTATTCCGTAACTCCGAAGAGGAGAAAAAGTAACATCCGAGAATGCCTGCGATTGCGATAGTAGCTGCATGATTCACCGAGAAATCGTCTGCGAAAAAAATGCGTATCTGTTTAAAAAAAAAGTACTTCTACTTTTACCAATTCAACTCAACTTTGTTTGAAGCCTTGCTTTTGCCTTATTTTCGTCGATCGTCCATGCTGCGTTGTACGCTAGATATTTTTATAAGCTAAATGAAATATATTTAAGAATATGTTAATATGAATACTCTAACGATAAATGACGAGCATAAAGCTTGTGAAATTGATTGTAATGAAAAAAAAAATTAAATTTGCATGGTTAAATAATACTGTTAAAGTAAACATTAAAAATGAAGAATTCCAAGTAACTGTCGGCGATAGCATAAGTAAAGTAGATGTCAGTGGAAAAGCGAAATGCTCCTTATGCTATGACATAATATATTATGGAAAAAGAGGTTTTTATGCTATATCCAGCCACATAAAATCGGGAAAGCTTGTATTTACAGAAGATATTAAAAGAAAAAATTTTGTTCTGCCATCTCATTTTTCAACTTCTAGCTCAGTTAATGCATCGTCTTCTGTTAATATTCCTGTTAATGTGCCTGCCTTTGTGCGACAGAATAGTAAATGCCCAATCGTTAGTATTAGGAGTTTTGGCAGAGCATAATTTGCCTTTTACAATGTCACCAGTTCTAATTAATTTGCAAAACTCTAGCAAATGACAAGAGAGACCTTAATAAGACCTTAATAATCTACAGATGTAAAAGAAAATGTAAATTGCAATTTTTTTTTTTTTTGAAATAGTCTGCATTAAACATATCATAAATTTGTCAACAAACAGTTATGAATTGAATGTACTTCATTTATCAATATAATGTCACTCATTGCTCCAGATTTGATTTCAAACTAAATTGCTTAATTTTAGTTGTTTGCTTATTGACATTTTTAAGAATGAAAATAGTAAATTAGAATTAAACTTTTGTATAATTATACTTATACAATTGTTTTATATTTAAATATTTGCATTCATTTATCTTTAACAAGTTATTTTAATAACATCGTATGTTGTACATGTAGTACGTTTCTATAAATTGCAGTAATTTTGTCTTCGCGTAAAGTTCAGCTTTTTTGATCAACTTGCACTTTCATGCCTGGTTAAATTATGATTTATTTTATAAAATACAAAGGTAAAAAGTATATACTAATGAAAATATGCAAAATACTTACAAAACATTTATTAGAAATGAAGTTTTGTATGATAAATTTCGAAACAAGGCTCGAGGCAAAGTCCGACCTCGCAATCCTCGAAATTTTCATCAGTTCCGCTATAAATATCATCAATATACTCGGAATCAGAGTCAGAACTACTGCCAGTGTCGGAAATATCGTCAGGAACATAGGTCATATCACTCGCGAAACGCTTCCTGCCAGACATCTTTGAGCTCTGAAAAGCGCGCGCAAAATGCTAAAAAAAATTATTTTTATATTTCGCAGAAACGTGGACAACTAACGCCATCTGTTAGTCGACATCTAAATAAACAATTAAACATTACAGTAAAGCCGAAATGAAACCATGAACGGGGAAAGAGCGGGTTGCACACTTAAATAGACGGCAAAAACGCATCCCCGCGATAATCGCGGGTTGCGCAAATTTTGCTACTTCTACGTTGCCCGTGGAAATCGCGGGATGCGCAGCGAGAGGGTTAAAAGCACATTTTCTCCAAATGATGTCCTCCAGATGTCTTATGGACGAAAGGACGTCCTGTGGACATCTTCAGGATGTATTATGGACAAGTGTGTGTTGTTATACCTCACCTGCATTCTGCATGATTCTTTAAAATGCATGACATTTCGTTTTGCAGCGACCAGTAATATGCATGTCTATACGCTCTGCGTACATGAAAACCAGAAAAAAAAACATCCCTGGATACCTCACCCGCATTCTGCATGAATCTTTAAAACATACAAAATTTCGTTTTGCATCGATCAGTAACGCGTACATAAAAACCAAAGAAATATCACTAAATACGTCTCACACAAACTCCATGAATCTTTAAAATGTATGAAATTTCGTTTGGCAACAATAACATACACAAAAATCATAGTTTCAAAACATCATGGTGAGGTTACCACATTTCAAACATCGATCGTTCAGCGGCGCATAAACACTGTGGTTACCAAGGTTGGCATATTTATCCGCGATCGAAAACAAATCGCCAAGCAGTACCGTAAAGCACATTCCACCCAAATAGTATAAAAATGTACATTACCGTATTTCAAAAATGTTTTTTTGAAAAATAATTAAAGCATGAGTACATAGTATGTAAATAAAAACAAATCTATTATTCTGCATCTTTAAACAGATAGTACTTACTCGTTATTTTGTCAAGTAAATATGTTATATCGAGTGACTGAATTCATTTTAACAGCCACCCGAATATAAAATTTTATTTGGTTATTTTAAATTTCCTTTTCATCTAGACGGCACAGTTACATTTAACTGGAAAACTACACTGCTATGACACATAAAAGAAAGATTCACATTATGAATAAGCGAGTATAAAAATTCATCAATTCATATTGTTGGAGAACACTTTTCTTTGTTGAAAATTTGTATCTTTTTTTCTTTTTCACAACAGACAAATTAACAACCTTTATTTAACATGTTGATTGTGTATGCATGTAATCATAATAAAACAAATCACATGCATCTGCATTCTTCACCGTGATTAGTTGAAAGAGTTAACCTCGGACGCAGTTTACTGCACTGCCATTTGACTATAATGTTCAAAGTGCAGAATCGCTCTACCACTGAATATTGTTCTGAAAAAATTTCAATAAAAAATTTACTGTCGATTAGTCTTTTTCAAAGAAGCCTTAATAGGGTCTCTGCATCGGGTTGGGTAATCCAAATTATCCAAACTGAACCCGCAGGTGGGGTTGGTAAACATTTTTTGTCTTCCGGATTTGCATCAAGTTCACTGATCTTTTTTTCTTGCGGGTCGGGTTGATTGAATTTTTTTTTTTTTTTTTTTTTTTTTTTTTTATCCCCACGCAGGGTTGGCAGGTTTTTGACACGTGACAGTTTTTGACGGTTTAAACCATGGTTAAAACCGTCATGTCAAAAACCACCTTGTCAAAAATGTCAAAAACTGTCAAAAACCTATATTTATAATTTAATTGTCGTATGAAAAATTAGCTTAATAAAATATAGTTCATAAGGATTTTTTGAAAAGTAAATAGAATGATGTTCTTTGAAAAACACATTGTTACAACATTTTGATTAATATAAAAAACAAAACTTTAGGCTTTTAAAATTTTACTTTGAATCTCTATGTTCATTCAAAATATGCTGTGATACTTTTATATATTATTATGAAATTTATTTATAACTATGCTTGATATAGCACATGTTAAACTTAGTTATGCGATACTTTAAAAATATAGTTGTTTTCAATAAGATATTATTTATCAGTATGTTTTAAAATGTATTATTAATGTTTTTGGAGAAACATTATTATAACATTTTGATTAATATTAAAAAGAAAACTTTAGGCTTCTAAAAATTTATGATTCATATATCATTGATAGATCATTTTGATTGACAAATCATTTTATTTGCAATACAACATTGTATAGTTCAATTTTTTTAGTATTGTGCTTTTAGTATTATGTATTTAACCAGTAAAATAAAAATGCATAGCCTAATATTTTGTATTTAAATATTTTATAGAAAAATATAACTTTTTTTTTTTTTTTCTCTTAATGACTGCTGATATTGCAAGTTTTTAAGAAAAAGTAATAATTCTGAATGTTAAAAAAGCTTGAATTGTGTCTGAAATTCATATAATTACCGTGAAACACGAGAAATATGAATGCTTTCTGGACATGTATAAATTGTAATAAATGTAATATTTACCCGTACAGATTTTTAAAAAAATTATTAGTCTAAGCTGTAGGGCCCACCAGCAGCCAAGTGGTACTACGCTCAAAGCTGGTAAACGTAAGATGTAGGGTTTGATCCCAGGGCACACTCGTTGGCCTAGCCATTCAGAGTTTTTCATGTTTTTCTCTGAAATTTGTATAAATACGGACTAGGACCCTGTAGACAGACCCACACGGAGGGCAATACCCCTTAGGCCTAAGATACTAGAGTAGTCAATCAGCCTTACTCCCAAACCACCGAACACCAATAGTCCAAGCTATAAACAGGTACAAATATTTACACAATCAATAATAATAATAAACAGATAAAAATTCATTAATAAATGATAAGTATAATAAATGTAGATTATAAATATAAGTATTTTCAAATTCATATTAATTTACTGTCCACATATATTATGTTTTACTTAAAGAAAAAAAAAAAAAAATCCAGTATTCCTGTGTTTTCATGTCTTATGTGAAAATTCATAAGTAACTTCGGAATTTTAGAATTTCATAAATATTAATATAAATAAACATAAACATACAAAATATAACTGTATGCATACTATGTATATGTTTCTTAGATTATAAACCAGTATATTTACCTAATTTTTTATAAATTATCTACAAATTGTTTTCAGATTTCTTAATTTATAAACAGCATAATATTTAGATATTCACTTGTATATGGCAAATATTACTAAATCCTACTTCTAACCAGATTTTAGCTCATTTATAGATGTTGAATTTTGACAATACAGGTTTTTGACGGTATAGAGGTTTATGACAGGTTTTTGACAGTTTAAACCATGTTTAAACCTTTGTCATGTCAAAAACCACTTTTTGACGTCAAAAACCCAACCCTGTCCCCACGGTTCAGGTTCTGGTCGGATTTAGTTTTCAACAAGTCAGGTCGACTTGAAACCATCTTTCAAGAACAAATAAATAAATGAAAAATTATAATATTATAAGCACATAACTCTAAAACTGATATAAAGATAGTATGTATACCAGGGTTGGTAAGGACTAAGATTTATCCCCCCCCCCCCCTTCCATAAATACCATGGCAAAAACCGGGATTTACCGTCCATGGAAATACTATGTTTTTCCCACGTGGGAAAAACTAATTATTAAAAACATAAATATAAATTCAAAACAACCTTTAAAAATGTCAAAATTGAGTTCTAAGTAAGTAGCTTCAAAGGTGAAAGGAAGATCTACAAAATGGACAATGGAGTGCATTTATTTAAATATTTACACATCACACCGATTCCCAAACATTTAGCAAAATCGTAATCATATTCATATTCTTCGTTTTCCACTTCCACATTGGATTTTAGCATCATATAACAAAATACTAATTTGGAGGCTATTTGTAAACCCAGTCTATTTCTAATCTTGTTTTGGGAGAAAGAAAAAATTAGAAAATTATGCTCGAGAGATGCTTGATGATGCAGGACACCTCTGAAGATGTTCCATTCTGCATGTACTCCAGTTTTACTTAAATTCTTCCACCCTACTACAGGTGAAATAGTGTTTGTAATGTCTTCGGAAAAGGAGCTACAACAAAAAATTTAAATAAATCCAGTACTGATGATGCAAAAGAACATTTTGCGTACAAATTACACCAAACCAAAATTGTAGAGTTAAAAAAAAAAAAAAAAAAAAAAATCGTGTTTAATAGGTCTACAATAAGAGCAGGGTTTTTGACGGTTTAAACCATGATTAAAACCTCCTTGTCAAAACCTATATATTTATAATTTGTCATATAAAAACTTAGTTAATAAAATATAGTTTATGAAGTTTTTTGAAAAGTAAATAGATTGATGTTCTTTGAAAAACACGATGTTGCAACATTTTGATTAATATAAAAAACAAAACTTTAGACTTTTGAAATTTATGAATTATTTCTATGTTCATTCAAAATATGCTGTGATACTTTTATATATTATTACAAAATTTATTTAAAACTGTGCTTAATATAGTATATGTTAAACTTAGTTATGTGTAAAATATAGGTAGTTGTTTTTAATAAGATTTCATTAACCAACTTAAAAAAAAAAAAAAAAAAAAGAAGAAGTACAAGCTGTGTAGATTGGCAGCTAAATAGCCTTTTACAGTAGTTAATTGCAATTGAACATAAATTTTGTCAGTTAAGGGCCCTCTTCACTCACCGTCACCCGAATCCGAAGCTAATGTTATTCTACGGGAAATTTTTCTTACAAATAACTTATTAACCAATACATATTTTTAAATTCTGTTTTCACATTCTGAAAATTCCCAGCTGTTAAATTGACAGACCTTTTTTAAAAAATTATTTTTTAAATTTTATTTTAAAGCTGAAAAATATGAATTTTCAATATGTGAAATTTTTTCATTTTCCAATTTCAAAATAAAATATTAAAAATTTAAAAAATACATTTTTAAAAAAGGTCCGTCAATTTAACAGCTGGAAATTTTCTGAATGTGAAAACAGAATTTAAAAATATGTATTAGTTAATAAGTTATTTGTAAAGAAAATTTCCCCATAGACTGACATTGTTTCGGGCTTCCGGCGACGGTAAGTGAAGAGGGCCATTAATAGAGAAATTGAAGTTCTCAGGACCTATATTTTGTTTGGGTTTATTTATTTTTTCGTACATAAAGAAAAAAAAAAATTAAGAATCGTATATTCATGTCGATACCAGTTTGTACAAACGTGAGGCTTTATGTCCTGTATGGTGTGTAGAGTCTAGAGACTATGAAGGATATTTTTAAGCTTATTTCCCATTACTTTCAAAGGCACTAAATGTAATGAAATTAGCATTTTTTAGATGCGTAAAAGTATTTTTCCTATTAAAAATTGCTAGGTTAGCATTAATGATTTTTGTTTATTGGATCACATAAAAGATTATTATTCATAAAATTGCATAAATTATGCAGTTGTCAAAGTAAGCGGCAAAACATTGCAAAATACTTAATCCCAGATGTCCGGGTCAACCAATGATAAAATGTAGGCAGGATTTAGTCAACTAACTATCCAATAAGAATTCATAAGAAAAGTTTGAGTTCACGCCGAAATATGCGGTATTTAAGCTGGCACACAAGAAATCGTATCTTTTTCCTGATATTCACTTGCTTAATAAGTCTACATTATAATTAGTCATGTAAAGATTTACGAAATAGATTCGCGTCCCTTTGGGGTCCTGCGGCTGGATAATCGCCGACCATCAGCATTGTTTATCTGGAAGGATTCGCTCAGGGTGTTTTCATATTCGGCCCATCATTGTAACTGTATCATCACGACTGCACCTTAGAACTTAATAAAGGATCTTTCATTAAACTAAATGGACTCCCTCATTTCCTTTTATAAGATGCCTACTTTCCTTCATAAGATGATCATACACATCTGTAATCCAGAACTAATTTCATTCATTACATATATATATACAGTTGAACCTCGTTAACGTGAATTACTTTTAACATGAACTGTTTCCACAATCCCCGTCAAAAAGAAGATTTGTTTAGTTATACGAAGATTAGTTACTGATAGCATGAACAAATTTTCTATCCCCCTTGCCATTCATGTTAACTAGGTTCAACTTTATATATATATACATACAGTGAAACCTCTCAAGTTGGACACTTTTTCTCAGAACGGAATGTATCCTTAGGATTAACGTTATGTCCAACCTTTATAAGTTGGACACCCCTCTAACTTGGAAGTTGGACATTGAAATACTGTCCTAAGTTGGACAATTTCGCCCGATGAGACAGGAAAAAAAGGAATAAAACTTACATTTTCTCACTCTTTTTTTAGAAATTTTACCTATCCCTTGTAGAAATAGCTATAAATATCTAAAAAACAATGTTTCTTGTCATAATATATTTACCCCTGTCTTATCTTATATATAAAAAAAAATGTTTTCTTCATTTGGAACATTCACAAATTACTGTATGTAATTTAGTGCATAATGCAAGAGTCTTTCTTTTTAATGAATTGTCCTTTCTGTTTTCTCTTGAAAATATTTCACAGAGAGTCTGCAAGCATGTTTTGACTTAGGCTGTTTTAAAATAGGCATTGGAAAACATATTTTGGTTGGTAGGGTTCCTCTTCATTTGTCCATTTTTCCTACCAAGTTTAACTTGAGTGTATAGTTGTACTAAATTTTATATGGGAGAGTTCTTATAAAGAAAAACGATGCTGATTCAGTTTGGATGCATATCAGCTAACAGGTGTCGCTGCTATGCTGCATTTTCCCCTGTGCACCGAAAAATTATATCTCAGTTTCTAGTGTGAATAAATTCACCAAACTTCATATGTGAGATGGCCGTTATGAAAATGAATGTTAGCTTAATTTGGGTGTAGATCAGCAGACAAGTGGTGCTATTTTTACTCACATTCTCAGATTTTCCATATGACTATCTTAACGCCTGTTGGATAATATTGCACCAAAATGCATATGCAAAATCTTTATTGTGAGAAGCTATATTGATTAAATTTTCATGCATGTTAACTGGTAGGTGGCGCTGTTATATAAAAAAATTATAGAAGAAAGTATTATGATGGCCACAACATAACAGTTTAAATTTTAAATTGGCAAATTAATTATTCTTTGTTATATAAGTCGTGTATACTTAACTGTATTATATTTATATATGATTAAAAGTTAAATGGCATGCATAGATACAGTTTAATTAAATTGAAAAAAGTAAGCACTCCTATAAGTTGGACACCTCTCTAAGTTGGACCCTTTTTCTTGGAACCATAGGTGTCCAACTTAGAGAGGTTTTACTGTATATATATTGAAAACAGTGTTAGAAATAAGAATTTTGAAACTAGGCGTCAAAATGACGCCTGGATTAAATTTTTTGGGCGTCAAAATGAAAAATCTAGGTGCCATCTATAATTATATATATGTATATTAAAATAATAATAATAAAGCATCAACTTATAAATAATATATACAAGATTATATAAAAATATTTATGTAATGAATGTAATTACATTGACAATATTAAACGTACATATTTAAAATCGCAAATTTATTCTTCGCCCAGAAGATACATCATTACACCACAATTTAATAGCTTTTCCGGGCAGAAATCTTCCAATTAAGGGCTGTTTAATTTAATTATTAACAAATCGTCAACTACTTTCATAGAGATATGATTTCTTAAATCAGTTTTTATTAGGTTCAATTGACTGAAATAGACTTGTTTATAATCTGATGGGATTGGGAAAATTATTAGGTAAGGTATGATGAGGAAAAAATCCAGGCGTCAAATATGGCACCTGTGATTGAAATTCCAGGCGTCAAAATGGAAAAACTGGTCACAAAATGCGACTAACGACCGCTTATTTTTAACCCTGATTGAAAATCAAACAATATAGTGAGTAAATACAGATGAAGCATTTTTTTCTAATGCACACTACATTATTTTTCATTCATGTTCAGTCAAGCTTAAGCCAGATTTGAGTCGGCTAATTTTGTATTTTGCCCCCCCCAATATTTACTGTTCGCTACGGCCCTGCATAAACAAAATAGCTACATTCCTGTGTTGCTGAAAGTAATGTTTCTGGATGACAGCTTTTCCAACGATTATTTCTAGGTTGATCTTTTTTCACACGATTTTACCATTAATTGCTTTTTGTACAACCGATTTCTGCACATAACCTCCCAAACGATTAGTTTACTCAGACGCGATCGTAACAGTGAACAGACCATTGCTATAAAAATCCATCTGAACACAAGTGGTTGGCTAGAAAACTATCTTATCTTAATTTTATATTACCTTTGTATCGCTCGATACGATCTGGTTAATTCAAGCAATTAAAATTAACCTTACTGCTTTTCAGTAATTCTAACAAGAGAGAAAATAAACAATCTAAAGTATATAAAAAATGTATTGTTTAAATTTAACCAATAAAATATTTATTGAGTTTTACATAAATATTACGTTGTAATAGAAACAAAAATGACATTTTAGAATTATTTATTCATGAATTCATCAACCGTGAATATTCATTTTTAAGTAAATTGGAGTGTAAAGGTTGATATTTTTATTTACCAACTATGTGAAAAATATCAGAGCCGGGAATCGAAGTGCCCGGGGTCGATTCCCGAAAGCGGAGGTGCACGGGTTCGATTCCCGGCTCTGATATTTTTCACATAGTTGGTAAATAAAAATATCAACCTTTACACTCCAATTTACTTAAAAATAAAAATGACATTGTTTAAATTTTCCAGAAAAATTATTGCATACATTATATTAATAAGATTGATTTATGATATTAGTTATAACTACAGTTTATTCTAGCAATGAAAATTTAGTAGTTCAAAATAATGAAATAGTAAACAAAAGTAAAAATAAATAAATATATATATATATTTTTTTAAACCTGTTCTTACTGAAAATATCTATATTGTTCTACTGTTCTGCAAAATTAGTACAAATATTTTCATTTTAAGATATTCTAGTTAGAAACTGTGTTTTACTTTCAATATTAATTGCTGGGAATGTAAACCTGTAAAATAAGGTATACACTCCTTCTCATATTTATAAGGACACTTTATATTTTGAAATAACTAATGTAAAAATAATTGTGAACAAGATTATACTAAGTGCACTTAATATATCTAGTATTCTAAAAACCAAAACTGCTATAATTTTTTTAATATGAAACAAAATTAATAAAAAATAATGCAAAATATTTTTTTCTCCACGTTTTTAGATGTTCATAAATATAGGGACAATCAAGATTTTTTCATTTTATTTGACTTACAAGTGGATAAATTACAGTTGACATGCGAATTTGTTAACTACTGGGCTAGATTAATTCATATAAGCCTTCATTTTTTCTTGGACAGACATTACTGATAATTCCTCGAAAAAGAAGAACGTTCATGTAGTGAAGTATGATAAATGTGTTTTTTAAGTGGAAGGATGATTTCAATCCGCCGAATTTCTAATGAAATTCGAAGATCTAAATACAATAGACACAATATACACCCCGCGACAAAAAGATAGGTACAAAGGTTTTTTTTTTTTTTTCATAAAATAACATTATCTAAATTGTGCTTATCATTTATTATTATCATAAAATAACACTATTCCCGGGCTAATTTTTGTTTTAAGACTAATTTAGAAAAATTTTAAGACTAAAATTTTTCTAATTTAAGACTACACACCGCAACAAAAAGATAGGAACAAAGGTTTTTTTTTTTTTTTTTATAAATTTTTTAATATGATTATTTTGAATATGAATATTTTGAATATGATTCAAATATTTAATATGTTTTTGATATGTTAATATTTTGTTATGATAATAAATGATCAGCACAATTTAGATAATGTTATTTTATGAAAAATTAAAAAAAAAATCTTTGTTCCTATCTTTTTGTCGCAGAGTGTAGTCTTAAATTAGAAAAAATTTAGTCTTAAAACTTTTCTAAATTAGTCTTAAAACAAAAATTAGTCCAGGAATAATGTTATTTTATGATAATAATAAATGATAAGCACAATTTAGATAATGTTATTTTATGAAAAATCAAAGAAAAAACCCTTTGTACCTATCTTTTTGTCGCGGGGTGTATATAATTAATATTCAAAATGTGTTCATATAGTTCTTAAGAAATGTAATATAATACTCAATATATGATATATGTAATTAGTACCCAGTCATGCATTAATAGTATGATTTTTCTCACTTTTTATAATAAATCTTTTTTTTTTTTTTTTTAATTTTAAATTAATTATTGTTGTTAAAAAAAATATTAATATATATTCTACTAACTTAAGAAAATTTATTAATTAGTATTTTCATGTAAATTTTGCTTAAGTGTCATTAAATTTGTAGTAATCAAAGTGTTATTATTAAAATTTTGATTACACATATAAACGGTGCTTTACTTTATATAAAATAACATGTATATATGGCAAAAATAATTGCGAATTTGTCTCTCACGCAAACTGTTCCTATTTTTGTTCCTGGTGGGTTGGCAGCTATGTATATTTAATAAGAATTTATCTTCAAATGTGATAAAGAAGCATATTCATTTATTGGCAATTTCCTTTATTTCCTGATCAGTGCTATCTCTTAAAAAAAAAAAAAAAAAAAAAAAAAAAAACTTCCCAGCAAGTATAATAAATGTGTCAAGTGTTTATAAATAAATCAAACATTGCATGCCTAAAAGTAACTAAAAGTAATTACTTTTGCAAAAAAAAAGAAAAATGATATTGTGTTTGGTGCCTCAATTCTCTCAAATACAACAGCTGTCGCCACTGAAAGAAAGCAAAATAAAATAAAATAATGATTAAATCTGCTAATTGTTTTGAGTTTTCTTCCCTTTATATTTCAAAGTAAATATTATGAATTTCATAAACGATTTTGGAAATTACATGGTTGGTTCTTAATATAATTTTATGAAAAAAATTAATTTAATCAGACATAAAGATAAAATTAAAGGAATGTATTAAATACATTTCAAAAATTTTTTTTATTAAATGTTTCTTTTTACTTTCTTCTGTATTCAATAGAATAAAGTATTGGATTCGTAAAACTTTTCGACTTCTGGTTTTTCATGCATCTACACGTTTTGAGAGTTCCAGAACACGATTTTACTATTTTAGAAAATGTCTGTCTGTGTATATATGTGACAAAAATTTTGTGGTGATTGTATCCCAGGAATTATAGCAGAGAATTGCATATAAATGTATATGTAGATGCACCTTGACCTAAATTATTGCCTATCAACTTTTGATATTAATAGCTGATCAAGTGGCGCTGCTATACTGCAATTTTAGGAAAAGGTATATATCTCAGGAACTAATTACTGCACAGAATTGCAAAAAAAAAAAAAAAAAAAAAAAAAAATGTAGATTTGACATAAATTAGTGCCTATCAATTTTTAGTGCCAACTGCTCAACGGAGGGAGCTGTTATATAGCAATTTCTGCATTTTAATGTAAGGCTATATCTCAGGTTCTTTTGCATATAAAGGAACAAAACTTTGTATGTGAAAAGGCCATTATGAGATATTATTATGATTCAATTTTGGTGCATATCAGCCTATAGGTGGCGCTGCTTTACTGCATAATACCCCAAGAACGGTCACATAATAAGTGAGACATATTAAACCCTCGGCGATAGCTTTAGGGCTCCAACCTGAGTCTCTTCCTGTTCTTCGATGACTTTTTCTAGTCAATTTTGTCCCGTTGTTTCTTCTGGTGTTAGCCCCTTTTTTTTACACACTTAACATTGTGAGTTTTTCTTATTTTCATCCCATGCTTTTTCTATAGATTTTTACCTTTTTTTCCTATATCTCAGATTCTGTTGTATATAATTGCACAAAACTTGGTATGTGAGCGAACCATTAAGAAACACTATACTGATTTATTTTGGGTGTATATCTGCCAACAAGTGGCGCTGCTGCCTGCACTACAATTTACTCCATGAATAAGACGTCTACATCTCACTTCTATGGCATATAACGGCACAAAACTTGATATATGAGATAACCATTATGAAGACAAATTCTGACTTAATTTAGGTGTGTAGCAGACTACAGGTGAAGCTGCTATTGTAATTTTGCGCATGACATTTCAGCCTGAGTTGATTAAAATTGCACCAAACTTCATATGTAAAATTTTTATTATGAGAAGCTATGGTTAAACTCTTGAATATATGTTAAATAGTAAGTGGTGGTGTTATATAGAATAATATAGAAGAAAGTTTTGTGATGGCCACAACATACTAGTTTACATTTGTTATACTTGGAATACCGCACAACCAAAAGTGACAGTAGCAGATACAAAATTACGTGAGAAGAATAATTTAACTACTGAGCTATAAGCAATGACCACAATGATCAAACAAATAACAGAAATTTGAGTTAGTTTTTAATTGAAATATATGGATTTCCATTTCTAAACTTATTTTCCTCCTAAAATTTCACTAATAAAAAAAATAAATGTAATTTAGTTTTTTAAATATACATAGAAAATAGGAAAAATAGGTTCAGGAAATATGTTAAGCAACAAAATTTTCATCCATGTTTAGCATTTTAGAGACCTTTGCCGGTAATTTGCCGACGTTTGTCTATATATGTTGGCGTGAACCCTAACTTATAAAAGACAATTTACTAAATATAAAAAAATTATTTGAACATTTAAAAATGACTCGCAACCCTGACGGGTGAGGGGGGGGGGATGCCCTCTCTGAAAATTTTTAGAGGGGGCACGTGCTCCAGTGCCCCATGTAGTTGGCATCTATATTACGCTGGTTGGTAAATTAGTAATAAAAAAAGAATTTAGATAACAAAATAATTTTTTTTTTTCAAACATAAATAATACATAAGAATGTCAATGTATGCTTAATACATATTTTTATATGTTATTTATTTTAATATTTATAAAATTTCAAAGTAAATCTATATTTTAAAAATTTTAAATAAATATATATTTGTTCTGACTCTAGAATAAAAGGGCTGCCAGATGAAACTTGGTAAAAAGGGTTAGGGGAGAAGGGGGTACATTGGGACATGGGGCACATTGGGACAAAGGCTTTTATCCTTTATTATTGCAAAATAAAATTTGTAAAAAATTACACTAGACGGCACTAGTGGTACATCTTCATATTTGTGATATCAACTCATTCATTCAAGTCAGCTGCCTATGAACAAGGTTAGTTTATTTTATCATTTGAAAAGTAATTTTTTCAAGTAAATTAATGTTGATTTTTTAGGTAATAGGAAATAAATATTTTAATTTTTAAAAGTACTATGTGTTTTTATAAACATTAAGCTTTCGTTTCCACTATAGATCATTAGCATATGCGCTCTAGAAAATTTGTCCTGAACATTTGTTTTGAAAATGACCTGATGGGGTACATTGGGACACCAATGTATGGGGCACATTGGGACTGCTCCAATGACCCCATTCATTTCTAACACCAATATACTTTTATTTATTTACTTATTTTTTGCACATATAAGCTAATTGTATTCAATTTTTTTCTAGTTATTCTTTAAATAAATAGAAAATGGTTAGGAATTATAAGCCAAAAACTGAAAGAACTAAAATTTCAGAAGAAAATATAGAAAAGGCAATAAATGAAATGATCAAAGATAAACTTTCTGTGAGGGAAGTTGCAATTAAATATGATATACCAAAATCTACATTATTTAATAGGTTGAAAAAAGTGAGAGAAAATAAGATTAAGTGTATTACAAATATAAATTATAAGTTTCAATCCAAATATACATCTCAACAAATATTCACAGCTGAACAAGAATTCTTGTTAAAAGATTATTTAATATCATGTTCTCAACTTAACTATGGTCTGACATATGCTAATACCAGAGCTTTTGCATATCCATATGCAATTCAACTGAAAATTTCTATTCCTGACAACTGGAAAGAAAACAAAATGGTAGGTATTGATTAGTTACAAAGCTTTATGCATCGACATAAAGATCTTTCATTACGAAAACCAGAGAACACAAGCATAGGATGAGCTTCTGCTTTTAATGCTGATGCAGTTAAAGCTTTCATGGATAATTATGAGATAGTTATGACCATATACCAGTTTGCTCCTGAAAATATTTATAACTTAGATGAAACTGGAATTTCTACTGTGATGGATCCTCCGAAAGTAATATCACGATGTGGACAGAAGCAAGTTGCACAAGCTGCAGAGGCTGAAAAAGGGCAATTGGTTACAGTTTGTGCAGTAGTCAATAGTATTAGAAATTCGCTTTCTCCCGTTTTTGTATTTCCAAGACATAAATACAAGGATTATTTTTTGAAAGGTTCCCCTCTTGGTAGTAAAGGTTGTGCTACTCCCAACGGGTGGGTGAATGGAAGCACTTTTCTTGAAATTCTGAAGCATTTTCATTCATAAACATTCAAGAAGCTCAAAAGATAATCCAGTTTGAAGAAATTAATGTGTCTTTTCTAAGAAGAAAGGACAAATCGTGGAACTTTATTTTCCCAGAAATTGAAGATGCCAGTACAGACAGTTGCTTTGAAGGATGTAGTGTTGATACTTCCATCACCAACAACAGGACTTCGGACATCAATCCAATTGGGACACAATCCTACACAACATTAAAGTTTTTTCTAGACTTGCAGGGTTTTGATGTGCGTTAAGATATGAATATGCAGTAATGCTTCATAACAATTTCATTTTTTCATAATAACCTACTTTATTATTATTTGTTATTGTATCAATTCATGGTTTTGAAAGCCTTTCATTTACTTTAGCAAAATATTTTGCAATATTGTAATTGGATAAATAAAAAGATGGTTGTCCCAATGTGCCCCATCATTAAATCAGTGTTGTCCCAATCTGCCCCTGCATGGGGAACATTGGGACACTTTTGCATAAGTTATGTTTTAATTATTTCTGTTTGTAAAACACATTAAACAATGCTCAATACACATTTAAAAGGTGACCAATAACACAAATATTTAAATAAAAATGCACAAAAGCATTAAAACTTTCATAAATTGGAAAATAATATGCTTTTATAAAAAGTGTCCCAATGTCCCCCCTCTTCCCCTACCTATTTTATTTTCAAAGATGACATCTATTGAATCTATTTGTTTTTACTCAATAGGTTTAAAATAAATACTTTATCACCAAACAAAATTACATTGGCTTACTCAAGATGCATAATATCAGTAGTTGAAAATGTAAGGAAATGTACAATATGGATTTCTAATATATAATACCCTCATCTACAGGATAATTAGCATTCACTGGTAACTCTCACTCCATCCAAAGGAAACAAATAAAATAAATAAATAAATAAAGCAGAAACTTTGTTTTTGGAAATTGCTAGAATGATTTTGAGAAAAATAAAAAGGGTTAGAGGTTTTGAGATGAAAAATCGATCTGATTTATCTTCTGCTTCAGGAAAATTATCAGTTTTTCGTAAGCTCTGCTTTGTCTGGAGCCAAATATAGCAGAAACCTGGTTTTCTAGGATACTGCATCAACGATTTTGATAAAATTTATTGTTGGGTGTTTGATATAATAATTCAATTTTAATTTTTCCTTATCCCAAGGAAAATTTGCTTTCACTGGTAACCCATGCTTTGCCGGGGGCAAACAAATAATGACAAAAATGTATATTTTTGAAAACAAATCACTGTATTTACACTATGGTGATTTTTACAGTGAGATTGAATGAACTCAGTCATCCATGTATTATATAATTAATTGTAATATAAAAATCATACATAGAAGGATAAAAATATTTTGCTTTTGTTACATATTAGCTTTTAATTTTACAAAATTATTTAAAAATAAAAATTATAAATTCTGTATTTGGATAAAATGCTAAATACAATGAAGAAAGAGTTTATTTTACTTGTATTTTGGAGACCAAACCAAACATTATGAAGATGGAGGTTACTTATTTTGTAATATAAGTTTACTTTTAGACTAAAATTGTTTCCTTTCGAAATAAAACTTAAAATTAAAATCCAATAACTGTTTATTCTAGGTAAAAAAATTAAAAAATCCATTAAAACCTAATAATAATAATGATAATAAGCTTTTTTAAAACCCTGGGTAAGCAGATGAACTATGAATAGGTATTTTTGATAATTTAATGCTTACAACAATTAATACTTTGTAAAGTAAGATATTAATATTTTAAATCCTAGAGTTTTGCTTTTAATGCATTAATTAAAGTATTATAGCAGAGTTTCCCTAAAAATTCAAATCTGCTCTTTTTCCAAACAACAAATTGATAAACAATATTGTTAATAATATAACAATGTTTATGTTAATAATAATTTTTACATATTTATATAAGTATATACAGTAGAGAGCCAGAAATCTGCCAACCTAAAATCCTCCGAAATCTGCACAGCTTGTCAAATACGAACATTGAAATTACATTAATAAGTTACAAAACTGCAAATCAGAATTTTTGAAAAGGGTCTTGAATGCAGATTCTGTACTTGCATTTTATGATTACTACTAATAATATGAAAGACTGCTAGAATCAAGTTACTGATAATGAAGTTATTGATAGTATATTAAATTCATCAAATTATGATGATGATATGATGAAAATTATGATGATGATATCAATGAAGTATACAATAACAAACTAATTTTTAAAGATTTTATTTGATGAAGACAAAGAACTCGCTTATATTCTTAGAACAATAAATTTGTATTACAAAATAAGAATTGATAACTACTTACCAAAAAAAGAAAAAAAAAAAAAATAATAATATGCATGCATGTTCAAGTGTCATTTAAAATTTTAAAATAAACTACACATGAACAAATTTTATCTAAATTTGGCAAATAATTTTTCCTTTGTATTCATTGTTTTTGTTATATATATCTTTTTAAAGTTTAGTGTTATTGTTATGTTACTAAATAATTTATTATTCAAATGAAATTGTTTCACTGTTCACTAGCACGTGTTTAGTTTAGTAATATTCTGCTTTTATTATTCAAAGTAGAGGTCTGCACGGACCGGGCCGAGCCTGGAGGACATTTTAAGCCCGGCCCGGCCCGAATCTTTTTCTAAATTCCTCGTTAATCAACGAAAAAGGAAAATGATAAAATACGTTTTCAGTCTTATTTTACATAATTTTACAGTCTGGTATGTAACATAAAATTTTATTTTGTTAAAGGGTGTCTGTAACTACAATTTAATTGTCTATCAGCTTGACTGTTCGCGATCTGATTTTCCGCAAATATTTTAAACATGTCTCGAAATTAATATATTTTATGTAAAGTAATATTAGATGGTTTCTAATTCAAAATAATATGCATGTTACTACCAGTTTGCGTACATGTGACAAACAAAATAAATTAGATACGTTACTGTGTTACTTTAGGCTTTGTTTTCTATGGTCTGTAGTGTTTAGGTGGTATGAAGGCTATAAAAATCCTTCCGTTGTAACTTTTCCTCTAAGGCTTCTTTTTCTTTTCTCCGGGGCACTGGATAAAAGTAGCATCAATTTTAGCATGTGCAAAAGCAACTTTTCTATTGAATATGGTTGGATTAGCATTAAAGTTTTGTTTACCGGATCACATGAAAGATGTGGATACATTACGGTATATAACATTAAGTGGTTGAAAGTGTATTTTTGGTACTATTAACCATTTTAAATATCTTCCTATATTGTTTGAGGAATGCTAATATTTTCGATTTGACTTTCTGTCTGTCTTTGTGCCTTCTGTACGTCTGTAATAATGAAATACCGTTTATATATAAATATCTTGTAAACATTCAGTAGTTTTGTTAAAGAACATTCTATTGCTTAGCTATATAAAACCTCTGCAAAACACATACTAAAAATCTTTTTCGTAGAAAGGCATGTTTTTTTGTAATTTTACATATTTTTGAATCTGGCCAGGCCGGATCGGGCCTGATTTTATCGCTTTTTGTCCGGGCCGAGCCTGGGCCGAATGTTTCGATTTCATACCGGGCCGGGTAAGCAAACCTTTCCAACGGCCCAGGCCTGAAAATTTTGGCCCGTGCAGACCTCTAATTCAAAGTGAAAATAATTTTTTATGGGCTCCAAAATCCACCAAATCCTATAATCTGCACAACCTCTGGTCTCGAGCTGTGTGGATTTTTGACTCTCTACTCTGTATGGGTTTTTGACATTTTTAATGTTACTGTTTAAACCACTGATACCACTAGGCTTTCAAAATCTTTGGGACCTATAGGTTTGAAAAATCTGGATACTTTCAAAAATATGGCTCCCTATATAAATGAGTTTAAATTTATTTGAGATTGTCTTAAAAGCTAATATTATGTAGGAGGTTGTCACTGTTAAGAGACAACTGGAAACATTTAACTTAATGTGCTCTGGAACCAGAATAGAAAAAATTAATAAGAGAAAATATAGTTTAATATATGTATAGATACAGTGAACTCTCATTAAAATTGCCAATCAGGGGCTGGCATTTTTTGTCCATTATAACAGGAGTTCATAAACTGAAGTTCTATATGAACTCTAAAATTACTATTATGTACACATACACAGTAGGGGAAGAGGGGGGACATTGGGACACTTTTTATAAAAGCATATTATTTTCCAATTTATAAAAGATTTAATGCTTTTGTGCATTTTTATTTAAATATTTACGTTATTGGTCACCTTTTAAATGGGTAATGAGCATTGTTTAATGTGTTTTACAAACAGAAATAATTAAAACATAACTTATGCAAAAGTGTCCCAATGTTCCCCGTGCAAGGGCAGATTGGGACAACACTGATTTAATGATGGGGCACTTTGGGACAACCATCTTTTTATTTATCTAATTACAATATTGCAAAATATTTTGCTAAAGTAAATGAAAGGCTTTCAAAACAATGAATTTGATACAATAACAAATAATAATAAAGTAGGTAATTATGAAAAAATGAAATTGTTATGAAGCATTACTGCATATTCATATCTTAACGCACATCAAAACCCTGCAAGTCTACACAAAACTTTAATGTTATGTAGGATCGTGTTGATGGCATAGTTAAGTTGAGAACATGATATTAAATAATCTTTCAACAAGAGTTCTTGTTCAGCTGTGAATATTTGTTGAGATGTATATTTGGATTGAAACTTATAATTTATATTTGTAGTACACACTCAATCTTAATTTCTCTCATTTTTTTCAATCTATTAAATAATGTAGATTTTGGTATATAATATTTAATTGCAACTTCCCTCACAGAAAGTTTATCTTTGATTATTTCATTTATTGCCTTTTCTATACTTTCTTCTGAAATTTTAGTTCTTTCAGTTTTTGGCTTATAATTTCTAATCATTTTCTATTTATTTAAAGAATACCTAGAAAAAAAATGAATACAATTAGCTTATATGTGCAAAAAATAAGTAAATAAATAAAAATATATTGGTGTTAGAAATGAATGGACCATTGGAGCAGTCCCAATGTGCCCCATGCATTGGTGTCCCAATGTACCCCATCAGGTCATTTTCAAAACAAATGTTTAGGCCTAATTTTCTAGAGCACATGGGCTAATGATCTATAGTGGAAACGAAAGCTTAATGTTTATAAAAACACATAGCACTTTTAAAAATTAAAATATTTATTTCCTATTACCTAAAAAATCAACATTAATTTACTTGAAAAAAATTACTTTTCATATGATAAAATAAACTATCCTTGTTCATAGGCAGCAGATTTGAATGAATGAGTTGATATCACAAATATGAAGATGTACCACTAGTGCCGTTTAGTGTGATTTTTTACAAATTTTATTTTGCAATAATAAAGGGATAAAAGCCTTTGTCCCAATGTACCCCCTTCTCCCCTATAATAAGAATGAAAATTTGTTTCTTCAAACCCTTTTATTCACTAAAAATATGAACGCCGGAAAAATGATACTTCTTACAAAACTTCTTTTCTTCATATAGTACAACTTGATGTAGTACATAAAGGAAAAAAGGTGATAGTACATAATAGTTAGTTAGTCTATCTTAAAAAAAGAAGATATCTTGGTTTGTTTTTTTAGGGTAAGAAATCAATGTCCAACAATTCGGCCAT
The DNA here is from genome assembly GCA_963930645.1 of Salticus scenicus. Classification (NCBI taxonomy): domain Eukaryota; kingdom Metazoa; phylum Arthropoda; class Arachnida; order Araneae; family Salticidae; genus Salticus; species Salticus scenicus. The sequence goes on along the minus strand of OZ005651.1, from coordinate 123,465,973 downwards.
TTCTAATGCCTTTGCTTTTATAAGTGGGCCATTAATTGCAATGTTCTCAGAGCGTATTTATTTGATCATTTCAGCAATGCAGTTTCCAGTTTAGGGTGGCCCAATCCTCGAATTTTCTTTCGAGAACCCAAGACATCTCCTGATTCGAAGGTATCCATTATTGCTTTATGTTTAAACCATATTGAGTTCATGTTTGAACGTTTAAGTCCTAGCTCTTTCACCACATCGATTTGTTTCGATCCACTTTCAGTTTTTCGGATGACTTTCACTTTCTCCGTCAAAGTTAATGGAGTTTTTTACTGGAAGATGCAGTCATTACCGAAATACAGAAAGGAAATGTGACACTGATTTAAAGCAAAGAGTAAAAGTGTGAAACTTTCTGAGTGTAGAGTCCGATAAGAAATCATGGGATTACACCGACTACAGCTGGACTGAGCAACCACAGTTCGCAGAAACTGAGGAAAGGATGCGTATTACTGCAGCGCTGTAAAGACGATATCTACCGATAATAAAATCCTTTGCTATGTCTCCACAGTAGAAGTGGAGACAGCTGCAAATTGTTGACCTCAACTGTCACTGTCAATCAATACACAGTACCTCCCACGTTGTAATAGCGTAGAGTGAAAGAGATTAACCCTTTTATTATTACAGCTTTTCATGTTAAAAAAAAAAAAAAAAAACTTTGAAAAGGTTTTGAGAACTACTGACTCTTTTTTGAAGAAAGTGAGCTTTGAGGGAAAAAAATGTCCATTTTAACGAATGAATTGTACGTATAAAGCAATGTTTATTACATGCAATTCATATACTCTAAAAAAAAAAAAAAAAAAAAAAAAAAAAATCTGGTTATGATCTTGACAGACAAATTTGTTTTACAAGTTAAACATATTTAGTAGCTTTTTTGATTGTTGGTGTGCAATATTGGTTATTTTGTTTTTTAAACATTTCTATTGTAAAATTAACCACATTTCAGTGAACAGAGTATTTATGTTCTTTCAGTGAATAAAAATTTTTTCTCCATGAGATTCTATTTTGTTTCTTCTAATAATTTTTATTTCTTCTATTTATAGATCCTGTGTTATATTTAGGCCATAAAACAGTTATTTTTGGACTTTAGAAGAAAGAAAAGTTAAAAATGTAAAACTTTGTTCAACATAATATAGATAATGGGTAATGTATTTTGTATATTAGTAATCAACATACATATGATATTTTTAGATTTGTAAGACTCGAAATTAACAGTGGTCTGTTGGTCCGGGACCACAAAAATATTCAATGACATGTAGACCAGTGAAGCTTTTCAGTTTTTTTTTTTTTTTTTTACTTTTTTCTAAAATTGCCTGTAAATGTGTCATAGAATGGTATGTTATGACAATAGTAAGTGTAGTACTTCATTATGATTGTCAATAATACCTATTCTCTGTAATTTTTCATTTAAGGTAAGTGTACCAGTAGTGGACCATGTACCAGTAGTGGGCCACTTGAGTGTTTAAATTAAAAATAAGAAATTTGAACATTCCAATGGGGTAAGAGATCTATTTCTGATAAGCTGAAACCCTTATTTACTAAATACTAGAAGCACAGCCTTCATTTCCTGATTAGTTAGGAGTTAGAAATGGGGGGAGGGGGTTTTGCTTTGTTGCTAATTATGCAAAACTTGTTTGTAAATTTTCTGTTCTCATATAGAGATTTGTAAATATTTTCTGAATTTAAAAAAAAAATAAAAGGTTAAAGAATTTATTTAGAAATATATAGAATTGAAGCTTTGTGTTTTATTAATTGAATCATATATCTAGTTATAAATTGCTCAAAGCTCCTCCCCCACCCCTTCCCACCTTTTTTATTTTTCTCTCTCTTCCTGCCTTAGTTGAACCACTATGCAAATTCCAGAATTTGTTTACTTTTAACATGGTTCCTACGGGTCAGGAAAAACCTGCAAAACCTGAAAAACTCAGGAAAAAGCAAATATCAGTTAAAAGGTCAAGGAAAAGTCAGGAAATGACATATCTGCCAAGAAAAATTCAGCTTAAAAAAAAAAAAAAAATCGTGAAGCATTTTCAAGAAAAATGCAGTTAGCACTAGAATTTCTAACTCATTCATTCCGTATCTATAGCAGTATATTCAGTTTCTAAACCGACATTTGTCTTCAAATGAATTTCTTCCAACAACTCATTAAAAATTGTAACAAAATATTTGCTGATAGTAGATGAATTTTGAAGGATTTTGGGGGAATATGACTGAGTATTAGTAGCGAGGCTATGGAGAGAGGGAGGGGCTGTCTAATGTTTTCATCGTGAAGATATCAGACCAGCTTTAAAAGATCATTTATGATGTTGCTATAAACATCACTTACTAAGAAAATTCTGTTTTAAAAACTTTGTACCTAAGTTATTCAAAATTTTATTATTTCAATTTTCTTAACATGGGAGAATAGAGCAAAGTTTTGTTTAAACATGCATAGTTTAGGAAAAATATTTTCATTGTAAAATTATCAAAGCACTTTTTAAATATCATTTTTTATGATACTGGATTGGCATGGACATCACTGACTATGAATATTTTAATATGAAAATTTCACAATTTATTCTAAATTTAAGATTTTCTTAAGATAGCAAAATAGGGCAAATATTGTGCTCTTGATATTTATTTATTATCTTAATAAATGTAAAATTAAATTGTTTTCTATGATTTTTCTGAAAAAGAAGAATATTTAATCAGCTCCATAATTTACCAAAATTATACATGTCTGTATTGAATTTCAGTTTGTTTTAAAATTTAACATAAAAGTCAGTAAATTTCAATAAAAAAAGTCAGAAAAAACCTGAAAAAGTCAGGATTTTCTTTTCTTGAAATTGTATTTGAACCCTGTTTAATCACCTCAGTTTTATTTGTGTGTCTATTAATGTGTGCTTGTATATTATTTTCCTAATATTACACCATGATCATGCAAAGTTTGATCCTAAATTAAAAGTCCTAACCTATATTTTCTTGAACTGAATGTACATGAAGGACTGCAATTAAATTGAATGTACAGTAAAACTTGGATAATTCAAAGTTGAAGGGACCAGAGAAAAATTCGAAATATCCAAAAATTCGAATTACATATACTATTTTGTCAAAAAAGAGATAAATTAAAAGATTAATATTCTACGATCAAAGATTTAACACATAAACTTTATATCTAAGAAAACTGCTACATCTCCCCCCCCCCCCCCCCCCATTAAATCAATATTTTTTACGAGCTAAATTATTCAACACTTTTTTTTAAATAGTCAGATATTTTTTGTTTCTTCTTTAAATACAATCTTTGTGTCATAGCATATGACTTGATACAAAAATAGAATCTTCTTCATTAGACATGACTTTCAATTCAAAATAACCCTCGATGTTCACTATATCTTCTGATGCACTAGCTAGAGGCTTCTCTTGTATTTCCTTATCCTTCTTTTGAAAAACTGTTAAAATGTATTAGCCGAGAAAAATTTCGGGAGCAAATTTTACAGTAATATTTTAAAGGTAAGCGTATGGAAAATTCGAATTATCCAAAATAGAATTTGAATTATCCATGATTTTTTAACATTATTTTAATACAAAATTCAAGGGACCGAGTAAAAAATTCGAATTATCCAGAAGCAAAATGAAAACCAATTCTGATTTCTGATACAAGCATTCCGGTAAGTTTGGGTAGTTGAAATGGGATTATTCATACATTCAAAATTCGTTTGATTACAAGAGATTTATTTTATCAATATTAGTATTTTCTTCTGCTATTTTTTGTTATATTTTTTGCCTGTTCCTATAATTTATAAATAAGAAATCCCAGTTTATGTCTATTAGATAAGTGAATAAACTATTCTTTATTAATATTTTATGTAATTAATAATATTTCTTCATTAAATTCATTAATATTAGTACAGAATATGACATTGCCATATTGTCAAAAATAAATTAATTCAAACAACGGCGTTATTTTAGATATAATTATTTTAATATCTAATTTTTATTTATTCGGAAGGTATGCGTATTTAAAGGGTATGGGTACTCGAAGGTATGGGTATTTCGAACCGTATGAGTATTTAAAAATAATTTTAAATGCTGTGAAAATTGATTCTTTTTTTCCCTCTTCAAATGCACCAAATTGTTCTTTCTATCAAATTTATTTCCCTATACTAAGTTAGCTATTTAAGTCTTTTTGTCTTTTGTAATATTTCATGTAATTTAATCTAAAATAAGTAAAAATTTTAAAATTTCAATAAAAAAAAGTAAATATCGTAAACTTTCTAAAAAGAATTATATTTTAGAAAATTTTAATTAAGAATTATAGTTATTAGGAGATTCAAGGCACTAGAAATTTAATAACATGTGTGAAGCGCTTCTCTTAATTAGCAATTTTCTGCTGATACTAGCAATTTTGCAATTTATTCGCATGTAAGTGGGGCATATAAATGTTTTAGTGCATTACAAAGTAGTACGAAATAATAAAATTCTGAATTTATCAATTAGTTAAAATAATATTAATAAATTGGGATGTTTTAAATGTTCTGAATGTTACTCTTGAAATGTCATGTCACGAGTCCATATAATATAATTTGTGATAAAACAAAACTGCGCTATATTAATTATACTGATGTATAAATTTTGAACTGTGGAAAATAATGAATAATTTTATAATAATTAGTATTAAAGCATTATATCTTTATCAGAAGGCTGTTTCTTAGACGGACTAAGAACATAATTTGACAAGAATTTATTTTATAGAGCAGTATTAAGTGTACATTTTTTATATAGAAAATATTGCTAGCGCTCGAATAATTTTATATCCGACTATATATGGAGTAATGTTATAAGCAATACCATTATATGGCTCAACCTCATTTTTAAGTTTTCTACTTCTTGCGATTGAATTTAAGTTGCACCAAAATTGGAGCTACCATACATCCACTCACAAGGGAAGTATAAATCAGTAAAATTCCTGTTGAAACCAAACCAAAATTAAATTAAAAGTGAGGTCAAAAACATAGGCTAAATGGAAAATTTTGAGCAACAATTCACTTATGGGTTAAGATAAGACCCTAGAAAATTTAATCCCTTTTATGAAAATCAACGAAATATAATAAGTGGGCAAAAAAGCGAGGCACAGTGTCAGAGTGTTTGACTTGAGACAAGAAGATCTTCAGTTCAATCCCCGTCTCGGCAAATTTTGATTTTTTTTTTTTTTTCATAATACTAATATTTGGTTTATCTAAAATTAACAAATGATGGTAAAAAGTTAAACCATGAGGTGGTTGCAACTACTTCAGTACCAAGTTTTGGTTCAAACTAACACCAAACTTTTTATATTGTAACGCTGTACTACTGAGACATTAAACCCAACAAACTAACTATAAACCGTCTCTGCATTCTAAAGAAAACTGCTAAAAGTCCTTACATGTAGGGATTATACCCTACAATTGGTAATGCTGCATTTAATCGATATATCCTTATATTGGTATTTTAGACGAACGATATATCGTTTTAAGAAATGTCAACATCGTCCAGCACTACTCGGGAGCAAGATTTCGACTGAAATGGTTAGAAACGAACACTACTCGCTTAGTGAAAATATTTCCCAATGCGCGCTGACGAGCTGAGCTCATTCGCCATTATTATTCTGCATTGGTTATGTTACAAACGAATCCTACTCACGAAATTTAGTTAGTTTTACTGTCTACAGATGGCAGTACGGGTTCCATGAATTAATTTTCATAATGAAGGGGGAATGTTTTTTTTACCTTGTTCTTTTTATGCGTATTTTGGTACGTTTTTTAAGGGTGTTTGTAAAGTAAAATGGCTCAAAACTGAAAGTTAGATAATTAGGATGATGATTATGATTGTGATACAGAAAGCTTATCAAGTTTTGAGTCTGAGGAAGACTTTGTTCACAGTATATCAAGCTCAGAAGACGATTCAATCGATGAGGAAGATTTTTCGAGTGTTCGACAGTGGTGTAAAATTGATTCAAGTTCTCACGCTCCTAGCCGATTTAGTTTTACTGGTGATATGGGCAGGAAAGCTTGCATGACAAATATTTCTGATCCACTAGAGTACTTCAAGCTGTTTTTTACCGATGAGATTGTAAATCATATTGTTGCTGAAACCAACATTTTTGCTGCTGAAATGAATTGAGAATATTTTTTGCAAAATTAATTTTGCAAGGAATAATTACGAAACCAACTGTAAGAATGTATTGGTCAAAAAGAAAGTTAATTGAAACTCCTAGTTTTTCTAACCTCATGGGTTCGAGAAGGTTCGACCTTATTATGCAATTTATTCATTTTGATAGGAATGAAAACACTGATTCTTCTCATCCTCAGCCAAAACTAAAAAAAATATGGACCGTTTTAAATTACTCACAGAAAATATTTTCGGAAGTTTATACACCCGAACAAGACATATGTATTGATGAAAGTCTTTTGCTGTATAAAGGGAGACTTTCTTGGACCCAATACATACTTACCACTTAAAAGGGCCAGATTCGGTATCAAAATGTTTATGTTATGTGAATCTCATAGTGGATACGTGTGGTCTATTATAATTTATGGCGGTAAAGGCACAGAAGAAAATAAAGAATGTTTGTTTTCTACTCAGGTAGTTTTGACGTTGTCTAAGCCGCTATTAAACAAAGGATACTGCCTTACTATGGATAATTACTACAACTCTCCTGAGTTAGGGGAAATGTTATTGAAATCTAAAACTGATTTTTTTGGAACATTAAGACCTAACAGAAAAGATCTACCGAAGGAACTGAAAACAAAAAAGCTTAAAAAAGGAGACTTACTTGCCTATCAAAGAGGTAAGATGATGATCATACGATGGAGAGATAAAAAATATGTTCCTTTTATAAGCTCAATTCATAATCCTGAAATCGTGAAAGTCCCAAATAAATTGAAAAATGTGGAAATAGAGAAGCCTAAGATTGCTTTAGATTATAATAATACGATGGGCAGTGTAGATCGCATGGATCAGCAAATTGGATACTATGACGTAACTCGATCTTGTCAAAGGAAATATTACAAGAAAATATTTCGTTATTTATTGGACATAACAATTTTTAATGCTTTTCAGCTGTGGAAAAAAAAAAGGGAATAAAAAATCAAATTTAGAATTCAGACTTGAACTAGCTGAAAGAATTGTTGAAAAATATCACACTCACAGACATTTGAAATCAAAACCTGCTGAAATAGTTTCAAATACTTTAAGATTGTTAGCACACCACTTTCCTGATTATATTCCACCTACAGAAAAAAAGAAAGAACCTACTAGACGATGTGTGGTATGTTGCAGCAAAAATTATGCGAATGGAAAAATAATTCGCCGTGAAACACATACTTATTGCAAAGACTGTAATGCCCCATTATGTGCAATTCCATATTTTAAAGTATATCACACACAAAAAGAATTTTAGGTAATTACTGTATTTAAATGCTTCATAAAGTTTTACATTAGTTGTATTTATTTAGTCCTTTCAATTTAATATTTATCTTATATTTATAATTAACTATTATTATTTATATAATTGATTATAATCATTTATAATTTACTATTTAATAATTATCATTTATTAATTATTTTAAAGTATGTAAAAACTGTTATTTATGTACTACAAATACTTTAAGAAATTTTTAAAACGCGTGAGGTGAGCTATCTACGGCAAGAAGGGTGACATTTTCGGCAGAACGGCGGAGGAAAACACCTGCCACTTTTGACTACTGTTTACTCGTAATACTGCCCAAATTAAGTAAACGAAAACTACTCATTTTCCTAACCATCAAAGGATTAAAAAAGACTAGAAACTATAAAAATATTTTAATGAAATCAGCACCAGAAAACCTTTTAATACTATGTTTCTTCGATAGATGGCGCCTCGAAAAGATCGTACCGCAAAATCGTTAATGTTGTAAATATGACTGATTTTTTTTTGCATATTTTATTTATTTATTTATTTTAAGAAATCCTAGCAAGTTTGTTATGAAAATAAATAAAATAAAGATAAAGAGCTAAGTTACAAATGAATAATAAAAAAAAAAAAAAAAGAAAAAGAAAAACTGAAATGAGAATTTTCAAAATTCATCAGTGAAAAATTTTGATATGATAATCAAATCAAAATATTAGAATTTGAAAATTTTCACTTCTTTTTTTTTTTTTTTTAATTTAGTTCTATTTTTGAAACTGTATTTCTCCCTCTTTCATTTTTTTTTTTTTTTTTTTTTTTTTTTTTTGTCTAATAAACTTTCTGTATTTATTTGTTTATTTTAAGGATATTCATGTAGATGAATTATTAAAAAAAAAAAAAAAAAAAAAAATCCTCTTTATTGTTTGTATGTCAATTACTTCAGGCTTTTCAGTATGAATAGTTAATTATTTTCCTCCTCTTTTTTTTCTTTCTTTTTTTAACTTTCAGGAACCAGTGAATCCAGCAAAAAACAGACTGGTCCTTATGGATTGCAGCCAAACTTTAGAATTTTAACTTTAGTAGAATTGATATACAATTTTTTATCTTGCTATTTAAAAGCATATTTTGCATTATATGAGTTACTGAAACAAAACTTGCATCCTAAATACAAGGAAATTATTACATTTAAAATTTAGATTTTTTTACACTTTAATAGAATTGATTTTACATGCTTTTTACTATTTTTTCATTTAAGACTAGTTTAAAAATTGATTTGATACTAAAAATTGAATGTTCAGATAACTGCTGTTTTGTTTAGTTTTTTTTTTTCCTGCACACATTACTTTTTTATTTGAAATAAATTTTATGAACATATTTGTACAGTTTGTTCTCACATGTGTTATTTTTCATTTGAAGTTAATTTTATGAACATGTGTGTTTCCTCTTTTTTTAATTTTCTGCACTCTCATGCCTAGATTTGACACGGAATGGCCCATCTACTGTTTTGAAAAAAAAATTAGCTTTTACAGTTTCTTTGAAAATGGCGTTTGTCACAATTACCCTGTGGTCATAAATAACCCACCTGACCCTACTCAGGGTTGGCAAAAACCCAGGTTTTTCTAGAAAACCCCAACCCACTTGGGTTTTTGTGGGTTTTTCTGGGCATTTGTGGGTTTTTCTGGGCTTTTGTGGGTTTTCGTTTGAATGCAATTGCATTGCAATGTTAGATATATGTTATTTAGCATATTAGTTGTAATACACCTAATTATATTAAACTACTAACTAATAATTAATCTAATATTTATCTTTGAAATAAAAATTGGTTTGATTCTAATATTAAAATAGTGTTAATCAGTAAGATTACTGTATTTTATTTTAATGTATGCTTATTCAAAATAAATATTCTTAATGACAATAACTGATCAAGTAAAGTAATTTAAATTCTTAAGTACAATACAATACATATCATTTAAATTTTTTAGTTCCCCATCATGCTATAGATGGAAAACTTAGGTAATCTTGAAAATTTTTTACCTCTTTTTTTTTTTTTTACTTTTTTACACATTTTCACGTGTGAGGAATCCGAAAAATAACAAAATTTGTATGGTGTGTATTAGTTTGTTAGTCCGTTAAGTCTGTGTACACAATATCTCAAGAACAAATTGTCACAGAGAAGTCAGATCAGTTTTAAAATATTACTCTCGACACAGGCAAGAACCCTATTCATTTACAACATTCAAATTAAAAAACTTCGTAAGTTATTAGAAATTTATCCTTTTTTTAACATGGGAGAATAGGGCAAAATTTTACCAAAACATGCATTAAATGGAAAATTTTTACTGAAAAAATGTGAGACCAGTTTTAAAATATGAGTTTTGATGTTGGAATAAGCATCAGTAACTAGACACATGCTACATTGGAAATTTAAGAATTTCTTAGCATGGCAGTATAGGGCAAAATTTTACATAAATGTCAATTCTGAGGGATATTTTCATCGTAAAGATGTCGGACCACTTTTGAAATATTATTTAGGGTACTGGCATGAATATCATAGAGTAAAAATTTTCCAATTTAAAAAATTCGTAAATTATTTGGAATTTAAGATTTACTTAAAATGGCAGAATAGGGCAAAATTGAGCATAAATGTCCATTTTGAGGATCATAAATATATCAGACAACTTCAAAATAACATTTATGATACTTGTTTGAACATAATTGACTACAAATATTCTAATAGGAAAATTTCGCAAGTTACTCGTAATTTAAGATTTTATCAACATAGCAAAATGGGGCGGATAGCCCATATAAATATGCATTTTGAGGATTGTTGCATTGGAAATAGTAGCATGAAAACGAAACTACAAAATTGATCCTAATAAAATAAATTAATAGATTAGAATAAGATAAATATATCAAAGTGAATGTGGATAGCCTATTAGGTGGGGATTTCATTCTGTCACTGTGTCAAGTGTTTGGTCAGATTCATTTCTCTTAACATGATAATCATGTTAAGAGAATGTCCTGTACTAGAAATTTATGAGAACATATATATGATGGGGAACTGAGCAGAGTCCTATTATGCCAACTAGTTTTAATTATAAAAATAAGTTGCACTGCTTTATCCTTTTTTTTTATTATTAGTTTTTTAGTAGTTGTAATGGTTCTAGAAGAAAATTTTTTTAAAATTAGATTTATAATTATGTTGCTACTAAAATTAAAATTATTATAAAGTTTTAAAACTAAATAATTTAGTTAGTTAAATATTGATTCTGGACAACATTTATGTCCGCTGTTAAACAAAAATGTCGTTTGGTTTTACAGGAAAAGGAAAATTGAACCAATTACAGAATATAAACTCGCTTTTATTATATTTATAACTGCAGTTACTTTTTATGTTTAATACTATTTTCTAGAAAACAAAAATAAGAGTTTTTTCTTTAAAGGTAAGGTGTTTTCTATACTTTATAGATGGGATTTGTAAATTATAAATAATTTTTAACAAAACCCCACTTATTTGCAAAAACCCAGCAGGTTTTTGTTGATGGGCCCGTCCAGAAAAATCCGGGCGGGTTTTTCTGGGCTGGGCCCAGTTTGCCAACCCTGACCCTACTACATCTAAATTATAAAATACAGAAAATTGATTTATTTTAAACTGAATCTAACAATAAATCTAACAATTTTACATTGGGATAAATGAACTGTTTTTTTTATATAACAAGAACATCTAGTTATAATAACACAAAATTATATAGATATAATCTGAAAGTAGACAGTATAAGTTGGGTTGGTTAAAAAGAAAAACAATAAAAATAAACAAAGCCCCCTTTATTAAGAAAAATTATATCATGCATTTAAAAACTTTTAAAATTACCTTAAAATCCTTTAAACTGCAGCACTATTATATATTTTGACACTTATCGCGGTCATCTTCAGATGTTTAGATTTTGCTGCTTATTGACCATCATTGCCACTGGACTCATCTCTGGCTCTTTCACTGGTGATGTTATCCTTACATATTTTCCTGTTTATCAGCTGTTGCCACTCTCCAGGTATTGTGCGATCGCGATGCGAGTCAAAATATATAATAGTGCTGCATTTTAAAAGTTTTTAAATGTTTGAAATTAGCCCTTTATTTATACTTTAATTAATTATATCATGTTTTTCCTCAATATGAAATTAATGTAAATTTTTTCTTTTAGGATATGAATGTTGTTTAGGGACTGATGAGCTTGATCAATATGCATCAGCATAGACGTCGGAAAAAGCGACCTAGTTATGGTGTAAGAACTGTTGAAATATCAAGAGGCAAGAATGGCTTTGGTTTTACAATTTCTGGACAAGCACCATGTATTTTAAGTTGCATTATTAGTGGAAGTCCTGCTGAGAAAGCTGGTTTACGACCTGGTGATTTTTTAATTGCTGTTAATGGACAGAATGTATCAAAAGCCCCTCATGATGATGTTGTTAGACTAATTGGAAATTCGCAAGGTGTTCTTAAACTTCAGATTGCTGAAAATTATTATTCAGATTCCTCTGAAGAAGAATTTATATCAATTGTAAAGCTTCGTCCAAAATATCCTAATAAAGCTCGTAATCGGCAGCATCATAGCAGTGTATCACGTGCAGAAAAAGTAGTGCAGGATTTACAGACAGGAGCACTGTTTGTTGATCACATTCATGGATGTAATGTTGAGGTTCCACAAAAACAAAGAGATTCAAAGGGTCAATCAATTAATGTAGCTGGACCTAGCAGGTCAAATAAAATCTTACTAGATTTGATTTTGCAGCAAAGACTAAAAGATGCTGGCAGACATTCTTTTCAAAATATCTCTGTGCCTCCAAACAACAACATTAACTCTCCAATTTCTTCTAAAAATAAGCAAATAAGTCTAAAAAAGAAAGAAGCTAAAGTTGTTAAAAGTCGTAGTCATCCAGAATATTTAAATTCATCTTCAAATTCTGCTAGTGAAATATTTCACTCAATTTTTACTGAACAAGATTTAAATAACATTCTTTATCCAGCAATTTTTGCTTCACAAAGTAATGATGAAAAAGGAAACCAAGAACAAGCTGTTTTGAAGGCTGTAGTTGGTTATTTAGGTACAATAGAAATGCCAAAGGAGCCCCAACTTCCAAACTCTCGGCTTCAGACTATTCGAAACTGTATTAGACGATTACGCGTAGAGAAGAAAGTTCATACATTGGTGTTAATGTCTGTTTTTCCTGAAAGTATTATTCTTATAAATCCACAGGGTGTAACTCTAGCAGAATTTTCAGCAGATAAAATTACTTTTAGTGGTGTTTACAGTGATGATAAGAAATTTTTTGGTCTGGTAACAAGTCATGGAATTAGCAGTGATGAACTCAGTGAAGGAAGTCAAGAAGATCCAGGATCTGTGAGTAGCTCTTGCCATGTGTTTATGGTAGATCCAAAACTTACTCCTCATCATCAACATATGAAAAGAGCTAAAGCATTTCATATAACTTGCACATCTGATCCAGTTACTAATAAGTGTAAAGAATTTCCTGAATCTGCTGACAGCATATTGCAAGCAGTAGTTGGATTATATAGAAATAAATTGGGATTTAATAATGAAATGGTTCATGGTTTTGAATTTAATGTAAATATGTCTCCCCAGCCAAGCAACACAAGTAGCAATAGTAGCAACAGTGATAGTGGAATTGGATTTCGTGATGAAGGTTAGTGTCTTTATATTTGTGTGTATGTCTCTATCTCTCTATATATATCAGATTAATTAAACTTTGATTGCTCTATCACTTTTTAAAAAATAAAAATTTAATTTTTTTTTTCTTAAACTGAGTTTCTGTTTGTAATTCTATTTATGTGTAACTTTTTCTTACTAAATATTAATAAGAATTAATGCTTTAGAAAGATTACTTTTAAAGCAATTTACTCGTGCAGTATACCCCTGAAAACTATTTTTAGGATTATTACCTAATAAAATAATAATAATAATAATTGCCTACTTTTAACAATACTATTTTTAAAAATGCCAATAATAATAATAATAATAATAATATATATTTTGTTAATTATGAACTATACGAAATAAATGCTTTGTTCAAGATAATTAAAATTTTCTCCAATGCCAGCACTAACAATTTCCTTCCACAAAATCTTTGAGGATCCCTCTTTACAAAAATAATATTTGATGTTTTTAATATTTTATTTTCAGTTATTTATATTTTACCTTTAATGGATTTGTCTTAGAAGAAACAAATTAATACATTTATGTTCAGAAAATTGATATATTTCAAATTAAAAGCTAATACTACAGCACTTCTTGAGAATCTATTTGACGTATTTATTTTGGATTCTCCACTGCTGACACAACAAAATATCAAAGTTAAAAAAGATTCTTTAGTACCGCAATATTAAGGTTGATGCCGTTGCTTATGAAATAATTTTTTACTTATGAAAACTCTTACTTCTGGTCCCCTTTGGCTAGTTTAGGTTTCTTCTAAGACAGTGGAAGAAACTGGAAAAAATGAAGAAACCAACAGAAAACGAAAGAGACGTTTAAAATTTAAATATATTATTTATATAAAAAAAATAAACTCAAAACATATTATAGCAAAACTAAACTCTATAACCTAATTAATCTTAAAAATTTTATTTTTGAAAAAGTAAGTTATTTTTAAATAACAAGCTTTAGATACTTACTGGTGATTTTTTTTTTTTTTAAACAGCTTTAGAAAAATGAGGTGTGTTTTTAACTTTTTTCTGCTATTAAAAAAAAAAAAAAAAACTTAGCTATATTTTTTGTACTAATATTCATATTTCTGTGTTAATTTTAAAAGCCTAATATTCTAAAAAAATTTCTCGCAGGTATATTTGAATATGGGCTGGGACATCTTAGAAAGATCTTAGCATGGGTATGCCCACCCTAGCCTATGACCCTCATGTAAACAATTGTCATTAACCACCAACCAACTGAAGAAATATAAGTGATAATAGCTACATAATTTTAGATGAAATATTTGTTCAGAATGCAATCCTTTGTATGAGCTTTGAGCTGATACTTAATAAACTTTGCAAGCAGGTTAAAATGCTTTTAAAATCTCTTGCTAGTTCTATAGCACTTGAAATATTTTTTTCATATTTTGTATTCATTCATTCTAAGTTGAGAGACCAACTACAGTATTTTGAATTTTTAATGCTAAAAAATTTTTTCTTTGTTATACCATGTTTTACTGTAATAAGTAAAATAAGGATTTTGATATCATTCAGTAATACAGAACAGGAATTATATTTTGCATTTGCATGTTAGTTCCCTTAATTAAATTAATGTAAATTAAAAGCACCATTTTTTTTTTTGTGTGTTTTCTTGTATTTATTTGTAAAATAAGTTTCATCTTATATTAGTATTAGATTAAGTGAACCACACTATTTATCACTAGTGAAAAATGTTTTCATAATAAAAATTTTACTGGTTGAATTGAAATTAGTATGTTTAAAAGTTCTTGTGTATTTTGGTGTTTTATCTGCCCTCTGCTAAAAAATCGATGTATTATTAATTTAACATAATTAAATTTTTATGGGTTTAAGGAAATTTACTTAAGATAAAAATATGTCTGTAAGAAAAATATGTTTATGTATTTTACAAAGTCACAACTTATGCAATCAATTCATAAAAAAAAAAAAAAAAAAGTTTCTCCCATTTCTTTCTTTTACTTTCTCTTTACCTTAGTAAAAACTTGCCTACCCTGCTGTTCTGGGCTCTTATCATTTGGCACTCTCTCACTATGAGCCCTTTATCGCCTCCAGTGATTTTCATCTATAATCAAGAAGAAAATATTGGATTCATAAAAATTTTCTTGTTCTGCTTTTTGACAGTTTTATGTTTTAAAAGGTCCTGATCGCATTTAGATCATTTTTAGAATCTCTATCTGTTTATAGCAAAAAAAATTTGGTAGCTCTTGATCAAAAGCTAAATTTTATATAAATATGTATTTAGTTATGCCTTAACAAATTGATGTTTCTTTCAACTTATGGTGCATGAAGTTCAACAGGTGGTGACATGTTTTTCGTAATCTTTAATATTGACAGCATAGGACAAAATTTTGTATAAATATATTTCTATAAAAAACTGTTTGACAGCTCTTGATAAAGAGATAAATTTTATATAAATAAGTATTTAGTTATGCATTAACATATATTGGTGTTTCTTTCAACTTATGGTGCATAAAGTTCAACAAGTGACATCATTATCATGTTTTTCATAATCTTTAATATTGGCAGCATAAGACAAAATTTCTTATAAATATATACAATGAGGTTAATTTTAAACTAAGCATTATGAAATAGTTAATACATAATATATATTTGTTATAGTAATAATAGTAAATTAAAAATATATTTTTTTTGTATAAATATTTAAGTATTGAATTTTCAGCATGTGTTTTATTAAACAACTCATCTAATGCCTTTATAACGAGTTGTTGTACCATATATTTTATAATTTGAAATGTATTTTTAATTTTTAACTACAAAAAAAAAAAAAAAAAAAAATCTTTCTTGCTTTTATTCATCATTTATTATTTTTTTTCCTCAGTTTTTCCTATTTAAACTGCGATGGTGACTATTTTTTCTCCTAAATTATGTGAATTTCTATAGAAAAATATTGAAGAAAGTTTTGTGATAGTCACATCCTACCAGTTTTTATCATGAGATTTATTTCTTTTTGTAAAATTATCAAATATTAATTGAAAAATGTGTTTGAAATTACATTCACTGTGTAATTTATGTTGCAAAGTGTAATTATAATTTTAGTTTTTATGCCATATAAAAATAAAATTGCTGCAGTTGTATTTCTTTCTTTTTTTTCCCTCCTCTAGGCAATGCAAGTGATCGAGTTTTTGTTGTTGATGTAGATAATTATCACCAATACAGTACTAATAGCTTAGATCGCCAGGCATTTGCCACTCTTGGATTTGGGTTACTCGACTCTCCTCTTAGATCATTTTCTCTTTCTCAAGATAGTCCTCTCTCAACATCAAAGGCACCAAATCATTCTCATTCAAATGAATTCAAATCTCCTGCTGGTAAATCACCTTCTTGCCAATTTGATCGTTTAACTGTAAGAGCTATGCCTGATCCTGTAGGATTTGAACGCAACTGTGGCAGTCATGCTGAACATTCTGAGCAATCTTCTTCTAATAACAGAAATAACTTGCATAATTTAATGCAGATGAAACAAGATTCTCCTAGTAATTCTAAAAGCAATAAGAATTTAAATCATGTCTGTTCATCATCCGGAGATAATACACTGAATGGTATATCAAAAGTTGATATTCCAAAAAATGTCCCGCCATCTGAATCTCAAATTAGTAAACTTAGTCCAAAAGTTTATGGTTTGAATTTTCTTCTGAAAGGATCTGTGGATGAAGTTGGTTTGTGCAATACATCTGTTGATTCCATTGGTTGGGAATGTACATCTTGTAGTACCGAAGAATTGCAATCACAGTCAATGCATTTGATGTTACAGGAGGGTCAGGATACTACGGAACAAGAAGAAGATGGTAGTCAAGATGTTCATCCCCCTACTCAAGAAGAGGATTCAGAGTCTGAAATATCTGGAGTAAATGATATTTTTTATTTTTTAACTACGCAAATAGAATATTATTCTTTATTTTTTATTTCAACTCCTTTGTAAATGTTTATTGACATTTAAAATTTTTGTAGGTTGAACAAGGTTTAGATGTTACCAGAAAGTCTACCAGAACATCATCACTTCGTCGTCACCTTGGTCGTAAACGAAGTTTACATCGAAGCACACACGAGGTTAGTAAATTAATTTTGTATATATTAATAATTATTTTAAAAGATCTTATAAAAATACTTAATAGAAGGGTAATGCAGATGATATCTCAACTAATGTTTTGATTCATGTAATAGTTCTGTTTTATATCTTAAGGAATTACTTCAGCTAACATGGCTAGCAGAAGAATCTCATGTTATTCTATGGGAAAATTTATTTTCAAAATTATTTTTTGTCTAATGTGATTCTTTAAATTCTGTTTTTCACATTTAGAAAATTTACAACTGTTAAATTGATTCCCGTTTTCCAAAAAAATTGATATATTATTATTATTTTTTTTTATATTTCAATTTGAAGCTGTAACATGTAAAAGATACACTTGGTTAATTTTTTGTATTTTACAGCTTAAAAATGAAATATTAAAAATTGGAAAATGATAATTGAATTAACAGTTGAGAAATTTTCTAAATGTAAAAACAGAATTTAAAAAAATACATCAGGCAGAGAATAATTTTGAAAAGGAATTTGCCCATAGCTACACCTGCCAACTATGTTAGCTGAAACATTCCCTCAATAATCTGAAATCAGTTGGAAACACTGTATACACTAAGTAATTTCTTAGATATAAAATTTTCTGCTAACATAAGTTGTAAAATAAATATAGTATGAAAGTGAAAATCTGGACTCCAAAAAAAAAAAAAAAAACTGGAATTAAAAAAAAAAAAAAAAAAAAAAAAAAAAAAAAAAAAAAAGCATTTTTTGGTAGCATTAATCATTATCATCATCATCGCCAGCAGTATTTTTTCTCCCCTTCTTCTTTTTCTTTTCTTAAATTATAATTGATTTGGTGAATTGATTTGAAATATTAGATAAAGCTTATTAAAAATGAACTTTATCTTATCTAACATTTCAACAACATTTTAGCAGATTTTTTCCCCTTTCTTTTTAATGTTCTAATTTGCTGTAATGATTGCAGCAGCAATCTATCGGAAAAATAAAAAACTAATGATAGAGAAGAAACTTAGTTTTAATATTTTTAATATTTTGAGATGTTTACTAATTTTACCTCATTTAAAAAATTTATGCGTAAAAAGATAAAAATATAAACTAGAAAATTTCATTAAACAAATGTTAAATTAAGTGTAAGAATAAATTAGGTAAGAAAACGTTTAATAGAAATCATTCATATTAAAAATTCAGAAAAATTGTTTGGTGCTGCCATCTATTGACAAAAGGTATGACAAAAAATAAAATGAAATAAATAAATAAATATCACATTTATCGTTTATGCATTCTCTTATTTTTGAGATTAAATAATTAAAAAATTTTAAAATCTGGATATGTATGAAAAAAAAAAATATATATATATATATATTACTTAACAGAATAAAAAGTCAACTGATAAATTAATTAATGTTATATATTCTATTATAATGGCTTTGGAAATCGATCACTGAATATGAATTCAAGATTAAATTGCACAAAATCAAAGATAAATTTTGGTTAGAAGCAAAAAACACTGGGAAAAAGAAAATAACAGACATGTTCTTGAAATATGTTTTTTTTAAATTATTTTTTTACCATATTTTATTATGCTGAAACTTTTAATAATTTTAGTATACAAATACTGTAATAAATGAATGTTTGTTTTAAATTTATTTATTTATTTAATTTATTGCCTTAATTAATTTTTGTTTATTTAATTTGAAACAGAAAATGTAAATAGAATAAAAGTATTAAACTAAATGTTTATGAATCCATATATATAATTGAAAGACCCTCCATGAAGGGCACTCCCCCTCAGGTCTAGGGGTCAGAGGGGGTCATCTGACCCCTAGGCCCATCTGCAGTCAATCGGCCTTAATCCCAACAACCCAACCCTAATATATTATTTTAAATTTACCTATTTTTCCAAATACATATTTTAACAATGAATGCAAAATGTTCCAAAAATATATAAAAGATGACATGACTCATCATTACAGATAAAACACAATTTTAATTTCAAGACGGACCCCTATGATGATATACTAAGCACATTTTACACAAAGAAATAAATATTTACAAGAAATACCTTATTTGAATTAATATTACATGTTTTCTACCGGTTTCTTAGAGTCCTACGACGCTGCATTCAGCTATACCAACTAAAACCAAAAGTTAATCATTGTTCTTTTTTTTTTGAGTGAGTCATATGACATCGTTTGATGGGAAGGGGGGAATTTACAAAGAGTATTACGCAATACTAGGAGCTCTGAAAAAGTTTGTTTTAATAATCAGTGTTATAGAAAAAAAGTATAAGTTTGTTATATCAGTTTCTTTTTCCCTTACAATATCACTTTCTTAGGAATGACTTAAAATCCGGAAAATCTGAAAATGTGAAATTACTCCGGTCCCGAACATTCCTGATTTTCGTCGATGTTCTGTATATTTTTATTTAATGTTAAAAGTTTCCCTTTATACACATTTATCTTTTCACAAGCATTCTAATAAATCATTTATTTTGATTGTGTTTTATTTCTTATTTGAGAATTTTGCTTATTCTAAAAGTTGAAAACAGTTTATTTCACCAGCAGAGAAAAAGAAAGTCACCGCTTCCCTCATTACATCTGTATGACCCCTCCTCCCTTAATGTTAATGTATACTCCTTGATGATTTTATATATATAAATATATTGACAGGAAAAATTTAAGAGAATAGAAGTTGCATTAAAAATAACCTCATTAAAACAGGGTTCTCATGGGTCAGGGAGAACCTGGAAAACCTTGTAAAGTCAGGGAATATTAAAATTAGTGGAAAAAGTCAGGGAAATGTCAGGGAATATTGCAAATATTGCCCCAAAACCTGGAAAAATGATGATATAAACCTGGAAAATGCTTTTTGAGAAATGCAATTTATGTCACAAGCTATGTTATGTTTTATGCTGTGAGCGGTTTTTTTATTTCACGAACCAAATTTTGTAACTGGAATTTTTTTAAAATAGACCTGAAAAATCTGGAAAAGTCTGGGAATTTTATTTTTGAAACTAGCAGGCGATGCCTGCTTTGCTGATCACTATTTTTAAATGAATCACTATAATTAATGAATTTTCAAAATTGCATTGTTTTTTAATATGTGTAAAAAAGAGAAAAAAAAAATTCTGATCGGGAAAAATGTCTCACCAGATCCCCACTGCCTTTGGCAGTGCAGGCCATTGTGCTCTGTGCATGCACATTTATGTTTGACACTCTTAATGAATCTCTATATTATTGTAAGGGAAAAACATAAATATAAAATACAAAAAAATTCTTCTCTCATTGGTGGAATAATCGGTCCGCGCCTAAAGGGGCAAAATTAACAGTCGCCACCGGCCACAAAGCGACTAAATAAAAAAAGATGGCGATTAAATATTATGCAGCGATCGCCACTAAAGTCGCCACTTTTTGTGATCATCAAAAGATTCTAAAAATCGAGCGACGATAGGCAATCGAAGCCTTGTGATTTCCAATCTTTTTCCATCCATGCCATAAATGTCAATGTTCATTTGGAACTTGCTTTGTTATATTCTACAACCTATAAAGAAGTAGAATTGTTTAATATATCCCCCTAACGATCCGTGATCACACAGCTTATAGAAAGCTTTATAATTTCTAATCATTCTCCATCTGCCGCAAAAATATAAATATCTATTTTAAACTTGCTTTATTAGATTCTAGAATCTGTAAAGAAGTAGATATCTCTTACTCATCATTTTTGTAATCCTCCCCCCGCCCCCCTCCTCTAGCGATTAGCAATCACATGCTCCGCTGAAGCCTTGTGATCTACAATCTTTCTTCATCTATAACATAAATGTAAATAATCATTTTAAACTTTCTTGACTGGATTCTAGAACCCATATGGAAGTATATAGATTTTTTTACCCCCCCCCCCCCCCCCCCCCCCCCCGCCGCACATGTGTGCTCCCTTTCAACTAGCAGTCAATGATCAAATGTCCTGCAAAGCCCTATCTTTTTCCATTATTATTATCTCCATAGCATTTAGTATACATTTAACCCATTGAAGATATTTGACAAATGTGTGTATCAAAATTTGATTTGGCTTAAATGAATATTTAAAAAAATTTTCGTATTTGCTTTCTTTGGAGTAGAAATCTTTTTTTTTTTTTTTTTCACATTTTAAAGTAGAAATCTCCCTATTTTTAAAGCTACAAATTGTGAAGCTGAGTAAATTATTTTAAATGAAGCAGCTAAGTATACTTTTTCAGAGGAAATATTTTAACTCTATTGAAATAAAATCATTTAAAAAAGTGTGTCTTTAGAAATAAGAAAAAAATAATAAAACTGCTAACTGTATTTACACATGACCATGTAAAAGGTTGTAATGATGATGAATCAGTTACTGGAAAATATCAATATAAACTGTGAATGATAACAGCTTATTTCACTTAAATAAATTGAAAAAAAAGTACTACCGAATTATCTGAAAGATAAAAACTGTTGCTGTTATCTATCATTACAGCAAAAAGCAGATTTTAATTTAGGATGTGCAATTTAGGATTTTTAAAAAGAGCATAATTACAAATTCATTGCCCATGTGTTAATTTTCTTATTATATGTATTTCTTATTTTTCTTGTGGTGATTATACCACAAAATGGTGACAATGCTTTTTGCAGTCTGAAAAAAAAATAGTCTTATCATATGAAAAGTGGCCACTAACTTAAAAAAGTGGCTACTAATGAAACTGACAATACCGGCCACTAGCCACTAATGAAATTTCCTAGTTTTGCCCTTTATCCGCGCCCCCACTGACTGTGGCAGCATATACACGTGCACACATGCTCATTGTTCCTGCTCTTCCTAATAATTTTAGACTTTCAAAAATTTCCACAATCATTTTCTCAGGCTTTTAAATCTTATAATACTAATTTCCAACGTTCCATCTGAATTCCTTTATTTTTGCCCCTGCGCTCCCCTTCCTGCCCGTCGTAAAAATTCCATATTTTAAAAAATATCCGCAGTTTATTTATCAGGCCTTAAAACCTGATAATACTAATTTTTAATGCTCTAACTCTTTTTTCTATATTTTTGCTTCTTGACCCCCTTCCCGTCTATCCTAATATTTTTTCCCTTTTGAAAATGTCTGCATTTGATTTGTAAGTCCCAAAAACCTATACGTACCAATTTTAAACGGTCTGTTGTTTTGCCCCTTTACCCCCCCTTTCTGTCTGTCCTAATAATTTTGGAAATTTGAAAATATCTACAATCAATTTGCCGGTATAAAAAACTTCCATGTACCAATTTTGAACAATCTAACTCTATTTTTAGTTTTTTGCCCCTCTGCCTCCCTTCCCGCCCCTCCTAATAACTTTACAAATTCGGAAATATCCGCAATCAATTGACGGATCAAAAACCTCTATGTAGCAATTTTGAACAATCTAATTCTACATTTTAAAATTTAAAAAGGATTGATTTAAAAAATTAATATATTAAGTATACCTTATTTAAAATCCTTAAAAAGTTTGAGCTAATATATTTCGGCGCCCCAATCGGGGCCATCTTCAGAACTCGAAATGACAAACTACAGCTGGGTGGTATGTTTACTCTTCTCTTCTTCTTCTTCATCCTTTCCTTCACTTCGCTTCGTTTGTTGAAACAGGTGCTGCCATTCTGGTGGAATTATACTGTGTTCGATGTCGTTAACAGAATTGTTAGATGTTAAGATTTCAAGGATTTCTCTTTTTAGGGCATAATGGTTTGAATTATAAGGAGCTATTTTTTGATAATTAATGGAATTAGTGTTAATAGGTTTAATATTGTTAGTCCTTGAAAATGCAGTAGAGTGTTTATTATATTTGAGATCGGCGAGGTGTTCAGAGATACAGTCTTTAATTTTACGTTTTGTCATTCCAGTGTAGCTAGCATTATTTTTATCGTGAAACTGAAAATTAATTTTATAAATTCCTGCGGTATGTTTAAAATGAATTGGATCTTTTTCGTTTTGTATGCGTTGGTAAATATTTTTGTTTGCACATTATAATTTAATACTTAACGAAGTTAATAAACATATTAAAAATTGTAGATACCTTTAAACAGTACTCTATGATTGGCAGAAGAGCTCTTTTTGGAAGGGGATCCCCTCCTTCAACGGTGCCGACTGCACTCCGTGGCTGGCGCAAGACCATCTATAGCAAGACCGCCAGCCACAGAGTGCAGTCGGCACCGTTGAAGGAGGGGATCCCCTTCCGAAAAGAGCTCTTCTGCCAAGCACGGAGTAATGTTTAAAGGTATCTACAATTTTTAATAAATATATTTTTGTTTGGTTTAATCGGAATATTAATATGTTTTTTAGCTTCGTTTTTAATTTCTATGGAGGCACCTTTACAGTAGGGGATTGCGGAAGTTAAAGATTGTTTTATTTTTTAAGCGTTTGGAATATGATTATGTGATTTTATGCGTTTTTTATAGAAATTATCCATAATAGCAGGGTTATAATTAGCTTTTTTAGCAATACTTTTTATAAATTTTAATTCAGTATTCAAATATTTTTTATTGGAGCAAATGAGAATAGCGTGGTAAACATATGAACTTAAAGCTGCATATTTATATGGGAGGGGGGTGCGACATTTATTGTTTATAATTTCGTTATTGCTAGTGGGTTTTTGGCAAACTGTAGTGTCAATAGAGTGATCTTTATTTTTGATAATGGTAACATTGAGAAAATTTAAACTATTGTTGGTTTCGGTTTCGTATGTGAATTTAATGAGAGGGTCAATTTTATTAAGGTCAGCAAGGAGGTTTTCAGATTTAATATTTTGGGAGGTAACAGTAAAAATATCATCTACATAACGAACCCAGAGTTTACAATTGTTGATAATATTATTGACGGTGTTTTCAAAAATCCTTATTTTTAATTCAGCAATGATCCCTGAAATAGGGGATCCCATGGGGACAACCTGAGTTTGTTTGTAGTAAATTCCATCAAAAAAGAAATATGAATCATTAATTAAAAGGTTATTTGTACGTATTACCTTTTACTTAATGATTCATATTTCTTTTTTGATGGAATTTACTACAAACAAACTCAGGGCGTTCCCATGGGATCCCCTATTTCGAGGATCGTCTCTGAATTGAAAATGAGGATTTTTGAAAACACCACCAATAATATTATCAACAATTGTAAACTCTGGGTTCATTACGTAGATGATATTTTTACTGTTACCCCCCAAAATATTAAACCTGAAAACCTCCTTGCTGACCTTAATAAAATTGACCCTCTCTTTAAATTCACGTACAAAACCGAAACCAACAATAGTTTAAATTTTCTCGATGTTTACCATTATCAAAAATAAAGATCACTCTATTGATACTACAGTTTTCCAAAAACCCACTAGCAATGATGAAATTATAAACCCCTCCCATATAAATACACAGCTTTACGTTCATATGTTTACCGTGCTATTCTCATTTGCTCCAATAAAAAATATATGAATACTGAATTAAAATTTATGAAAAGTATTGCTAAAAAAGCTAATTATAACCCTGCTATTGTGGATAATTTCTATCAAAAACATATAAAATCACTTAATCATATTCCAAATGCTCAAAAAATAAAAGAATCTTTCACTTCTGCGATCCCCTATTGTAAAGGTGCCTCCATAAAATTAAAAATGAAGCCAAAAAACATATTAATATTCTGATTAAACCAAACAAAAATATTTACCAATGCATATGAAACGAAAAAGATCCAATTCATTTTAATCACACCACAGGAATTTATAAAATTAATTTTGAGTTTCACGATAAAAATAATGCTAGCTACATTGGAATGACAAAACGTAAAATTAAAGACTGCATCTCTGAACACCTCGCTGACCTCAAATATAATAAACACTCTACTGCATTTTCAAGGACTAACAATATTAAACCTATTAACACTAATTCCATTAATTATCAAAAAATAGCCCCTTATAATTCACACCATTATGCCCTAAAAAAAGAAACCCTTGAAATCTTAACATCTAACAATTCTGTTAATGACATCGAACACAGTATAATTCCACCAGAATGGCAGCACCTGTTTCAACAAACAAAGCGAAGTGAAGGAAAGGATGAAGAAGAAGAGAAGAGTAAGCATACTGCCCAGATGTAGTCTGTCATTTCGAGCTCTGAAGATGGCCCCGATTGGGACGCCGAAATATATTAGCTCAAACTTTTCAAGGATTTTAATCTAACTCTATTTTTATTTTTTTTTTTGCCCCTCTGCCCCCCACCCCTTCCAACCCCTCCTAATAACTTTAAACTTTCGAAAATATCCTCATTCGGCTTGCAGGCCCTAAAACCTATTTGTACCAATTTTGAACAATCTTACTGTATTTATATTTTTTTTGCCTTCACCTGGGACGGATTTCTAAAATTCCAGAAATTAGTTTTTAGGTATTTGTGCGACTTATATTTTAAAGTAAAAATATCACATATATCTTTTTTTTCTTTGCGATATAAAAGATTATTTGAATTCACGTTTGAAAAATCACCAGAAATTGATTTTTAGGTATTTGTGTTAGCTACATTGTAGAGCAAAAATTTTACAGATATCTTCTTTGAGATATAAAAGGCCATTCCCTTCATACTCGAATTCTCAAACATAAAAAGAAATTTTAAAAAACTGCAATATTCGTTCTAAAATAGTGCAACATGCCATAGAAACCGACCATCTACAGGATTTTAACAATACTAAAATAATCATATCTAACTGTTCAAATTATCATTCAAGAATTTTCCTGAAAGGCACAAAACCAAATTTTTCCTGCTGAATATGCTGTACTTTCGTAAAGGAAATCTATTTTTTTTTTCATCGTTTACTTTTTATGCATTTTTCTGATGAGGAACCTAAAATAAG
The DNA here is from genome assembly GCA_963930645.1 of Salticus scenicus. Classification (NCBI taxonomy): domain Eukaryota; kingdom Metazoa; phylum Arthropoda; class Arachnida; order Araneae; family Salticidae; genus Salticus; species Salticus scenicus. Next base: position 123,439,887 of record OZ005651.1, on the reverse strand, counting down.
GCTCGAAACGTTTAAATTTATGTTATGTGTATTTTAATATTTTAAATTGAATATTTTAATGTATATTGTCTCGATTTTTAATGTAATTAAAATATAATTATTTATAATGAAATTACAAAATATGTCAAACTTGTCAATTTTTAATTTTTTCAAATCTCGGTCACCACCCTTCAAACTTGTTTGAAAATTTTGAAATTTTTGTGGAAGTCTTTATTTTATACGTAGAAAAAAATAAGCGGGTGCCCCATACAAAAATTTAAATGGTAATTTTTAAGGACCACCTTAATATATATATATATATATATATACAATAAAAGACTATTTTTTTAATGCTTGTCATTTTTATCCTTTCCAGGCTGGAACAGTATCTGATGGAGAGTTAGCCAGTGGTAAAGTTTCCACTTCAAGTAGTATGCTAGCTTTAGATCGTATGAGTGATACATCTCATCGTAGTAGTTGTGCTTCTGAACGCCCTATTGATGTTGGCAGAGTTGGGAGTTGGGCAGCAGGGTTTAATGTGCTTCTTGAAGATCCTGCTGGATTGCATACTTTCAGTGTAAGTTTTTTCTTACATTTATTCTTTGATTATTCCCAGTTAATTCTTATTTACCTTTATATCTTAAATAAACTTTTGGAAATCTATATATTCTTAGCCATTTAATTATGAATTTGATTTTTCATTAAAATAAATATAGATTTATCCATCTCTCTATATATTTAGTTTATTTATTAAATAATTTAACAAATTATGTCTTTTTTGTTCATAGAGGGTTGATTGGTTGTTACATAATAGTTTAACATCTCAGTAATTTTTTTAAAAGAATGTAATTTATCAAAAGTGTACTACTGTGATAGCTTTTGTGTTTTCTTGTCAGTTGCCAAAATAATCAAACACAGAGAAGCATTTTTTATTCTAAATATATATAGATATTTATATATTTGGTTTGGATTTAATTTTTCTTTAACATTAAAATTCATATATTTTCAAAATAGAAGAATATTCTTTCAAAATGAAAGAGATTTATCTAAGGCCTATTTTGAAGAGGAAAAATTTTGTAAAAGGTTATTTTCTAGATAAAAATTTTTATGAAGGGCCCATTTTTTTAAATGGAAAATTTGCAAAGGGTCCTTTTTAAGATATAAAATTTTGTGAAGGACCCTTTAATGGACCCAGTTTTACCTCTGGATAAATCCCTGACTTTCATCATCTAATTGCCTAATTATACATCTAATTTAATTCTAAGCATTATTAAATATATTTGAAAGAATAAAAATATGGGTATCTTCATAAATATGTGAACAACTTTAATAATAAAAATTTCCTTTTTACTTCCTCATACAAAGTATAAGGAAGTATAGTAATCTCAATTTGCGAAATGGATTTTGTGTTTTGCATAGCTCAAAAATGAATAATCGTAGAATGTTGCAAATTTATATGTGCGACTGTTATGATGTCTAGTTGTACACTTGCAACTTTGGTTTTAACACAAGTTCCTGTTTCAGAGATATCAATGACGTTACACGAATTTCTGTGATGTCTGTATGTAAGTATGTGTGTGTGTGTGTGCGTGTGTATCTTGCATAACTCAAAAACGGTTGGACATAGAGCATTACAAATTGGTATATAGGTTTGTTATAATATCTAGTTGTGTACCTCCTTTTTTGGACTTTCTATGATTTTCCATTTTGGTTACAAATACAAAGTTTTTGGCCATAATATATGACCTACCATCATACAATTTTCAAAAGAAGTTAATGATAGAGCGGGTAATGATTTTGTTATGAAAGTTGAAGACATTTTTGCATGTAGAAAGTTATGCTTAAAGACAAAAGCAGGTTTTGTCGATGAATGCATTTTATTCATCGACAAAACCTGCTATTCTATAACACAGCATTATTCCCCACAACTGGCAATCCATGATAAATGAACTGAAGAGATGTAACGAGGGGAAAACAAATATAAAGCCAGTGAAAATGTAAACAGAACTACAGCATACTGAGGATGGCCGCAATGACGACTGAAAGTGCTTTAGAAAGAAGCCATGATGGTAACTAATAAATTTTAAATAGTGTTGCTTTATTAAATTTTTCGTAGTCAATTGATTCTCATAAAATATTTTTAATTATTGTCTCTCTACATTACTTAACAGTGTTGCACTGTTAAAGTTTTCAGAATTTTTTTTTAATTTGAATTTTATTTATATTTCACATTTCTTGAGTCCCACAGTTTTCTTTATATTAACAAACAACTCTTTTTTTCTTGCTTTTGTATATATAATTTTTTATTCGGTTTTAATACGATAATTATAATTTTTTTCCATTGGGAATTTTTCAGGATTTTTTTCTACAGAGCAGTTTGATAACCTCCAATATTTCTGAAATTTCTTTGTTCATGTTCTGTTAATGTACTTAAGCCTTGGTTCGTGAACAAACCAAATTCTGAATAATTTCAAAATCAAACTCGAAATGTACAAAACTCAGCCTGATGCTGTTTTGTGCTAATAGATCAGTTTGTTAATGAAACCATTTTTAAATTCATGAAATCAATGAAGATAGTATGGATCTTATCTCTAAAAAAAATCACCGAACAGAAATAAATGAAGATTTCAGGCCAATTTTTTATAGTACGAAGACTTTATTTAACCAAATTTATCCAAACAAAAGTTTACTCAAAAATTTCCTTATATAGAACGATTTTGGTGAAAACATTTTTGCATTTCTTAATTAGATGTCCTTGTTGGGGGTTATTGTGAATTTTCACCTTGATGTCTGAAGAAGGCTTGACTCTCGAAAATGCGACGTACAGTTAACCATGACCAAAGACAGGTTCAGATAAATAGATGCCCACTTTTTCTAAGGTTTGACCTTGTGACTTGTTGATGGTCATGGCAAACGCTGCTTTGATAGGAAACTGTCTACGTCTCATCTTAAAAGGGAGTTCTGTATCGGAGCTGAGTAAGTCAACGCGAGGAATGAGACCAGTTGAAATTCTTCAGCAGTTTCCATTTGTCACTTACGTCTATGCTCATTGTTTCTGTCTAGTCTCTTTTGATCTTCGTCTTTGAGAATGAGAGAGAGCAAACAAAAGAGATCCACACTTTAAAAATCAATAAAGTAGCATTAATCTACACTTGCATAAAAATGTGATTATTCCTATGGTAGATAATATTTAAAATTCAAAAGCTCAAGCTGTAAAACAAAATGTAACCAATATAGTTGCTTCTCTTTAAACATTCTCTTGTAAACATTTTCTTTATTCTATTTCTTATAAACATTTTTTACAGATGCCACATACATCACATAAACTCTTAATTTTTACACTCTTTTAAAGATAGCACGTGATCATATTTTTACATAAAAATCAAAACATTAAATTCATTTAACCATTTTTTTTCTTTTACTTTTTGTTCAGCATGTGATCTTATACTTGGTGCGTCCACACACAGAGTCCAAAGAAATCTCTTACTTATTTATATATATGCAGAGACTCCAACATACTAATTAATATTCCGTGGTATTGTTAGCCCCGCCTTTTTTTTCACACCAGTATCATTTTAGAGTATTTTTCTTCTTGTTTAATCATAATTAAATTTGGAGACCATTACTCTAAAAATTTACTGGTGTGTAAAAAAGTGTGTGACTAACAACACTACGGAATACTAATTAGGATGTTGGAGTCTCTGTATATGGATATAATATTTGTTTTATATTTATATGTTTATTATGAGTTAGATAAAAGTGGAATTTTAAATAAGGATTTTGAAAAAAAAAACCCATTTGAGTTTTTCCAAGTGGGTTTTATTGAAATTTTTTCGGGTCGAGCGAAATCGAGCCAACCCTGCTACACGCTGACTTTGCTAGGCACAGTTGAATTATCAGTTTATACTGTTTTTAAGATAGTCATTACAGTTCTTGCATCATGAATGATGAATTAATATGCTGTAATTTAAAATTTAAATCTCTCAGAATTTCAAAATTGATTATTCAAAGTTATTTATTGTAAGAGTATTTTTGTTTATACTTGTAGTTTTAAAATAAAAGCTGTTGCTCTTTGAGTTTTAAGTTTTGAAATTTCGTGAGGTAATATCTCCGAAATTAAATCTTGATGTGTATAGTAGTTACACAAAAAGTTAAATTTCAAGAGTTTTTTTCAAAAAGTATATCATTTGTACAGTATTAATTTATATATGCATGTATATAAATTTTTATTAAAAATGGTCAACCTTGGTTCAAGAATGGAGATTTCCTCAATTGTTCCATTTGTTTGCTGACAAACTCTTTGCTAGATTATAAGTAGAGATGTGCTGCTGTGATAGCTGTAGTAATTTATTGTCGAGTGTAAGAATAATCAATCATGGATCATTGTCTTCACTCTGCACTTTCAAGCCATTTAATTTACATCATAATTGAACAATATTCTTAACCATTTGTACAAAAAATGGTCATTATTGATTTATGCTTTTTTTTTTTTTTTTTTTTAGGAATTTTTGAAAAAAGAATTCAGTCAAGAAAATATTACATTTTGGATTGCATGTGAGCGTTATAGGCAACTTAAAGATCAGGCAATGGTATTGGAAATAAGTATTATATTCTGTTCTTCTCTTTTTTAGACCCATTTATTTATTTATTTATTTGTTCATATATGTTGTTCAAAACATCTGAGATTATAAATGCTGCTTTTTTAAAGTTCTTATCCATTAATATTTTAAGCATTTTAAATATTTTAAACTATGCATGCATAAAAAACATAAAATTTTATGAACTTTAATTTTTAATTACTGAAGGTAAATTTTAAAGTAAACCAAGAGATTATTATTTGCAATTTTTTTTTTTTTTACTTCTACCATTTTATTATTATTACTACTTTTCAAAATGTTTACTGAATAAAAATTTACTGCTCTTTTATTAATATTATAAATATAATATTAAACTGGAAAATCTGGAAAAGTCAGGAAATTTAAAATTAGTAAAAAAAAGTCAATAAAAATTGCAAATATTGCCCAAAAACCTGGAAAAATGATGATTTAAACTTGAAAAATGCTTTTTAAGCATGTAATTTATGTTGTGAGTCACATTACTATGTTGTCTTTTATGTCGTGAGCTCTTATGTTTTATGCCATGAGATATTTTCCCCATTATTCCCCGTATTCCCATTTACAATACAAATGGATATGCATTATAATTATATTCTTTCTAATCAATGCATTTGTATCTATAGCATATTTCATTGTAAAAATATGAATATTGGGTATATACTAAAGAAATAAATAACATACAAATTGGGAGAGAAACGCCCGTTGGTGGAGCGATACTTTACATATGACACCACTGTGGTGTCGCCGGACAGTATAGTGTTAAAACAATATTAATTTTGCAATAGATATAATTTTATTAAATTGTCTATGCATAGTCACTAAAAAAAAAGGCAACCACTGATTAATTTTGCTGTAAACACCATACGGCTGGTGACGATTGATTTGCATTAATTTCTAGTTATTAATGTTATAGTTGAATTTTGCTTAGAGGGGTCATCTTCATATTAAAGCTCACATCAAATTCATCTTTTCGAATGGTAACATCCATTTCTGACACTATATTCAAATTCCTGAGATCAAGGCAGTTCGGAAAAAAGTACTATTTATATACTTTTAATTAATTCTTGATAGAGTTTCAAGTGAAAATGTTTTAGGGGTCTGTCCATATATTTAGAAAAATAAATAATGATCTCATATAGAAAGTAAATTACTCAGTAAGATTCTAACCAGAAATAGTTACAAGATAAAAAGAACTTTTTATATACCATGTTTTAAAGTTTTCTGCTGAATCATATAAATGCTACCAAAGGCTGCGGGAACCTGGAACAATTGGCTAAAAGTATTAAAAAAATTCATTGTTATCGTGTTTTGAGCTATTATAAAAGTTTCAAATGGCTAGCTAGCCGGGAAGTCAGTTAAAAATCGATTGCAAGCTTTGTACTGGCAACGCTGCTGAAGGCAGCAGGGACCTGAATTAGTTGGTTAAAAGTATTTAGAAAATGCATTTTCAACGTATTCTGAACTATTCTGAAAGTTTCAAATGTCTAGCTAGTCAGGAAGTTAGTTAAATAAATTTTGTGTTGAATCATATAAATGCTGCTGAAGGCAGTAGAGACCTGTAACAGTTGACTAAAAGTATTAAAAAAATGTATTGCTACTGTGTTCTGAGATATCCTGAAAGTTTCAAATGTCTAGCTAGTCGGGAAGTTAGTTAAAAATCGTTTGCAAGCTTTGTACTGGAAACGCTGTCGAAGGCAGCAGGAACCCGAAGCAGTTGGTTAAAAATATTTTAAAATTGCATTTTCGCCGTGTTCTAAACTATTCTGAAAGTTTCAAATGTCTAGCTAATCTGGAAGTTAGTTAAATAAATTTTCTGTCGAATCATATAAACGCTGCCGAAGGCAGTAGTGACCTAAAACAGTTGACTAAAAGTGTAAAAAAAATATATTGTCACCATGTTCTGAGCTATCCGGAAAGTTTCAAATGTCTAGCTATTTGGGAAGTTAGTTAAAAAACAATTGCAAGATTTGTACTGGACAAACAAACAAACAAGAATCAAAGTTAATAAAAACATGGTAAAAAGTATGAAAATTTTAGACATAAAATGAAGTTAATTTACTAAAAATATTATGATTCATCTAAACTTATTTAAATTCTTAGGTATGCAAGTTGCAAGATTGTTATCTAAATCTTTAAAACTGATTAGTCATATTACTTTGTTTTAAGTAGTTTTGGTTTCCACTATAAATGTGAATTTTATGATATGATTGGAATTAATCAGATATAAATAATATTGCATCTTTTTTTTCAATAATGGATTTTGTATCCAAAAGAACTTTAAGACAACAAATGCCCAACATTTGATTCAGTATAAAAAACATTTAATAAAAGTTAGATATTTTATTAATCTTACTTCATGTGATAAAACTTAAATAACTTGAGGCGTACAAACTATACAATAATCAAATACAAAAATATAGATAACAAAATTAAAACAGAAAATTCACATTGGGAAAAAAAAAAAAAAAAAAAAAAAAAGAAAAAAGAAGAAAAAACTGATAAAAGTTATTAAATATTAAGAAATTTAATCTATTATCAAATATGTATTGTTTGAAACAGTAAGCTTCATCTTAGCGCATTTTCAAAAACATTACATTTAACTTGATGTGTATGAATCACAAACCCAGGAATATTCAAATACAAAATATGGCCAGCAAGGTTAAAACAAAAATTTAAGTGTGAAAAACCCAGGAAAAGTTATTTAATATTTAAGAAGAAAGACTCTACATATCTAAGTTGAATATATTCCTCCACCTTTACACTTCTTTCTAAAACTTTTATATTCTAAAACAAAATGATTTTACATATTCATAATTAAGTCATTTAAATTTTGTCTTCAGCAATTGATGTGGTAAAGGCAATTGGTGTTTATGCATACACCAATACATATAGAATCAAATACGAAAACACAAAATCTTCTTTTATTAATATTGTTGTTAGGAAGGAAAATTTAGGTTTAATTTTAAATGGTAAAATTTCTGCTTAAATGGTGCCTAAAATAAAAATCTAAAAATTAGAATATCTAAATCGGGAGTTTTAATCCCATCAAATCTATAAAGTAAAACTTTAGCCTGTGATCTAATTAGTGTTAAAAAAATACACTGTGTTGTTTTTCGCAAAAGCTCAGGGACAAAATCTAATATTGAATTTTTGGAAATTTCAAAATAACTAAAAACAAAGATTAAATAAAATCAGAAAAATTAAATTGACTTACCCAATCATCATGGAAGAAAAGGAAACTGAAATACAACATGTTATTAATCCAAGAGAGAACACAAGATTTTGGGAAAGAAACACACTTTGATCTCATGAAATGGCTTTTATTTTCCTAGGATATTTCATATTTTAATAGAGTGCTGGCACTTACACTAAAATCTTTTACTCATTATCGAAACAGAAAACTTGGAGAAACACAGTATCTCAACATTTTTATCAAACAGGTTTGTAGCAGCACAAAAATATTTCAATTTTTTTTATCTAGATAGTTCAGAAAATGATATCAGTATTGAATCCATGTTTTCAGTGTCATATATGTATTACGAAATCGGTAATTGGTCGAAATGATGTTAAAATGTATAAATGCTTGATTTCCATGAAAAATTTGAGAATATTGCATCATTTTTCATGATTGATGCCCTTTAGAAGTAATCAAATCTAATCTGATTGGCGAATCTGATTGTTTACATTCAGAAACACTGGCAGTTTATTTATAAACAAACATTCTGGTGAACTTTAAACTATTTTTATTTTTTATTTTGAGTCATTTAAATGATTAATAGGGGGAAAATAAATTTAAAAAAAATAAGTGCCATACTATTTTTTAGAGGTATTGAAAATTATAAAAAATATTAAGCAGTGTTAAAATTTTAACATTTTAACAGTTGTTTCACAGATACAAAAGACCAGGCTTGTTTTCTTTTGGACTTCTTTCACAATCTTTCGCCTGCAGTGTGTTAATTTTATAAAAATAAGTTAATTTGTATAATGTATATCAAAAGGTTATTTATTAGATTCACATAAAAGTAAACTGAAAAACTTTTCTGTCAATTTGTATACAGATATTTACTTATAGACCCAGTAGCAGAAACAGTGCAGCACGGCAGCGAGCACTGCAGATTGTTTAAAGCTGTGCAGATTAATTGAACATCTCAAATAGGAATGCCAGACTGAAAAATATACATATATTTTGCATTTTGTCTTTAGATTACTTTATTTGTTGTAAATTATTTTCTTTGTAGATGTAAATTTTACATGTTTTATGAATTGATAACACTTTTGTTATACCAGACTTGGTCTTGCATTCCTGGATCACAGACAAGCTTTACTTTGCTGCAGATATATACAGAAAATTCTGCTACTGGGCTTATAAATGATATAAATGATAATGTGTGATGCCCTCCTAAAGTCAATATGAAAAGTAATATCACTATAACTCGAAAAATAATTATAGGAATGAGAGCTGTAACCTTGGAAACCCATGTTCCTGATGATGTTTGTTCGATTCATGCAAAAATTTATATAGGTCATAATTCATAATTTTTTGGAATATGAATTTATTAATAATTTTTATAATTAAAAATATGCTATTAAATTGAAAATATGCATGGGATATGTTTGAGTCATTTCCTTTTAATAGATAAAATAAATAGATAAATCTGAATTTAATAAGTTTTAGGAAGATTAGGAATTAAAGTCTGTCATGTTCATTTAACATTAGTATCCTCAGATTTTGACAGCTTATTAACTCTATGAAATATTGAGAGAAATATGTAAACTACATCATTTTCCAGGATGATTTGATCCATATAATTAAAACAAAACTATCAAAAATGGGAAATGTCATTGAAAAAATAAAATCGATGCCTGTTTTAATATGTAGACGACCCCATAAGCAAAATCTAACAATGCTGTTATAAACTACAGGGTTGCCACTCTTTCGCTGAACAGCAGATTTCTGCTTTTAATTTTTTTCTGTCCCCTCTCCCCTTAAACTAACAATCGATGATCAGACGGCCATCGAAGTCATGCAATTTTCAGTCTTTCTCCATCTGCAATATAAATATCAATATGTATACTAAACTTGTTTTATCAGATTTTAGAAAAGGTAGGATTGATTTTTTGAAAAGGTAGGATTGCTCAGTGTTTCTCATATACATAGCTATATTGTCCTCCTCCCCCCCAAAAAAAACTAGTGATCGGCCATTAAACAACCTGACGAAGTCCTGCAAATCTCAATCTTTCTCCATTCATAAATGTGTCAGTGATGATAAACTTGTTTTATTAGATTCTAAAGCTTATAAGGAAGAAGAAGTATTTCTTTTAACATGTGTATTTATTTTGTTTTAAATTATGTTAAATTAATGTTATTGATTACCATATAATACCGACGTTGGATAGTCAGACATATATGTAGAATATTGTTTATTTTGAAATTTTTGAATTTTTTTTTTTTTTTTTTTTTTTTTTTGATAAAGCACCATTCTTTTATATTGCTTAAAATATACTGCTATTTTTTTACTGCAAAGTAACTATTTTCCAATTTATTATATTCGAATTATACTTTATGTATCAATTATTTTATTATATATTAATTTCCAGAATTTACGTATATAAAAAAAAAATGTGAGAAATTTTAATTCACACGCGATTTCCTCTTTTTTGAAAATTTTTGAGGGCATCCCTGAAACTGGATGATATTATGTATCAGTCGGTACCAGCCACATAGTTATATGATGATTTGCAGTGAAATTAGTCTAGGAGGGGAGGAGGTGGATTGATGATTATACATAATAGTAAATTATTGTGATTCTTTTTTTTTTTTTCCTGAATAATTTCACATTTTTAACTGTATTTTTCTTTTTTATATAAACACACACACATAGATATATCATTTTAAAAATTTGTTTTAGATGGCACAAATGGCAAAAGAAATATATTCTAAACATCTGTGCATAGGAGCACAAGAGCCTGTAAATGTAGATAGTCATGCACGTCAAGTTGCTCAAGAAGGGCTTGATTCTCCTGGTCCTGACTTGTTCCTTCCTGCACAGAAACAGGTATATTATTTTTAAGCATTTTAATTTGAGTGAAGTTTTTTTTTTTTTTTTTTTTTTTTTTCTAGGTGTATGTACTAGAGATCTGCACAGACCTGAAATTTCAGGCCTTTCCCCAGCCCAGTATAAAAATAAAATTTTAATGCAATTGGAAGTTGAAATTTTTCGCCTATAGAAATAGGAAGTTTCATCCAAAATATGTGTCTTTTCCTATAAAAAGTATTTCATAATTTATGAAGAATACAAGATTTTACAGTATGTGTGCATGCAAGCATGTGAGTGTGCCTACTGGTGTGTGTGTGTGTATTTTAGATGCTCTAACTATACTGTGTAATATAAAGAAGAATTTTATCCCTTTATTCCAGGGTGTGGGTGACGAAGCTTTTATTCCAGATTAAAGTAATAGATTTTGCAAGGTAAAATATAGGCTAGGCCAGTTTGACTTGGCCTGAAATAGAACTAGAATTAGGGAAAAGCCTTTGCCCATTCTGTTCAGTCGTTTGCACATCACAAACATATCTCTTTTACATTAACTTCAAGAATGCTTAATTTTTAGTAGTTGGAAGAAATATATATATATATATATATGTGTGTGTGTGTGTGTATTTAAAGTGAAGAATTTAATGACATTATAAAATTTAGAAATTAATAGATACAAAATAACACCAACAACACACACATAAAAGTTATTGTAATTCAATTTAAAAGTTAGCACATATTTTTTCTATGATTGATATAATTAATTTTAAATTACTTATGCTAATTTTAGCATTTAGGACCATAACACTAAGACCAACAAGGTGTGATTTTTATGCGAAATTTAAGAAAGTTAACAAATGTAAACCAATAATTTTATAAAAAATATGAAAAAAAAAAATAAATAAATAACTGGAAAAGAGAATTGGAATAGGAAATGCCCAAAAATAGAAGTAGTTACTTTTTAGGGAACATGTACTTCTATAAGCAGAGATATTACAAGATTTTGGAAAACTGCATATCTAATTCAAGCTAAAAATACAGTTCATATTCCTATCTTGCAACAAAGCCAAAATTTAAAAAGGAATGAATTAAAATTCAACAAATCATTAACACAACCCAACAATGAATCAAGATTAAAAAAATATATATAATATTTATCCACATGTCATTTGGACTCCAAACTCAGAGAGTAACTTATAACAAGTTGACAACAGAACTATTCTAATAAGAAAAATTAATATCTAGGCCAATGTCGATTAATCGATAAAGGTTCTACAAATGATCAATTTCATTAATCTTTAAAACTTACAAGAATAGGAGTTTAATTACATCTTTCAGTTATACATTGTTTACTTTTAATGTGTGCTTGTACTATCTGGCGTGAAAAAGAATAAACATTATAATTATATATATATATACACACAGGCAGTGGCGGATTTAAGGGGGGGGGGGCTAGGGGGCTGAAGCCCCCCCCCCAAAACACTGTCATTCATAATTGAATTTTGCAATTGTAAATTTTTTATTGGTCTAGAATAACACTTTGAAAAATCTTAGCCCCCCCCCAAAAGTCAAGTTCTGGATCCGCCACTGCACACAGGCTGTTCCTGAATTCATGGGCCAAATTTTAAGGATAGGTAAAATACATAGCATTTTTTGTATAGCAATATGGGACAGAAATTAAAAATGTAGGCAAAAAAAAAAAAAAAAAAAAAAAACAAGAAATACTAAGCAAATGAAACATATCTCTTTACTTACATAATATTACAGAAAGTGCTGAAATCTGTACAATATTCATATCAATATAGTAAGGGCTTTAAATACATCAATTAAAAACAGCATTATTACTATGTACATCTTTTTATGTAATCATTTGCACAAATAAAATGTTTGTTAAATATTCAGTATTCAAAAGCCATGCCCACATCTGTTAAAAAATTGCAAAAAACAACCAGTTCTTAAAGGGTTAAGATGACATTTGCGGCCATGGCTCCTGTGTAATTCTGAATCCTCCCTATCTTTATTTAAAGTTTGACCCATGAATTCAGGGACACACTATATATATATATGAAATAATCTGATATACATTAATAACTATAAGAAACATTTTTTTTTTTTTAAATTTTCCTACTTACAAAGTTTTTATTTTATACAAAAAATTCAAAAGTTTTATTTCAAGAAAAAGAAAATCTGATTTCTTTCTACAGACTTTGAAATAAAAAAGTTGTTTCTGTTTTGCCAGCTTGGCATGTTTTAAAAATTCAACTTTGTTTTGCTGGCCTAGCCTATTTGAAAATTCATTTTTGTTTTGGCATGCCAGGCTGGGCTCTGGCCCTTGCAGACCTCTAATATGTAAATATTCTTAAGTGTCTGTAAGTTACAGGCAAATTGTAGAGTATAGTCATACTGTAGAACATAGTCATACTAATTTGTATAATAATTGCATACTTGCCAACTTTTCCGGTTTTCCCGGAAGACTTCCGGTTTTTTAACGTATCTTCCGGTCTTCCGGACAGATGATGAAATCTTTCGTTTTTAAAAAAGTCGCGGATATCGTTCGTTTTAAAAAGAAACCCAAATGTTCTACGAAAACTCCTGATTCCCAATCTTTTTCCATCTATAACATAAATGTCAATATTCATTTCAAACTTGCTTTATGAGATTCTAGAACATTTAAAGAAATAGAATTGTTAAATATTTCTTGCTGATGTAATTATATTTTGCCCCCCCCCCCCCATTTATTTATCTCCAACTAGTGATTAGCAATCAAATGTTCTGCAGAAGTCTTTTGTTTCCTAATCTTTATCCATCTGTAACATAAATGATAATATTAACTTTGAAGTTCTTACATTAAATTCTAGAAGTAGAGTTGAAAGAGTTTAAATATTTCTTACTCTGTAATTATTTTTGTATCCCCCCCCCCATCCTTTCCCCGGATTGTGATCAATTCTAGAAGCAATATAGCAATGGAAATGCTCAATATTTCGCACATATGTAATTATTTTTAGATCTTTATTGCTGAATTTAATGAATCTGTTTATTTTTCCTCAATTAAATTAAATATTTGTATGTCATATTTATACGAAATGTGTAAACATGGGAAAAAAATGAAGAATAATTTTTTCAGGTAGGAAAATTTTTCCCAAATCAATTTAAGAATATTAATACGCAGTTGGATTTATGCATGTTTGAAATTGATAATTAGCTACTGCTACTTTTTCTTATATGTATGATTAATGTACATACACAAAAATCATATTCTATATTTATTTAAAAAATTAGTTATACTTTAACTTAACAAAGTTTTTTTTGTCTATTGTTCAATAAATTTCTTACAGATTCTGTTTTGTAGATATTTATATGTTGAAGAGGAATAACTTCATTTAAAACTTTTATATATTTAGTATAATCAATCTATAGTAAAACGTTTTTATAGATTGCTTCTAAATATTAAAATTGTAAAACTGTATTGTTTAATACATCAAGGAGAAAAAAAAAAATCTTCCCTTTTTATATGAAATCTTCTGGTTTTTCAACAAAAATCTTTCCTTTTTTTATTAAAATTGGTTGGCAAGTATGTAATTGTTTTATTCATTGTATTTTTCAGTAAAATGTATTAAATAATATGCTATAAACAGTTTATTTAAGTTAGAAAAACATAGTTTAAAATCAACATGCCACAAAAATTGACTAATTTCCTGTTATTTATTAGTGAAATGAATAAAATCATTGTGCTATTAGTTGTCAAAATTAAATCCAAGGGAGAAAAATTGCAAAAGTTTCTATATATCAAAATGTTGTTCAATAATAGAATATATTTCTAAATGCAATATAACCTCACAAATCTGAACTAGTTAAATATTAGAACTTTTTTATGTTATTTCGCTGACATTTATGAAGCTAAAGTGAAAATTTCATTGTTATATATATGTAGCAAAGAAGTCATGATTGTGGATTAAAGCAATACTTCTAAAATTATCATCAATGTAAATCTTTTGTAGTGTGTAAAAATAACAACACAAAAAGATTATGAACATGACTTAAAACATATAGAAAGCAGAAATTATCTACAAATAATTTTGATAAATTTTAAACAAAGAAACTTTGCCTAAAAATTAGTTGACAGATTAAAAAAGAAAGAATTATAATGAGCTAAAGTTAACAATACTGTTTTTTTTTTTTTTTTTTTTTTTTTTTTTAATAATAACTTTGAATTCAACTTTAAAAATGTTTTATTATATAATATCAAGCTTGCAGCATTCCAAGCAATTCGGGTGTTTTCAATATTATAGCGTTTTTGTTTTATATATGATTTTAAAAATTTATTATTTGTCTGAATACTTTTGGCTGACCAGGACATCGCTTAATTGTCTGATTTCGGTTTCAATGCTGTTTTATTTTGTGATAGAAGTCATTTACTAATAATTTTTTATTAATGAAAATTATGCCTTTACTCTTCTTTTCTAGATTTAGTCAATTTTTAAAAATTGCAATTTATTTACTTCAATCAACAAAAACATAAAAAACCAATAGGCTTATTAGGCATGAACAAATAGTAATGAAATAGTAACAAATAAATGTTAAATTTATGCAAAATCAACTGGAAATACTGTGAACAGTGACAAAATAAATAAATAACATCAAAGGAACAGCAGAAATTAATGGAAAAAGCAAAGTTGTATAATTAATATTTCCATTTTACAAACATGTTCACATTTCTTATAATGTCTTTTGGATGTAATGAGTACAATAGGGATAATCAATGAAAAAGATTTTGAAAACATAAAATTCTTTCTGCACCATGAACATAAAATGAAAGCAGTTTCTGATGAACGAAATTCTTAGTTTATGAAAAACAGATTGAAGTAAAATTTCAACAGGGTGTTGGAAATTTGTAGTCTAATCTTCAGTTTGTACTTGATACAGTAATTAACCATGTAGTAGTATCTATAATTTGATTAATTTTAATCTTAGACATTCCATCCTTACTTGTGTAAATAAATAATCACAACTTTTAAAAATTCAGTAAACTTATAAAACCCGAGCCAGTTCAAAAAATTCTTTTATCGAAGATAATTAATCAATATCCTCAATCAGAAAATAAAATTACATTGAAATTGGAACCAGACATTCGAGTGATGCCTTGTGAGCAATATTTTTATGTTCAGAAGCTGAAAAAAATACATAATGCTTTTTATAACTTAACTCTTTTCATTACTGCTTGTAATATTGGCTTTTTATGAATCATTGAAGTTTTTATTTTATTCATTTTTTCCCTATTATTCTTTATCTGTTTACTTATAAGTGTTTTATGTTTACAGATTTTTAATTTAATGAAGTTTGACTGTTATCAAAGGTTTCTTAAGTCTTCTATGTTTAAAGAATGTATGTTGAGAGAGATGCAAGGTCAGCCTTTGCTATATCAGGGTCAAACAGAAGAAAATGAAAATCCAACATCTGAAAAGCAAAAATTATCAAATGAATTCAAGAAGAGGAAATCATTGATACCATGGCATAAATGTATTTACACATCTTTTATTTCCTTTTTGTACTTTAAAAAATATATATGTGTGCAACTTGTATCTTTAGTAGGATTCACACTAGCAAGTTGATATTGTGACATTTGTTGCCAAGTCAACAACAAATATTGCCAAAATGAAACCCATGGGGGACAAATTTGTCATCCAAAGTATTTTTATGAACCTTTTCTTATATTATTTGAAATGTTAAAATGTATTTTTAAAAATGTTGTTAAATTTTTTTAAAAATTGAAATTAAAACAAACTTAGAATTCCAGTTTTTGTTTATTTGGTAACCAACATTAAAAGCTCAACAGTAGATTTCATGGTTTCACTAATTTCAAAGTTCAGTACTTGTGGTACCATAGTTTTGCACATAATGCCCAGCGACATGATTTTAGGTAAATATTTTTGAAAAATCATTAGAAAGTCCATACCACTATATAGTCCACAGGAGAAAAGTATAACACAAGAAAAACAGATAAGTAGAATATTTTAAAGTACTTTAATATGACTATATTAAAGCAATTTAAAAATAAAAAATTAGTAATACAAACAGAAAAGTACTTACTTAGTAACTACCCATATTTTTTTGTAAATCACACATTAATCAGTTAATTAAAATTCATTAGGATTTCCCCTTCTCAAATGAAACAGAAATACGTAAAACAAATTAACACTAGACGTTATGAAGTTAAAAAAGTGTTTATGCAGTCATTTTATTTCCAGTTTTTGAGAACAATATGGGTGACTTTTATTCATTTGAAATTGTATGTAATAGATAACTGTAAATCTTTTTTTTTTCCCTCTAGTGAGCAAAACCAAGTCCAATGAATCAAAACGTGGAGGAAGTAGACTATGGGACAGACACTGTGAAATTAGAAAGTCTCTGAAGAAAAAGAAAAAAGAGAAAGATTCACATAAGCTAGATGATGCAAGTTCGACACAATCAGACATGACAGATAGTAGGTCATCTTTGACTAGTACTGAAACTGGAGTTGGAATGATATATAAAAATGTATCATCTAGAGAGGTTGGTATAATATTCTTTTCAGGTTTTAAGTTATTTATTTCTAGGGCAGTAGGATGTGTAGTTATATACGATTTATTTGGAAAAAATGTTAAAATTGTTGAACATAAAAATATAATACTTTGAGCCTCATGCATTGTGTAACTTTTACTAGTGTATTCAAAAGATTTCAAAAAACTAAATTTTACATCTAACAATAATTAATATTTTACATAAAGTACAATTAAAATTTCAATCTAGCATTTTTGGCATCCAATTTTAATTTTAATAATATGCTTGATCTGTTGAATTAATTTTTATATGTATTAGTATTTACTGATGAGTTCAATGGATCAAATTAAGTTATTTAGAATCTATAAAGCTATAACAGATACATTAATGAATACTGTTTTCAGATTATAATTCCCTGTACATTTAGAAATATATTTTTATAGTTGTAAATACATGTTTTACTTATCTTTTTACTTAAAAATAAATTTGGGTTTTTGAAAAAGTTTTATTGGAAAAATATTCTTTAGTTACACCAGTGGAAAGGTAAAGGGTATGAAAATCTGCTGTGATTTTGTTAACAGGAGATTCATATTGAGTTGAAATATATTCAAGATATAAAAATATAATAGATATCTGATATCTATATATGTAAATGGCTAAGAGATTTCCTTGGACTCTGTGTTTGGACACAAATTGCCATCTAATTTTCATACTTTAGTTAATTTAAAAAAATCTAATTTTCCGATCGATAAGCTGTTTAATCCGATAGATTCAGAAAAATCACCCCTTTCATTTGGTACCGCATTTGTAATGAATGTTTGATTAGTTTTTTTTTTTTAAATTAATTAAAATATGAAAATAATAACCTGGTAAATAGCTTTAAAATTGGACATTTAAATTTTGAATTGTTGCCAAAAAAAAGTTGCTAGTTAATTTTTTTTTTTTTTTTTTAAGCATAAAATGAAATATGCTTTCATGCGAAAATTAAAAATTAAAAAATATTAAATTTGCTCATGCATATGAAAAAATAAAAATATGAAAATAGAGTAAAAAAAAAACCATAACCTTTTTTAATATACCTCAATTTTAGATTTTTTTCTTTTTTGTTTTGTTTAAAATAGTATGTTTCTGGCACGGATGAATCGCCCTATGCATGAAAGCTAATTCAGCATTATATTAAAGAGCTTTACTTATTGATAATCCTTTGTAATTTTTAAAATTTCGATGCTGAAATAGATTGGACATTTTTCACCAAGGACTTTACTTTCGTGAAAGCCACTTTAAACCAAGTAGCACATCAAAAATACAAATAAATTATAAAATATTGAAAAACAGAAAAGAAAGAAACAGAAAAAATAATCGCATAAATTACGTATTTTGGTCTAAAATGGCGATACAAATTCAAAAAGTTGCCAAGAGGAGCAATATTAAGACTGTTCCATGATCAGGTTTACATATTTAATTAATTATTTATTTTTTTTTCTCTACACCAACTACTATTAACTAACTCAACTAGTATTATAACCACAAAAAATTGTCTCATGCGATAGACGTAGCGGATCATATTATAGCTCTTATATTATTAAAATCTGTACACATGTATGAGGGCTATTTTTTTTTCAACCTCCGATAGGCTATAAAAGAAAAACGGGTAAATATAAAAAAAAAGATTTTATAGCCAAAAGTAACGTAGATTAAAGGTTACTTCTCTACATAATCACCTTGATGATTGAGGCTTTTTTTATATCTCTGAACAAGCTTTGAAATACCCTCTTCATAAAATGTTCCCGCCAGTGACTTCAAGTGAGTTATGAGTTATGACGGTTTCTTTGAGCTCCAAGCCAGTTTGGAAGCGTTGCCCTCCAAGCCACTTCTTTAGTTTTGTGAAACGATGGTAATCACTGGGCGCTAGGACGGGACTATATGGTGGGTGTTCGAAAATGTCCCATTTATCGTCTGTAGCGACAGACTTGCGTCCTTGACCTCCTTCATCATGCACATCAGTTCGGCCATCTTTAAATTTTCGACACCATTCACTCATAAAGTTGTCTCCATACACTCGACTCATTCTTCGATAAATTTCCGCTGCACTATTCCCCTCTGCCTGCAAGAAACGAATAACACTTCGCAATTCACACTTGGCAGGAGAATCAATAAAGACAGCCATGTTTACTTGACTGCAGCTGAAAACGAATTAGCGTGTTGCACTCGACAGTGACAGAGCGTGTAGAAGATGAGATGCGCTGTCACATGCTGCGCACGCCAGTCACATGCCACATGTCTGGCCTTCATACCGTACGATCGGAGGTTGAAAAAAAAACAGCCCTCGTATGTGTGTGTGTCTGTGAGAAATGACTTGAAGCAGCTAAAGCTCGGCCGCTAATGGTCGCACGGATTTCAGACAGGTACCGTCAGACGGAGAATTGATCGCAGATGTTCGTTATCTAATTTGCTAAATTATGCAACCCTAATTAGTGGAGATATTAATTAAAACGTCGACCTATGTCGAATGAAAAACGATTCAAAATGCCAGGCCACCGTCATTTTCATCCGGACCGCGTATCTCAAAAGTAAAAGCAGAGAGAGAAAATTTCAATAAATGATGGTGGGGGGAAAAATGGATTTGAGTAATTAGCTGACATAGCCTTTTTGAAAATTTATCACGATAATTTTTGAAATACTGAATTTATTCAAACTTTATTTATTCTGTATCTGTATTTAATATTTGTAGCATATTTCTGGAATTAATTATGAGAAATGGCACAAATTTTGTCAATTTACAGCATTAATAGTCATCTTTCTCAGCAATCAGTGGTGGGAATAAAAAATATATTACTTACAAACTTTGAATAAACACCATAAAATGCAATAAACTCGCAACAATTGTTTCGGGTCGAAAAAACACCCGACCCTTCATCAGGTGAATAAAATAAGCACGAGTGCTGCAGTCAAAGCGGCAATGCACAAAATCGTTTAAAATGAAAAGAAAAACTATATAAAGTAAGCACGAATGCTGCAGTCAAAGCGGCAAGTGCGTTGCCGCTTTGACTGCAGCATTCGTGCTTACTTTATTCGCCTGATGAAGGGTCGTGTGTTTTTTCGACCCAAAACAATTGTTGCGAGTTTATTGCATTTTATGGTGTTTATTCAAAGTTTGTAAGTAATATTTTTACAACGCCAGTTTATTGATGCTTCTTTATTATAAAAAATATATATTTGAGCAATTAGCTGAGATTAAATTAAATTTTTTTAAACAGTAAATTGTACCACATTCTGGCATTCAGTTAAAATATTGTGTATATTTCAGCAGTCAGACACTGAAAACAAAGAAAATTTAGTATATTCGTAGTTAACTAATAATATATTAAAAATGTTTACCTTTTTCAATAAATGATGGTGGGGGGGGGGATGGATTTGAGTAATTAGCTGACATTGAGCATTAAATTTTATTAATTATCTGCAAAATGATCCTGTTCATTTAGGTTGCAAAAATATTGATTATTTTGACAATCAGATGCGTAAAAAATAATTATGGTCATTTTTCATAAAATAATTGTGTATCTCTCTAGCTTGGAAAAAAAAAAAAATTAGTGGCATAATAAAAGCCTATTTTAACAGTTAATTGTAATTTTGACCAGTAGCAGTAAGAGAATTCTGTATCTTGGCAACTGGCAACAGAATTGCAATATATTTTGGCAACGAAGTTTTAAAAAGGTACAGATTTTATAGATTTGCAAGGAAATAATAGATCCTGTATTTTGGCACTCCCAAAAATACTCTATTACTGAAACCAGCACTGAAGAAAGTGCAGATGTTAAGGATTATTGCCAAAATAATTTATTGCAGGAAGTATTTGCTATTAAGTATAAATTTAATCTATTAGTTGCTAAATGATCATATATTTTGGAAATCGTATGCAAAAAAAAAAAAAATATATATATATATATATATATATATTTAAATATGTGAGTTTTATTGATTTAGCAGCAAAATAATAGACTATTTTACTATTTAATCACAATTAAATATAAATTTTGCTAATTAATAGTAAAACAATCACATGTTTGAATAACAGACTGTGAAAATTTTAAATTTCGGGAATTAGCTTTGAATAAAAGCACAAATTTTATTGATCAGCATTAAAATAACTTCATCAATTATTGGCCATTAAATGTAATTTTCTTTTAATTACTGCCAAACTTTTAGTAGCATGCTGCAAAAGTATTACATATTTCATAAACAATATGCTTTATGGAAAGGGAAGGGAAAAAAAAAAAAAAAAGGCAAGTTTTATTGATTAGTGGCAAAATAATAGCTTAATTCATCAATTAATTATGATTAAACATAAATTTTTTCAGTTAATAATTAGTAGCTGAGTGTAAGGCAAAGTCTAGAAAATGCTAAAGCAAGAAGCAGCATAAAACATAAAAGAAGCTGACGAGCTAATGAGCTGTTACAGATTGGCTCGCCTTTTGTACCCGCGAGTGAGATGCGCGCGC
Organism: Salticus scenicus; assembly: GCA_963930645.1. NCBI lineage: Eukaryota > Metazoa > Arthropoda > Arachnida > Araneae > Salticidae > Salticus > Salticus scenicus. Next base: position 123,418,224 of record OZ005651.1, on the reverse strand, counting down.
AGGAAGGTTGGAATACATCTGTGTATTACTAAGAGTCCATATGCAGATAGTCACGAATTTGCATACGTTCCATTTATTCACCATCGTTTCGTTTGCCGAATTTTAACAAATGCCGTTTTCAGTGATGTATTGCAAACAAGAGGCTAAATTTCTCCTGAACCGGAACACCGATATGGTTTATTGTGGGTTCATTCTAAAGCATGTGGAATGGAGAAGTTTTTGGTAAATTTGACCGATTGTAGCTTGAACGGTGTTTGCAGAATTACTGGTTAAAGAATTTGGTGACAACTCGATTTTAAACTTCGCCAGTGTTTTAGTGCTTGTAGCTCACCATCAAATTAAGTTATCCTGATGTAAATAATTTCACCCGATAGGATTTTTTCTGCTCTTTTCAAATATGGGCTTATTTTGCATGTAAGTCTTTCAGAAAGCTCACAAATTTGGGTTTTTTCAGACGGGATGGAAAAAAACAGATTTTTCTTCGATCTACCATAACTCGGAAACGGTTAGAGATAAGACAGGGTTTCTGTGGTGTTTTATGCTCCCCATGGGCTGTTCTATCACATCATTTCGTTTGGCAGATTATGTCAAACTCACCCTGTATATATATTTATGTACAAAAGTGTAGTATAGCATATTTCTATATAAAAATGGTCACTATCATAGTTACATTAATAATGAAAACAGGAACCAAATTGAGCTTTGTGCCTATTTAAATTGATTATTAGCAGTATATTTCTCAGAAAAGTATATAAATAATAATAAAATGAACAAGCTGTTGCACAAATACAAAATAAATAAAATGTAAAATCAATACAAAATTAGTTAGTGTATATATATATATATATATATATATATATTCCTCTTTTAGTCCTTGAATTCTGCTGAGTTAACATTATTCCCAAGTCATTGTGGTTCTGATGGATTTTATTGCCGAGTCATATTGCCTGATCTTTCAACAACTGTAGTGAAAACTCAAAAAGGAGAAACTGTTGGAGAAATGCTGTTAAAACTTCTTGAAAGACGCAGTTTGACATATAATGCAGTTGAAGCATATCTTGTTGGTTCTCACCAAGTAAGTTCTTATGCTGTTGAATTATAGCTCTTAACCCTTTGCGGCACAAGACAATTCAGATCATTTAAATTATACTGCCACCGGAATTCATGAACTAAATTAAACTAAAAGAAATTTTAAATTTTAAGGTTAAAAAAACGGCTTTTTCTGCTATGTTATAAACGTAAATTTTTGCTAAAAAATTTTGAGGATGAATTTTTCCAGCTGGATCTTAAATTTTGCATCCTCGCAGCAAGGACAGTGCATGTTAAGGGGTTAATTGTTTTTAATCTGTGTGTATTGAGTATATATGTAACTAATGTAATTGTTATGTTATTAAAATTAAGATTATTTAAAAATTAAAAGAATCAGAACAAATCTGTAAAGCATGGTAAACATAAGTATACAGTGATGCTATTTTCTCTTGGGGAGGGGGCTTAGAGTTTGGAAGAGTAGCTTATGGAAGAAAAACGATTGAAAACATTTTGTGTAGACAGTTGTCAAGAACTAATCATTGTGTTTAGGCATAAAGATATTCAGGAAAGGCAAAAAGTTATTTTTAACCTCAAAAGTAAATTGTATACCAGTGTCAATTGAATTAACTAAAGAAAGTAAATTGGAAAGATCCGAAGGAACAAAAATGAAGGTATCATCCATGTCCGTAAATTAGTGAAGGGATTGATATACACTGAAGAGTTTTTCTTTAAAATAGTGCATATAACTGTCTCAAAGAGGCTACCTATTGTCTTCATCTTGAATATAATAACCACTATTAAAAATGAAGTTTTTGCCTGATACATAAATTGACTAAATTCAAAATCTACTTAATTTAAATAGCTGGGTTCCCAGCAGCGACTAAAAAGCAACTATTTGCTACAAAATCAACCTCAGGCTACTATGGCAACTATTTTTGTGTAAAAGTGGCTTAAAAACTACTATTTTCAGAAAAATGGAGACTATTTTGAACAAAATATTGTTCCCTGCTATTTTTTCTACGTCTGTACAACATTTTTACTTCCATTACCTGACTACTGTAGGTAATGGGAATATTCATTGTATTCTGTCAAAAATTTCACTTTCAAGTTTTAATCTGATTCACAAGTTTTTGCCCCAAAAAGTGGTTTACGGCAGTTGGGGGGGGGGGGGCAGAGAGACAGAGATCTTCTGACTACCATATCTCCGAAACTAATAAATATAGAACGATTAAACTTCAGAATTGAGGCCGGTCTGGTGTACAGATGATTTTTCCAGCTTTTGGTGAAAATTGAAAAACTGGAAGTGTGACATTGGAAACCAAAAGTGGGACTGTAAGACTGTATATAAATACTATCTTAGATGTCCTTTCATATGTATTAGTTGGTTAGTTAAAAAAAATTGCTGGCTTTCTGTATAAGTAGGTCAATTTGCGGTTTTCGCAAAATGGCTGTATAAATTTTTTTTTAAACTCGCCATATTAACTGCTTTTTAGATATCCTTTCACATGTAATTGTTGTTTTCTGGTCAACAATTGAGTTTATGCCACGTTTTGGTGAAAATATCTCAATAACAGTTCTAATGATTTTCTTGAAAATTGCTATATAAATCTTTTTTTAGATATCCTTTTGCATCAAATTATTGTGAGTTTCCTGTGGTTATTACAGGAAAATTAACAATCATTCTGATTAGATAGGTCAGTTTCAGATCTCGGAAATTGGTGCCTCAAAATAGGATCTACTGATTTTTTTTTTTTAATCTTGCTATGTAAACTCTGTTTTATATGCCTTTACACATGTATCAGTTTTCTTTTACAAGAAAGGTATCTAATTCTAATTTCTTAGGTCAATTTTATATCTTCTGACCACATTATCTCCAAAAACTGCTTAAATGTTTATATATATTTTTAAATCTAAGATTACTATTTGGATCGGTAGGGTTACTATTTTGGCTACTATTTCATTCGGAGTGGCTACTATTTTGGCTACTGTTTCATACATTAAAGGCAACTAAAGCAACTATTTTTGAGTGTCTTTCATGCTGGGAACCCTGAAATAGCAAAGTAATGAAATTCATATAATCTCTTTTCTGTACTAACCAAAAGTACCCTGAATAAGAACACCAGAGAAAAGAGATCTAGCATCTAAAGACTAAATTAGAGGCTCTTCATGGATCCAAATAGATATAAATTGGAAGGTGCCAGGTCCAGGCTATATAGTGGTCACCTAGTTTTTGAAAATTACAGGACTTCTACAGTTGTGAAGTTCTGGAGCTCCCACCATACAACTCAGACCTACCACCCTTTGATTCCCAGCTGTTTGGACTCATGAAGAAGTTCCTTGGCAGTAAGAAATTTGACTTTGATGAAAATTCAAATGAGCCTTTGGCTTTTGTTACTAAGTTTTTTGAGACTGGGATTTTCAAACTGCCCCACCATTGGGATAAATACTTCAGAATGCATAGGCATTATGTGGAAGAGTAATAAATGGGTAATACTTTCATTTCTGTTTTCTATTGTTATTGCTTTATTTTTTACATTATGTGCATTACTTATTAAATGCTCTCGTATTTAGCAAATATCAGATGTAGACATAATTTAAAAACACCTGATTTGAATGAAGGTAAGTCTAGTAAGAATGAAAAAAATCTATAATTCTTTAATGCATCATATGTCAGGTAGCAGTGTTCACCTCCGAAGCATATAAGATGAATCACAATAGAATCAATAAAACTGTAATTTCAAATTTCTATTTTTCCCCCGGATAGTTAAAAAATTATCAACACCTTTACTCTTTATAATTTTTAATTAAATGATTTTAAGTGTGAATTAAAATAGAAATTTGCACTTATGCTTATAGTTAATATTTTTTAAAATTTTCTTCACAATTTTTGTGTTTTTATTTCAGCCACTTGATCATGGAACTGATGTTACTAGTTTGAGCTGTAAAGAAATAAGAGTAGAACAAGTTATACTATTTTGTATAGAGTTGCCCAATAAAAAGACAATTGGTGTCAAAGCTAAGAATAATAAAATATGTGCTGATATTCTGAAACCAGTACTTAATAAATATGGGTATAAAATTGATCAAGTGACTATGACTGTTGTAAGTTTCATGTTCTTTTTATCAATACTAGTGATTTTTATAAGTGCTTGTTTAATATGTATTTTTAATTTTTCTGTCCCATTTTTCAAAAATCGCATTTTTGAAAAATGGGATAGAAAAATTAGTAATTAAAAAAAAAAAAAAATCAAACATTTAAAATACTCTGTTAAAAATTATCTTTTGGCTTTATTGCTGCTTCCACACTGTAGTGTTACAACTTAAGGGTTTTCAGTTTAGTATGAAAGTGACAGTCAGATTTCAGATCTACTCTGGAAACTCGGACATTTCCATCTCTGCCTATAGAAAATACTACTTCTCAGTGGCATAGATATTTGGGGGGGGGGGGGACAAACACCAATACTATAAATCGCTAAAACTCGCAACAGTTGTTTCAAGTTAAAATAACTGAACATAACTGTTCATCAGGAGGAGTAAAATAGGTGTACGAATGCAATATGAAAGTGGCAACCCATACCAGGTTTTGAAAATTATAATGTTGTTTAATATTTATAATTGAATTTGATTGTTCATATCTATTATTTTGGGTTGAACTGTGTAGATCTATGATAATTTAAATCAAAATTACTGATTATTTTGATTTTTAACGGGGGGGGGGGGGTCCTTCTGATGTTGGCACAAAATTGACTTTCGTTCAGAATTTAGTATTATACTTCTCTGAGATAAAAATCGTCTACATTCATTATAGAAAATACCTTTAATAAATAATTAGTGCTGCTTGAATTTTTATACGACAATGTATAGAAAAAAGGCTTGTGTGGCCACAACATACTAATTTTTTATTTCATATGCATGCATACAGTAAAACTTGCATAATGCAGAATGTATATAAAACAGAAATACATTGAATACAAACTTTGTATGCAACACTATAAATCACTAAAACTTGCAACAGTTATTTCAAGTCAAAATAACTGAACATAGCTATTCATCAGGAGGAGTAAAGTATGTGTACGAATGCAATATGAAAGTGGCAACCCATACCAGTTTTTGAAAATTATAATTTTGTTTGATATTTATACCTATATTGAATTTGATTCTTCATATCTATTATACTAATTATTCATTAAATGATCTATTATTTAGATTTTTTTCATTATTATTTAAGATTTTTAAAGTGTTGACCAATTTTCTTGTGTCAAAAAATTTCCAATACTGTATTGTTCTTTTCTTGATTTATGCAGTATCTCCTATCCTTAAGCTTTAAATCTAAATGATGAAACCCAAATTATCTCTCTAAAGTGGTATTTCTTTAAAAACTAGTATATTGCGGCCATCACAAAACTTTTTTCTATATCTTTTTATATAAGAGCTCCACTTACTAACTTTTTATCACTTTGACATGCATAAAAGTTTAACCATAGCTTTTCACAATAACTATTTTAAGTATGCAGACTCAGGCAATTTTAATCAACAGATGCTATGATATAAGTAATGTGGAAAATCATATAAGGTCAGTAATAAAAGTGCTACTTATCAGCTGTTTTGCGCCCAAATTAAGTCAGGATCATTTTTATAATGGTTATCACGCATATCAAGTTTGATGCATTTATATACAATAGAAGTTATAATTTAGTCTTCCTATTCATGAGCTAATTTGCAGATCATCAGTACTACTTGTCGGTTGATATGCACTCGAATACAACCAGAAAACTGTTTCATAATGGATTTCTTATATTCCAAGCTTTGTGCAATTATACACAATAAAGGTCTGATATATAGCCTTCTCATTAGCGGGGAAAATTGCAGCACAGCAACACCATCTATCAACTGGTTTGCACCCAAATTGATTTAGTATAATGTTTCATAAAGACCCTCTCACATTCTGAGTTTTGTTCAATTGTACTCAATAGAACTTGAAATATAGCATTCCCTTAACCCTTTACAGCGCACTACCCTTTAAAGTTGGAATTTCAACAAAAAAAGTTGTAGGCTATCTAATTAGGTCTAAAGGTGTACACAGGTATAATTTTGTAAGGATAGTGCTTACCGTTTTTAGTCTGTGGGTGTTCCATCAGCGGGAACACTACGCCACTAGAGCTCTGAAAAGTGCGTCTAAGAGCATCACAGTGAAGCGTGTAAATGAGTAGAAGATTTTGCATATGAATTAAAAAACACTGTATTATACATGTGTAGTAGATTTAGCATGACCCATGGAAGCCTGCCACTCTACACCCCATTCCCCCCCCCCCCCCAAAAAAAAAAATCTTGGTTATATGATTTTTTATGAAATAATTTGATATTTACAGTTAGTATACATATATACAAGCCCTATGTGCAAAAATATTTACAATTAGTCTATTTTTTAGCTTCATGAAATTTTTGGAAGCACGTCACACTCTTTTGGTAGAAGCACAAACCAACATTGCAGGTTTTGCACATAAAACTAGTTTTGTGTTTTTTTTTTTTTTTTTAAATAAACAACAAACCCTCCGTCGCAGCATCTTATAGCTTGACGTCATTCCTTCCAAACAGAGGAAAACAGAGCATGTAAACACAGTTGTTTCTCTCATCATTGATTTCGGTTGAATAATATGAAAAGCTCTAGTGTCGCAGTGTTCCAGGAGATGGAACACCTTATTTTATTCAACGATTCCTCATATGTTTTCTGTATAAAAAATTAAAATTAATATAGAATAAATAATTTAGAGTACAGCCAACGATATAACATAGAAATCTTTTTTCAAGCAATCTTTTATGTATCACAAAAAAATACACAAAATTTTTTGTAAATACGAGGATTTAAAATAACGCGTCCCAGCTAAATATCATGGATTGCCTTGTGTAGTGGTGCTATCTATGGATGAAAAGAAAAGTTCAAAGTAAAATATAAACCTATTTTTATGCATTTGCAATTGAATTTAACGGTTGGAGAAGCTAGCGAAGTTAGGTGTTCCATGTAGTGGAACACTGAACGGCAAATGGTTAAATGGAAGAAATAGCAGTATAGTAGCGCTACCTGTTGAGCTGCACCAAAAGTTGATAGGCACTGATTTATGTCAAGGTGCAACTACATATGAATTTAAATGAAATTCTGTGATCTAGTTCATACAGTTGCCATAAAATTTTTGTCTCACAGACACACATTTTTTAAAAATGATTAAATTGTGTTCTGGACCTCTCAAAACGTGTAACTTCATCAAAAACCAGAAGTCGAAAATTTTTACAAGTTCAATCCTTTTTTTTTAATTGAATACACAAGAAAGTAGAAATAATTGTACATTGTATATTTCAAACAGTTTCATAAAAGGGAGATTAAAACAAATATATATATATAATCCCCCCCCCCTTCCCCCCGAAATTGGGGTCTAGCTATGCCAGTGCTACTAATAATAATAATAATAAACAAACATTGTCTTGGTTCTCGTTATGTTGTTGTAATATTTCTCTTTACCAACTATATTAATAATGAGATAAATAACAAATAAAAAACTGTGTAGCAATAATGTTCAAATAAACCTGAACCCAGAGGATCCCATAGCAGCACAAACTTCAAGTAAATAAGGTTATGCGAAATAACGCATAAGCATATTATTAAAACAGATCTGTATTTAATTTTATTAATGTATTTAAAATAAAAATTTGAGGAAAAGGTTTTTTTTTTTTTTTTGGTTCCAATTCAATTGTTACTTTATTTAAAGTTATTATTTTGAAAAGTTGTCTACTTAAAACTTACAAATTACCATTAACATAAATGTATTTTTGACCAAAATGCTTTGTTAAAGCACTGAAGTAGTTTATTAATAGAGCTCAGGAAGACTTTGGCACCATTAGGAAAAACTGCATCTCTTCCGATGTGATGGCATAATAAAAAGTATTTGAAAAGAGAGGTGTGTGTTATTGATTTTAACGTAGAGTAACCAGGTAGATTTATCGATTATTACAGTCAACATGTAAAAATATTTCATTTGTCCTGATATATTTTCAGAAATATTGCACCTCATTATTAATGTAGTAGTGACTATATTATAAATTGACTTATAAAATAAAATAAATGCTGAGTATTTTATACTGTAAATAAAATGTTTATGAAACAAATTTGTATTTTAATTTACTAATGTATATGTCTTTTTTTTTTTTTTTTTTGTTACATAATAGAACTTACGAACTTCTTAATATGTGAAAACATTTTGATTGATTTCTATAAAAATGAAATCTATTTTTAATTTTTGATTAAAATTGATCTTATTTCAGGCTTCTTCTAAAAAACCTGTTAATAAAAATGCCCCTATCACTTCTATTGATAATCAGAGGGTTATTATTGAACTGAAAGATTCATTTACTGGATCATCAGGTAAGAAACATAAATAATTAAGAGTTTCTTTGTTAAATCTGTTAATCAGATAATCATTGTATGCCATTGTTTAATTTTTAATACATTATTACCTGTTTTTAAACCATTAAAAATTAAAGAAAAGGAAAAAGAAAGTTTCTTAAAAATATCTCTTCACACTCTGTGTTTTTAACTCTATTTTACTACCAGACTTGTTGAATCAGCGCTTGTGTAGAGGCTGCCATGGTCACAAGAAACATGGTTGAAAAATAGTTGTTTTTGTAAATATGTAAAAATATATTTGATGAATAGAACTTCAGAGGAACGTGGAATCATAGAACTTCAAAAAACATATTATAATACCTCATATATTTCAGTGAAAATTGTATCCCAAAACTAAAAAGAGAACTAGTGACAAACTAAGGAAAACAGAGAATGTTTGGGATCATCCTTTGAAAATTAATACTTGAAATGCATTGTAACTGTAGCATCTGATCATGAAGATCACTTTAATTATCTGTATTCATTTGTATCAAAATAACATGTATATTCTTGAAGATATAAAGGTTTCTTAAAAAAAAAAAAAAAAAAAAAAAAAAAAAGAAGCCTTTTTTTATTTTAACATTCAAGGTATTCAACCCAATGCAATCTTGATGTATCACATAACATACTGCAGTATATATATCATGAAAAATGAGCAATTTTACTAAAATTTTAACTGTGCATGTGCAAGCATTAACAAAACTCCTTTTGCATAATTTATTAGCCAAATGTTTAACATTAGCTAAATGCTCATATAAAAACACTAAATAAATAACATGTTATTGCCACAAGAATAAATTGAATTTCAATTCCTTTTTTAAAAAAGTAAAAAATAAATAAAAATAAAAAATCTGAAAGGATTCCACTCAACTTTGCGAACTAATTAACACTTATTTATTTAAATAAAGTAAGGGAAGTCTGAAATCAATTTGCTCAATCGAATAAGCCATTTAATACTACTACACTTCAAATAATTTGAGTCCATAGGTCATAATGATAAAGAATTATGAATTATATACTTGTAAAAATCTACAAGTGCTAGATTCACCAAAATCTATACAGTTCATGCGACAGTCACCTATAACATCAGGGGTCAATCCAGAACGAATTTAGTGCTGCTTTGCAGCACCTTCACAAAATCAATTTTCGGCAACGCGGTACTTTCACAAAGTCCATTCTTGGTGATAAGACAAAAAAAAAAAAAAAAAAAAAGAGAGAAAAAGAAAAAAAAAATTTTTTTAAATATTTTTTGTTTAAAACTTATATTTTTCTTATATTTTTGGAGCATCTTGCACTGAAGAAGAAAAAAAAAATCTTTTAAAATTCCATTCTACTGCAAAGAAAAATAATCAATCCTGTACAATAAATACACTTGAACTTAATGGGTCAGCTTGAAAACAAAAACAAAGTTCTGATACAAAAGATTACTAGTAAAAACATGAAAGAATCTCATCGTTGAATTACATCACCACGTAACGAATCGCAAGTGAGTGCCCTATATCAAAGCTCAGCTGAAATACAAAATTTGTAAAATGGTCGAAAAACCACATTCTTTCAAAAAATCAACAAGCATTTCACTGCATTACGACACACACATTCTCTACATTCTCTATGTTACACACATGGGCAGCTTGCCTGCCCCCCCCCCCCCCCAAAAAAAAAAACAGTTTCTAGACGATAAAAGAAAGTTCCGACCCACTTTTGTTCACATGAATAAAAGTGTCGATACTCCAAATCGCATAGTCTTGTAACGAATCATCAACAGAAGCTCTGTATCAAAGCTTAGCCTCCATCCTTTCTGTCCTGTTCTAAGTTCATTGGAAGGAAAGAAATAAAATGGTTGGGAAAATGTGATTACAGTAACATATTAATGTCTGTATATACAATTCAAGAACCTTTATAAAGGGTCTAAATCTGTAAGGAATTTCAGTAAGATTTTACTGTTGTATTGTTTTGTGAAAACATAAAATTTAAAATAAATTATTACATTTTCTTTTGGAAAAAAACTATATTTTTACAGATGATTAATAAAGTTTTAAATTGTCAATAATAGAATTTCGAACAATCCCACCATGTGTGCATTTAAGTTTTTACTTTTTTTAAGTATAATTTATTTATGTATTTATTCTATCTTTTAACAATTTTACCTAACATTTTCTGGTATCAACATATATGCAATTTCTTAGTCTTTTACTGCAATGAAGTTTATTACAAATGAGAAATAATGTATAAAAGAAGTCGGTAAATGGAGTAAATAGTGCAGCAATGTCACGGACGCACTATAGTATGCAAACTATGCAAAAAATTAAAGGCGTGACGCAAAATATATTAATAGGGTACAACTAGGGGACACACAATAATACTCAACCTCAAAAGAAGTTTTTTTTTTTCTTCTATTTGTGGGATGAGCGTTCTGTAAAATCGTTCACATGAATTTAAAAATGGCTTTTAATTTTATAATTTTTTTTTTTTTTTTTTTTTTCCACACTTGTTTCAATTTCTCGATAACAATTATTTAGATTATGAATGATTTCAGCAAGACAGTTCGACATTCAGCGGCGACTTCCGAAAATGCATGCTCGTTCGTTCAATGTTTAATCATAGTAAAAATATTTCTATAATTATTTAATAATAAAATCTCTGAAGTGCTGGTAATAAAATAAATAACACTCAATATTCCGTTATTTCTTGACTCGAGTAAAAGTTAAACACACTCCTTCAAGATCATAACAGAATCGTTGACCTACTTCTAACACATTGATTGCTCTTTGACCTTGAAGCTTCTGACCACATAATGTAACTCATCTGTACATTTTTATTTCTTTTGAGAGCTAAAAACTAACTATAAAAAAGGATAATATTAAAATTTTATTTATATTATACAAAACCACAGAATTTTGTTTTTCTTCTTTTATCCCCCCCCCCTCCCCTCAAGAAACTTAAAAATACAGGTTTAATACAATTCCGGAGTGCATTTCTCCTATTACTATTTTACTATTTGATTCTACATATTCTACTACATAATTAGCTTTTAAGGAGTAAAAATAGCATGTGGCATGTTTCTTATATTATTAAAAACCAATTTTCACAAATCTCTAAAATTCGAAATTGCCACGATCCTTGCAATTCCGGATACACGAGCTTATGACAAGTTAAATTATTACTTCAATAATTATTTGTCATTTTATCGGTAATTATAATCTAATAATGTTTTATTAAAGAATGAAAATAATATACTTTTTTTAATATTAATCGTGTGGGTCATTGTTTATATCTGGTTGTTCCAGTGAAAGGCACGAACATAGCTACCAACTTTTCCTTTTTTTCCAGAAACTTCATACCTGAGTTTTAACTTTCGTAAAATTTTTTGACTTCTGGTTTTCGATGGTTTTATACGTTTTGATAGTTTCAGAACAAGGCTATCATTTTTTGAAAATACATTATTAAGTCTTTAAAATGTTCTTATTGCTTGAAAAGAAAAAATAAGTCTAATAATCCATTATCCCAAATAACCTGAATCTGGTCATTTAGCTTTTCCTTCAGTGCTGTTACTTAAAAAATTTTTGCCAATGTGACACAAAATAAAAGGAGGAAGAAGATATATATAATAGCCTTACATTATAGTATTTGGTAAGGTGAATATTATTTGCTTATTAGAGAATAACACATTTATCCTTTGCTTTTTGAGACCTATAAAATTTATGACTTTTGAAACAGGTCTATACTATATGATGTTTTAGATGGTTTGAAATGTCATGTGATATGCATACTCATATATTTCACAAGAAAATCATAAATAGCTTCAATTTAGGTATTTACCCATTCGGCATAAATATAATCATTTTACAACTTTTCTATTTTTATTAATATTTTAAAATTCCATAAATTGCTTGCTTTGTGCATTCCAGTTATTTGTTCAAAAGGCATTTTTTATTTTCACAAACTAATCAGTTTTTTTTCACAAATTATTTACAAAATTCACAAATGGGGTACCATTTTCAAAAACTTGGATTAACCTCAGAACATGTTTATAAATTTTTAGCTCAATTGAATTAGGCATTTAGATGCTATCACACTTTAAAAAATTTTAGCCTATAAGCCACAATGCTGACAAATTTTTTATGTTCCCGTAAAAAAGAACTACAAGTGCTAGATTCATAAAAATCTATGCAATTCGTGCAATGGTGACCTATAACATGTATATAAACTTTCAGCTCAATCCAGTAAGGCTTTTAGACACTATCATACTTTAAATAATTTGAGTGTATAGGCATAATTATAAAGAATTTTTCGTTGTGCTCCTTTAAAAAATTTATAAGCATTAGATCCACCAAAATCTGTACATTTCATGCTACAGTGACCTATAACATGCATACTAACTTTTAGCTCATTCGAACAAAGTTTTGAGACACTATCATGTTCACTAACTCATATACATACATCACAAAAAAAAAAAAAGCAAAAAAAAAAAAAAAAAACATGTTGAATGATTGATATCTCTGAAAAGAGAGCTTGTGTCAAGACCAAAGATAGACATAAACAACTATAAATATCATGACAATTACAAAGATAAATTTTCAGCATTCTACGACCATTCGTTTCTCAGCTATATGAGATACAAAATCCATTTCACAAATCATGATTACAGTACTTAAAAATATGTATGTTCGGGAAAAAAAAAAAAAAAAAAGCGAAATTATAAGGGATTTTACCAAAGTTTGTATTTTAATTCAAGTAATTATAATTAAGTTTAAGTTGATTGTAAATAAATAAGAATAAAACCCATATAATTTTTCTTTATTATTATTATTTTTTGAGAGAAATTGAAATTCAGTTCATCAATAATTTTTTGAAATTTTACAATATTTGCTTTGTGTTTTCATAGAAGTTGCTCAATACTTTGGCTAATCAGTTAAGGAAAAGAAATTTTGTTAATGCAAATGCATGTACAGTTAACATTATTTAGTAAAAATACTCATATGTGTGCCTAGCCTTTGATGTGTATTCCAAAATATAAGTGAGAAAGCTATCAATCAGAACATTTCTACATTAAGGTTTTAATAAATATGAAAAATATATCCAGACAATCATTTTCCATTTATAACACATCTGTAGATGTGCTGTATATAGTGTCCTGATTCTAAAGAAAGTTTATGTATGAAATCCTTTTCTTCCTGTCTTTTCTCCAAAATTTTATTGGCAACTAAGCTTAAATTTATTTATTATCAATTATATTGGTTTGAATTTTTTATTTTAACTATTTGTATATATATATATATATATATATATATATATATAATAAAATTATCTTCATATCATATTGTATTTTGAGATATATTCCTTTTTCCTCTCCCCTACAGATAAAGATAAAAAAGGGCCTGAGAAAAATGATTCACGATCAGCTCATTCTTTTCCAGATTTAGAAGAACTTACTAATCAGATATTTGATGATCTTCTTAAGAGTCGTCCAGAATTTCAGTTAGAAGGTCTTGGGGTTGTTGATCTTGAAAAAAAGTCTGATATTGTAAGTACTATTGCACATTTTGATATTTTCACAACTGGTTACTTATCATTTATCTTTCTTGATATAAAAGAAAACTTGTATTTTTTACTGTAGAGAAGAGCTGTTTTTTTTAGGCTAAATATGAAAGCTATACTCCTTGAAGCTTTATCAGATTCTGTTAGAAAATTTGTTAATTTTTATTATAACAACCCAACTCAATTAAAATGACTTTAGAAAAAAATTGTTTGTGCAGACTAAACAGCATATATATATATATATACAGGGTGGTTATAATTAAACTTACCTATAAACAGCATCCTACAGTGCAAACTGGTGAACAGTGGCGGATCCAGAACTTGACTTTTGAGGGGGGGGGGGCTAAGATTTTTCAAAGTGTTATTCTAGACCAATAAAAAAATTACAATTGCAAAATTCAATTATGAATGACAGTGTTTTGGGGGGGGGGGGGGGGGGGGCATATTTCAAAAAAAAAAAAAAAAAAAAAGATTTGATTTTTTTGCTTTGCTCATCAAAATGTACAATGCATAGTAGGCCTCTACTTCATCTAAGGTAACAGGATACCAATTTTCGTCCGTTTTTCATCTTTTATATTCATTATGCGTTGTCTGATATGCAAAGCGATTTGTTTCTATAACAAGTATTTCCCACAGTTTGTTATCAAATATAATAGAAAATATGTCTAATATTTTTAGATCCTCGCTTAAATGATTTAAAACAGACGCTTTTATCCCATGAGTTTCAGAATACTTCAAACTATTGGTGTGTTTTTTACTTTCTCCCAAATCCATGACTGACACGTCATACCTGCCTCTTCACTACTTTCATCTTAACTAAACTACTTTGTAACAGCAATTATGAGAGTTGTGACTAACACTTGTAATGTACTGATAAGAACTAATGTTTAACTACGACTGTGAAATTACGATGTTACAGTGCAGCCACATATCCTAAAACTAGCAGTGCAGACACATCCAGAATGTTGGAGGGATGTCATCTTAAGAAAAAGAAAGAAAGAAAGCATTTCTTCTGATGTCATCTGCAGGGAGAAAAGTCTACTTGGCATTTAGTATTATACATCTCTAAGATGAAAATTGTCTTCTGCATTCAGAGTGGAAAATATTCTTAAACAATAATTTTAATAAATATGATAGTTTTGGCATCTTTTAATCTCTTCTAGGCTCTCTAGATCCCCAGATCAGAATATCGTCCATATGACCAGCAGTGCCACTTAAATTCTCCAACTACTGAGACATTCTTCTTTGAAAATGTTCCGGAGCTGATGAGATTCGAAACGGTTATCTTAGAAATCTGTGTCGCCCAAATAGTGTGATAAAGGTAGTGCGAAATGAAGGCTTTTTGTCTAACAGCATTTGCCAAAAACCTGAGTTTGCATCCAATTTTGAAAATATCTTGGCATCTGATAAAAGACTTAATGTATATTCAACATTAGACAGAGGGTGCAATTCCCTCAAAAAATTTCTGTTTAGCTGTGTCAAATCCACACAGATTCTGAGTTGTCCATTTTTCTTTGGAACTATGACTATTGGTAAACACCATTCTAAGGGCTCACTGACAGGTGTTATGACTTTTTGCTCCACCATCTTCTTTAACACATCTTTGGTTTTCTTCAGAAGAGTTTTAGGAATGTGTTGATGTGAGGTAACTGTATATGGAACACTGTCTTTCTTCATCTGTATTGAATAACACCCTTTCATCAATCCAAGTCCTTCAAAGAGCTCTGGAAATTCTACTCTAGGGTTGCTGACTACTACTCGATTAAAATCGCTTAAGTTTTTTCCTAACCCAAAAGAAATCAATGCTGGTTTTTCTAAAAGACTTGTTTGTAGACCATCAATTATGTAGATGTCTTTTTTATAATATTTCCTTTTAAAGTTTAAATGTGCATTGAATTTTTCTAAAACTTTCAAAGGATTTTTATTCGGGCCGCATAGGACTTTATGAACTGACTCCAATTTCGTTTTCTTGGCTAGCGAGCAATAGACTGCTGCAGAAATTGTGAAGTGATCATGCCAGTATCTATCTTGAATTTCAAATCTGGATTTTGTATCTTAACATTGGTTGTCCAATCTTCATTAATTTTCCTTAAATGAAAAACTATGCCTAAAAATGAAATTGATGAGCCTTTACATTGGCTTTTAGAAAAACAGACTTTTTCGTAATGCCTGATCTTAGTGCATTTTCGACATCTGGCATCTCTAGCTGGACATATTCTTTTCTCGTGTTTCTGTTTTCCACATCATTTACACTTTTCATCTTTCTATGAGAATTTAATATTTCTGTGCATTGTGCTTTTCACATCAAATTTATTTCCCTTTTTATTTTGGAAATTATTCTGATAATGAACAGTTTTATTTCAGCCCATATTGTTTAAAGATGTAACACTTTCATCTTCATCAAGTTTTAGTTGTTGTTGTTTAATGGATTCACTAAAATGTTCCTTTTCTATAACTTTTGTTAATGTTAATTCACTATCTAATTGTAACTTTTCGCTTAAGGCTTTATCTCTTATTCGAATTACAATTCTATCCCTAATCAATTCATCGTGTAAATTTCCATATTCGCATCTCTCAGCTAGATGGTATAGTGCCTTAATAAAGTCATTAACTCTTTCTCCTTCAAGTTGAATATGCTTATTAATCTGCACTCACTCGAAAATAGTATTATTTTTTACTACAAAAGGGTCATTAAATTTTTGCAGGACTACTTGATAATCTTCTGCTTCTTTTGTACTTAACTGGAACAAAGTAAAAGTATCTTCAGCTTTATCACCCATGATGTAAATCAATGAATTTATTTACTCACCGTCTGATTGCTTATTCAAACCAGATGCAATTCTATATCGTTCAAAATGAGTTATCCATTTTGACCAATTAGCTGGAGTAGAAAATGTAAATGGTTCTTTACACAACCCTGGCTATAGCAATTATGTAAGTAAAGATCTTGGCGAGAAATGTCCAAGCTACTTCAACGCCAAATTTCAAATTTTGCTGAGGGGTTCTATACTGAAGCTGTTTCATTTCTTTAGCATGATTTTTCTCAATTTTATTTTGGTTATTTTTAAAAAATGCTTGCACATTCATTGTTTTCCTACATAAATATATATATACATCTTCAGTTTAACTAATAATAACCTTATTATTAATAACCAAAAAATACATAATTACTATAAACTATGGATGGACCGGATATGGATTTTACCGGATAACCGGATACGGATATCTGGCATTCCGGATATTTTTTTACTTTGCCGGATCCAGATATCTGGCAGTCTCCTTCCCCAGTTCACATGAAATTTTCAGTTTTTTAAGAGCACACAATAATTAAACTAGTATATTGTGGCCACCACAATACTTTCTTCTATATTTTCCTATACAAATTTACTAAGCGCAAATAATTTATTAAAACTATTATTCATTAAAATTATCTAACATGAAGAATGCAAATGATTTTTGTCTTGGAGAAAATTAAAACCAAATATCCAAATAAGGACAGTTTTATTGCCTATAAATAAATCTTTAAAAATGTGTATTTATAATGGTTATCTCATATCTCATACAAGTTTAGATATAGTCTTCCCATTATCGAGGAAATTTTCAGTATAGAAGCGCCATCCATTGGTCTATAAGCATCCAACTTGAATCAGCATAATGTCTCATAATGTCCTTCTCACATATCAAGTTTTGTTTGATTATACGCCATAGTACCTGAGATATAGTCTTTTCTTAAATTGCAGAAATCTCTGTGTGGCAGCGGCAGCTGTTGAGCGGCTGACATCAAAAATTGATAGAAACTAATTTATGTGAAGATTCAACTACAGATAAATTTTAATGCAATTCTGTGCATTAGTTCCTGAGATATAGCCTTCCCTTAAATTGCGGAAATCACTTTTTTAGCAGTGCCACCTGTTGGCCGATAAGCATTATTTATTAAAATTTCCCACCACGATAAATGCAGGCGATTTTCATCTTACAGCAATCTAAAAAACTGCACTATAGCAGCGTAACCTATTGGTAGATATACATCCAAATTGAATCGGCATAATGACTCATAATGGTCTTCTCACATATCAAGTTTTGTTTAATTATACCCAATAAAACCTGAGATATAGCCTTTTCTTAAATTGCAGAAATCGCTGCGTGTGCATCACCTGTTGAGCGGTTGACACCAAAAGTTGACAGATACTAATATATGTCAATGTACATCTACATATAAATTTATATTCAAATCTGTACAGTAATTCCTGAGATATAGCCTTCCTTATATTGCAGTATAGCATTGCTATCTGTTGGACGATAAGCATTTAACTTGAATCAGCATAATGTATCATAATGACCTTCTTACATATGAAGTTTTATTTGAACATACGCAATAAAACCTGTGATATAGCCTCCCCTTAAATCGAGGAAATCACTGTATTGCAGCGCCACCTATTGAGCAGTGACACCAAAAGTTGATAGGCCCTAATTTAGGTCGAGGTGCATCTATATACGAATTTACATACAATTCTGAAAAGTGGTTTCGGAGATAAAGTTGCCACAAAATTTTTGTCTCTCTCTCTCTCACACACACACACATTTTCTAAAAATTGTAAATTCATGTTCTTAGACCTCCCAAAACATATAAATCCTTCGAAAACCGGAAGTCGAAAATTTTTACGAATCCCATACTTTCTTCTATTGCATATAGAAGAAAGTAAAAAAGATATTTGCATTTCGTTTTTATACAACTGAATTCCATTCGCATACATAACTAGTATGATGTGGCCACCACATGAATTTCTTCTATATAATTTTACACAACATTCATTGAACATAATTTTTTTTATTAAATTATTTTTTATTATAAATGCAGATGATTTTTATCTGAAAGAATTATATCACTACATGCCGAAAGAAAGTAAATTTTTTTGCCAATATCAAAAGAAATAAGATTTTTTTCTAATTTTTTTTCGTTAAAAGATAAAAAAATCTATAACTTTGTTTTAATTTATCACAGATCTATACTTAAACCATTTATTTTAAAGGTAATGACGAAGTCTTTCGAAACAAAACACCCATATTGAAAATTTACTCCCCCCCGGGGTTGGGGTGGGGTGTTAACTCCCCTTCCAGAGAGTGAAGCTATGCTGCAACATGCACATTTTTTTTCATGTTAAATATTACTATTATAAATAATTCCTATTAATTTTACAATCACACGTTTAAAATAACTCTCATTAAGTACATTTATACAAGATTTTGTCCCATACTGGTATGTTAAAAATTTAGAAAAAATGCGATCACAGCACCACCTATTGAGCAATTGTTCCACAAATCTAATCAGCACCAGTTTATGTCAGGGTTCAACTAAATACCAAGTTTGGTTAAATTTTGTTTATTGGCTCGTGAGTTACAGCGTCCACAAAATTTGTAATACACACACACAAACTGACATACAGACAGACATTTTCTAAAAACAGTCAAATCGTGTTCAGGACATCCCAAAACATGTAAATCCATCGAAAACTGGAGTTCGAAAATTTTCACGAATCCAATACTTTTTCTATATATACATACAGAATAAAGTAAAATTGTAAATATCATTGGGATAATAAAGCCATAACAGAGTTATTTTATTTTATTACATTATTCTCTATTCAATAGAAGATAGTATTGGATTCGTAAAAATTTTTGACTTCCGTTTTCGATGGATTTACACGTTTTGAAAGGCCTAGAATACGATTTGATCATTTTTAGAAAATGTTTGTCCGTCTCTCTCTGTGTGTGTGTGTGAGAGAGAGAGAGAGAGAGAGAGAGAGAGAAAGAACAAAAATTTTGTGGCAACTGTATCTCCGGAACTACTGCTTAAAATCACATATAAATTTATATGCGGATGCAACTTGGCCTAATTTAGTACCAATCAATATTTGGTGTCAACTGCTCAAAGGGTGGCACTGCTATACAACGATTTCCTCAATCCTCAATTTAAGGGGAGGCTATATATATCAGGATCTATTTCGTATAAGCAAACAAAATTAATATGTAAGAAGGCCATTGTAAGTCATTATGCTGGTGCAATTTGAATGCTTATCAGCTAACAGGTGGCGCTGCTATACAGCGATATCTGCAATTTAAAGGAAGGTTATATCTCAGGAACTACTGCACATAAATGCAGATAGTTTCATACGCAGATGCAACTTGACCTAAATTAGTGCCTGCCAACTTTTGTTGTCAACCACTCAACAGGTGGCGCTGCTATACAGTGATTTCAGCAATTTAATGGGAAGGCTATATCTCAGGTTCTATTGTGTACAATCAAATAAAATTTAATATGTAAGAAGGCCATTATGAGACCTAATACCAGTTGAATTTGAATACTTATCGTCCAACAGGTGGTGCTGCTGTACAGCGATTTCCGTAATTTAAGGGAAGGCTGTAGCTAAGGATCTACTGCACAGAATTGCATATAAACTTACATGTAGATGCACCTTGACGAAAATTAGCACATACTTAATTTCCCCCATAGACGCAATGTATTTGAATTCTCTTGGGTGTCCCTGTATACAAATCATTTGTTTGATCTTCATGAAAGATTTAGTGTAGCATCCCTATGTCATAAAAATTTATAATACCATGTTTGAACTTTCTGCTATTATTTGTTCTTGAGATATGCTGATGATAGACACACGCACATACACTCAGACCAACCGTTAAAAATAGGATTTTTGGATTCAGGGGACCTTAAATTGTGTAAATAAAAAAAAACTCGACTTAAAAAATTTGACCCCAAAACATTACTTCTCTACCATTTACATGCGTAAGAGAAAGTAAAAATAGTATGTTGTGACCACCACAAAACTTTCTTCTATATTTTCCTATACAAATTCACTCAGTTAAAATAAACTGCAAAGACTATTATTTATTAAAATTATCTACTATGATGAATGCAGGTGATTTTTTATGTTGGAGAAAACTAATACTAAATATTCAAAGAAACACAGTTTAACTAACACCTTAAAAAATACGTTTTCATACTGGTTATCTCATGTATGAAGTTTCGTACAGCTAAATGCCATAGAAGTTGAAGCATGCATTCCCGGTTTCTGGAAAACACTGCACTATAGCAGTGCAAAATATTGGTAGATATACATCCAGATTGAATCGGTGTAATGTCTCATAAAGGCTTTCTTTCATATCAAGTATTGTTTGATTATACACATTAGAACCTGAAATTTAATCTTCCCTTAAGCTGAGGAAATCGCTGTATAGGAGCGCCGCCTATTGAGCAACTAGTTCCAAAAGTTGATCCGCTGTAACTTATGTCAAGGTGCATCCACATGTAAATTTTTATGCAATTTTGCACAGTAGTTCCTGAGATATTGCTTCTTTCCAAATTGTGGAAGTCGCTGCATAGCAGCGCCATCTGTTGATTGGTTGACACCAACTGTTGATAGGCACTAATCTATGTCAACCTGGCAGCGGGAACACAAGAAAAGCTTTTGAGCAATTTCAGTACTTTTTAATTCTTTTTTTAATAAAGCGATATAGAAAAGAGTTTCCTTAAATATATAATGACCAACGAAGCGGGCAAAGCATGCTAGTACACAATAAAACTGTCTTTCTTTGAATATTTATTGTCAGTTTTTTCTAAGATGAAAATTATTTGTATTCATCATGTTAGATAATTTTAATAAATAATAATTTTAATAAATTATTTGCCCTTAGTGAATTTATATAGGAAAATATAGAAGAAAGTTTTGTGATTTCCACAACATACTTGTTTTTAATTAAAAGAAATGAATTGCAGGAATCTACATCTATAAAGGCAGATTTCCTGACTGACGTGCTTGCTCGCTCAGCAATGCCGAGTCAAACTAACGGAGACACAAATGTGTAATTTTATGATATTATTGATTTAGTGACGTGATTTAAGAAGTTATTTTTTGAAGTTTCCCCGCAAACGGAGGGAGAAAAGTTGCTTTTCGCATTTCTCACCATATCTTAATGAAAGGAAACAAGAAAAAAAACAAATATTAAAAAAACCGGATATCCGGTGATTTTGATCCGGATATCCGATGATATTTCGGATATTGAAAAATCAGCCGGATACTGGATATTTTCCGGATATCCGGTCCATCCCTACTATAAACTACTTCAACTTCCCTTCAATAACTTTAATTATCCTTATATAGTTCTCATACCTAAGTTTCACAAATCTCCAATTAAATTTTGCACTGTCACTGTTGGGTGTAACACTTACAACAACAATGCTAATAAAGCTCTACTGGATATTCTAAAACAAATTTACAGTTGTACTTGCAAAGTTGATAATTTACACTGTCTTAAAAATAGCTTTCAATTAATTCAATACATCAAATCGCTCGATTCAATAGACAATATTATGACTTTTGACTTTGAAGATCTTTTCAATAATATTGCGTTATCAGATCTTAGTAATATCATTTACAGTCTTTTTCAAGAATATAAAACTCAAATTAATCTTCCTCCAATTTTAAAGCAGAAAAATTTAAAACACTTCTTAACTTTGTTATCCATAATAATTATATCTTCCACAACAACAATATCTATTTGCAACAATTAGGCATCCAACAAGGAGGTTGTAGCTCCCGTATTTCGGCAGATATCTATCTTTATTATTATGAAAAGCAAATTTGCAATGATGATGTTCGATTTTATCGTTACATCGATGATATTGTATTTTATCTCAACAAGCACTCACAAAATGACTTTTCCTTCAATTATCCACCTATATTAAAGCTAACTCAAAATACTCTAACTAATCAATCAATTAACTTTTTAGATCTCAAAATCATCATTGATGGTAAACCATTTATTTTGAATTAATAATTTATGCTTATTAATTATATTTTATAGGAAAATCAACTCTCTTATTTATTTTATTGGTTGGAAACATATGGTAAATATAGAGTAAAGAGCAAGGGCTATAAAATATATGGTTCAGAAACTAAAATATTTAATAGATGCTGAGATACAGTCATCTTTAAAATTGTAGTTCTTGAATAATAGCAGTTCCCCCTGTCGTTGATAAACACCTAAATTGGAGTAAATGTCCAGGAAAGACCTTTCTGCAGGCAGTGGGAATCAACCTGATACAGTGCAAACGGGAAAAGAGCTCTACCATAGGTAGTGGGTATCCGGAGCGAGGTTTAAAGTGATTTCAATGTAATTTTTAAAGTTTTTATTTATAAAGTTATATAAAAAATAGTGATTCAATTCTTTTCAAAATTCATTTAAATGTAGTGACAAGCAAAGCAAGCATAGCCTGCTAGTACTAAAATAAGTTAATAGGTCCATTATAAGAAACAATAGAAAATACTAATTTTTTTTTTTTTTAAATTAGCTTTTTCTTTTTTTAGGGAGGGGGTATTATATTACTGCAACACAGAGAGAGAGAGATAGTATTTGAATAATCAAAGAAACAATTATGATGTTAGTGCTCATTTCAAATATGAAATACATTCCTGTTCAAAAGTTTAGCAAGATTTGCGAACGATCATTTTTTTTCAAATTAAAATCTTATCTCTCAATAAAATGTTTTCAAACATTGAGTATTTAAAGAACTGGGTCTACTTCATGTTTTTCATTGAAGATTGGTTTAAGACAACAATTAGGGGGTCAGTAACAAATTGAGCAAAATAACTAATGTTTGTGATCATACTGTATCGTTAAGTAAACGAAATGAGCTGTAACTTTAAGATATGTTAATATAGATCCAGTTCAATTTGTGGATGAATTTGTGTGATGATAGCATGTTAAATAAGGGAGATATAAGCATTTATTTTAAAAGTAAAAAAAAAAAAAAATATGTTTTTTATTTATAATATACAGAGTTTTTAACTAAAATTATTCCCACTTTCAGATAAGTTGGAAAAACACTTTTAAAACAACATACTGCAATCAGAATACAAATATCTTAAATATCTCATGAAATTTGAACATTTTTATGAAAAACGTGTTTACTGCGCATGTACGAAAGATAAAACATTTTTTATTGCATAGGTTGAAAGCTAGATGTATTGAACAACTTTTATCAAGTGCATTTGAATAGAATAAAAATTAAGAGAGTTGTACAAAAAAGAATGAGCTTGATTTTAGATATTGTCCAAGAGTTGAAATTTCTGAAGGGGTTTTTCATGTGCCATGTATTTAATCTTCAGATCCAGTTATTTCATCCACACTCCAAATGTACTTTTTTGTGAAAAATCTCTTATAAGCTTGTAACTCTAACATATTGTTGTTTAGTTACTATGATTTGTGAGATCATAAGGGATTTTTCCCAAAAAACAACCTTTGGAAAGTGGTTGAAATAATTGTATCTTCAAATTAATTACGTGGCATGTGAAAAACCCCTTGAGAAATTTCAACTCTTGGAAAATATCTAAAATCTAGCACGTTCTTTTTTGTACGTTTCTCTTAATTTTTATTCTATTCAAATGCACTTTTGATAAGTGTTGCCCAATACATTAGCTTTCAACCTATACAATAAAAATTGTTTTATCTTTTGTACATGCACAGTAAACACGTTTTTCATAAAAATGTTCATATTTCATGAGATATTTAAGATATTTGTATTCTGATTGCAGTATGTTGTTTTAAAAGTGTTTTTCCAACTTATCTGAAAGTGGGAATAATTTTAGTTAAAAACTCTGTAGGGTAAGTGCACCAGTGATTGACACATTTAGAGCAATCTCTGATGTTTTTAATGTTCTAGTCATCAGAAAATATTTTTAGAAATCGTAAGTTAGTACATATGTTATGAAAGACATTCAGAACCACATATATGTTAAAATATATACATTTGATAATAATAATTTTTTTTTATGAATTTTTATTTGACACCCACTCAATGTTCCAGTAATTGACACTGCGAGTTTTTCATTTTATCAGTAATTGGCACCCTATGTTCCAGTGTTTAACACTGCTAGTCATTCATTTTTAGTGCTGCACCGAGTAGCACTTTGGCCGAGTAACCGAGTTCTGAGTACTCTGCCTTTTACTACTTGGCCGAGTAGCCGATTACCGAATATTGAGTAGTAAGAAAGAATAATTGATGTACATATGAAGAATTTTGTACATCTTGAAATTTAAAAAAGGCCTTTTGAACACAAAATTAAGTTAAATGGCAAACAGCATGTTTTCATGAAATGTTTCAAAACTTTTGTAGTGTATATACACAATTAGGTTCATCGTTATATTTGATATTTCCAGCGTAGTGGATTATTAAAACCATAATAACTGATAACTTCATTCTTTATTATATAGTCTTTCTCAGATGTGAATCGTTCTCAGATAATTCTTAGAGAATATAAAAGTTCCTATACATTCAGGCTTAATTTAAGATGCATGAAGTTTATGTATGAAATGAGAACATTAAAATAATGAATTTATCATTTCAAACATGATAGATTTCATTAATCATCAAATTCTAGAAGAGTAAAAAAGATAGGTGGTTTTGAGCCATAATTTGAAAAACAACAAATTTGATTATTAAAATATATTTTTAATAACATTTTAGTGTATTTACCTTTTTCATAATTATTATTTTTAAAATTAAAAATCAATCTTTTCTTACAGTTTTAAGTGTCTTACTTTTATTTGAACAAATATGTAACAAAAGTTTTATCTACTATATTAGTATTATGTAAGGTTTCTTTTTTCTAAAATATTTTATTTTTGTCTGTTTTATAGATACAATTTTATGTAGCACTACGTTTTTATAAAAAAAAAAAAATTGCATATTACACGCATACAAGATGGTTATACTCAAATTCTTGTAACTAAAATGTATAAGCTCATATCATGAATTGTCTCTACCGAGTTTGGTGGGAATCTACTCCACCCGTTTTAACTGCAAAAAGCTGTTTGCAGCAAAAGTTTAATGACTCTATATTTATATTTTCATAATTTTTTAGTTTAGTTATTAATAAACAACTCTTATGAATACATTTCTTTCAATAATACATAAAAATAATGAAATTCTTACAAATACTCGGTATTGGCCGAATACTTAGTCCAAATTTGGCCGACTTGGTAGAATACAGAGTATATACCAAGTACTCGGTACAGCTCTATTCATTTTACCAGTTATTAATGCACCCTATGCTCCAGTGTTTGACATAAAATGTTAAAATTCTTATATGTAAAATATATGATTTTATTACTTTTCCTATTTAGTAATTATTTCGGGATAGATGTCAATTACTGGAGCATGCCAATCACTGGAGCACCTACCCTATATTATAAATAAAAACATGTTGATTTTTTTTGGAGTTTTGAAATAAATGTTTGTATCTCCCTTATTTAACATGCTATCGTCACACAAATTCATCCACAAATTGAACTGAGTCATAATTAACATATCCTAAAGTTACAGTTTATTTCGTTTACTTAACGATACAGGGTGATCACAAACATTTTTAATTTTGCTCAATTTGTTACTGGCCCCCTAATTGTTGTCTTAAACCAATCTTCACAGAAAAACATGAGGAAGACCCAGTTCTTTAAATACCCAATGTTTGAAAACATTGCATTAAAAGATAAGTTTTTAATTTAAAAAAAAGTGATCATTTACAAATCTTGCTAAACTTTTGAGCAGGAGTGTATTTTATTATTTAAGGGGACTTGACACTTTTGACTTAACATCTCTGTAGGTTTCATATGAAAGCTTATATTTTCATTTAGCATTTATAATTTGAACTAGATTAAGTTTGTTCAATAAAAATATATTCAGGCAACAATTCTTATGGTTTTTGTTACATTTTTTACAAATTTGAAATCTTTAAATTGCGTTTTCTCCATTTGCAAAACGCAAACTGAGAAAACACAATTTAAAGATTTCAAATCTGTAAAAAATATATCAAAAACCATAAGAATTGCTTCTTGAAAATATATTTTATTGAACAAACCTAATTTAGTTCAATTTATAAATATTAAATGGAAATATAAGCTTTTATATGAATCCTTCAGTAGTGCTAAGTAAAAGGTGCCAAGTTCCCTTAAAAAGCAAACAGACCCCCCCCCCCCCCCTCATATATTATAAGCTTTTACCTGACCAAATGTTTATTTTTAAAGATGAAGCTTGCTTGGCTTAAGTGTGCAAAACAAAACAGTATAACTATTTTTAGCAAATGTCACATAATCAAAATTAGTCGTTATTCATCATTGGAAATTTACAACATTCTTCATTCTTTCAAGTGCTTGAAATCATTACTGGTAATGTATTATTTCAATAAAAGACATGGATAACTGGTTAAAGGTGGCTATAAGTTCTGAGTCTGTAAAAGAAAATGATGTTGGAAAACTACAAAAAATTAATTGAAAGTAACTGCAGTGTATGCACTTCATATTTCTAATTTTAAAGGCGATAAAGGTGCATATTGCTCCCAATGTCAGTATGTTAACCTTTTAGTTTCTTCAACTGCAACTGCCAAAAAACTTTTTGACAGAAGTTTTGAAAGAAATCACCAGAAACTATTTTTTAACAATGAGATTTGCAGTTATTCAGTGAGAAGAAAATCCACTTGACTCTGTTTCTGGTAAATATGCAAATTGTGAATGGGAAACTATACTCTAAGAACTGTCAATGGAATTATCATCTCTGCACATTTAATTAAATTTTCCAATTGCTCAAAGATAATGTACAGAATAAATAACAACACTTTAGAATTTTTTCAAGAGTTAAATAACGGGGGACAGTCAGGGCCGGCTCGACCATATAGGCAAACAAGGCGATGGGCTAGGGCGCTCGAATTCAGGGGCGGCACAAATCAGGCAACAAGGACTTGTTTTATTTATTACCAACTAACGGCACTTTTGAATAGATATAGCGAAATCTTGGAAGCACAGTATTCATTCATCTCACCACTCATAACAGTTCTGACAACTGAAAGAGAGGCATGGTGCCTGTTTGTCTACTATATCATGTGAAAAAATTTTAACACTAGCAATCTTTATCTGAAAAAGGACAGAAATGCACAGATCTGTTGCTATGACCTGAAGACATTTGTAAGTCTTTTGTTGGTGAGTTTTCAATTAGTCCGGTAAAAATGCATTAAATAGCTAATCCTCAAATTATTTTTCTACGGTGTCAAACTAGATAGTTTATCTAATAAGATGCGCTGAAGCGTTAGCAGCTCATTGGGCTAAAAATGCAGATACTATCCCTCCGTGGTGGATCAAAATTGAGATAGTCCCTCTTCTTTCAATTATTAGGCAACTCCGGCTCCCGTGTATAACACACTCTTATTTTGGCCCTTATTTTTCTGTTAAGAATTTCACAGTTTATAAATTATGTTATGCACAACCTTAAATTACATCTTTTTTTCCTCAGTGGGTATTTCAGTACCTTTAAATAAGGCTCTAATTTTCCCTGGCTATTAGTTCTCAGTTTATCACTTCGTTCATTCTTTTTTCTCCAATATCTTTCAAATTGCATTGCACTCAGCTCAAAATTCATTCATTCAGATGCATGTTCTGTATGCTTCTATTGTGCATTCTTGGAGGTGCGGGTGTGCAGCTCGAGCATTGTGTCCAAAAATATTGTAATTCAAGTAGCATTGGTTCAGTACCTTAACCAGTAGACAGAAACATGAAGTTGTGTATAGTTGGCAGCAAAATTATTGAAGCACTAGCAGTAACATGTGTTTGAAAAAGGTGCACCTAGTACTGTTTTGTTAAGTTAACATTTGTCAAATCATGATCTTAGTCTTTATGCTGTTCATAAAAAAGTAAGTTCAAAACATAGCAATCAAACTTAAAAAAAAATTTAAAAAATTAAAATGTGGATTTTTGCTTCATTAATTTTGCTGCCGACTATAGGAGATCGCCATGCAGAGACCTATCTTTCTTTGCCCCTGTGGACGGTGTCAAACCCATTAAATTTGGTCCAGTTCAGATAGGTAGGGATCATCCATAGGTGTTGCAGTTCCAAGATGCACTGGGGGGGGGGAAGAGCGGCATACAACTAACTTGATTTAACTGTAATACTGATCTATCCATTCGTAGAATTTACAGCATCAAATTAAGTTTTGAAAACAACCCATTAAGTCGATCCATCTAATATTAACAGTTTTACACCACACTTAAAAGTCATTGTTTAGTGGGGCTGTACTTTGTCGCAAATATAAGGTTTTGACTTTCTTTTCAAGTGTTTAGATTTGCTTATGTACATCATGCTTTATCTTTTCAATCATCTCTTGCACATCTTTTTTGATGTCTTAGCCTTTTCCTTGCATATTTTCTCTTGTTTCTACATACTTTCCCTGAACATTGTCTTTTATTTCTAGAAGATAGGTAATGAGTTTTACGTTGCACAAGTGCTACACTATGGGCAGTTCTGGTGACCTTTTATTTTTAGAAACTTCGCTTGGTATTTTTGAAGGGTTCGTGACAAAGAGACTCAAACGTATTGCCAGGGAAAAAATACCTAAAATGAATTTATCATCATATTGGATAATACAGTTCAGAAAAAAAGCGTCTCTCTACTCTACTAAGTATTACTCTATATTTCTTGGTTGTTATCAGACATGAGTTATATTGAACGAATTTTTATCATCTTTGGTTTGTAAATGTGACAAGCGATGATGAAGTCTTTTAAGTATAAAAGAGAAAATAAAGTTTTTGGAATTTGTTCTTCTTACGGATACCACTGGCGTTGAAATACCTGAAATAATTCTAGCTAAGTTAGAATAGATGTCACTTTCAACAGAAAATTTACATACACAGGGCTACAATAACAGAAATAACATAAGAGGTAAGCACAGCAAAATTAACCCTTTGCACTAGAGACCTTTTACGCTCCGACTGACCAGTAGCAAAAGAAGATTTTCCGCATATTTGCTGAATTATTTGCCATTATCATAAAATGATTTTAACACAATTTAATGTGTAGAACTTTTCATTTAATCATTTAATTTAACTTTATGCTTCTAAGAAGAACATCTGTTAAGCATATCAAACATTACTGTAGCAAATTAAGCAGTGACCGAGAGTCACCTGTTAAGTGCAAAGGGTTAAAAAAAAAAAAGAGTTTTAGATACAAGTTTACATGCTTTTTTCGTTCCTTGCAGATCACATACACTAAATATTGTGGTTAATGATACAGCTAATTGTTTAACATTTGTGTCTGTTTTCAATTATTGGTGCAAAATTTATACACATATACTCTGTTTCAACTCAACGTTGACATATCCTATTCAGTTCTATACCTTGTTTGATACTGTAAACTCTGAGTGACACAAGGTGCGAGTGTCAGATTGATGTGTGGAAAGCAAACAGCAAATCAGTGATCAGTGCTCTAAAAATTAAGCCTCTCATCAGAGGTCAGTGCGATCGAGTTTATTGCTTGAAAAACCCCTATTGTTTATTTATGTGTTTAGATCACATGACTGAGCAGAAGAAACTGGGAAAAACCAACCACCTCTTATGCAATGTTTACGATTTGAGCAAAAATTTCGATTGCAGTGCTATCTAGGAGGCTTAATTTTTTCAGCAGTATTTTAAGCTTTCGATTATAAACGCTTGCCGCACAGTATATTCAAAGTACTGTATTGATGTCTTGCGACCACTGCTACATGAACAAACTGATATGCGTAAAGCATTCATGAATATTTACGAAGACAACAATCTGTGTGATTTATCTAGAAATTATTTACAAATCAAGGCTCAGTCACTTGCTAAAAGACTGCTGATTTCAAGTTTATTGAATATCTTTCTGCATGGCATAATATTTTGTTCGAAATTAATTTGGCCAATTTTAAACAAAAAACTTTGACCTGAATGCACCACAAAAAACAAAAACCTTTCTCGAAAGTTGTAAAAGTGATTTGGAATTTGAAAAGAAAGAAACATTTCAGAAGAAATTGATATTTTGCCACCATTTGCATCAGAGGCAGAGTTGGCCTGCTTATAAAAAATTAAAAATTAATTATGAATGTGCAGATGAGCCTATATATGTGATGCTAAACATTTTTAAATTAATTTTTAGATTACTTATCTTGATACATCAACAATTTCAGTTCATGAGAGCTTCAAGCGGACAAAAAAGAAAAATTCTTCTTTCTGATGTGCCACTAACGGTTATGAGTTGTAAAATAAAACTTCCAAAGTGATTCTAAAACTCTGTTAAAGATTAGGATTATATCTGACTCACTGAGACTCTTAGGACGTTGAATTATGTAAGAAATTTAGTAACTGCAATAAAAGTGTTTTTAACACTTCCTTTGCTTGTGGCCAGTGGTGAACGTTGTTTTACAAAATTAAAATTAGTACAAACTTACCTTTGTTCTACAGTAACGCAAGAAAGATTTGTAGGATTGTAAACATTATCAATAGAGCAAGATTTAGGTAAATCTTGATATTAAAAATGATTTGAAGGATATTGTTTCTACTATTGCTAAATTGACGCCTAAAAATTAATAATGTAAAATATGTAATACAAATAAATATTTGGCTATTTATTACAGTATTTGATCGTCTCTGTATTTTACATTGTAAAAATTTTGTTTTAAGGGGGCGCCATTAAAACATGTCGCCTAGGGCACTAAATTTGCTCGGGCCGGCACTGGGGACAAGTTATCTGGAAATGTTAATTAGAAAAAAATCTCATCTCTAAATGTGGAGTTTGAAAGCATCGCTTGTTCGAAAATTCATCAGATTGTAAATTAAAGTTGGCTTCAATTATAATTTCTGCTCAAAAAAATTGAATATCATAGTTATGCATAAAATTTGTTCAGTGAAATACTTGATTATTATGCAATACATCTATTGTGTTATTTCATTATTTTTAAAAATTCATTTTACATTTTAATTAAAATTCTATATTTTAATGGTCATCATCTGAAATCATTTTTGTAAAATTTTAGGAAAAATTACATTTCATTAATTTTTTTTAATAGATTTAAATTAAAAAATAAATTTTTGTTAATATTATTTTATATAGTTTATGTTTACAGTATTATCTGATCACTTTGAAATCAAATTTAAGGTAATGGGCAGTATTTGGAGGGGGGGGGGGGAGAGTAACTATAAATTTTTCTGATATATTGATAGTGTTTTGTTAATGAGCTTGTTACAATGAGAGTTGGCTGTATTACTATTTTCAACTTACTTTGGTGAAATTTGTAGTTACTAGTTAAGTGCTGCTGTGATAATTTATTTAATTACTTTTTTTATTTTGAATATTACAGGCTACTGAAAAGGAATAGTTTTCAGCATATTTAAAGCAATTTTTTTCGTTTAATTTTTAAAATGTCAATATTTTCAAATGACAGAGTGGTAGTCATTCAGACAACTGTGAATTATAAATATTGGTGAATATTTATTACACAAAACTGATCAGGATATCTCTGTAATATAACATCTAAAGTAGGGTAGGTGCTCCAGTGATTGGCATGCCCCAGTAATTGACATCGATCCCGAAATAATTAATAAATAAGAAAAATAATAAAATAATATATTTTACATATAAGAATTTTAGTATTTTACGTCAAGCACTGGAGCATAGGGTACTAATAACTGGTAAAATGAATAACTAGTAGTGTCAAACACTGGAACACAGGGGGTCACTTACTGATAAAATGAAAAACTGATAGTTTTAATTACTGGAACATTGAGTGGGTGTCAAATAAAAATTCATTTAAAAAAATAATAATTGTTATCAAATGTATATATTTTAACATATATGTGGTTCTGGATGTCTTTCATACCATATGTACTAACTTAAAATTTCTAAAAATATTTTCTGATGACTAAGAACATTAAAAACATCAGAAATTGCTCTAAAAGTGTCAATCATTGGTGCACTTACCCTATTATTTAAAAAGTTATTTTAAATTTCCAGTTTAACTTAAAAGAAAGACTGCATACCTATATGAATTAAGAAAAGTGTGTGTGTACTCTCTGGAACTGAAACTGCTACTTTACAGAGCTACAAAATTAGTTAAAAAAAAAGGGATGTTTTGGACCATAACATGCACTATATATAGAAGTACAATACACTGAGGAGTCCTTAATTTCTGATTTTGGATAGAGCATGGCCATGGGTTCAGTTAGCTACAAAATTGCAGGCAAAATGTGCTTTTGCTATTTGTGTTTTGCCTTTTTATCACAGATCTTCTCTATTCTTATTAATTGTTAGCATTTCCAGAGCTCAAAGAAATATGCCCCAGACTTAATTTCATGCAAATGCGACCATAGAAAAGTATGGTTCGGTTGTAATTAATTAAATATATATATACATATATATATATATATATATTTAATTTTATTTCAACTTTATTACTGAATTTGGAAAAATGAAACCAAAAACTTTAAATAAAGTTTTAATGTACCGTAATTTCGGGAAGATAAGCCACGGCTTATATGATTTTAAAAGTTTAATTTTTGTACATGCTGCATATCTAATAGGGTGGCGTATCTGGCGTTCCCCCCCCCCCCCCCCCCTCTCTTTTCTTTTAGCAGCACTTGAATAACCACTGTCAGTCAAAAATTCACTTCAGACAATTTATTTCTTGAACGCTATGTCAGCACAGATGGCTTGTAAAAGTAAAAGTAATAAAAGAGCTGTGGAACCCAAGCTATAGAAGACCAAGCACATATGTATGCCGTGGAGCTCAAGCCATACCAATCCATAGCGTGCACGCACCATTAGATGTCATCTAATTAAATTTAAGTTATTAAGACCAAAAATCCAGATGTGGTGTTCCATAAATAAAATCGTTTCGTATTTCATATCATAAACAGTTGGTGAAATCTCTTTTGAGTGAGAGCGTATTAAATTGAGGAATAATGCTAGTGAGAACATTTCTTAATTCCCACAGCTTGACTAGGGCTATATGAATGGGAAACATTATGATAACTATCAATCGAAGGATGATTCTGTTTGAAAATCATGGAAATTTATACCAAGCTGTTTTGAAAAATTTAAAAAGTACGCTATCAGTTTCCCATATTAACCTCCTACCTCCACTGGGGGGGGGGGGGGGGGGGGAATTTCCAAGGGGAGAGAGAGAGAGAGAGATAAAGTTGTCTTTTTTTATGAAAAATAAAAGAACAATAAAAATTGGAAGAAATGTTTAGCTCTTTAAACCTTCATTTGCATGTACAATTTATTCTAACGAAGAACGAAGTTATCTATCAGTTGATGTGTTTCTCAAGGTGAAGAGGATAGCTGGTCGACAGTCTGCTGTATGAAATAATTAAGTTCGTTTCATATTAAAATATGTTTTTATTTTGTTTTTGTGGATAAATGATCAGCATATGTTTTAAAAAATTTTAAGTTCCAAAAAATGGTGGTAAACTAAATCAATGAGAATAAAGAGAAAATGTGTATTGTTCAGAAATAGAAATTGTTAAACGCTATTCAGTTCTTATTTATCTTAAGGTTTTCACTAGATAACTACCTCTACCTCCTGCTACATTTCATTTTGCCAATGCTGGTCATATAAAAAATTCTAATAATGTTTTGAGTCCATTTTGACAAAAGTGGAAATGATGGAACAAAAGATGAATTTTTAAATCTGTTTGATTCACAGGAAGTGAAAATTCTCACTTTGATGGCTTTGTTTAAATTCTTAAAAAACAAAACAAAAGGATAATATTTAATAAATAATTCTTTAACAATAATAAAAGGTATTATTTTATAATTTTATGAGGAGGATTATGGAAATTTGTGATTGTGAATTTAAAGTAAGATCGTTTTTGTATTATCTTTATTGAATAATTTAAAGAATTATTTACTTAATAATTATTTTCAATTTTATTACTTTTTTAGCATTTAATATTTGCATGCTTAAAATTATTTCAATTTAAAATGATTAGAAACATTACGTTAGTGAACATTGTATTTAAAAATTATGCGATGTATCCGATGACTTTTTGTCTTTTTTAAATCAATTTTCGCCGAAGTGGCGTATACG
Source organism: Salticus scenicus (assembly GCA_963930645.1). Classification (NCBI taxonomy): domain Eukaryota; kingdom Metazoa; phylum Arthropoda; class Arachnida; order Araneae; family Salticidae; genus Salticus; species Salticus scenicus. The sequence continues at coordinate 123,383,280 of OZ005651.1, read as the reverse complement.
CAGGGGCGGCTTATCTCCCCGAAATTACGGTACTTTGTCATGCTGTATTCTTAAATATACTAATTTAATGTTCTAAAAAATTAAGTAGTGTTGCCAATTTTCACATTTTATTTTGCATTGATATATTTTTTAGTAGTGTGAACTCATCTATTAATTATTATAATTTTTTTTTTTTTTTTTCCTTAAGTTGAGAGTTTAAAGTTTGAAATCTGAAAGCTATATTTCTTTATTTCAGAAAAAAAATATAGCATCGAAATCTCATCTTTTCTATCCTGACCATTCTTTGCCTGAATTTGAAAGAAATGGATCTAAATCCAAAGCATTAACAGTGAAAGGTAATGTGATGATTATAATTATTAAAATGTATTAATAAAATAATACTTAGATTTTTTTTCTTCTCTCATCAGATACGTATGCACAACCCAAGCTGCCTCCCCCACCCTTTCTCTGTGAGAGTACCACATATATTTTGATGCTAGAGATTTCCTAATTCATTCTAGATTAATAAAGAATATGACATAAATGATATGTAGATTGGTTTTAATAGAATTTCTAGATAAATAAGGTTTACATTATTATAAAAATACAATACAACTATACACTATTAATTTGCAATTTAAAAGTAATTTTAATTATTGTGAAGATGATAAATAGTTTAATAATTCAAATAAACTGTAAAATACCAATTGCTAATTACGATATAGGTTAATATTTAGTACTAAAAGGAAATTTTCTCTCTATATATATATGTATAAAATACTATTTCTGGAAAAAAAAAAAAAAGGCAATTGTAGTTTGCTACTTTTTTAATATCAAGTTAAATTTTTTACCCGCCAGGATGCTATGATACACACTTTAATTTATATCTCAGATAGACAAATGGGCTTTTTAACTTTCATGTTTGGTTTTCATCAGTAAAACTCGATTTCATTAGTAGAAGAAATTGATATGTGTTCATCAATTAAATAAATTTATTTTATTTTTAATGCTATTGTTTTAATTTAATTATTTTTTAATTTCAAATATGTTCTAATTAAAATGAAGTTTTGAAAAGTTTTATATTATTTTATTAGCCAAGAATTTAGTAAATAAAAGCCCATTTTGACATTAACAAATAGTTCTCTCTGTATATATAGATGCAAATACAAAATACATATCAGGGTGGCAACAATCAGGGAAATCATGGAAAAATCAAGGTGCTTTAGCAATCTGGAAATGTCAGGGAAAAATCAGGGAATTTTGTAAAAACGCCCCAAAATCATGGAAATTTTCATTTTTGCCCAGCAAGTATGACTGAAAGATCACCAAACGAGTGTTATCTTAACCATGATTGCACAGGATTGGTTGCTTTCTAGTTGAATCTCATCAAGTTAACATTGATATAAATATATATATAATAATTAAATATTTATAGTGCAACAACTTGAGGAATGATTTTATGTTGAATTTTTCATTAAAAAATATTGAGATATTTTTGTTTATCAGTATAGTTGTTTGAATGGCAGTGGTTTATACAGATACACAAGAGTGTGATATACACAAAATTATGGAATGTATATAATAGGTAACAGAAATCATGGGAATTAGTGATGGAAATCATGGAAAAATCAGGGAACTTTCTTTGTGAATTTATGTAGCCATCCTGCATATGATAAAAATCGTATTTATCATGAAACCCATTGACCAATGCTTGAATGCGTAAATAGATTTTCCATATCAGAAGATCTATCATTCTTAAGTGCTAATATCGAATTTTTTTCTTTTTGATTTATTAAAGTAAATTAAAAAAAAAATATACGTGGAGTGCAACTATATGGAACATTCTTTATGCACACTACAGTACAAAGCCGAAAATCCAGACTTTAAAAATCCGGAATCGCCAAAAATCTAGACAATTTTGGCTGTCTTAATCTTCATCATCATCAATAGTGATTTTTTTTTTAAGTATAAATATATCTAAATAAAGAACCGAAAAAGTATTTTATTTCTTATTAATCTTCAAAACTGGCATTTGCAAAGTCTGAAAGAGGAGGGAGAAGAAGATTATAATAATAGTAACAATTCTTAAACATTTATCTAATTGGGGCTAAATTCTATATTCTATTTCAATTATGCTCAAACTTTTAATTAAAAAACCTAAAGTACTTACAAAAAAAAAAAAAAAAAATCACGGAAATGTTTTTAAAATGGCATCTTTTTCTTATTTATTTTCTTTTATTGTAACTTGTACTAATTTTTGTATACAAATATTTCAATAAATCTGTTTTGTTTTTCAAGATTTATTTTTAATTTTATTTATTTATTGTTAAAGTTGAAAAAAAAAAAAAAAAAAAAAATTACAGAATATATTTGAAAATCATAATACATTATTTTTTACTTGAATTTGCATATTATCCAAGTACTTAAACCAAAATATATTTTTTAGGCATGACCAAAAATCCGGAAAATCTGAAAATCCGGAATCTCTGCGGTCCCAACAATTCCAGATTTTCGGCTTTGTACTGTACTAGATTTGAGATTTCTACATCATATTCTTAAAATGACATTAATGCTAAGAATTTTTTAATTTGTTTATCTATTTTATGTTTTAGAGCTTTAAGAACTATATAGACTGGCTACTTTCTTTCAATTTCAATTAATTATATTTTATGTTCTTCCACTTTAGCTATTTTTACTTTGTTTTGAAATAATTTTTTATATTTATTTAACAACTTCTTTTTCATTGTTTTTAAATTTGTATTTATGCTAATTTCTGTTTGCTTCATAGTATTTATATATTTACATTTCAGATAAAGGTGATTCCTCATGTTCCAAATGTGTAAAAGAGCAGCAGAGTGTTGAATCAAAGTTTGAAAACTCAAATAAAGATAAGTCTCTTGGTAAAGAGAACTGTCCTGTAACTAACAAAGGAGATTTAAAATCAAATATCTCATTTAACAATATTGACATTGACTATGGTTTAGCTACTACTCTTCAAAGTATAGAACATGGATTTTCATCAGACATGGTTTATCATTCTCCACAGTTATGTGAAAACTTATTTTCTAGAACTTGTTATTCATCGAATGATTTTGAGGAAACAAATTCAGAAAAATTTTTACAGAATTTGGGTATTGTTCCTTCTGTTGTAGGTACTTTAAAATCAAAACGCATTCCCTGGTCATCAACTTCAAAAACGTCTCATCCTTTAAGTCACCGGCCTCCTAGATTACCGCCTCGATTGAGATCTTTAGATCTTAAAGATACTGTTTTGTCATCTGTAAATTCTTCATCACCTTCTCCTAATATGGACTCCACTTTAATTGCTAATGACAGCTTTGATTTAGATCTTGATGTTGATGTAACATTAAGAGCACAATCAGATGATTCTCTTTCACCATCTGGAATTGGTTATTCGGGTGAATCATCAAATCAAGTTGAGGATTCTTCACATGATAGAGAAGTGACTAAAGAGAATACATACTCACGACTTTCTCTTCGTAGATTATCCTGTGAACCTCCACCAGTACCACCAAAAGCTACTGCAAGAGGTCCACCCCCAAGGCCTCCAAGTCGACAATTAAATCATGTAAATCCAGCATTTTGCCTTTCTTCAGAAGAAGAAATTTCTGATGAAGAAGATTGTGGTAATCCTGATCTTGGTTCAGTACAAGTGAAGGAGAATTATCTTAATCTTGGAAAAGATTATGGGGAATTCAACATAAGCTTTGTTTAATAACACTGTGTAATTAAAATGAAATAATTTTATTTTTGAACACTACAGTTGTGTAAATAATAATTGTATTAGTATTACAATTGTATAAACAATAAAGTTATTTTTGTGGTCATTTATCCATTGCACAAAGTGTATCTTTTTATGAACTATTTTTGGATTTCATCTTTTCAGTACTCCTGTAAAAAAATGTGCTTTTTTTAATTATTTGTATAAAAAATATTGTATTTATATATAGATATATATATATATGTGTGTGTGTCTGTATATTTTTGGTATCAACAATTACGTAAAAATTCCTACCATTTTTAAAAAATGTTTGTATAGCTAATATAATATATTTTTAAAGTATATCAATCTCTGTATTTTTTGTTTATTAATTCCAGAGATGTAATATATTGTTATTTATTTTTGATATATATGCATTTATTGTAAATAATTATTTATATTTTCTTATAATACTGCAATTTTATAAAATTGCTGAAATAATAAGTTATTTTAATTATTAAATTTTATAATTTATTTTTTACTTCTTCCAAATTGTGTATGTATTTGTACATAAACAATTTTGATTTAGTAAATTTCAATTATGTATATTCATATACTAGATAAATTGTCAAAATCAGAAGATTTTAATCAGTTTTGTATGATATGAAATATGAGTAATATTAAAGGAATTAATTTTTAATGTTAACTTTTGTCATCCATGCTTATTATAATCTTGTGTTTAACTAATTACATTATTGTCACAGTGAGTATTATATGTTGTTTGGAATGTGTGTAAAACTGTTCACACCATAAAATTCAAGTAATTTCTTATTTAATAGAATGTTATTAAATTATTTTGCATAAAAAAATTCCGGGAATGAAATTTTTTTTTAATCCGCTTTCCAAGTAATGATCAAACATCCCACCAAAGTTTTGAAATCTTCAATCCGTCTGCATCCACAATATAAATGTCATGAACATATGTTATTAGACTCCAGAATCTTTAAGAGGTAGTACCCAAATTACTCTAATCTATAATTGATAATTTTCAATAGCATATTAAATGATGAACTTTATTACTCCACTCACTAAAACCATCTATTTTTCTTCATTAATACATTGTTTCATCAAACAAAACTTACACTAATTCATATGCAATGAAAATGAAAAATTGGAGGTGTACAATTCAGATTTCTGTTAGTTTGTTGTCATTATTTTCCTTAAATTCAAAGATAGTGAAAGACTAAAATACTGAGTGAAAATATGTACATTGAGTCAAAGGGAAAACCAAACTCTAAAGAATATGAAAGTGAATTGTACATACTGTGCAAAAAATTAAATAAAAATAAATATATAAATAAAATAGAATGGAATTAAAAAATGAAGATTTACATTGAATGTGCATTAAAAAGTGTTTTCTCTCATATTTAAATCAACATATTTAATATTTATATTATGATTAAATAATAAACTTCCGAATGTCAAGACTCATATTGTTTCCCATTGTGTTTAACAGAAAGTAAACTATAGAAAAAATTATAACTGACCGCTAATGTTTATTTAATAATTACCGAAAACATCAAAAGATATTCATTTCACAATGTAACAATGCTGAAACATGATTTTAGAGTTATAACAAAGCATAACTAACAATGACTTCTACAAAAAGAAGATAAATGTTTGGCTTCCAGTTTAAGATTTATTTATACATTTTTTCCCCCTTTCTTAAATGCTTAACAAATAAATGAAAATAGTTTTGAATTTATAGTAAGAAGTTATAAGCACATAGTAATTATTTTTCATTTTTAATTATAGTGAAGTTGAGCATGTTTGTTTTGATCATATCCAACAAATTTATTAAAAATTATCCTCTGTACAATTTTTACTTTGATTCACTGTTACGTGCATCATATATGTCCGAAAAATAATGTTTTGTTGTGTTTTCAGTATATGTCAGCTCTACCAGGCATGTTTCTTCCCTACACCACCTTTTCTTTTTTCTTAATTTCTTTAGACCTTTCTCTAAAATGTTATATATATATATATATATATAGTACTTGGATAACCAAGTTAAATTTGGTCCCATTGTAAAAATTATTTATAATGTGAATACAGCAATTTATTTTTGGAAATGTATTTCTTGTTTGTTTGCCCCAAATGGAGTGTAGGATACAAGTGAAAGCTAATTTTCTTGAAGATAAAGAAAATTCAACTTTAATTATCCCAAATCTCTAACTAAAAATATTTTTTTAACAAAGTTGTTCAGTTAGTTCTCTTATAGCAAACATGTGTTAAAGTTACAAGTCAGTTGTAGCTTTCTGCGATAGAGGGTAATCCAAAATAAATCTCTGTAAGACATCTTCAGGATGTCTTGAGGATGTCCTCTGCTCTACAAGGCTCTACAAGATGTCCTGAGGAGAAAATGTGTAAGGTTTCCTATAAAATTATGTTTCTGCTATATTGTTCTAGTCAAAGCATGTGTTACAGCAATCCACGATTGTAATGAAATGCTCCCCCTCTGGTGGGCTAAGGTGAAATTACAATTAACATGCTTTAATTCAGCTTTCATCAAGCAGCCATTGCTTGCCGATGTTTAGTTTCACATATATTTATTGAATAAAAATGAATAAATCCTGTAAAAAAGATAACACATACTGTTGTGTACTACAGTGTAACTCCAAAGGATCAAGAAATCCAGAATTAAGCTTCCATTTATTTCCAAATAACAAATTTAAAATTTCAGTTTCTTCGGCTAATGGAAGTAAAAAATTAATCAGGTGATTTGAAACTAATATTTGTTCAACTTCAGTTAAAAATCTACTTCCGATAGAACTTTAAACTGAAATATTTTTTTCCAAAAGCAATCAATTTTCCATGATGTAACGGCGGAGAAATTATAGTATGAATATTAAGTAGAATTACAAAAAGAACAATAATAAATACACGTGGCTATAATATTTACCAACAACAAAAGCTGAAAAAGCACCATCTATCGATCATTACAAACGCGGATAACTAATTTTCTTGAAGAAGAAGATAAGTCAGGTTGGTTTTTCCTCAAAAAATAAATAAATAAAAGAAAAATTATAACCTTATTTTTTCCCAGTGATTTCTAAGAAAACTAAATTTCTACTGTATTTTTCCCAGCTGAAGTGTTGGTTACCAGTAAATGCTAATTATCCTGAAGATGAGGGTATTTCAGATCAAACTGTCGCAAATGCACTCTATTTCTAAATTTTTATCAAAATCATTTGATTACTTTTGAAGGAAATGAAAATTCTGCGATTTGTTCTCAGTCAAATCATGAGTTACCAGTGAAGGTTTTAAAAATAAGGCAAATTTAGGTTAAATTGTAAACTCAAATGTCTGTAAATCTAAATTTTTATCCAAAATCATTCAAAGAGTTTCAAAAACAAACTTTCTGCCATATTTTGTCATAGTCGAAGTGAGCGTTAAAAGTAAATGCTAATTTATATGAAGATGAGAATAAGTCAAACAGCCAGCATTAAGTGTTTTTGAGATAAAAAACTAAGTTTATGAAAATCGTTGGATCCTTTTTCAAGAAAATCATGTTTCTGTTACATTTTACATGGGCAGAGTGGGATTAACTGTGAACATTTATTTGCAGATAATTGAGGACATCATCTGAAATCAGGGATTGTCATCTCATAATACTCTAAAACCTTAAATATGTATTGAAATCGTTTGAGTAATTTCTAAAAAACTAAGTTTCTGCCATATATTGCAGGTTAGGGTTAACACAGCAGTGACTACTAATTTTCCTGAAGGTGAGGATAAGTCTGATGGATTTCTCATTTTAACAAAATCCTTAACCCTAAGTTTTTATCAAAATCGTTTGATTCATTTCTAAGAAAACCTTGTTTTTGTGATATTTTGCAATGAATGAAGTAAGCGTGAACAATGAATGCTAATTTTCGTGAAGATGGCAATAAGCCATATGAGAGTCTTTTCATATAACCCTTAATCCTAAATTTTATCAAAATTGTTATATTCATATAAATTATTTAATACCTTATTTTAAATCCTTACTATTTCCGAGTTTTAATATATTTCGGCATCCAGTCGGAACCATCATCAGAAAACACTCGCCAAAATGATCCGCAGGTGTTTAAGACTGGGCAGTTTGTTGATCTTTTGTAGCTTCTTTCTTGCTTTCTTCACTTCGCTTTTCCTGTCTGTACAGCTGTTGCCACTCGGGTGGAATTAGGCTATGTTCGATGTCATTAACGGTATTATTGGAACGGATTGATACTTCAGTATTCATTAAAATAATAATTGAATGTATAAGTAAACTTTTCATTATTTACCTTTCTTATATTAAATAATAAATAGTTATTTATTTATTTAACAAAGGATGCTTAAAAAAAAAAAAAAAAAATTAGCTTTTCTTTTAATTATTTCACTTAAAAATATTTTCATATTTTTGTAAAATGTTATGTTTAATAATAAAATATAAAATAAGTTTTATACATTTTCTATATACCTAAATATATACTGTAAAATCCCAATTGTAAGCCCCCCCCCCTCCCGTTTTCCCAATGGGAATCAGTAAAAAAATAGCGAGGGGCTTATAATTGAAATTGCATTAGAAATTTCTTTTTTTAAAAAGTTATAGTGGCACCATCTAGCACCAGAGAATGAAACTAATGTTATATAACTCAGAAATGAATGTGAGTTATAAATTTTTAATTCTGAACTCAAAATCTATTTTATTATTAATTTAATTTTTTCGTGTTGCTTAATATGAAAGATGGATAAAAAATTAAAGTCTGATTTTGCTGTTGTTAAGGTAAATCTTCAAGTTTATCAAGCATTAATTAATTTAGAGTACATAAATTAATAAGAGTACATATTTAGGTAAATATGAAGTGCATAAAACTTATTTTGTATATTGTTGTTAAACATAACATTTTACAAAAGTATGTTTTTTTTTTTCTTTCTTTAAGAACAAATGACAAATTGCATGTTGGCGCCATCTATTGATGCAAGAAGTTATTTAATAAGAAAATCCAGATCATGATCAAATATGCACATTATAAATCAATTATTGTATTGATGTAATAAATTATTACATCAATACAATAATTAATTTAAAATATATACATTCAAGAAAAATTTTAATTTTGATAATAAAAATAAAGGTAAACAAAAGACTTAACTTCACTAATACAAAGATTGTCTTTTGCTTCATAAATCTTTATAATTGAAATGGTTAAATTAAAAGGGAAGCTAGTAATATTTAAAAAATGCAATGTTTGCTAAATAAACAAATGAAATAACTCTAATATTTAGTATACTATGAAAGGCAAATAAAGAAAAGTTTACTTATACATTCAATTACAGACAACTTGCATTACAATGACCCCATCGGGACAACTGAATTTGGGTCGTTATATCAAATGGTCGCTATGTCAAATAAATCGAAAATAATTTTTCAAATGGTGCCTTTTCATTAAATTTGGTTTGATAATGGTTGCAAATGGCATACTGCATGTAAAATATGAATTGTGTTAGAATTTATAAGTGAAAAATTTTTTTAATTAAAACCAATAAAAAATATTAACGAATGAGAAACATTACAACTTTCCCAAATTTGACGAAAATGGAAATAATGATTCCAACGACCATTTGAATTAATTATGCAGTATATGTGTACCATAAAGTATAAGTGGTATCATAAAAATTTTAAATGAAAGAATAATTTTATTTTGATAAAATTTACATAATAAAAAAGAAAAGAAGGGGTATGCATTGTTTATATACAGTACAAAAATCAAATTCTCCTATCTGTTTATGAACAACTAATTACATGTTTAATATTTTATGAAGAAAGCGATAATCGAGTTTTGATGTAATTTTGAAATTGGAAAGAAGCATTTTAACCCTTTCAGCGTTAGCCATTTTTTGGTATATCTGTTTAATGATTCATAAAATTAATACTATGCACAGTATAAATATGAAAATTTAATACAATGCCCTATACATGTTCATTAATATTGTTTTCTCGAAAAAAGCAACATATATTTCAAAATTTAGCCATTCCAGCCTTTTGTTTTGACTATGCTTGACGGAAAAAGACGGGCTTAACGCTTATAGGGTTAAAATGAATAGTGTTTTTAAATTATTCATTTCCATAATTTTGATTTTCAAAAGTATCCGAAAATTCTTAAAGTATTTTCGCAACTCATTTTTGATTGTAGGATTACTTTTTGGAATATAACTCATGTTTTCATTATTTTCTACATTTAGTACCCCTTTTGCCTTTCCACTGTCAATAATCTTTACGAGGAACATTCGATGAATTTTCATCACACTCCCTGAATTTGAGATAATCTATTTGTTCGAAACGATTTCTGATTTTTTTTTTTTTCTTTGTAAATTTCTTACCAAACAGCTTATGTGGTTCGGATTGCAATTAAAAGGCTAACACCAAACTGCATCTCATTTTCTTGATAAAGTAAAATTCGTTGAATTCTATCTCTCTCTGTCTTTTTCTCTTTCTTTTTTTCTTCTTTTTCTTATTGTTTAAGCAAAGATCACGCCTTAAACTATAAATTGAAGTACAGTCGTTTACTGGGTCAAAATATCAAGAGTGTTGTCTTTTACTGGTTGTTATATCAAATATGAAATAACATTATCTTAATTGGAAGTCAATCAGGACTTTTCAAAAGGTCGCTATATCGTGTTGGGTCATTATAACACAAGGTCGTTATAACGCAAGTCCCGACTGTATTATTTTAATAAATATTAAAGAATTGACTTATAAGAACATTTTCTGGAAGAAAGACTAGTTCTGTCATCTATCAAAGAATAAGCTTACAATTTCAATATAGAACTATAGTTACTTTATAGTTCTCATTCCTACTTCATTATTATTTTGTTAAAACAAATGGAGAAGAATGAAAATAGTAATTTTTGCTCTAAAAGTTATTTTAAAGAATAAATTATTTAGAATCATTAAATATGCATGAGATTTCGGAAATTAATTTTTTACACAATATGAAAAAATGATGGGGGAGGGCTTATTTTCAGGATTATGGGAAAAAATCCAAAATTGCCTAAAAGTAGGAAGGGACCTTGTTTTCTAGGGGGGACTTACAGTCAGGATTTTATGGTACTTTTAATAATTTATACCTTTAATTTACCAAACATTAATTTGTACCTTTACTTTATCAAAACCAGACTTTTTTTTTTTTTTGTCTTTCATATTAATTATATGAAAAAAAAAAAAATTAAATTACTATTAAAATAAATTCAGGGCTGCCAGTAGGTCCCTATTTCCCTAAAAAGTCCTTATTTTTGACCTTGGTCCCTAAAAGTCCTTTTTTTCATTAAGAGGTCCCTAAAAGTCCCATTTTTTCACTGATGATCAAAATAAAGAAAAAAATTCAGATTTTCTAAGTTTTATCTTAAAAATCTAGATTTGTTTCAAATTTTATGCCATAGATGGCAGCACATTACTCTGCATCCATAAGGAAAATGCACCAATCAGAGGACATCTTAAGTAAGAGCCAATCATTGGCAGCCTACTATATTGTAGGAAAAAAGTTTTCTTCTTGATTCTGTGCTTCTTGAGAATTTTTATTTTTTTGTCTTATGTTCATATAAGAATTTTATTTTATTTTAGTAGATGGTATATTTTTCTTGATTCAGACTGCAGTTAGTTAATGTTAGTTCACTTTAGTTAGTCTCTCTGAAGTAAAAGAACTTGTTGATTTTGTTCTTTTTTTCACTTGTAAAGAATTCATGAAATAATTGAACAGCCTGAAGGATATAATTAGGTAAGTTTCTTTTATTTATGTAATATATTTTTCTTTTGAATGCACATATGTTATGATTATTAGATGTGAAATTATACACATGTAATTTAGTATAGCTAAGATGTGTTTAAAAATTAAATATTGCATGCAGATATTTTATCTTTTTGCATCTTCTGAACTAAAGACACAAACTCTTCCATTTTCTTATGTTAAAGATTACAACATAATTACTTACAAAATTCACTGTTATCTTTAATGAATGTACCTTTTTTTGCTTATTTTCTCCCCCATATTAATATATTATACATCCTTGAAATTATAATCAATCACATGTGGCAGTTAATCTTATATCATCTTGATGTAAAACAAATTATTTTTGAATAATATTTTGGTTTTAGAACCTTACAGGTATCAGTACTAATCAATTGTTATTTTCAATTTACACAAGATTTTCCTTTAAAAATGGAAGAAAATGTATACTATAGGTAGTTGTTTGCCATTTTGTTTGTGATGACAATCCAGTTGTATTTTACTTGGCTGTAAATTTTTACATATGAGCCTAGGGTGATTTTGATAGTTTAGAAATTCTTTTAAGTTAATTTATCTTTTTCTTTATTTTAAGAACACATTGAAATAAGAACAGCTGTGCAGCATAATAGGAAAAAGTGGGGGCATGTTGGGATGAATTTGTTAACAATTTTTATAATTTTTTGTATGCTTTCATTTACTTCCAAATTTTGCATGCAAAGAGCAAAAGCATTTATCAAGGATGAGATTTTTCAGCTTTTTTGTAGATCAGGGATAAGTTTTTTCCACATTTCTGTAGATTTATTTTTTGTTCTGTAGTAATGTATTTGTGAAAAAACTGGTAATTTTTGATAAGTATTCAAATGATTTATTTGCCATTGTCAATAAAACATAATTTATTGTTCTTTTTTTTGCTTATTAGAGATTAAAAATGTTAAACTAGAGTTCTGTAGTGGTTTTTTTTTTTTTTTATCTGAATTTTAGTTTATTTCACTATTGCACATATTTTCAGTTTTTTTTACACTTTTGTCAATCTCATCCCTGATTTATTAATCTACTAAAAAGAAAATTATATTAATTATATACAATAGAGAAACTGAAACTTTAATTTTGGTAAGGTAAACTTTGGCCCTTAAAATGTGCTAAGGTGCCCCCCCACCTAGTGGGGCACTTTGGGAAAGTCAAAGTTAATTGGCTATCTTTCAGTATTTTCTTGTTAGACAGTCAAATGTTGACAATCATGTTTACTTATGTAATTTATTTAATAAAAAACTGATTAGGACTTGTTTATATTACTGATATTTTTGTCAATATATAAATTTAAGAATTTTAACAGAATTTACATTTGATAAAATGCAGTCTATCTTCATTGAATTTTAAATTTAATGAACATTGAATTGTTTGTTCAGGGCTGGTTAACTTTACAAGAACATCATTTGTATCAACAAAAGATCTATCATCTTTTGCGGCGTAAAAAGGTGTCCCAAGGTGCCTCACTATGCATGTTACTTATTAAAATAATTTTGTGTGGTTAGGCTCAACTATATCATCACATTTTTAATATTAATTTTATTGGATATGTAAAATGGATGTATTTCTATCAAAACAAATAAGATAAAGTAGTTTTTTAAAGCTAAAATATGATTTCTAAAAACAGCATAAAACATTTTCAATGCCTTTTGAAAAGTAAAAATAAATATTTAAGTGTTTCTTCCAGTAATCTTAAAGTACAGTAGTAGATTGATAGTGATGCTACATATGAATGCCAGATAACACACTAAAAAAATAAAGCTAAAAATTATGGTGTCCCAAGGTGCCCCGCTTCCCCCGCTCCCAGAAGCAGAATTTTTTTCAACAGTCTGCAATGGCATTCAAAAATCCAAAAATAGTCTGCGAAGTAAATTGTTACAGAATGAAAGATTGCAAACAAAATTTATATTAATTAAGCACCAATATTAAATACAGTGTAAAATGTGGTACATAAAAAATACTGAACAAAAACAGAAGATAATATATTATTTTGAAATAAAAAATGGGAAATTTTGATATATTTTACATGTTTTTTTATTTAAAATATGGTAAACAACCAGATCAAATATCTAAAATTTTGGATACAACTTTTGATTATTTTATTTCTAAAAGATTATTTTTGTAGAAAGTTTGCTGACTTATTTGAGAAAGTCTGAGGACTTTCTCAAAAATCTCTTTTTCATATTAATCAAAAAATAGTCTGCAGGTATTCTGTAGAGTCTGCGACGTACGTAGCAGCGTTTCACTGTTTCTGCTTCCGGGCCCCCGCTAATAACAAACTGGCAGAGCCGCCTGTAACTACTGACTTTCTTTTTTAAGCAAAAGTAAATAAGTAAACATTTTCAATCTAATCTTAATTAAAATCAAGTTTTGTTACTATATCCTTGTAAGTAATCAAAAAATGATAATTACTGTATAATGTTGTACTGTATAATGTTATACTGTATAATGTTGTTAACTAGATACTATTACCAATCAATTTGTACCTTTCATCTTATGCTGACGCGACGATTAACGGCAGAGTTAGCTTGGGAAAGGAATTTTTTTATTGTTATTATTTTTATTTTTTTTTATTGATGACTGTATCTATGATTTAAAAGGTATGATATTGTTAAATAATTGTAATTATTTGTAAAACTAATAATTACAGTATTTTGAAATATAAATTCCTGAAGCAGTTTGCACACTGTAAAGAATTTTTCTAATTTGTTTGTATGCAAGAAAAATATGATGATTTCTTATTCAGTGATTCTGATTATTTCTTTACTGTCTGAAATCTTCATTAAAAAAATCAAAATGATACAAAAACTTGCTGAAATTTATGAACAATATCATAGCCAATTTACATGTTTTCATGTAAGCTGCTTCAGTGTAAATCTTATCTGGGTTTGTGTCATTCTCTTCATATTTATCAATAATACATAAGACATTATTTATAATAAACCCATCCAGTTAACTTTATCTAGTCAAAATAGTATCTTTAAAATATTAAATAAAAGTAAAAGTAAATTATCAGAATTAGCATTGTTTTAAGATAAATTTGTAGGTACATTATTTTTAATTTATTTCAGGTGTATTCTGTGGCACAATGGGAATATGCCATTTTCAAGACAAATGGCTGGACAAACAGGATTCTAATGGCTATAAAGTGTCAGATTGGCTACAAAAAGCCAATCAAGATGAGGCTCTTTGCAGTGTTTGTTCGAAAACATTCTCGATTAACAAAGGATTCCACACAATTATCCAGCATGCTGATGGTAAAATACATCGACAAAATTGCGCTGTTAAATTGAATTCATTGAAATTAGTTTCCAGTTCTAATAATACAATTAAACTCTACAATGCTAATGAACGGGCACGTATAGCTGAATTAACATGGGCTCTTAAAGTTGTTTCTTCAAACTTTTCTGCTGTGTCATCTGATGATTGTGGAGATGTTTTCCGCAAAATGTTCCCAGAAGCTGTACCTGATAATTTTTCTCTATGCAGAACCAAACTTAGTTATTTGTTAACTGATGCTTTGGGTCCTTATTTTCGTGAAGAAATGTTAGATGAAGTAGCTTCTGCTTATTATTCTCTTATTTATGATGAGACAACTAATAATGCTGGTAATAAAGTACTCCAAGTTAGGATAAATTATTGGTCTGACAAGAACAAGCAAATAGTTTCTCATCATTTACAGAGTTTTTTTATGGGCCATGCAACTGCAGAAATTCTGAAAGAAAATATTCTTAAGAGCATATCAGATGCAAATTTGCCTCTTAAAAATTTGATATCTATTGCTAGTGATGGCCCATTTGTCAATAAGAAAGTATTTAGATTGCTTGATGAAGAAATACTTACAGTTAGAAAAAAAGGTATATTGGACATTGGTACATGCACAATACATACTGTGCACAACTGTTTTTTAAAGGGTCTCGAAGAGTATGGATCTGATGCATCTGATTTTATAATATCAGTTTATAATTATTTTGATGACTGGCCATCAAGGTGGGAAGACTTCAGTAAAATACAGGAAAAACAAAAGGTTCCTACACATCGATTTATAAAACATGTGTCAAGTAGGTGGCTAACATTAGAACCTGCAGCAATTCGGCTGTTAGAGCAATGGGATTGTCTAGTTGAATATTTTTTACGATTTATGCCATCCAAAAAAGAAAAGAAAATGCTGAATACAGCAAGCTATAAAAGAATTGTTGGATATTTAAATGAAAAAACAATGAAATGCCAAGTATTATTTATTCTATCCAGTGCCAAATTATTCACAAACTTTACTTCGTTTTTTCAAAGGGAAGATCCTTTGATTCACTTAATTTATGATGAAATTAAAGACCTTATAATTAAAATTGCAGGCCGCATTTGTAAAGAAGAAGCTATCAAGTCTTTTAAGGTTGACATTAATAAAAATCCTTTTGAAAATAAAAATTTAATTTCTCCAAAAGACATAATTTTCAATGAAGAACTTCGAAAGGAGTTACTTAATCTATCAGAAAAGGATAAAGGTTATTTTTTGAGAGATGTGCAGATGCATTTTATAGCCTCAGGTACGTACCTTTTAAATAAGGATATTTTACAAAATAAAAACTTAAAATATCTCCGCTGTTTGAATCCAAAATTTCAAAATACTCCAAAAAATCTAAAAGTTTTTGCTAAACTTGGTCAACACTTGCCCATAGACATTGAAATTGATGCTCTCTTAGATGAGTGGAAAATCATCAAGCGGGAGTTCAATCATGGAACAGAAAGTGATCGAATAGATTCATTATGGTCAACATATATTACTTCAAAAGGAGAAAATGGAGAGTTAAAATATCCTAACCTCTCCAAGTTTTTAAAGAGTAGCCTAAGTCTGTATCATGGCAGTGCTGATATAGAGCGAGGATTTTCCATTTCAAATAATATTTTTTCTGAAGATAGAACTTCGATGAAAGAACGTATGTTAAATGCAAGGTTAAACATCACTGATGCATTAAAACATTTTTCAAATCAAGCTGCTCTAGTTCCCATAACAAGTAAAATGATAAAAAAAGCTAATGTTGCATATCAGTCATACAACAGCTATCTAGAAAATGAAAGGAAAATAAAAGAAGAGAAAGAGAAAAAAGAATTAGAGTTGCGGAAAGCTGCAGAGGAAGAAGAAACTAGAAAAGAAGAAGCTGAAAAGAAAAAGAAACAAATTGCTGACCTTGAAAAGCAGTTGGAAGATATAAACAAAAATGTAGAAGAAGAAGAAGCAGTCTCGGATAAATTAATTGCTGAAGGCAATGAAAAATTAAAAATTGCGTTAAAAAATGGTAACATAACTGATGCTAAAGTTGCCCAAAACATGATTACAGCTGGTGTAACAGCTAATGAGGAAATAAAAGTAAAAAAGGATGAAGCTCATAGCTTGATTAATATTATAAATAAAAGAAAAAATAATTTGATTACAAATTTTGTAAATAAAAAACCTAAAAAAGGTTAATTTGTAAAAAGTTCTGAAGTTGATGTAATAAAACAAGATTTTAAAAATATAAAATTGGTGTACTCTTTTATTATTGAAATTTATTTGTTATAATACTTTATGTAAATATTTTTTGTGTTTTTCAGGTCCCTAATTTTTAATTTTTAGGTCCCTAAGTCCCTAATATTTTGGTCCAAAGTTGCTGGCAGCCCTGTAAATTTAAATTAATAATTTAAAATTTACTTCTGTAAGTTAAATTTAATTTCTGGATTAGATAAAAAATATTTGTTTCATTCTCTGGTGATAGATAATGGTGCCACAAAAAAAAAAAAAAAATCTAGTAATCTTGATTATAAGCCCTCCCTTTTTATTATTGGTTTTGCTTCTAAGAAACAGGGGGGGGGGGGTGGCTTATAATCAGGATCTTACGGTATATATATATATGTAATAAAGATGATCTATTAAGCATAGTAGAAGCCAAGCAACAGATACAAGATCACTGAAACACCTATGACCAATATATATATATATATATATTTTGTGGCTATTATAAATATTTTTTTATTCACATTGGAAACTTAAAAATGGTTCACATCAGGTGCATTTAGACAAAATTTTGTCCTGTACTGTCATATTAAAAAACAAAATTTGGAATGATTGATGAGCAATTGATCACCAATTGTAATCAGCATGAATTTTAGCCAAGGTCAAACTAAATATGCAGTTTACTTAAATTCTGTCCATTGGTTTATGAGATCCTCCACAAAATGTTTGTTATACACAGACAGGCATTTTCTAAAAATGATCATATTGTGTTCAGGCAGGCTCGTAACTCAATATGAACCAATACAGACAATGCCTGATCTTGAAACATTTCTATCCATACTTGCATTCTTGATTCGACTATCGAAAATATTAGTTGGAAATTTAAATAAATATTTTTATAATAATTCTATTTTAATTTTTTGAAAGGTAAGGCCACAAAGTGCATGTGTGCCTCACCTGTCAACTCAGTTTTAAAAAATAGAAATATAGTACACTATTCATTTATAAAGATCTTTTTCTCTTTTAAGTCTTCTCGTATAACAGACTGCAATTATTTTGGAGTTTGTTTCATGAAGCATTTCTGGTATTGTGAAGATTTTCAGTTTCCCTGCCCAGACTGAAATTGACTAATTGTAATTGATATTGTAAATTTCACTTCTTTTCCATTTCATAAGTGAATCGGTTATTACTACCTATAGAGTTTATAGTTTGTAAGATGTGGTCAATATTGTGAAGAGTTATGTTGATAAATGTGAACTTATCATCAACGTAACGGATCCAAAAAGGAAAAGAAATTTTTTTAATGAGTGTACTTTCAAAATAATGCATGTAAATGTCAGCGAGAATACGGAAGAGAGGAGGAACCTATGGTTAAACCTTCAAATTCATAATAAAATTTTCTTTGGACTGAAAATGTAATTTGTGATAGACAAATACGGCAGAGTTGCCAACAGTTTAATTTATTCTGGAGCATTTTTAGCTCCGCCTTTATTCCATACCACTTTTTTTTAAGATTAAATTTTTCTTATTTTATCATTTTTATATATTGGAGAAAAATATTCTAAAAATAAAGTGGTACGAATTAAAGGCAGGGCTAAAATGCTCGGAATAAATTAAATTGTTGGCAACTATGATACGGGTAAAAGAAAATAATCCTTAAAAAAAAAAGAAATGAAACTCTTCTAACCTCTTTTCAAGAGAGCAGAAGGTGCCTCTTATTGGAACATTAGTAAAAAGGGATTTTATATTAAAGGAGACCATAATAAGATTGCTCTCTTACTGTGAACCTACTGAGACTGGTGACTAAACTTACTATAGTCTCTTTTGATGTAAATCCCTTTTACTAATGTTCTAATAAGTGGTGCCCTCTGCTATCTTAAAAAGTGGTTAAAAGAGTTTTATTTAACTTTTTTTGAAGTACCAAGTACAATTTTTTTTTCATCCACATTGTTTATCATAAACTACATTTTCATTCTAAAGAAAAATTTATTGTGTATCTGAACGTTTAGCCATGGGTTCTCTTCTCTCCCTTATTCTCGCTGACATGCATTATTTTGAAAGTATACTTAAAAAAAAAAAAAAATCTTTCCGTTTTTGGACCCGTTATGTTGATGGCACTTTCACGCTTATCGACATATCTCTTCTCAAGGCCGTACCCAGAAAAAAATTTCGGAGGGGGCCCAACTTTCACTCAGATGTTGGTCGTGCACCCGCACATATGTACACCAAGAGCGTGTGCATTAAAGCTTGTCTCCCCCCCCCCCCCAATCACCTTAACTTTAAAACAAATATAAGTTATCGCCTTAAAATTCGTATCTAGGCATAGTAAAATGGTTATGCGTTATTAATAAGATCGGTTATAACACCGCATGGCGGCAAACAATGGAATTAATATTCCTAAAATCTGAAATGGCAAGAAAAGATTTAATAATAATAATAATTCTAAAAAGTGCCTTGGGTTTAAAACTGATGGAACTAGTCCTTTAAAATGCAAAAGTCTCTGCTAGAGAGTTCTTTAATCCGTGATTTTATAAACCGATGAGAAACGGAGAAAATCCTCAAAAACTGGACTCACAGTAGTCCGGTTAATAAGGAGTCGAGCTCGTAATTGAAGGATTGAGCAATCGATGCTGGAGCCATCCAAAGACTGTCATGTAGATTAATGGCATCTGGTGCACATAAAATCCGTTGTGTCCTCCATGTTTTGTAAATGTAATAGCTCAGGAATACTGAAGTTGGGGAAACATCTCCTCCGTGGAGGTTTTAAATTGTGATGGTACGAATACCCTAGAAATGAATTCTAGACCGTTGATATGCTGTCTGTCTAGCTTTAGTGCAATGTTAAGTCCATTCAAATTCAACATAACAACCATGTTTCAAATACTTTTCGTTTTTTTTTTTAGCTTCTTTTTTTATACAGCCGAGATATATATCTTTCCCATTAAAAGGGAAACCTAGTGCAGCTACACTACCTGCTGGGCGATATACCCAAAAATCTAATCAACAAAAAATTTATATCTTATCTCCCAAAAATAATCTAATGGTGTTAAATGCATCTAAAAACATGTAAATACATTGAAAACTGGAAGTCTAAAAGTTTCCGAATCTAATACTTTTTCCCTTGTTATGTGTGTAGAAGAAAATAATATATATATATATATGTGTGTGTGTGATTTTCTAATTAGATAATAATGCTTGCTTTAGATCATATTACCGGAAATATGAGGACCTGTGTGCTGGCGTCCACTGAACCTAGACATATTATGCCTAGGTTTAGTGAACACATTGAGGTCTTCTCATATGGCTTACTGTTTAGCGTGGGTAGACGTGTCTTCTACAGAACCTGGGACCATGCTTATACGCATTGTAGTTGCTGAAAATCTTCTGGCATGGCATACGTACCGAACTATCTAGCGTTTCTATATGTAACCAGGGTGTGTATCAACCAGGTGTCTCATGTGATACAGCGTATCTTAAACTGTGGATGCACGTCATTAGTGATTATCGTTTGGAAATTGAACAGTGAAGCAATGGCCCATCATCGCGTTCTACATTAGACTCAGATATGTCTGCTTTGTGACGATCGTAACAAAGTTTTTTACATAACGTATTGTTTTTTTAAGGCCTGTTAAGGCAGCAGAGATAGCAGAGCCACTTATTCTACTTGCATCTTAGCTCACACCCACTTTCGTTTTAGGACCGTCTTAGATCTCTTCAGAGGTCTGTCGAACTCAGGGAGCCTTAGCTCCAACATTTTATATATATATATATATATTTATTTATATTTAAGTTTTCCCTCTTCCCTTTCACTTGGCCTATGGTGCGAGCTGTGGTTCCTACCAATGTAGGTACAATACCTTACTTCTTCTTTCGAGTGCAGGGTGTTACAAATACTTTTCTGATTTTGTGTTGACCAATAATTGTTGTAATGCTTGAGGCTATACAATCGCATGCGATTGATTTTTCTCCCTGAGAGATTCATTGTGGTAATCCTTCTGATTCCTTATGGGAATATTATTTAATTATAGGTGCATGGTGACGGATGACGGTAGTAGTGTAACTGTTTGAACGATGCTGATGATGCATGGTCTCATATTGTGGCTTTTTCCGCAAGTGGGTTTAACACTTTGGTTTCCTTTTAGAAAACAAGGAAAATTGATACGGAATTTTTTTGACAGAACCTGTGGACTGCATGTACCCACTAGAGTTTGGTCCAGTCAAAGCTCAGTCTGGTTTGGGAATCTGGACATTCGTTTGAGAATCTACCTAACTGCAAATATGAATACTGAATGCTATACTCTATGATGTGATTACTGGCATTTTTGCTTTAAGTAGGATTAGATAGTACCATTTTTCATCACATGTCTTTCTGTAAAGTAGACTTTATATTGGCTGTTTTTTTTTTTTTTTTTGTCAGAATGTATACTCTATGGAAGGTATACTACATGCATAACTAACAAAACTAGAAGTTCCATATGCAACTGCGATCTTTGTTAATGACGAATCTTTTGTCTCACATGGAATTAAAACGCTATTTCTAGCAAGAGAAGTGTTTAAAAGAAAGGAGACACATTACAGTGTTCAACAATAAGTACCATAAAGATCTCTTTTTAGTGTTTTTTACAAAGAGCTAATGTACATTTCGGTAATTTGGACTTTACAAGACAGAAAATTGCTAATAAATAAGGTTTAGCAAGCAAACAAACTAACAACAACAAAAAAACATATTGAAGAAAAAATTAATTTTTTTTCTGGTCAGTAGATGACAAAAATTGTCTCAGACAATTTTGGGGGGGGGGGGGGGCTCGAGCCCTCAGAGCCCCCCCTCTGGATACGTCCCTGTCTCTTCTCAATATTGACCACGTCTTACAAACTATAAACTCTACAGACAGTAATATCCAATTCACTTAAGAAATAGAAAATAACGGTTCCCTTCCTTTCCTTGATACCCTTCTATCTCGCACTGAAAAAGGCTTCTCCACCTCCCTCTGTCGTAAAATCTTGCAGCTTCTCTATGTCCCCATGCATGGTCATGTCATCCACCTATCCAAAAAATGACAGCTTTCTGCATTTTTGTTAACCATGCTCTTAATATTTGTTCTGTTCCTGTTTCACTAAAAAATATGAAACCAAAATATGAGTAAGGGAGAATCCATGACTAAATCTTCAGATTGATGATAAAACTTTTCTTGGAATGAAAAAGTAGTTTGTGATATAGACAAACACGGGTGAGGGAAAGTAATTCTCGTGTTTCGAAAAGAGTAAAGTTAAATTCTCTTTTGTTGATAGGAGAGGGCGCCACATATTGGAACATTAGTCAACAGAAATTTTTACATCAAAAGCAACCATAAGGTTAGTTTGCAGACAACTTTGAATGTTTTTCGCACATATGGGGGATTTCTTGGCAGTGCAAATATTAGCAGGAAGAAGAGAGGCAAAATTGTGGTGAGCTATTTAGCTAACCGATAGGAAGCAGTACTGATATTAGAGATTATGGAATGAAAAAGGGTATTAGGTTTGAGGACTTTTGATAGAGCATAAATTCTGCTACAATTAGCTATGGAAGGAATAATAGGAGAGTTAATTGAATTCAAAACCAGGGGCAGGATTTTACAGTAGATTTAATTTTTAATTCTTGTGAGGGGTCAGAAGAAAAGGGAATATATGGACCATCCTTGATTAATTTGGTAGCACTATTTATGTAATGTTTTTTTATCTAAAATAACATTCTCACCTCTCTTATCAGCTTTAGTGATAATGATATTATCCTTAGATATTAAATCTTTCCACAATCTTTTTTTTTTTTTTTTTTTTTTTTTTTTAACAAGGAGTGAGGTTATGTTTAAAAGTTTTAGAATTAAAGTTAGCATTATTAAGGATTGAATAACGTAAATTTTCTTTCCATTGGTCAGTTAGACGAAAATATTTGAAAGGTTTTTTCAAGAGAAGCAATTCACTGGGGCAAAAAAGGTGATTTAGAAATAGCAAAATTTGAGTTAAAGGGTTACATGGTTTTCGGAGGCTAAAAAAAGCATATTTTCTCTATTTTTTTAAAACAGAATAAATAAAAATCTTCATTTAAAATTTTAGCATATAAGTGGACAACATTAAACAATATTATACAACTTTCAGTAAAATATTTAGAAAATTCAGCCGATGTGTCTGGTTTCTGCGGAGACCTTTCGGAAATGCGGTAGACACGATTTTTCAAAAACTAATGCACTGATTTTATTGAAATTTTGCACACCTCAAAATTGAATTGATTAGAGTTTGAATGAAGCTTATAAAAAAAAAAAAGAAATTTGAAATTTTGGCAGAGTTGTATGCAAAAATAGTACAAATTTCGGTTCATTTTACTTCACGTATAGCCTTGTAAAATTAGTTGTAATCGAAAAAAGAAAAATTCTTCATAAAAGCACTAGTTAATTCTATTTTGAAGAACTGTGCAAAATTCTAATAAAATTGGTGCATTAGCTTAAGACAAATTGTGTCCACCACTTTTCTGAAAGGTCTCTGAAAACCAGGACCCACCGGCTGGATTTTCCAAGTATTTTAATGAAAATTTTATAAAATAAATGTTGCTCTTTTATATTCTCAAATATTTGAATAAAAAAATTTATTTATTTTATTATTAAACCAAAAAAAAAAAAAAAAAAAAAAAGAGAGAGAGAGAAAATGCTTTTTTTTAACCTTTAAAACCCATGTAACCCCTTAAGTTCAAGGACTGAATATTAAATTTTGGAAATTTGAGCACGGGAAAGGTTAACGATAGCATTTTCATTAATAAAAGGCAGGTCGTTAAAACAGGTAGGTCTGTGAATTAAGAAGGCAGAAGAATTTGTCCTGTAGTGTACTCAAATGTTTAAGAGAGAGAGAGAGAGAGGTTGTCACAATGAATCCAGAAATTATGATCAAGGAGCGTAAAAGTAGGAAATTCTAGTGCTAACTTTAAGAAAGGAGCGAATAAAGTTTTTTCAAAATGGCGATATTAAGACGAGTTTCCTTTATTACTGCACGAAGAATAGTAAAATGAGATCTGGCTGCCTAGATCCAGAAATATTGCATTTTAGTTAAATAAATTTAAGATTGAAACGCAGAGCTCGAAGTCTCTGCTTTTTTTTTCAGGACACTTTCAGGGTAGAGAAAAAAATATTTTTTTTTTGCTACCACTATTTTTATACAGTAATCTCTATCACATTTAATCACGACATATTACTATAGAATACGGTGAATGTTTCTGTATCAAAATTTTGGTATTAAAAAACGTGAAAATTTCTCATCCCCGAGAGTGCCCTGAACAGTGTTGCCAGGTCTGGCAGATTTTTTATTCATCACCAATAATTTAAAAAAAGTGATATTTCATATACTATACATAATAGACGATTAATCTTCGAAGTGATAAGGCAAACGTTACAATTAAAAATTACTGGTATTTATTGAATAAAAAATCCGCCAGATCTGGCTACACTGGTCCTGAAGACTTCGAGCTTTGATGACAAGGTATCACTTACACTGTTACAGGGGTGTTTGCGTTCCGGGTTTTTTATTTTATTTCCCACCAGTAATTATAAATTGTATTTTTAGTTATATTTAATTGCTAATTTTTACCAGAAAACTGCCACTAATGTCACTATTAAAAAAGTCTGGTGGCAATTTCCGGGGCTACAAACACCCCTGAGACTGTAGAAAGAAATTCAGGCGGTTGAGGGCACGGGACTTCTTAGTATATAACTAGTAGAAACGATTAATTAATTTACTCTTGATGAAATAATTACAGCAAATAACTCAAATAACCATGCTCTTAATATTTGTTCCAATTCTGTTTTACTAAGCTCTGAAATCAAATATCTGAAAACCACTGCAATCGACAGAAGTTGTAACCTTTCCATTATAGATAAAGCTATTGAAAAATTACAGTTTCCTCAAACTTTGTCTCCTAAATAGGTCTTTTTTAATATATATCAGTATTGTTTTACCCCATTTTCCTAAATCGAATTATGACGGAGCTAAAGTTCTCAAACAGTATGATTTTAAAATAATTTTTACGCCTTCTAGTAAATTCGCCCTTAGTTAAAAGATGCTATACACATGCATAAATCTTAGGGTATTTATAGTATTTCCTGCCAGTGTGCTTTATCTGGTATTGGTCAAATTAAGCGCAATCTTAAATTCCATTTAAAAGAATATATCTGTTATGTCCGGAAACAAGAAACCAATAAATCGGCTTTTCTAAACACCGCTGGGATAGAAAAAAAAACACAAAAATTTAATTTGATAGAGCTAAAACAATTTTCAGGCCTAAATTTACACTTTAACCGATTCCTTTGAAGATTTTTAGAGCTATAAAAATCTTAAACTTTTGCGACCGCTGATGTAGGTTCACGTCATTTGAAAATCTGTAACTCTGCCAGTGGGCGTTTCTTTTGCATTTTGTATATCCTTTATTTCTTAAAAATATACACAATATTCATATTTGTACAACTAATGTATTATGGTTATGGATATAAATACTTTGATTAGAAAGAGTATAATTATAATGTTTATCTATTTGTAATATGAATCTGAATATACAGTCGGCTGCAAAATTATTCGAGCACTAGCCAATAATTCCTATGTTTAAAAAGTACACTTAAGACTGTTTTACTAAGTAAATCCTTGTCGAATCATGTTCTTAGACTGATTAAGAACATGACTCGACAAGGATTTATTTAACAAAGCTGTATTAAGTGTACTTTTTTTTTGCAAGGATTATTGCTAGTGCTCGAATAATTTTGCAGCCGACTGTAGAAGATTTTGTTCTCAAATATTGTAACTTGGGAGAATAACGGCCACAGACCATACTCTCAAAAAGACGAAAACATGCGGTCATGAAAGGGATTTTGCTATACTCCATTAGTCTGATTGTTGGAAATTTTACATTCAGTCCACATCTTGTTAATTTCTTCAACGTTTTCATGACTACCATTTCTCAATTTCCTATTGGCCAATCCTTCCACGTTCCGCGTAATTCTACTAGTTGATAAAAAGTCGTAGAATCTTATTCCTTTTTTATAGATTTGCCAAGTTCTTTAATTTATTCCAGAGCACTTTCAACCCCGCCTTTATTTCACACCACTTAAATTATAGAATAATTTTCTACAATATATAACTACCATAAAATAAGAAAAAAAACTATTCTTATAAAAAAAAGTGGTATGAAAAAAAGGCGGGGCAAAAAGTGCTCCGGAATAAATTAAGAACTTTCCTACTCTGCATATATATACGATAATTTTCTTTTAGTTTCTTTATGCACTGATGGCAGAACCCTCAATGCTATGGAAACAGCAGTCTGCAATTTTATTATTCCCTTTGGCGATCTATTCGTCGAAGAGTTTTCCTATTTTTATTTATCTAACGTCAAATCTCTTTTCAATGTTTGTTTATTTGCTTGTTTTATACTATTTAAGGGGACTTGGCCCCTTCAACTTGTTACCACTGAAGGTTTAATATAAAAGCTTATATTTCCATTTAATATTTAAAAATTGAACTATATTAGGTTTGTTCAACAAAATATATATTCAGGCAACAATTCTTATGGTTTTTGATACATTTTTTTTACAGATTTGAAATTTTTAAATTGCGTTTTCTCAGTGTGCATTTACATATATTATATATATATATATATATATATATGAATTCATGATCTTCATAATACTAAAATTTCTGCAGATATTTAAGAAAAGACAATATATATATATATACTGGATGTTTAATAGAATCTACTTAAAAGAATTAGGGATGGATTTTGCAATATCTTCAAAAGAAAAATATTAAAAATAAAAATAATTTTTTTTTATTAACTTATCAAAAATTTTCCAAAAAAAAAAAAAAAAAAAAAAAATATATATATATATAATAATAAATTTTAAAATCCACCCCTAACTCTTTTAAGTAGGTTCTATTAAACATCCTAAAAATATCAAATCTTTTTCTAAACACCTTTAGAAGTTTTAGCATTTTGGAAATCGCATGAATTCATGAAAAAATGCTTTAAAAAAAAAACGCGATTTAAAGATTTCAAATACGTAATATACAGTCGGTAACAAAAGTGTCCGAACACTAGCAAAAATTCCTATGTAAAAAAGGTAAACTTCATACGGTTTTGTTAAATAAATCCTTGTCAAATCCTGTTCTTAGTCAGTGTAAGAACATGATTCGATAAGGATTTATTTAACAAAACCGTGTGAAGTGTACTTTTTTTACATAGGAATTTTTGCTAGTGTTCGGATGTTACCGAGTGTATGTATCAAAATTTTAAGAATTGTTGCCTGAATATATATTTTACTGAACAAACCTAATATAGTTCCATTTATAAATATTAAATGAAAATATGCAATCTACCAATAAGTATTTGGAAATTTTCAAATTTAGACGTTTTGTAAAATATCTTGAAAAGTGCGTTTAGAAATCATCTTGAAACTTTGGGAGTATGAAGAATATATTATACTATATTTCAACAAAAAATTTTGTTCTGAAAAAGGGACCAGTAAAAATTTAAACAACAGTAAAACAAATTTTGAATCACCCTGTAAAAAGTAATGCTTGAAATATGTTTTGGCTGCAGTATGTGATTATGAGAATTTTCTTGTTATTTGTATAAATTTTTATGAGGCTACCACATATATTCATGAAAATATAACGATTTCTTCGAAAAAAAAAAAAAAAAAAAAAAATCACTTTTTAAATTATAACACGTAGGGTATTAGACCCAGTGAAAACTTGGCATACTACACTAGACACAAGCTACTGCAATCAGAATGCAACCATTTTAAATATCTTATGAAATATGAGCAGTTTTACTAAATAATTTTTAACTACTTATGTGCAAGATTTAGCTAAGTTTCACATGCATAATTTAATAGCCAAAAGTATTTAGCTATTTATATGAAAATCCCAAACAAATATCGTGTAAATTCAAAAAGTTATGGAAGATAGAATGAACAGAATATCATTTCCTCTGAAAATGAAAGCTAAACCATAGCCTCCTAAACTAGATGCCTTCCGCGTGGCTTGGAAACTTGGCAACAGTTCAAGCGGTAGACAACGTCACCTGATTCAGATTGCGCGGCTTTTTTATTCAACTGTCACCAATATTTTTAAGAAGGGATATATGATATATATAATCGACGTTTTTTCGATTCTATTCGCCTTTTATGTATATCAAATTCCACTTTAAAAATTTTTGGTGGCTGTTGAATAAAAAATCGCGAAATCTTTACCAGGTGGCGCTGTCTACCGCTTGAACTGCTGCCAAGTTTTCGAGCAACGCGGAAGCCATCTAGTTTAGAAGGCTATGGCTAAACTATAAGGGGTTTTACTCAGACTTTTATTTCGATACAATTACAGAGTTACCAACATTTTAATTTATTCCGGAGCATTTTTAGCTCGGCCTTTATTTTATACCACTATTTTTTTAAGATTATTTTTTTCTTATTTTATCGTTTTCATACATTGGAGAATAATATTCAAAAAATAAAGTGGTGCGAATCAAAACCTTGGAATAAATTTAAATGTTGGCAACTATGCAATTAATGTCCAATAGTAATACAGTGTTCGCTGATTGTAAAAAAATACTGAGAAAACCTTCTATCATCTTCCTTTTTTTTTTTTTTTTTTTTTTTTTTTTTGAGAGGAACTGAAATTTCGTTTATTCTATCTCTCACAATTTTTTGAATTTGAACGATATTTGTTATGGATTTTTATTTTAATAGCTCAAAAATATTGGTTATTATATTATGTAAATAAAAATTTCGCTAAATTTTCCCCATGCGTATTTAAAAATTTTTTAGTAAAACTATTCATATTTCTTAAGATATTTAAAATTTTTACATTTTGATTACAGTAGGCTGTGTCTAATGTAGTGTGCCAAACTTCCTTAAAATCGCTTTTCATTGGGTCTAATACTCTACGTGTTATAATTAAAAATGTGGTAGTTTTTTTCTGCAATTTTTTAAAGAAATCGTTATATCTCCATGAATATATGTGGTATTTTCATAAAAATTTACACAGATATGTAGAAAACTCCTCATAATCACATGCTACAGTTAAAACGCACTTCAAGCATTACTACAGGTAATCCAAAAATTTTGATTTTTGTTTAATTTTTTTACTGGCCTCTTTTCCTCCTCAGGACAAAACGTTTGCTGCAATATATGTGGCATAATATGTTCGTCATATTCCCAAAATGTCAAGAAGTTTTCTGAAGAATTTTTTAGATATTTGACAAAACATCTAAATACGAAAGTGTCCAAATACTTATTGGAAAGTAGTGTATAAGCTTTAATATGAAACCTTCAGTGGTGCCATGCCAAAGGTGCCAAGTCCCCTTAAGCAGTAAACTAATGATTGTAAAATTTAATCCTCTGAATACTAAGTCCAAAATTTGAAAATGTAATGAATAATTGTTATTTAATTTTTTTGAATTAAAAAAATACATATATTATAGTTAATATTTTCTTATTTATAATATTTATAATTTTCTATAACTTTAAAAAATAAACAAACTTTGTTGTAACTAAAAAAAAAAAAAAAAAAAAAAATAATAATAATAATAATGTGTTGCTTTTGGGGAGCATTGAACCTGGACCTCGCAGACAGAAGCCTAGAATGCTACTAAATATACTACTGGAGCATTACATTTATGTGGAAATATTGTATTATGAAGAGGAAACTGGATGATGCAACTAGGCCGTGTCGTGTTGTAGTTTCAGGCTTTTCAGTTATCCAACGCTGTGACAGGAAAAAACGATAAGTGGTTTTCCGAAAATAAATAAAATTTTAACGTCAGTTTGGATTTGAGACAAAAGAAAATTCGGATAATTGATATCCATTGAAATTTCGCTATTCGAATAAATGGATATCTTCAAAGCATTAAACCACAATTGAAAAATAACTACTGAAGAATGTGAGATCGATTTTATTTTGTAGAAATAGTCTTCAGGACGTTAATATTAACGATTAAGAAAGCCATTCGAATACCTTTTCAAAAATACTTTTTTTAGAGACAATGATAAAAATACTTCTCGATAGAATGAGAGAAAGAAGGCTGATTACAGTAGAGTGCCGATTATCCGAACACGTCTGGACAGATCCTAGTTCGGATAAGCAAAAAGTTCGGATAATTGGACAGACAATTTAAGGGATATTGTGACAATAGAAAAACCATCACACTTTATCCAGGCTTAGGACTGACAGAATCAATTTGTGCTGGCGTGTTTAAAAGTTTTTTTTAACTCTAGATATTATAATTTAAGCAAAAAAGCTTTGATTGTTGCTTGCTTCAAAGAAGACATTTTTTCAATGCTGCCACATCTCGAATTCTTCTTAGACAGGTTAATTGAAGAGGGTCTGCGTCGTTCTGCCGTTCGAACCATTTCATAGATGTTTCCAAACATTCAAAGATGATGTGATGGCCCTGGGTCATTTTCAAAGCATTCGTTTTCATTTTCTTCATTTTCTTTTTCACCTTGAATCTTATCCACAATCTCATCATCATTTAAAATCTGTTATCCAGGGTCATGAACGTCACTGTTTAACCATTCGTTAATTTCATTTTCTTCATAACATAGGATTCTTCCCATCTCCTTTATTGTTTTACATTCCTCATTTTCTTTACTAGATTCTTCTAATCCACTATCATTTTTTTTCTTTATTTAAAATTGTATTCCAAGCCTTTTTTAATGTTGAAGATTTTTCTAGATTCCAAGAATCAAAGGCCATAATGCAACATCTTTCAAAAAATTTTTCGTATGTTGGGAACGGAATTAGGATAATTGGAAGTTCAGTTAGGAATTTTTTTTAGGGGGAGAAATAGGCTGTTCGGATAAAGAAAAATAAATAGCGAAATAAGCTGTTCGGATAATTGGAAGTTCGGTTAATTGGAGTTCGGATAATCGGCGCTCTACTGTACTGATAAACCGCAGAAGGAAGATCCCTGGCGTCATCTGCGCATGGGTGAAAAGGGCTGGTCCATTTATTAAATAGGAATGTCCGTAGTACCTAGGGATGTGTTTGTTTATGGGTATGAAATAATTATAAACTCACTGATTGCATTTCTTTTCCTTCTTTGAACTGATTCTTGAATATCTGGTTATATAAATATTTTACGATTAATTAAAAGAAAGAAAAACTGATAATATTATAAAGGGATAGTTTTAGATTTCAATATAAATATTACTCAATTAAAAATAAAAATAAATGCTTTGTCAGTCTTTTGAAGTGTGTAACTCTAATTTAAAAATTATGCCAATTATTATTTACAAACTAGTATATAACCCCGTCAAAATTGACGGAATGTGAAATCAATTAAGGTAGTGAATCAACGAATGCTTTGCCGGCACTCTATTTAAAGGGGACTAATGTGCAAATTGTACCTGACGGGACTAATGTGAAAGTTGTACCTCACTGGACTAATATGCAAGTTGCACCGAATGAACGAACTATTTAAAATTAGATGTTGCTTTAAATATTTGACACTTACTTTCATTTTGACATTTATTATCAAAATTCTTGAAGAAATAAATTAAAATTCTTCAAACAATAACTTCTCCTTCTAAAGCTTCTTTATCGCAAAACTTAATGACATAATGTACAATACACTTCGATTCACTACGGAGAGGTTTAATCCGAGAACTCGTACCAGATGTATGATCCATTTATTCCAATACAAACAAACTGTCATGCAGAAAGAAATAAAAGAAAACAAAGCAGGAGTATTAATGATTCTACTCATAACCGAAGAAAGAAGAATAATTATATTATGCAAACTATTGGTTATTATATTATGCAAATAAAAATTTCTCTAAATTTTCCCCATGCGTATTTAAAAATTATTTAGTAAAACTATTCATATTTCTTAAGATATTTAAAATTTTTACATTTTGATTACAGTAGGCTGTGTCTAATGTAGTGTGCCAAATTTCCTTAAAATCGCTTTTCATTGGGTCTAATACCCTACGTGTTATAATTAAAAATGTGGTAGTTTTTTTCTGCAATTTTTTAAAAAAATCGTTATATCTTCATGAATATATGTGGTATTTTCATAAAAATATACACAGATATGTAGAAAACTCCTCATAATCACATGCTACAGCTAAAACGCATTTCAAGCATTACTACAGGTAATCCAAAAATTTTGATTTTCGTTTAATTATTTTACTGGCCCCTTTTCCTCCTCAGGACAAAACGTTTGCTGCAATATATGTGGCATAATATGTTCGTCATATTCCCAAAGTTTCAAGAAGTTTTCTGAAGAACTTTTTTAGATATTTGACAAAACGTCTAAATTCGAAAGTGTCCAAATACTTTTTGGAAAGTAGTGTATAAGCTTTAATATGAAACCTTCAGTGGTGCCATGCCAAAGGTGCCAAGTCCCCTTAAGCAGTAAACTAATGATTGTAAAATGTAATCCTCTGAATACTAAGTCCAAAATTTGAAAATGTAATGAATAATTGTTATTTAATTTTTTTGAATTAAAAAAATACATATATTATAGTTAATATTTTCTTATTTATAATATTTATAATTTTCCATAACTTTGAAAAATAAACAAACTTTGTTGTAACTAAAAAAAAAAAAAAAAAAAAAAAAATAATAATAATAATAATGTGTTGCTTTTGGGGAGCATTGAACCTGGACCTCGCAGACAGAAGCCTAGAATGCTACTAAATATACTACTGGAGCATTACATTTATGTGGAAATAATGTATTATGAAGAGGAAACTGGATGATGCAACTAGGCCGTGTCGTGTTGTAGTTTCAGGCTTTTCAGTTATCCAACGCTGTGACAGGATGTTGTTGTTGTTGTTGTAGGATTTAAGGCCGATTGACTCCTGATGTGTCCTAGGCCTAGAGGGGGAATGCCCTCCGTGGGGGTCTTTCTAAGGGGTCCTAGCCCGTATTTACGCAAGTTTCGGAGGAAACCACGGAAAACTCCGAACGGCTAAGTCGATGAGCGCGACCTGGGATCGAACCCGGCACCTCCCATCTACCAGCTTTGAGCGCAGAACCGTTCGGCCGCTGGTGGGCCGCTGTGACAGGAAAAAACGATAAGTGGTTTTCCGAAAATAAATAAAATTTTAACGTCAGTTTGGATTTGAGACAAAAGAAAATTCAGATAATTGATATCCATTGAAATTTCGCTATTCGAATAAATGGATATCTTCAAAGCATTAAACCACAATTGAAAACTAACTACTAAAGAATGTGAGATCGATTTTATTTTGTAGAAATAGTCTTCAGGACGTTAATATTAACGATTAAGAAAGCCATTCGAATACCTTTAAAAAATACTTTTTTTAGAGACAATGATAAAAATACGTCTGGACAGAATGAGAGAAACAAGGCTGATTACAGTAGAGCGCCGATTATCCGAACACGTCGGGACAGATCCTCGTTCGGATAAGCAAAAGTTCGGATAATTGGACAGACAATTTAAGGGATATTGTGGCAATGGAAAAACCATCACACTTTATCGAGGCTTAGGACTGACAGCATCAATTTGTGCTGTCGTGTTTAAAATTTTTTTCAACTCTTAGATATTATAATTTAAGCAAAAAAGCTTTGATTGTTGCTTGCTTCAAAGAAGACATTCTTTCAATGCTGAAACATCTCGAATTCTTCTTAGACAGGTTAATTGAAGAGGGTCTGCGTCGTTCTGCCGTTCGAACCATTTCATAGTTGTTTCCAAACATTCAAAGAATATGTGATGGCCCTGGGTCATTTTCAAAGCATTCGTTTTCATTTTCTTCATTCTGTTTTTCACCTTGAATCTTATCCACAATCTCATCATCATTTAAAATCTGTTATCCAGGGACATGAACGTCACTGTTTAACCATTCGTTAATTTCATTTTCTTCATAACATAGGATTCTTCTCATTTCCTTTATTGTTTTATATTCCTAATTTTCTTTACTAGATTCTTCTAATCCACTATCATTTTTTTTCTTTATTTAAAATTGTATTCCAAGCCTTTTTTAATGTTGAAGATTATTCTAGATTCCAAGAATCAGCGGCCATAATGCAACAATCTTTCAAAAAATTTTTCGTATGTTGGGAACGGAATTAGGATAAGGGAATCGGGAATTAGGATAATAGGAAGTTCGGTTAGGAATTTTTTTTAGGGGGAGAAATAGGCTGTTCGGATAATTGGAAGTTCGGATAAAGAAAAATAAATAGTAAAATAAGCTGTTCGGATAATTGGAAAATCGGTTAATTGGAGTTCGGATAATCGGCGTTCTACTGTACTGATAAACCGCAGAAGGAAGATCCCTGGCGTCATCTGCGCATGGGTGAAAAGGGCTGGTCCATTTATTAAATAGGAATGTCCGTAGTACCTAGGGATGTGTTTGTTTATGGGTATGAAATAATTATAAACTCACTGATTGCATTTCTTTTCTTTCTTTGAACTGATTCTTGAATATCTGGTTATATAAATATTTTACGATTAATTAAAAGAAAGAAAAACTGATAATATTATAAAGGGATAGTTTTAGATTTCAATATAAATATTACTCAATTAAAGATAAAAATAAAAGCTTTGTCAGTCTTTTGAAGTGTGTAACTCTAATTTAAAAATTATGCCAATTATTATTTACAAACTAGTATATAACCCCGTCAAAATTGACGGAATGTGAAATCAATTAAGGTAGTGAATCAACGAATGCTTTGCCGGCACTCTATTTAAAGGGGACTAATGTGCAAATTGTACCTGACGGGACTAATGTGAAAGTTGTACCTCACTGGACTAATATGCAAGTTGCACCGAACGAACGAACTATTTAAAATTAGATGTTGCTTTAAATATTTGACACTTACTTTCATTTTGACATTTATTATCAAAATTCTTGAAGAAATAAATTAAATTTCTTCAAACAATAACTTCTCCTTCTAAAGCTTCTTTATCGCAAAACTTAATGACATTATGTACAATACACTTCGATTCACTACTAAGAGGTTTAATCCGAGAACTCGTACCAGATGTATGATCCATTTATTCCAATATAAACAAACTGTCATGCAGAAAGAAATAAAAGAAAACAAAGCAGGAGTATTAATGATTCTACTCATAACCGAAGAAACAAGTATAATTATATTATGCAAAATATTGGTTATTATATTATGCAAATAAAAATTTCGCTAAATTTTCCCCATGCGTATTTAAAAATTATTTAGTAAAACTATTCATATTTCTTAAGATATTTAAAATTTTTACATTTTGATTACAGTAGGCTGTGTCTAATGTAGTGTGCAAACTTCCTTAAAATCGCTTTTCATTGGGTCTAATACCCTACGTGTTATAATTAAAAATGTGGTAGTTTTTTTCTGCAATTTTTTAAAGAAATCGTTATATCTGCATGAATATATGTGGTATTTTCATAAAAATTTACACAGATATGTAGAAAACTCCTCATAATCACATGCTACAGCTAAAACGCATTTCAAGGATTACTACAGGTAATCCAAAAATTTTGATTTTTGTTTAATTTTTTTACTGGCCCCTTTTCCTCCTCAGGACAAAACGTTTGCTGCAATATATGTGGCATAATATGTTCGTCATATTCCCAAAGTTTCAAGAAGTTTTCTGAAGAACTTTTTTAGATATTTGACAAAACGTCTAAATACGAGAGTGTCCAAATACTTATTGGAAAGTAGTGTATAAGCTTTAATATGAAGCCTTCAGTGGTGCCATGCCAAAGGTGCCAAGTCCCCTTAAGGAGTAAACTAATGATTGTAAAATTTAATTCTCTGAATACTAAGTCCAAAATTTGAAAATGTAATGAATAATTGTTATTTAATTTTTTTGAATTAAAAAAATACATATATTATAGTTAATATTTTCGTATTTATAATATTTATAATTTTCTATAACTTTAAAAAATAAACAAACTTTGTTGTAACTAAAAAAAAAAAAAAAAAAAAATAATAATAATAATAATGTGTTGCTTTTGGGGAGCATTGAACCTGGACCTCGCAGACAGAAGCCTAGAATGCTACTAAATATACTACTGGAGCATTACATTTATGTGGAAATAATGTTTTATGAAGAGGA
The DNA here is from genome assembly GCA_963930645.1 of Salticus scenicus. Taxonomy (NCBI): domain Eukaryota; kingdom Metazoa; phylum Arthropoda; class Arachnida; order Araneae; family Salticidae; genus Salticus; species Salticus scenicus. The sequence goes on along the minus strand of OZ005651.1, from coordinate 123,347,167 downwards.
AACTGGATGATGCAACTAGGCCGTGTCGTGTTGTAGTTTCAGGCTTTTCAGTTATCCAATGCTGTGACAGGAAAAAACGATAAGTGGTTTTCCGAAAATAAATAAAATTTTAACGTCAGTTTGGATTTGAGACAAAAGAAAATTCGGATAATTGATATCCATTGAAATTTCGCTATTCGAATAAATGGATATTTTCAAAGCATTAAACCACATTTGAAAAATAACTACTGAAGAATGTGAGATCGATTTTATTTTGTAGAAATAGTCTTTAGGACGTTAATATTAACGATTAAGAAAGCCATTCGAATACCATTTCAATAATACTTTTTTTAGAGACAATGATAAAAATACGTCTGGACAGAATGAGAGAAAGAAGGCTGATTACAATAGAGCGCCGATTATCCGAACACGTCGGGACAGATCCTAGTTCGGATAAGCAAAAGTTCGGATAATTGGACAGACAATTTAAGGGATATTGTGGCAATTGAAAAAACATCACACTTTATCCAGGCTTAGGACTGACAGCATCAATTTGTGCTGGCGTGTTTGAAAGTTTTTTTTAACACTAGATATTATAATTTAAGCAAAAAAGCTTTGATTGTTGCTTGCTTCAAAGAAGACATTCTTTCAATGCTGCCACATCTCGAATTCTTCTTAGGCATTTTAATTGAAGAGGGTCTGCGTCGTTCTGCCGATCGATCCATTTCATAGTTGTTTCCAAACATTCAAAGATGATGTGATGGCCCTGGGTCATTTTCAAAGCATTCGTTTTCATTTTCTTCATTTTGTTTTTCACCTTGAATCTTATCCACAATCTCATCATCATTTAAAATCTGTTATCCAGGGTCATGAACGTCACTGTTTAACCATTCGTTAATTTCATTTTCTTCATAACATAGGATTCTTCCCATCTCCTTTATTGTTTTACATTCCTCATTTTCTTTACTAGATTCTTCTAATGCACTATCATTTTTTTTTCTTTATTTAAAATTGTATTCCAAGCCTTTTTTAATGTTGAAGATTTTTCTAGATTCCAAGAATCAGCGGCCATAATGCAACAATCTTTCAAAAAATTTTTCGTATGTTGGGAACGGAATTAGGATAAGGGAATCGGGAATTAGGATAATTGGAAGTTCGGTTAGGAATTTTTTTTAGGGTTAGAAAAAGGCTGTTCGGATAATTGGGAGTTCGGATAAAGAAAAATAAATAGTGAAATAAGCTGTTCGGATAATTGGAAGTTCGGTTAATTGGAGTTCGGATAATCGGCGCTCTACTGTACTGATAAACCGCAGAAGGAAGATCCCTGGCGTCATCTGCGCATGGGTGAAAAGGGCTGGTCCATTTATTAAATAGGAATGTCCGTAGCACCTAGGGATGTGTTTGTTTATGGGTATGAAATAATTATAAACTCACTGATTGCATTTCTTTTCCTTCTTTGAACTGATTCTTGAATATCTGGTTATATAAATATTTTACGATTAACTAAAAGAACGAAAAACTGATAATATTATAAAGGGATAGTTTTAGATTTCAATATAAATATTACTCAATTAAAAATAAAAATAAAAGCTTTGTCAGTCTTTTGAAATGTGTAACTCTAATTTAAAAATTATGCTAATTATTATTTACAAACTAGTATATAACCCTGTCAAAATTGACAGAATGTGAAATCAATTAAGGTAGTGAATCAACGAATGCTTTGCCGGCACTCTATTTAAAGGGGACTAATGTGCAAGTTGTACCTGACGGGACTAATGTGAAAGTTGTACCTCACTGGACTAATATGCAAGTTGCACCGAACGAACGAACTATTTAAAATTAGATGTTGCTTTAAATATTTGACACTTACTTTCATTTTGACATTTATTATCAAAATTCTTGAAGAAATAAATTAAATTTCTTCAAACAATAACTTCTCCTTCTAAAGCTTCTTTATCGCAAAACTTAATGACATTATGTACAATACACTTCGATTCACTACGGAGAGGTTTATCCGAGAACTCGTGCCAGATGTATGATCCTTTTATTCCAATATAAACAAACTGTTATACACAAAGAAATAAAAGAAAACAAAGCAGGAGTAGGGGAAAGTTGGACAAAACGGGATACCATTCGTGTTTTATTTTACTACGGAAAATATGTTGAAAAAAGCCACACATTATTATTTTTTTTTTTTTGTAACTACGACATTTATTGAAGCGCACAAAAAACGTATTTTTAACTAATTTTAATGACTGTGAAATAGTAAAAAAAATTATTTACCAAACTCTTACACATCCCGTTTTAGCATACCTGGGTTGGACAAAACGGGATAAGAATTACAATGTTTAATTTTTTGTGTAAGACTAACTGAAAAGCATAATTAACTGACAGAAAACTGTAAAGCAAAATTTCCGCTTGAAAGAACAATGCCTTCAGTAATCAGAGACTTAAAATAAAAGTTTTTTTATGTTTTTATTTACAAATGGGAAAGAAGACCTTTTATTTAGGTCTATGGCAGAACAAAAGTCGCATAAAAATTAGTCGTCCTCTTCTTCGTTATTAGAACACGCTTCTTGATCCCATTCTTGGCATCTAGAACATTGGATTCAACCTTCACCAGCCTTAGTCGACGTACAGTGCATTACAAAATATGCAGGTTTTTACTTGCTTTGTTTCATCTTGAAACGATGACGACATGCATTCTTGGCTGCTTGTTGAAGGTTTATTAAACTTTTCTGTGATTTGACTTTTAACACCAGGATTAGGCGTTCCTTAGGATTTTTTAGTAGGCTTACTTTCAGGTTTTGCTGGACCTGGTAAGACTACTATGTAACAGACTGAATCATTCGCCGTCATTTGTCCGTCAAATCCGTCATTGCTAAAACTAAGACAATTGTATATGACTATTATTTGAGATTATATAAGACTATTATATAATAGTCTTAGGTTTGGCAGTGATGAACTACCATATAAGATTATTATATGAGACTATATAAGACTATTATATAGTAATCTTAAGTTTAGCAATGACGAACTTGACGTACAAATGGCGGCGAATGATTCAGCCTGTTATACAGTAGTCTTAGACCTGGTACCTCTTTTTCTTCCTCTTTTTTCATTTCATTTTCTTACAAACTTTTTTTTTTTTTTTTTTTTTGAAATTTTAAGAGGGATTTCTTAGAAGCCGGTAGTTTCTTGTAGTTTAATTATCCTTTTTTTTCTTCCATTTCTAACTTACTCTTATATGGAGATGATGTTATTACTACAGTTTTCTTTTTTCTCTTATCAGCCCTTTTTCTGGGAAAGGTCCTTTTACTTGAGGTACAGGTTGAACAAACTTTGGAGAGATGGAAAAGCGTAGCTTTTAGGTCGATAACAAGAGAGTTCTAATCCTTTCTCCCTTGAGGATGTTGTTGGTTGGTTTGGCCGTAGGCTGTCTCCTAACAGGTTTGTTGGTTTGTCTACACTCCTACGATGTCCCTTGAAGAAGTTGAAGTTTGATCTTGGTCTTTGCTCACATCAGTCTGGTGCCCAACGCCTGCAGGTTCTTGCTGCAGAATGGTCTCTGGTGACAGAGGTTGCAAGCAAGTGTTCTGGTCTGGGAAAGACGTCAGGATTGTAGGGACTTATACCAGTTTTGCTAAACCCTTTAACGGCAGTTTCTGCAAAAGCTGCCCGTGAATAGGCTGCGTTGAACAGTTTTGCAACTTCATAAATTGTGACGCACCTACCTGGATGGCTGAACAGCCACTTTTGAACTTCTTGTTCATTATATGTGCTCAGTGGAGCCATGAAACTGACATCCAGAGGCTGAAGACGATGAGTTGTATGTAGGGGGAAGGTTAGGATGGTTACATTATTTTCTCTTGCCAAATTTATAAGTTCCAAACATTTGGTGTGACTGTTGTGTCCATCAAGTAGCAACAGTACTGGCAACAGTACTGACATCGGTAGGGTTGGAAAATTCTGCGAATTTTTTAAACCAAACAATGAAGGTCTCCTTCGTGATCCAGTCGGTCTTGTGATACACTGCAATTGATCATGGGAAAGCATCATCCATGATTCGTGGGTTTTCCTTCACTCGAGGAAATACAAACATAGGAGGGACGAATATACGGCATAAAAAAACTGTATCCCGTTTTATCCAACTCATAAGTGTCCCGTTTTGTCCAACTCCGACACTTTTCAAAATAAACAAGGCTGCTGCCTAAACGCAAAAGGAAAATTAGATAGACTACACATGCGAATATTCGTTAATAAATGCTTAATGAAATGTAATATTCACCGGAATTGTTTTCCCATATATGTAGGCAGTATGATGTACAAAACAACGCACGTAAATGTAGAAAGTGCCAAGAAAACAGAGTAAAAAAGTTCTAAGAACTACAGCTTACCACCAACTAGTGATCTCGAGACGGGACGAACTGAGAAGGATGTAATGACGGCCGAGAACAAGTTTCTGTCGTCGTCCGCTCAATAGCGGTAATAGACAGGTCCCTAGGCGACGTATCCCATTTTGTCAGACTATTCCGTTTTATCAAACTTTCCCCTATTAATGATTCTACACATAACAGAAGAAACAAGAATAATAGAAAAATGTCCTCTCTCTCTTCCTTCTTCCTTTGCTGTGTCTCCCAGCGAGTAAGTGGAATGGTCCTGGCACTTTGCCAACCAGAGATCAATCGTCCGAGGGCGGACAATAATTATATTTCGTCAAATCTGTTTGGCATCAAAAAACTATTTGACTGAAACTATTTAAAATTTTTTTGTATGGTAAACCTAAAGAAGAGATGAAAGATTGGATTACGTTTAAATTACGTCATATGACATCATTAAATTTCGCCAGGTTACCCAGAAATAAGCTAATTTTGCGATATTTATTGATAAAATATTAAAAAATAATTTTAGCTATTTTATGTTTCAAATGATTTTTTTTTTTTTTTTTAACCGTTTGCAGACAGGAAGTGCAATCGACAACTGGTTTGAAAGTACTTAATAAAAATGAATGGGTTTTTCTTTCTTATATATATATATATATTTATTTGATGATTACTTGGTGAAAGTAGCTGGAAAAAGTTATTGTTTCGAATATTGAAACTATAAATTAAACGAAGTTACAGATAAATGATAACGAAAGAAAATAAAATAGGTTAAGAGAATTGAACTAAAATATATTAGATTCTTTTAGAATAGGCGATATATAATGTTTGCTTGCATTTTAAATAAATAAAATATAATTTAGATTATCATTATTTCTTTTCTTTTAATAAAATATATGTAACGTTTTCAACATCACACTTATATTTAAGCTATTACTGAAAATTTAATTTCTTTTTACTCGCGATTGCTTAGCTAGTGCGCTTTATTGCTTTAATATGTTGTTATTTTTGTAGTATACTACAATTCTACGCAAGCTCGTCCGCAGCTAAATTTTCCATGTTGTAATTTCTCCTTGTTAGGAGGTTCTTCAACTCAAGTAGCATAAATGTAATGAGAAAGTTGATTTAAAAAATTTATATTTTTTCTCATTTATGAAAAAATAGTTTTCGTTTTATGTTTATATATATTAATAAATATCTAATTACTGAGATTTGAGATGACAAAAATACTTTATTTAAACTTTCACAATTCACATATTGTAAAACATACTTAAAGAAAAGTTACGTAAATACAGTTGATAAATATTACAGACGACAACAAAGCATATCTCAAGAAATCAGTGGCGTAAAATTGTTTTATCTGAAACATGCATTGAGAAAATAGCACAACAAACAACGTAGAGAAAATTCTTATCAGATATACAAGTCTGAAAAATTATTAAAAATGATTGATTTACATTTTGAAAAACTTTTAAATATAATTTTTTTTATAAATAAATAAATATGTCATTTCTTTGTGAATTTTAATAAATTCCCGGCTGCTTTATGATTAAGTGATACCATGATAAATAAGCACCATTCCTGTATTTGAACAAGCATTACTGCTGATATCTACACATTCTCGCATTTCATTAATCGAAAATATAAGATTTAATAGTCTTTATATGAATTATAAATTATAAGCATCTTTTTATAGCACCATAAAAATTTGTAAGCTAAAATATTATTTAATGAATAGTGTAAAAATATTTATTTATTTTTCCTTAGTAAACTTTTATTATTTTTTAAATTATGATGCAGTCGGTTTTTAGCTGATATGCTTCAGCCGAAACATTTATTTATTTTTAGGTAGAAATTATTGGACAAATTTTCACATGAGATTAGCTGCAGTGAGTGTATTTCTTGATGTGTCTCTTTTTTGTATGTCATAGGCAGAAAAAGAGACATCAGATGACCTTCCGAGTCTTGCGTATCTACTGATATTTACAACATTTTCTTCGGGTTTATGATAATGACGAAAAATCAGGGGAGTCGTGATAGTTGGAATAAATGCTAACCATGCCACTGTAATGAAAGTAAGATCAAAATGATAACTACTTTCATATGTTTCATATACGACATGTTTTAACAAACGTACGAGATTTAGAGGCAATAGACAAATTGCATAGGCTGTGACAGCACTTGCAAGGAAATTTTGTAATTTCTTTTCACGTAACCAGTCTTTATTGTCCTCATTTGATACATTATTTGATGAAAAACGCAAAGATTTATCATGTGAATAAGGGTCATCACAACTCTGACAAGAGATCGGATATTCTTTCGGTACTGTCAATGTAACGGATGATGAAACTCGGCTGCTAAGAGGAGCAGCAGAAATTAAATTGGGATTAAGTGATGATACAGAATCGCTTTCACGGTTTCCGTTTACATTAACATCATGGTACGAGACAGTAAATGCAGCTTGTCTCATTTTGATCTCTTCCGATGATTTTACATGAAGATATGCAATCAGTCCAAGAGGTAAAACATACATAATTATGAAGAGTCCACGAATGTATTCTTCAATGTTGTCATCAACATTGATAGCACAAATACCTGTATCTTTAAACTGAGCCCCAAAATATACTTCAAGATCTAAATAACGGGTGTAAACAGCATATGGTAAAACAGCAAATATTGTAGCAATCCAAACACCAACCATGCATAAAAATGATGAAAATGGTGTTTTCAAAGGATACAGAATTTGACGATAACGGTCAAATGCAATGAGCAAAAAAGTCAGCATTGTACCATGAAATGGAATATCTTGTAACATGGGAAAAAGATAACAAAAAAAGCTGCCATAAACCCAGTTTGTAAAAAGTGTTGTTGACAAAGCCATTGGCATGATTGCTAAGCATTTAATTATATCATTTATCGCATTACATGCTAGGTATTTGTACATAGATATGTTATATGGCCGCAAGATGTAAATCTTACGAAGTAATAATATATTAGCACCCAGTCCGGATACAAATATAATGCTATACATAAATACGAAAAAAATGTAAGAATATTGGAAAGACTTTCTTAAATGTGGGTGACTGAATTCCGATGTATCATTATGAAAATTCATTAAGAAATGAATTATCATTCCAAGATATCTATCAGGAATTTCTTTTAAAGCCATTTTTTTTTCGGAAAATAAAATATTAGAGCGTTTTCTGTCGCATGACTTAGTTAAAAATAAAATAGATATTGTAATTTTATGAAAACATAAGTATTTTTAGTTCAGTTAAATAGAAAGTTCTTTAACTTTTCCTTTTTTTAAACTATTTTTTGTCTTCTTTATTCTTTTAGGAGATAATTTTACACCCTGAAAAAGAAAGAAAAAGAAAACGTATGATTAAATTATACACACACTCACATAAAAACGTACATATAAATCACATATAAATATGTGCAAATATTTTACATTTATAAAATTTAAGCCTTTAAGGGACATTGATTATCCCTTTCCGACCCGAAACATTACATTCTTCTGTTTTTTTAAACCGAAAGAAAAATAATTACAAGATAAAAAGAAATTTTATACACCATGTTTTTAAATTTTCTGTTGAATCATATAAACGCTACTGAAGGCAGCGAGAACCCGGAGAAATTGGATAAAAGTATTAAAAAAATTCCTTGCTATCGTGTTTTAAGCTATTATAAAAGTTTCAAATGGCTATCTAGACGGGAAGTTAGTTAAAAGTTGATTGCAAGCTTTGTACTGGTAACGCTGCCGAAGGCAGCAGGGTTCCGAAGCAATTGGTTAAAAATATTTTTGAAATGCATTTTCACCGTATTCTGAACTATTCTGAAAGTTTCAAATATCTAGCTACTCGGGAAGTTAGTTAAATAAATTTTCTGTTGAATCATATAAACGTTTTCGAATAAAATAGGGACCTGAAACAGTTGACTAAAAGTATTAAAAAAAAATGTATTGTCACAGTGTTCTGAGCTATCCTGAAAGTTTCAAATGTCGCGAAAAGTCGGGAAGTTAGTGAAAAATCGATTGCAAGCTTTGTACTGGTAATGTTGCCGAAGGCAGCCCGAAATAGCTGACTAAAAGTAATTAAAAAATATAGTTGACTAATAGTTGACTAAATGCCCGAAATAGTTGACTAAAAGTATTTAAAAAATGCATTTTCAACATGTTCTGAACTATTCTGAAAGTTTCAAATGTCTAGCTAGTCGGGAAGTTAGTTAAATAAATTTTCTGTCGAATCATATAAACGCTGCCGAAGGCAGAAGGGACCTGAAGCAGTTGACTAAAAGTATTAAAAAAAGCATTGTCACCGTGTTCTGAGCTATCCTGAAAGTTTCAAATATCTAGCTAGTCGGGAAGTTAGTGAATAATCGATTGCAAGCTTTGTACTGGTAACGCTGCCGAAGGCAGCAGGAACCCGAAAAAGTTGGCTGAAAGTATTAAAAAAATGCATTTTCACCGTGTTCTGAACCATGGTGAAAGTTTCAAATGTCTAGCTAGTCAGGAAGTTAGTTAAATAAATTTTCTGTTGAATCATATAAACGCTGCCGAAGGCAGTAGGGACCTGAAACAGTTGACTAAAAGTATTAAACAAAGTATTGTTACCGTGTTCTGAGCTATCTTGAAAGTTTCAAATGTCTAGCTAGTCGGGAAGTTAGTGAAAAATCGATTGCAAGCTTTGTACTGGTAACGCTGTCGAAGGCAGCAGAAACCCGAAGCAGTTGGTTAAAAATATTTAAAAATTGCATTTTCGCCGTGTTCTAAACTATTCTGAAAGTTTCAAATGTCTAGCTAGTCGGGAAGTTAGTTAAATAAATTTTCTGTTGAATCATATAAACGCTGCCGAAGGCAGTAGGGACCTGAAACAGTTGACTAAAAGTATTAAAAAAATGTATTCTCACCGTGTTATGAGGTAGCCTGAAAGTTTCAAATGTCTAGCTAGTCGGAAAGTTAGTGAAAAATCGATTGCAAGGTTTGTACTGATAACGCTGCCGAAGGCTGCAGGAACCCGAAACATTTGGCTAAAGGTATTAAAAAAAATGTATTTTCACCGTGTTCTGAACTATTCCGAAAGTTTCAAATGTCTAGCTAGTCGGGAAGTTAGTTAAATAAATTCGCTGTCGAATCATATAAGCGCTGCCGAAGGCAGCCGGACCTGAAATAGTTGACTAAAATTATTAGAAAAATGTATTGTCACCGTGTTGTGAGCTGTCCTGAAAATTTCAAATATCTAGCTAGTCGGGAAGTTAGTTAAAAATCGATTGCAAGATTTGTCCCTGACAAACAAACAAACAAACATACAAACAAGAATCGAAGTTAATAAAAACATGGTTATATGGACTATAACCGACATTTGTTGATTGAAAACTGTACTTTACACTTTCTGCTAATTAGCTCGATCGTTCGTTTCCTGATTTTATTACATACGACTGTTCCAGATGCAAAAACGTAAGTGAATGTCCTGGGTGTCTGACCCGCACTATTATTATTATTATTATTTTAGCCTTCTTTTAGAATGATTCAGAATTAAATGATATCGCTTTCTTCATAAAAAAGGGTAAGCCATAAAAAGTAAGTAAAAATAAATGAATATGATTTTCGGATAAGAACTTTGAGAATAATGACTTTTTTAAAGTATTGATTAATGGCAGGAGAGGAGGATTTATTATTATTTTTTTATTTTAGTAATAAGTTTACATATATGCCAAGTCAAATCCTTAGAAAATAGTGGTAAAAAGTAAGTACGTTATTTAGCAAGCCGAAACTGCTGACTTTTGAAATATTTCTTTTTTAAAATGACATTTAAAAAGATCTAGCCGGATTTGCCCGCTTCGCTGGTCACCATTTTTAAATGAATTTGAAAAGAAAAATTTAATTATTATTTTTTATATTACTTTAGAAATAAAAATTAAAATAATTCTATTGAAATCGTTCCGGGCACCTGTATAATTTTGGACTTTCAATTTTCTTCAACCTATTCCTCTACCGCTGGTTGAATTTTGACGCCCAATCACTTTGGTCATTTGGCGTTGCTGATTTTTTTTTTTTTTTTTAATCAATACGTTGTTCTGCTTATCTTGTACACTCTTAAAAATTTCCGTTCAACGTTGAACCAGCGAATGGGTCTAGCTAAGAGAAAATTCCAAACAATGGAACACTTGCTTTCTCGAAAAATGTGATCATGGTTCAACTTTCAACATGGTTCAAAGTTGAACCAACCTATGGGAATACCTTTAGTCCTGAACACCGCTTTGCGCATGCTCGCTCAGAAGCCTGCTCCGCTGCTCACGTGACTTATGACGAGACGACTTGTTCTTGTTGGTGCTTACGGCCAGCTTTTGTGAAAGTTTCAGGTAGTTTCAGAAAGATATTTCAGGCAAAGAAATTCTAATAGATAAGAAGGGAAGGCTACGGAAACCGTAACTAACGAAAGCTTTGCACAATTGATACGTTTTCCCCCGCTCCATCTGCGAAATCGCCAAGTATATTGTGGCAAACCTCAAAAGCGTCACGGCGCGCACCATTTTGAAATTGAATGAAGTTGTCATTTGTCGTTGACCGTTGTCGTTATTATCTATCCTGTTAAAAGTGATGCGTAAATTTTCTGTGAAATCATAATGGATTAAACACAGCCTGAAACTACTTTTATTTTCATTGTAGTCCTGAAAGGTAAATGATATTTTACTTACCACTTGCAAGCTGGTACAATCCTTAAAAGCTCAAAGTTTTAATATTATTTGGCTTTGGGTTTTGTACCTGCTAGTATTTCCAAGTTGAAGAAGCTAGTAATGAAGTGAGTGTTTTATTATTATTATTATTATTATTTTCTTCTTTAATGTTGTATTTGAGTCTTTAATTTTTGGTGTGGATCTAGGTTTAAAATTTTGGTACACTTTTTTAAATTAATAAATACTCTTGTAAATTTCTACTGTTTTTGTAAAAAAAAAAAAAAAAAAAAAAAGATATCGAGTAAAGCTTTAAATTTTAGCTTTAGCAGTCAACCGATTTCCTGTTTAATATAAAAATATATAATATTAAGCTACCAATGTTTTATTGAACTAAGTGTGTGCATATGCAGTAATTTCATACAATATTGAAAACAGGTTTTAGGCATAGAAAATTTTGAATTAATCATTTACTTAAACAAAATGTTTTTGAAATGCTTGTTTATGAATTTAAGTTTTGTAAAGAGAGCAAGCAACCTAACACTCCCAATTTTAGTTTAGATTTTATTTATTGTTATTGTTGTTAAAATTATAGCCATTTGATTTTCTTTTAATTGCAAATTTTAATTTCTGTTTACATTGATTAAATTTTCTATCAGTAACTGCATTAACAATTTTATTGGAGATAATAGTAATGATAATCAAGCACATTTAAGAGATGAAGCAAAATTTTTGGATAAACAGATTAGTCAATGTACAATGTCTGTTAAAACAATTTAGGCAATTTAGATTAATATGCACTTATACTATAATCCTGAAAATATTGTAAATATATGTGTTCTGAATTGTAAAATGGGAATGTGCAATTTTTTTTTTTTTTTAGCAGTGCTTAAAATTATTTTAATCCTTAAAATATGTTCTCCTTATTTGAGACTTATGAAATCTCATGTAAAATTTATCATTCTAGTACGTTGTATACATTACAATTTTTTTTCCTATATCAGTTTAAATAACAGTTCAGTACCACGTACCACCTATTAATTAAATGCACAAAAAATTTAATTAACATAGCTTCTCACAACAAATGTTTTAAATATACCTACTGTTTGGTGTAATTAAAAGTAATAGGTGTTGAGATACAGCAATGTGGAAAATTATAGACATTTATAGCAGTGCCACCTATCGGTCGATATACATCCATATTTAATAAAAATTTCAGCACCAATTTCACCACCAAAATGACCTTCAAAAGTCAGGGAATATCAAAAAGATCCCTGTTTATGATATTTAACTTTTATTTGGTTATTGATCTTTAAAAAAATAATTATAGTTCTATTTAAATTAACACGGTGGAATCTAGTTTAAATTTTAATACATGCTAATATGTAAGAGTTAACTCTATTTATAGTTGCACAGTCAAACCTCGTTAATACATCACTCTGCACATAAGACACCCCTTTTTCTTAGTCCCAAAATTCCTTTAACTCCGCATAACAAGTCAAACCGCTTAACACAGTTTTTCAGAAGTCCCAAAAGTGATGTATTAATGAGGTTTGACTGTAATTATATTTATCACAAAACATTTTAGCTTAACCGAGTTGCTGCTAATCACAAGTTTAAATTAAGATTTGCTCTATTCTGGTTTTTAAAACTAATTTTATGCCACTTAAATTATGCATTAATCTTGTTTTGTTGTCAACATTTTTAACTCTTTAAATTTTCCTATTTAATTATTATAACTGAAATATACTTGTGGTTAAAGTTTGGTTTCAGAAACAGAAATAGCGAGGGAATAAATTAAAAGAATATGGACTTGGAAAGAAATAGATTAAAGTGATCATATATTGCCACCGCCGTAGTGTAAAGCTTCTAATAATTCCTAATTATGGTTTTACCTTTTCCCTAAACATGATTCAATGTAGTTCCAAATTATGGTTACACTTTTTCCCAAAACTTGGTTCTTCCTTTTCTGAAAATATGGTTCAATCTTTTCCCAAAACATGGTTCTTCCTTTTCTGAAAATGTGGTTCAACATTTTCTCAAAACATGGTTCTTGCTTTTCTGAAAATATGGTTCAACCTTTTCCCAAAACATGGTTCAACGTAGTTCCAAAGTATGGCTCAAAGCAAGTACCATGTTATGGAGACAGGTTTTACCATCATATGGATGCACCCAGCATTGAACCATATTTTGGTTCAACGTTGAACCAAAATTTTTTACAGTGTACTCGCTTTGAGTTTTAAGTTGGTATCTTTTTAAGTAGTTGGAATAATATACATTAAATTTTTAACTCTGAATCCTTCGGTTATTTCGAACTTTTTCGTACTATCCGCTTCTTTCTGCGTCCAGCGTTTCATCAGGACGTAGTTGGACACATACACACACACACACACACACATATATATATATATAATCGGATTTTAATAGTATGATTTTCACTGGGAAAAGTTACGTCATGTTTAAGAGACCGTGTATATTTGTTCGTGAAAAAGTATTTCATTAAATTAGAGTCATATTTGAAAAAAAAAAAAAAAGTATTTACTTTCATTAATTTATTTTAAAATGATAAATAAAATTGAAATACTAATACAAAGGAAAAATGTTGATCTGGAAATTGGTGTTCGGCTTAAAACAAAGTATACAATTGCAGAAAAAATTATAAGAGGAATAAAAGTGAAAATCATATAAACATTTAAGTAGATACGTATACTTCTATACTGTCAAATTTATTTAATTTTGCTTAGAATTCAATTATGTGAATAGTTAGGCAAATAAATATTGGAAGTAATAATAATTTTAATTCCAGTTTCTAACTAAAAATCCATTGCAGTACACTATTTTTTTCTTTTTAGTTTTGCGTTTTAGCTTTAAAATTATATATTTTATGTAATTTCAAAGTTGCCAAACTTGACACATTTTCATTACTAATTTTGTATTTTTGCTTTATTTAAAGTTAAAATTCTTCAATTAAATAAGACAAAAAAATAAAAAAATAAAAATAAAATAAATAAATAAATAAATAAAAAATAAAATAAATAAATAAAATAAAATAATAAATAAATAAAAATTAAAAAGAAAAAAAAAATAATTAAGGGCATTTAAAATATGTAAAAGTTGGTACCTATGTAGTTTTTAAGTTACGAATATCAAAATAGTAACTTTATGTATTTCATATTATTCTATAAATTATTATTTTTTATAACATTAATTTATAATTAATTGAAAATTAAAATTATTCTTCGAAAATTAATATTTATAATTAATATTTAAATAAACTGGTTCATTACAAAAATCATTATTTTTTAAGTGATAAATTTCTTTTCTGCGTAGTTCGAAGCATTAACATTAAAGCAAGTCATCAATATTTACTATAAACAGGCATGAAAAAACTATTATTTATTATCCTGAAATTAGCTACCTTTCTTATCTTATCATCGTTTGAGAGAGCTCTTCGAGAATGGTGGCGTCAATCGACAAGAGATCAGGATCAGCTGCAGCCAATTTCAAATCCTTATTCTTTTTTGTATCAAATCTTCAATTCATCGAATCAGCTGTCTATTTTAAACAGGAAAAAGAAATCATTAAGTATTTGGGAAGTTATTCAATTATTTTTTACAACATGCAAAATTCGACTGCTATATGACACACAGACTGGATTTTGATGTATTTTTTTCTTTATCTAAATATAGGATTTCTATATATATAGAGAGAGATTTAAAAATAGGATGGAGTAAAACTTGAATTATTAAATATATAGAATAAGAACAGAGTTTTTATAAACCAATGCGCAAATGCAGCAAAAGGAAATATAAAACTATAATAAATAAGCAAAATAATTACATTCAGATGAAAAATTAATCCCAAAACACATGAGGACCTTCATCAGGGGAGATTCCCCATGTAGGGAAAGGAAAATGAGAAGTTTCTGACGAAACGCTGGTAATTTAACCAAATAACAAGTTTCTGGCCCCCAACTTCTCACAGATGGAAGCAAGACCATACAGCAAACGAATTTTAATTAATACAAAACATTAAAAGCACAAAGCAATTAAATTCAGAAATCAAGTACAAAATATAATACATCAATATAAAATACAAGAATATAAATAATACAATTTTCCATATTCTAATGACTATTCCAGTTTGTCCTGGTATGTATTTATATATTCTTGTATTATGACGTGTATTCTTGTATTATGCGTGACTCATCTGAGAACACGATCCTTGCCATTCCATAGTCCTCACTGCTCTATCCCGGCACCATTGCAGACGGCGGTGTCTATGCTGTGGGGTCTATGGCAGTCTTCTTTACGGACACCATGAGTGCAGACCACTAGCAACCAATTGACGGGAAATGATTCTGGTCGATATGGGAACATCTAGGGTGTCTTAAACATGCTGCAGAATGGAGGTAGAAATGGCTTTCGGGTCCACCACCGCTTGTCAGAGGATGCATCGATCCACGTGAGCTGACGTCACTCTGGCTGCAATGGCATCCTTCAAACTTGCCGCATTTCCTTATTCCAACCATCTTCGCAACAGCCGATGCACTGTGGACGCGTCCAGGTGTGTGTCAGCTGAGATTTGCAGTAAGGACCAACATGCCCTTCTCAGGGCATGATTTTACGAAGATGATTTTACTTCTCAGGGCATGAAGATTTTACGAGGGCCCACCAGGCCCCTCGTAAAATCTTCTCTGCTGGAACTGCTTCCGTTGACGACGGCTTGGCATTCTCTGCTATTACACGCGTCCTCTGAGACAAGAACAAAATTTCTACGATGATTTCCCTAGCAGAAATAACGGCAATAACGAAAAGTGAACATTTTGCAGGTTTCTTTTCTTATATTTTATTCAACGTGCGCTGGAAAGCTGCGCATTTCACATCATTCGCATAACTCGGTGAGGTGCGTCTACCCTGAAATTTGCATAATTTTCTACCCACTCCTTCTTGGTGTTGCATTTTCAGTGTCACGTAGTGTATAATTAACCTTTAACTGCCTCGGGCATTCTCGTCTCACTAAGCCGATGCGTTAACTGCCCCAGTCGTATATACACGTCTTTCCTATTGCGCTGCTACCAGTAAAACTACTCCCACGGCTTTGGAATGCAATAAAATGACCTTAAATGTAACCTTGATAGTGTTTCCAATGGATTTACGTATTTCAGAGAAGAGGGGTGTGGGTGGAATCTGAAAGGGAATGTTTCTGGAGCAGTGAAAGCATAAATATGCGCGCTTGTGTGAAAACAGTGGCACTGGGAAGTGAGTCTGGTAAGTTTTCCTCGGCAGGTAAGAAGTTAAAGAGGATTTCTATAGGCAATACTTTGCGGTTGTAATGCTCTTTTAGTTTTTAGATAACATTTTGTTTATTTCAAATTTGTACACTTAAATACACTTACTTTTTTTTTTTTTTTTTTTTGTATAATTTTTGATCAAAAAATCAAGTTTCATGTAGTTGTGTATGACATTTCCTTTATAATAGGTATTGTGTGTGTCTAGTTCATTTAAAAATTTTTAGGTTTACTTTTAAAGTCATTATTGGAAAATAAAAGTGAAAATAAAATGCTTATATGAACAGAAAAAGGTACATTCTTACAAATTATCTGGTAAAGTCATATGTATAATGCAATATTTTTCGAGAGTTGCATTTCCTTGGTTCTGATTTAACTTTATGCATAGCCTTTATTGAGTGTCTAGGTAACACATTTTTATTGACAGCAGTTTTTAACACTTTCTAACAAAGAAAAGTGTTTATGTCTTTCTATAGTGTCTATACTATATATTTATTTACTGTCCGTCTGTCCGCGCTCTAGCTTCCGTAAGTATTTTTTAGAACGCCTTAAAACTGATGTATGTTCACTTCATGTTTATCATGGCATCTTACCTAATGAAAAATAGCACAAATATCACAATACTTATTTATTTACAGAGATTTACAAAAGACTGCGGATATATTACGGCCTATTAGATGTGCTTCTTTATTATATATTTTAGCATTACTTACCATTGTGCCGAACATTACACTACGAAATTCGCATACATTATGCACATAAGAAAGAGATTTTGGAACTTTCTTTAGAATACGTATACAGTATGATTAACACCAATGATTGGCTTACAAGGGGAAAGAAAAATATTTAGATGTACTAGTGGATATAATTGAAAGATTGGGAGATGTAAGAAAAAATTGCTCGAAATGTATTTTCAGTTGTGTTATGGGTTCTGAACACAAAGATAAAAATATGTTTACAAATTCGGTTCACTATTTGTGTCTGTTCGTCTGCCCTTACGCGTTCTCATTTCTCTAAACATTTTAATAATTCTTAAACTCTAATAATGGTCTGTCCCGAAAGTAATGCGCCTCATTTTCTTCTGCCCCGACTATCCGTCGCACAGGTTGCCGCTTGCACGGATGGGTGGGTGAAGTCTTGGGAACACAGTGCCACCAGCTCCAGTCGGCTCCGAGCTCCTGCAGAGTCACAGTGCCTGTTTCATTCAACCCTTGTGTGAGTGCTCGGTCGAAATCAAGATGGAACAAACACTCGAGCAGAATTGTTGCAGTGTTGTGAGGACGATCCGACTGTTTTGATTTTTTGAACAATGTGGTAAGTGATGACGAATCTTTTACCTTCTTGTACGACCCAGAAACAAAAAAGATAGAGCGCAGAGTGGCACACAGCGTCATCCCCATGCCCAAAGAAGGCAAGAATGAGCAAATGACAGGTCAAAGCGATGTTCATTGTTTTATATTTTTTCGAATCCAAGGGATAGGTCCATTTTGAATTTGTTCCACCTGGCCAGCCAGTCAACGCCAAATTCTACGTCAAAGTACTGAAAAGGCTAAAGCAACGGGTCAACTGAATCAGGCGGAAGATCAAGAATTCTTGGAAGCTGCACCATGACAATGCTCCTAGCGTCTTAACACTAACCCAGCTGCCTTACAGTACTGATTTGTCCTCGTTCGACTTCTTTTCGTTCCCGAAGATTAAAAAATTCCTCAAAGGACAGCATTTGGGGACCCTGGAGAACATCAAGGTCGCTACGACGAGGTTACTAAAGGACACCTCTGTGACGGACTGCCAGGAGGCATATAAAGCAGGGAAATCACGTCGGAACAAGTGTGTTGAAGCAGGAGTGATGTATTTCGAAGAATATTGAGTAAGTGTACGAATCGGTTCAATAAATTTCTTAAAATAAAAATGGGCGCATTACTTTCGGGACAGACCATGTATATGTTATTCAGGTTTTTCAGTTTTATTGTAAAATGTTCCCTACTGAAATTTATAAATGTAGGAAAACTGATTTGTGTACCGAGACACACAAAATAACTTGAATACATTACAGTTTAAGAGAGGTACCGTATTTTCCTGCGTATAATCCACAGGTCACATAAATTGATTTCACACTATAGGCAAGAGCATATTTGATCAAAACAAAACATCGTTTAAAAATAGCTTCATCTAATTAAAATTTCCGGTGTGAAACTGATTTAGTACATCTGCAGATTATACGCGGTAAAATACACACATCTTATAAACACATTTTAGCAATCTGTATATTATACCAAACTTTGTAATTGGCAATTGGTAAAATCTGTTGGAAAGTATTTTATAATTTGTGCAATAAGCATGATTTTTCTTTACTGTTTAGTTTCTGTATCTTCTCTGGATACCGGTAAATATTTTGTGAAACATTAATTGATATATAGCACGCAAGTCAATAATTTTTAAAAGTACGACTTATTTATTTGTAAATACAGTTGCCAGCAAAATTATTCGAGCGCTAGCAATAATTTCTGTATAAAAAAAATATGCTTAATACTGTTTTGTTAAATAAATCCTTGTCGAGTCATGTTCTTAGACTGACTAAGAGCATGACTCGACAAGGATTTATTTAATAAAGCTGTATTAAGTGTACCTTTTTTACACAGGAATTATTGCTAGTGCTCGAATAATTTTGCTGCCGACTGTAGTTATCCCAGTATTCAATATCTAAAATATTGAATTTTTTGTTTTATTCTCTGAAAATTTAATATTTTTTAAAGTGCTGAAATTGTTACGAAAAGGAATGTTAGGATGGAATCGAGATTGGAGAAAATATTTAGTCTTAAATGTGTATTTTGAGATTTTTAATTATTTTAATGCATTTTAATATCATTCCAGGCTACATTTCATATTCTTAAATTTGCTGCCTTAGCACTTTTGAATGCACTGTTGGAATAGATTTTGTATACCCGTGAAAAATATTAGAATAATTGTCAATTTATACGTTTGTTTATTTTTATAAATGCATGCAATAATTCAAGAAAAATAATTTGAGTTGTTCATATAATTTATATTTAACTATTTAAAGAATAGTGTAGAGGATATATTTAACATTTTCTAATAAAGTTTAAAAGTATTTATGATTTTGGCTCGTCTGTCTGTCTGTCCGAATTTCATTTCCGTAAACATCTGTTTAAAATTCCATAAAAGGAACTCTAACAAAATTTACGCGTTACATTATAACTAATAATTTATAAATACTTTTTAGTATCTTTTGAAAGTGCAGAAAACACATACCACAACTAAAAATGCCCCTTCAAAAATTTTCGGTAATGAATCTGAATATTTCTCTGTGGCCCTGTAAAAGATAAATTAATGTGAATTACATTATTTTCTATAAGAAATATTTTTTATTGAATTTGAAAAATGTATGTTGATTTCATAGGTTTTTTCAGCAAAAAGGTCTCTAAATGTGCTTATAATAAATACATCTCCTAGACCGTAGTATATCTAGATTTTTTTTTGTGTATCCTTGTACAAAAAATAGTTGTGATACATGCATGACTTCTAATCGTCACTCTCATGAAAATGAGGCGTAATTCAAAAAATTGTGATTTTTAATAAAAAAGTTGAAGTAAAATTCTGAGTAACTCAAATAATCGCGATTTTGGGATAAGCTATATTTTGAAAGGCTCAAAGTATTACCTAAAGCATGTCAAAGTGGCGTGCAATTCAATTTTTATTTCTTGCCTAGTTATAAGGAATTTATGGTTTGTATCTGAAATTTAGTAATTTTGAGTTATTCCTGTTTGTCATGAAAGCGACGTAATAAGAAGCATTCTACAATAAATGTGATAAATCTGAATCGCATATATCAGTTTTCTCGAAGTCAAAAAATATTTATGGTAATGAAAATACGGAGAGAGAGTTAGATAAAACCGAAATTATAATCTTTGTTGGTAAATGCCAAAAACATCTTCCAAACTAACATTAAAGAATGAAAGATGAATTACATAAACAAGAGAAATTAATTTTTCTTGATCTTTCTTGTAAAAAATAATAATAAAACAAAAAATTTAAAATTCACACATCTGTATATTGATGCCTTATCACGTCGATCGATTAATTAAATATATGCAAGATTCACTGAACACGATTTCACAACAGTCTATCAAAGAGTTATGATTTAAACCCAAAGGAAAACAGTCAGAGGAAATCGATAAAATTCGTAGGTGGGCAAAAGACAACAAACGGAAGAGATATTTAAGAAATATGTACCGTTGAAATGTAGGTGCAGAATAAATTTAACACATATATACAAGCAGCAAAATCGATGCTGGAATTTGTATTTATGAATTCATATTTATGTTTTATTATTATTATAAAAAAATGTTTTAGAATTAACAGCAAAGAAAAATAACAGTGTAACTTTATTTTCGAATAATATATAGATATTTAAAGCAGAGAGTTTTTCTTATCAATCATTATTGATCTCTGTGAGATACTTATTTTTGAGTTAGGGTGTTTTGCATATTATAGTTTCGGTCAGAAGAAGGGAGGGTTGTGTTTTATTCTCTGATAATGAGAAAAATGGAGAATTATTATTTACATTATATACACCAGAAAATGTTAAAATGAATATTTTAATTAAAATTTTCCGGTAGTCAAAAGATGCTAAGTTGGCAACTATGCTTAGGTGTAATATATTTAAAAAATATTACAATCATATATGTATCATGTTTCACACTATCATCTAATTATGTTTTAAGTAGTATATCTAACATATCGAAACCAGAAAAATACAAGGTACTAAAAACCTTTATCAACATTTATTTCCCCCCCCTCCTTTTTTGTCCCCCTGAAATATTTCCGGTGTGAAACAATACGCTTTTGTTTAATTTTTCGTATGATTTGAATTTTATTTTTCCAGATTTTCAGATAACCTCTTAACACATTTTCGGTTATAACTCAATGAATACTAAAGAAAAACTATACAAACTGTATACTTTTCCGCACTGCCAGTCTCCCGGAAACTGAAATATGAATTCAGAATCGGGTGTCGCCCTTAGAAAAAAAAAAATTGTTGGCGCTCATTTTAGTATATACGGGAACCCTAATTCAAAATTTCCCGTTATTTTCGGGAATTACACTTAATTTCCCGTTGAATGATAACTATTAGATGTTCTTGCGTCAATTAATAAAGCAATAACGTCGAATGTTGCGGTTTTTTTTTTCTCCCGACTGTATTATAATATACTATTTTATCCGCCCTCCTTAACCTTTTGCCGGCCCTAACGCTCTAAAACGCTCTAAACTGAGTTGTCAAATTTACGAACTCTTTTGTTCAACTGTCACCAATAATTTTGAGGAGTGATATTTGATATACATCATAGACGAAAAAACATTCGAAGTGATTAGGCAACCGTTACATTTAAAATTTAGTGGTAGATATTGAATAAAAAAGTCCCCAAATCTGGCAACACTGACCAAAGCAGTGAAATTAAATTGGACCGGCAATGGGTTAATGCATCTCTTACTTGTTATTATCCTATTTACTGTCTATTCCCTAACAACACACTTGTCCACAGAACATCCTGAGGAGGTCCATAGGATTTCCCTTTTATCCACAGGACATCCTGAGGATGCCTTTCGGAGAAGATGTGTTGTTAGGGTTGCTTCTCCTATTCTTCCATTTCATTTACATAAATGAAGCTAAATATGTATTTGCGTCGGTTTAAGCAAACCGTTTTATCATAAGAACTTATACTGATATACTACAACCCTAAAAAATATAAAAGACTATTTTTATACATAACTAATTATCTAAGCAATGAAAGAAATTTTAAAGAAATATAAACAGGGAATTTTTGTGCGATTGAAAAATATGTTATAAAAATTTTTAAATGAATAGAATTAGTTTTGTGCAAGGGAAAAAAAAATATATATCGTTTTTGAAAAAAATAATTTTAGGCTGTTTATGATGCTAGTATGAGCATCAAGAAAATGGCAATTTATGTTTTCTCTGTCGTTTAAAATATTAACTGAACATACATTAACCTTTAGCATAATTTAAATAAATAAATATAAGTATGAAAGTAAGGTAAGATTTTTCTATGGATAGATAAAATCAAAGAGAAATAATGAATACTGAGAATTTTAAATTCATAAAGCAGAGATTTTGACATTAAAATAAAAGAATTCAACAGCAGAAAAATACTCACATTAGTGAATGTTATGAACGAAAGCAAAATATTGCAAATTTGATTTAAGAGAAAAACGCATAGGTACTCAAAATCAATTATATTTATCCTTTTTAAAAATGCAAATGATAATACTTTTTTTTTTTTGTATAGTTACTGTAAAACAATGAATTTCAGCACTGAAAAGGCACACGGAAAAATAATTAAGATAAAAAAAAAAAAAAAAAAAAAAAAAAAATCACATAAATGACGGTTAATGTTTATTTACGCCGCATGAGCAAAATGTTTTTTGATAAGAAGTCATACTGATAAATTGGAACCTTGAAAAGCATAATTGAAAAGTGTCGAAATGGAAAGTGAACAAGATGGTATTACATTGTATATCAAATTATAGTTTCACCTTATATTTTAATTGAACTCTAAAGTTAGCAGTCCATCATAAAAATTTTGTTCTTAGCACTCAATCTTTTACTGTAATCTACACCATGAAGAAGGCAGAGATTAATATGTTCATAGCTGCCAACCTAATCCGGAGGATTGTTAGTACCGCCCCTTTTTACACACAACTTAATTTTTAGAGTAATTCTTTTCAAATGTATTTATGATGAATTAAGAAGAAAAGTACTCTAAAAAAAGACTCGTGTGGAAAAAGGGACGGGTATTAACATTCCTACGGATTTGGTTGGCACTGGCAGCTATGTATATATATATTTAAAAATTCAGCTTTACTATTAGGCCGCATTCTTAGGATAAAAGGAATATTTCTTTAAGACTAAATAGTTCAGACAAACAAGAATAGTTTTTCTTTTTTCCTTTGGTAACAAAATAATATATATATATATATATATATATATTAAAAATAAAATTGAAAGAAAATGAGTGAAAGAAATTTTAAGAAATTAATATATTAAGCGTTGCTAAGGAACGCAACTTCATATTTTAAAGTGCAAATTAAATTTTTTAACATACCTTGTATGTACGGTTCTGCTTTCTTTCATGACTCTTTCGCCACTATATTTATACCACAATTTCCACCTTAACCGATCATGAAAACATACCACAGAAGATTACAATATAAATATAGTGGCGGAAGAGTCAGGAAAAAAATCGAAATTGTAATATGTATGTTTTAAACGCTTTTTGAATATTTAAATAAAAAGGTAAGTAATAGATTAATTTCCGACAGCAAAACAGCGTTGTTACCATGACTGCCTTGAATAAAATGATAAGTTCCTCATCATGCAGTTAAAAAAGGCCTCACCTCCAATTCTGTGTAGGACAGAATTTCAATTTTATAGTTATTTTACATTTGTTGCCTGGAAACTAATATAATGTGTAACCATTATAACATTAAATTTTATTTTATTTCTTCCTTTCTTACGATGATAAATTATGGTGTATATTAAAAAAAAAAAAAAAAAAATCTATAACTGTCGAATAAATTAAAAATTAAGACTACAATTAAACATTAGAGATGAGAAACGGGGAAAGATACTGCTTGGAAGTCAACTCAGAAGTCTAAGATAACCCTTTGCCCGTCCTATTTAATTTCACTCCTCTGGTCAGTGTTCTTAATTTCATAATTTTCATAAAATTCAGGAAATTTTATATTCAGTATTCACCACTAAATTTTAATTGTGACGGTTGGCTAATCACTTTGAAGGTTATTCGTTCATTATGTTTATCAAATATCACTCCTCAAAATTATTGATGGTAGATGAATAAAAGAGTCCGTAAATTTGACAACACAGTTTAGAGCAGGGTTGCCACATTTGGCCTTTTTTTTATTCAATAGTCACCAATAATTTTGAGAAGTAAAATTTGATATAGGTAATACAATATCAATCTTCGAAGTGATTAGTCAAACGTTACAAATAAAAATTATTGGTGACTGTTGAATAAAAATAAGGCCAAATTTGGCAACCCTGGTTTAGAGTTTAGGGCTGTAAAAGGGTTAATAAAGTCATGGAAGATTTTAACAATGAGAAAAATGCATTGTTTATCTATTCATTTCATTTAAAAGATCATACTTAGGATATTTATATAAAAATGTTTACTGTAAAGAGATTGTCATTCAGCAAAAGCATTTACAAAATTCGTTTTTGTTATATAAAAAACGCGAAAATATTCTAAAACGTCGCATTTCTGTCCAGTTTCCGCATCGAATAAGACTGAATTATTCAAAATAAAACTTGGAACACTGCAAATTTATTTAAGGAATAGCATTTTTATATTGAATCTTGTGGAAGTTTTTTTTTTTATTGCTTTTTCCTCGATAGTTTCAAGAGTTAAAAGCAAGAATTTATGGAATGCTTTACTTTTCGAATAATCAATACCTCATTTCGTGAGAAAACTCCAACTGAAGTATGTCAGTTCTTTATTCATACCAAATTAATATTCATGATTACTTTTATTTGCTTTCATTACTTATGCATTTTGAAGTGCATCTTAATTTGTGAGTAAATCTGAATTTTTATTCAGAGAATTCATTCAGATTGAAAGAGTTAACACGAATGGAATTATGAAAGGGAAAAAAGAGAGAGAGAGAAAATGTGGTTTTCTACTACTTAAACACACATAAAATTCGGTTTATTTTCTATTTGTATACCACATCTGACTAGATTCTAATTAATAATCCATTCCGTAGCTTGCATTGTTAGTACCCGCCCTTTTCCAACACCATTTTTTTTTTTTTTTTCTAGAGTAATATTCTCCAAATGTAATTACCATTAAGTAAGAAGAATAATATATTAAAATAGTGGTGTAAACGAATTATGCTAACTATACTATGGAGTATTAACCCGTTAGTAGTCGCTAGTTGGTCGATTTGCCGCCCATCCTTAAGTGTTGCCAGAGTTTTTTATTCGATAGCCACCAAAAATTTTTAGAAGTGGCATTTGACATACATAAAACGCGAATAAACTCGAATAAACGTCGATCACATCACTTTTTAAAATTATTGGTGACAGTTAAATAAAAAGTGCGCAATCTGTAATAGGTGGCGCTGCCTATAGCGACTACTAACGGGTTAATTAGAATGTTTGCAGGTATGGGATATATTGATAGAATTACATAAAATTATATTCTTGCTCAAGCTTAGTAAGGTTTACAAACGAACGACTTTTCAAATTTATAAATTGCCCACTTCATGAAATAAGAATTGTTTTTAAACTTTGAAGATGTAAAGAACAGGAATTGGGTTACAACAACAAATTAGAGTTCCGATTACAAAATCAGTAAAAAAAAGAAAAATAAATAGTGCTTGCGATCATTCTGTATCATTAAAAGAATGAAATAATCTGTACTGCAACTGTACCAAATGTTAAAATAGGACCTGTTTAATTTTTAGATGAAAATGTGTGACAACAGCATGTCTAATAAAAAAGTTATAAGCATTTATTCAATAACTTAAAAAAATCAGCTAGTTTTTTTATTAAAAAGTATAGAATTTTAACGAAATTTAACACTGCATTTTCAGATTTTAGAAATAACATACTGCAATGAGTATACTAATGTATTAAATACCTTATCAAATAGAACATTTTTACGAACGTGTTTTAATTGAGCATGAGGAGTCAAGGAAAAAAAGAACAGCGCTCTTTGACAAATTTCGCCGTACAATAGTTTTACAAATATGCCAGTATGCCGATGTATTATTAATAATGTCTACTTTAGAATGGTGTATTCAAATTTTGCTTAAAGGGTTATGTACGCTTTAAAACTTTTATAAACTTCCTTTTTTCAAATGACAACACCCATATTTGATACTTCTTTAGTTACTTGGTTTAAATCATCCCAGAAAATGATATAGTTCATACATTTCTCTCAAATTTTCACAGAGCTGTAAGCTGTCAAAGTCTCAGTATGCTAATAATCTATATTAATAAAATCAGACTTTTGTCTGTATATTTCTCAGAATTAAAAAATTTTGCAACATCTTCACGTTTTCCACATCGTCAAAGCCAAAAATGACTTCAGAAAATTTTCTCTTTTGTGCGTGTTTGTGTGTGTGTGTGTGTGTGTGTGTGTGTGTGTGTGTAGGGGGAGGGTGTCGTTGTGTCTGTATGTCTGTAACGCTATTTTTGTCTGGATATAACGTGAGAAAGTATGGACGGAATTCAAAGACACTTGGCAGAAGTTTAGGTTTGTACCCAACATAAAATTATATCTATTACCTTTTGCAAATTCCCTCCGTTCCATCCCTGAGGGGCAGAGCCTGATTAAGGGGGAAGCACACATTATCTCCGCTCTCACCGGAATATTTTTACAATTATTTTTTACTTCATGTCATAGAAATTCCACACTTTGACGAGGAAATATTTTTTATAAAAAATGAACGGTGTAAAACAATCCAATTTACTCACCGTTATTAGACACCAGAATTCTTTTAAAATAATTTTTAATGAGAATTTTCTGTTTATTATAGGAGGAAAGTATTTGTTAAAAAATAACGGTGTAAGTATAAATAATGTGTGCTTCCCCCTTAATCAGGCTCTGCTGAGGGGGCAGGAGGCAAAAACGTGTTTGTAAGCATAACTCGGCTCCAAATTACTTCACAATAAAGAAATTGCACATGGAGGGGCTACACTTGAGTACTAAAAAAAAAAAAAAGAATTTGCGATTTTGAAATTTTTGATTTTTACGGGGGGGGGGAATCGATTTTTCGGGAAAATTCGCAAATTCCGGATTTTTTAGTAGAACTCTACCAAAGATGGTACAAAGATGTTGAAAATAATCATGTCTTCTTTAGACTATTTCTAAAAAAAAACCCTTTTTTTTCTCACTTTCGATATTTGTGGGGCGTTACGAATCAACAAATTCGTACGAGGGGCTAATTCCCCCTTTTAGCGCTAAAATCTTCCTGTGAAATCTATGGGAGCTATGGGCACGAATTTCGGTGCGTGGAATGTTTGTATGTATCCGATATCTTTAGTAACGGGAATTTACGAAATTACCCCCTTTTAGAACAGGAGAGAAAAACATGTTTGTAAGCATAACTCGGCTCTAAATTACTTCACGGTGAAGAAATTGCACATGGGAGACAAGTCTTGAGTATAAATAACCCATTTCCTGCGTCTTTGGAATTTTCAATTTTTAAGGGGGGAGGGGGGAAAACCGATTTTTGGAGAGAAAGTTATATACCTGGTAATATTTATAATTTATTCCGAAATCAGAACTACCAACCAATTCCGGAGGATTGTACCGGAGGAGGTACCCGCCCCCTTTTCCACACCAATCTTTTTTTAGAACATTTTTCTTCTTAATTCATCGTAACTATATTTGAAGAGAACTACTCTAAAAATTAAGTGGTGTAGAAAAAATGTAACAATAAATGTTGTAACAATCCTCCGGATTAGGTTGGCAACTCTGCGAAGTACTGTTGACCCCGACGTTTTTTCACACCAGTCAGATTTTATAAATATTTTCTTCAATATGTAATTACGTTTATAAAAGAAAAAAAAATGCTCTTAAAATATACTGGTGGGAAAAAGGGACGGGGCTAATAGTACTCCGGAATAAATCATAAATGTTACCAGGTATGAAGTTCTCAAATTCCTGATTTTTGAGTTGAACTCTACCAAAAATGCTACAAAGATGTTGAAAACAGCCATGCGTCTTCTTAGGATATTTCCCAAACACCGATTTTTTTTTTTTTTTTTTTGATTTTAGAGGGGGAGGAGGCATTACGAGAGGCAAATTCGAGACCCTTCTCTTTTAGCGCTAAATTTTTCCTAGGAAATCTATTGGAACTACTGTCATGAATTTTCAGGCTTAAAGGGATTATATGTATCTGACACGTACTTTAACGGGATTTCACGATATTCCCCCTTGAGTTTTGGGGGAAAATTCATTTCCAGGCGTAACCTTGCATCAAGTTATTTCAGTGATATAAGTTTTTATGTGTAGATTGGTTATGCATACCCAACACGCACGATAAAGGGATTCTGGGAAATTTATCTTCCCCTCACTTTAAAGGCGGGGGGGGGACACGTTTTCAAGTGTAACTCTGCTCCAAATTATATCAAGAAAGCGATTTCTTGATTTACCGATTGGTTATGCGTACACAATACACACATTACAAAGAGAGTTTGCAAAATTACTTTCTCTGTAGGGTGGTAGGTGGTTCAAAAAACACGTTTTTAAGCTTACATCTGTTTCAAATTATCTTAGAAAAGCGGTTTTGGATGTTTGGGTCGGTTATACGTATCCAACACGATGTATTAAGAGATTTTGCGAAATCCCTCACCCCCTCCCTTCCCACCCTTCAACACTTTGCTTGTGGATCACTTAAAATTACGTTTTTCCTGAAAAGCGAGCACCGCCTTCAGGCATTCCTCTACAAAAATACTTTACTTAAAAAAAAAAAAAAAAAAAAACACGATTGTACGTGTTCGTGTTTAACCATAGCCTCCTAAACTAGATGCCTGTCGCGTTGCTCGTAAACTTTGCAATAGTTCAAGCGGTAGATAGCGCCACCTGGGACAGATTGCGCGAATTTTTTATTCAACATTCACCAATAATTTTTGAAAGTGGGATTTGATATACATAAAAAGCGAATAGAATCAAAGAAACATTGATTATATATATCATATATCACTTCTTAAAATTACTGGCGACAGTTAAATAAAAAAGTCACGAAATCTGTACCAGGTGGCGCTGTCTACCGCTTCAACTGTTGCCAAGTTTACGAGCAACGCGACAGGCATCTAGTTTAGGAGGCTATGGTTTAACCCTTATCCCTCGTATGTCCCTTCTGAGGGGACATTAAAAAATCGAGCCACGCCTTAAGGTGCTCCTTTGGAAATGAAATGTTATTTTTCTAAAACGTGTAACTATAGTCTACCTTTCGGTTAACGGAAAATTTTAACAGAAAGATTTATTTTATTTAATGATGAAGTAAAATAAAACAAATTATTACAATTTTTCGGTAGCCAAAAGGTAGTAAGTTGGAAACTATACGTGTGACGTTTTAAAGGAACGCCAAAAGGCGTGTCTTACTGTTCAAAATAGGAAAATATGCCGAGCGTTAAGGGTTAATACTTTATATGCTGCTGGTGTATGTACAGTCACCCAAAAAAAAAACGCCACCCCCCCACCTAATTTCGCCGTAAATTATCGTAGAAACATGCGACTGGTACCGATCAGTTTGTAATAACGTCTAGTTTATAATGTTATAGTTAGATTTTACTTAGGGGGTCGTCTACATATTAAAACTGACATCAACTTCATTTTTTTCAATGGTAACCCCCCTTTTTTATAATATTTTTGAATTCTTTGGATCAAATCATCACGGAAAATGGTATAGTTTATATATTTCGCTCGATTTTTCATAGAGTTATAAGCTGTCAAAATTTGGGGATGCTAATGTTAAATGAATGTGACAAACATTAAATCATATCTTCCGAAATAATTATGATATTTAAATTCTGTTTTTTTTATTCGTTAGAATGAAGTGACCCAAACATATTCCATGCAAATTTTTGCTAAAAAAACATTTTTTGAATTATGAAAATTTTTAATAAATTCATATTTGAAAAAATTATGAATTATGACCTATGTTAATTTTTACACGAATAGAACGGGCATCATCAAAAACATGGGTTTCCAAATTTACAGCTCGTTCCTAACATTATTTTTTGAGTTACAGTGATATTTCATTTTTTACTGCTGTTAGGGGGGCGTCACTTGTTATAATTTGTATCATCTGTGAGTCAATATTTCTATACATTTTGACGAAAAACTATTTTAATTTACCTTTATGTTATTATAATTGCTTTCTAAGGAACATTTCGATGTTTATTATACAAATTGGCTTATTTTTTATAAAATTATCGCAATGCAGGCAAGAGATTGGGAAAGAATTCCAAAAGAAATGTAGCCCCGCCTCTATATTGCGGAAACAGTATTAAAAAAACCTAGTTTGCATACTCGTATATGACACTATATGTGACGCTGGTATGCATAAATGTCAATGGCATTTACTACATTGAATGCTGAAGACAAAATTTAAACGATTTAATTGGAAGTATGTAAAATAATTTTGTTTTATAATGTAAAGTTTTAGAAAAATTCTGTAAAGGCGTGGCTTTCGTTGCAGAAGGGAGTTTACTCGATTCTGAAATGTTAAGTCTTTGTTCTTAAATATTACATAACTTTTTCTAGCTTCTCACTGCTAAAATTCTATTTTATCCCTTTTGTCTTTTGTTTTTAACTTGAATATTCTAGGATTCGTGCACCTCAATAAAGTATTATGACAGTAAAAAAACGCGGTAAGACGAGGAATATTATTTGAAAGAACAATACTTTTGTTTTTTCCTTTTTTAAAATTAATATAATTGATTTTTATTAATTTTTATCAGAATTTTTAAAACAAATTTTCTGTTTTAATCTTGTGAAATTTTCGCAATTGCTTACTCTACCGTTTATGCTATTTAAATTTTATCGCATGACGTAACATAATAAAATATAAAACTTCTATTAAATGTTTTTTTAATACTGAATAATAAAGTGGTATTTTTTTTTTTCTTTAAGTTTTAAAATCTATTATTGAAACAAAGTGCAATATTATTTATTTTCTATTATTCTAATCACGGCGTAAAACTGTCGTCACATTTATTACGGAAAAAGAATTTAAAACAAAGTAATATGTCTTATTACTTTTAAAGATATAGATTTTACACATTTATAATTAAGAATTCAAGTACAGTAGACGACTGCAGAACGGGGAATATTCGTTCTAGGCAATAGGAAACCGTTTTGTCCATATCCATGTTTATTTTCATATGAATATACACAATGATATGAATATACACTCTTTCTAGTGAAAAAAATTGTTTCATACTATTTTGTTTATATAAATATGAATATAAGGAATATTCTTAAGAAATATCGTAACACACAAATTGTGAAAGAAACGCCCACTGGAGGAGTTACAGATTTCCAAATGACGTGAAACTACATCAGCAGTTGCGAAAATATTAAATATCCTTTCTCAGATTTTAGTTTAAATCTTGTTATGTATATTTTTGTATATTATCTATTGTTGGTTTGTACGCCTAAAATTAAATGTAAAACTTTATAGTAACACTTTCATGCGAGGCTTACTGTATAAAATAAAAATATACCCAACAAGAAGTAGATAATAATTGTTAGTTAGTAGATTTTAATTGTTTTTATATATATTTTTTGTTTTTTAAATGTATTTTAACTTAAATTTTTGTCTCTTAAATAAAACAGTTTTTGCTTTTCAGAAGTAGATAATTCTTATTCTTAAATATTAAACACCTTTTTTTTTTAACTGCTATTAATATTATTATCATTATTACTACTGTTCTTTTACCTTGGTATTTAGATTTTTGTAATTCAATATTGTAGGGTTCATATCATTCCAGCTATTATTTTTCTTCGTACGAAGTGATGTATTTAACTTTCAATAATAATGTTTAATAAATTGAAACCAATAAAAATCTTTTAATTCATAAGCTAATAAAGAAAGTTCTGCGAATTTGAATCGTTTTTTATTTTATAATAAACATTCCTGAACTTTTTTTCCGGTGTGAAATTTTATAAATAATGAATATTGGGTAGTTGATCACGATTTATTTTTTCTAAATGTATAGACGGTCCCCTAACACATTTTCACGTGTAACTCTGTTTAAAATTGATTTAAAGTCTATAAATAGGTATGTTTTCCGAACTGCCTTGATCTCAGAAATCTGAATATGAGATGAAAAATAGGGGTCGTCATTGAAAAAAATGAAGTTTATACGTGTTTTAATATGTAGATGACCCCTTAAGCAAAATATAACTACACCATTAAAAACTAGACGTTATTACAGATCGATAGGTACCAGCCGCATGTTTCTACGATAATTTACGGCGAAATTGGGTGGGGGGGTGGCGTTTTTTTTTTGGGTGACTGTACATGCTAGTGACATTTACAGAATGAATTACTACCCAGGAAACCACCCCATACTGTAATCATAAAAAAATTTCAAATGGACATTAATCGAAAGAGCATATATAAATATATTTTTGACGCATAAAACAATAACCCTTGTCAGATCGTTTTCGAGTTATAAATTCTGAAAGTTCGCTAATAATCGGTGCAACCACGCCTGAATCCATAACACCACGTCTAACTGAAATAAAGAATGAAATCCAAAACAACTAGAAGTCGAAAGAGCATAGACAAACGCGTTCTTTGCTGCAATAACCGGTTGCCCATTTCAGTTTTAAGATATATTCAAACGAGATATAATGCCTAAAAATTCGCTAAAATAGAATTTAAAAATTGATAAAAGTCATGGTTCTGGCAAGTTTTCACGGAACTCCTCCCATTTCTTTCTCGTTACGACATTTTTACTCAAACTTAAATATAGATTTTTCGAGAACGAGTTTACGAGGTCTAACAGTTTATGCGTCAGAAATCACGTTAGATTATGCCCTCTCGAATGAGCATAATTTAATTGATTTATAATATTACACTATTGGCATGGTTTTCTGGTAAGAATAAAATTTGAATAATTTAATCATGAATACGTAAAAGCATTTTAATAAATAACATAACATTTTAGAGGAGTTATTTACTGTTCAAAATAAGAAAATACCCCAACGACAATGTTAAGAGAGGGTGGGGGGTGGGTGGGGCAAAAAAACTTTTTCAAACATAACTCTGCTCCAAATTATCTCCGGAAGGCGATATTTTGATATGTCGGCTGGTTGTGTGTATGCAACACGCACTATAAAGGGATTTTGCGAAGTTACCAGTCCTCTCTTGGGGCAGGCGGGGCAAAAAACACTGTTTCAAACTACTTTAAAATGGCGTGGTGGTAGGTGTTGATTAAGTGTGTGCAGAGCCTGATTAAGGGGGAAGCACACATTATTCATACTTACACCGTTATTTTTTAACAAATACTTTCCTCCTATAATAAACAGAAAATTCTTATTAAAAATTATTTTAAAAGAATTCTGGTGTCTAATAACGGTGAGTAAATTGGATTGTTTTACACCGTTCATTTTTTATAAAAAATATTTCCTCATCAAAGCGTGGAATTTCTATGACATAAAGTAAAAAATAATTGTAAAAATATTCCGGTGACAGCGGAGATAATGTGTGCTTCCCCCTTAATCAGGCTCTGAGTGTGTGGGTGTTGGTGTGTTTTGGTTAAGTGTGTGGGCGTGTTGGTTTTGATTAAATGTACGCAATATGCACTTTGGTGGGATTTTGCGAAACTTCTAACTTAGCCGCAGAAGAGGGGGAGTAACTTGCGGGTAAGTCGGACCCGGACTCCTCATGTTGCAAGCGGGTAAACTACTACCGAACGGGACGGAAACCTTTAGGTTTCAACTGATTTCGGTGATTTATTTATTTATTTGTTTTTAATTTTTGATTTCTTGAGATTTTATTAATAATGATATGGAATTTTGATAACTCATTGAAATATAGTGACCAAGGAAGCGGGCAACGCCTGCTAGTGTTAAATAATTGTGACAGATTTTAATTCATACCTCCCCTAAAACTTTATTAAATTAAATTTTCTTTTTTTATGCGATAGAATGAAATAACCCAAACATATCCCATGCATACTTCCGATCAAAAAGTTTACTTTTAATTATGAAAAGTATTAATAAATTCATATTCCAAAAAATTATGAATTATGACCCATATTATTTTTGCATGAATAGAATAAGCATAATCAAATGGACAAGTTTTTAAATTTATAACTTATGCCTATCATTAATTGGTGTTGATCTAATAAAACTACAAGGCTTTAAAACCATACATAGATGTTTATTCGATTCTCCTAAAAAATGCCCGGAAACCGAAAAAGGCAAAGAAGATTCGATCTATTCGTTACGTGTTAAAATAAGAATAAGTTAACTCTCTCTCTCTTCCTCTTTTAAATATTAAATAACTTTTCCCAGATTTTGCGGTTAATTTTTTGTTTTAATATTGTTATTCATATTTTTTTTTATTTGAATATTGTGCGTTTCGGATACCGTATGCTTCAAGTTAAATGCAATGTTTCAAACGAATTAGGGTGTGGCTTAGGCTTCAAAATAGACATGTATCCAACGACAATAGATTAGCTCTTTTTAACACTTTCCAACAAGGTTGAAAAGTGTTAATGGCTTCGGTTTGTCTGTCTGTCCGCTATTTAACTCATGTAAATAGTCACAGAGTTTCTTGAAACTGATATATGTTTACTATCGGATGTTCCCTAGTGAAAATGGTGTGAATACCTTTACTAGTTTGTGTACAGGGCCACCCGAAAATATTCCAAAGCATTGTGTTCTATGAGAAGTATTTCTATAAACCATATTTTAATGCCGTTACTTCACACAAATCTTAATGAAATTGAAATATGTTATTCAATTCTATTATCGGATGTTCCTCATTGAAATGGAGCGAATACCATCTCTGGTTTGTATACAGGGACACCTGAAAGTATTCCAAATCATTGCGTTCTATGAGAGGTATTTCCATAAACCAAATTTTAAGAACTTTACTTTGCACAAATCTTAATAAAATTAAAATATAATATTTATATGCACAAAAGAATGCTTTCCATAGAATACAGTACGATTAGCATTAGATTTACAGGGCCACACAAAAATATTCAATTACATTAATGTATATTATTGGAAATTTGCTGGAATAGCATTTTCGTTTATATTTATCGTTTTCATCACTTTCTAAATGTTTTTAACACTTTCCAACAAGATTGGAATGTGTTAATGACTTCAGTTTGTCTGTCTGTCCGCGTCATAACTCCTGTCTGTCTCTCTGTCTGTTTTACCGCGCTCTAATTCCCGTAAATATTCATGGAATTTCTGGAAACTGATATATGATATTCAAGTTTACTAACAGATGTCCCTGTTGAAAATGGAGTGAATACCTCTATTGACTTGTGTACAGGGACACCCAAAAGTATTCCAAAGCATTGTGTTCTATGACAGGTATTTTTATGAACTACATTTTAATTCCTTTATTTTACACAAATTTCAATGAAATTGAAATATGTTTTTAAGTTCACTATCGGATGTTTACTGTAGAAAATGGAGTAAATACTACCACTGGTTTGTGTACAGGGACACCCGAAAGTATTCCAAAGCATTCGTTCTATGAGAGATATTTCTATAAACCAAATTTCAATAACTTTACTTTGAATAAATCTTAATAAAATTGAAATATGTTATTTATATGCACAAAAGAATGCTTTCTACAGAATGTAGTATAATTAGCATTATATTTACAGGACCACGCAAAAATATTGAGTTACATTGAGGGCTTTTTTTGGAAATTTGCTGGAATTGCATTTTCGTTTACATTAAGCGATTTAACCCTTTTAACATTTTTTAAGTGTGAGTATCATTTCAGTTTGTGTGTTTATCTGTCCGACTGTCCATCTGTCCGCCCCCAGCATCCGTAAGTATTTTTGGAAATTTTAAAAAAATTATATATGTTATTAAAATTTACTAAAGAATGTTCCCTATTTTAAATGGTATTAATAGGTCCTTTGCAACTGTTTTGTGTACAGGGACAACCCAAAAAATGCCAATGCATTGCATTTTAGGACAGGCATTTTTATAAATTACATTTAAAGAACTTTCTATTGTAAAAATCATAACGAAATTGACATTTATTATTGATATGCTAAAATAATATTTTGTATAGAATATGATTATGTTAATGAAATTTTATTTTTCCGACTGAGTGAAAATAATGCCTGGACCGGGAGTCGAACCCCGGATCTTTGACTTACAAGGTCAAGGCTCTACCAATTGAGCTATCCAGGCCGACAACCTGGTCAGCATTACTCACTCAGACAACCTTTAGGCAGAAATATCAGGTCTATTATTTAGATAGCTCGACAGAAATAAGCCGTAGGTAAAGGAAAACACCATTAAACAATGGGAGAAAGAAATACAATTTTTTTTTTATTAAAATCACAATCAAGTGATTGGAAGAAAATCATATTTAATGAAATTTTATTTTTATTTTTGAAAAATAAATTTTCATTAAATATGATTTTCTTCCAATCAGTTGATTGTGATTTTACTAAAAGAAAAAAAAATTGTATATGATTATGTTAACCTTCAGATTTACAGGGCTACACTAAAATATTCAGATACCTTAAGGGCTGCAATTAGAATAAAAGAGCTACATTTTCTTTTGTATTAAGCATTTTTAACACTTTCTAGCAATGTTTAAGAATGATTAGGAATTCAGTTAGTCTATCTGTATGCCTTTCAGAACTACTATCTATCCGTTGTGTGATTATATAGGCAAAGAACATTGAAAGTTATACGATACAACAATTACGTACATTTTGAAAGTGTTAATAATCAATGCGTACAGCATGATTTTTCGTTCTTGTTTTTTGTCTTTTAAAATATTAAATATTTTCCCCCAGCTTTTCTTCTGCAATTGTTTTGATTTAATATTGTTTATTGTTACCCTTGTTTTTGTATTTGAATCTCTACGGTTCATACACCTCAAGTTCAATGTAATGTTTTAGTTTAGAAATTCGTTAAGGCGGGACTTATTGTTAAAAATAGAAATATAGCCAAAGACAATTTTCTATTGGAATAAAAATAGGGGGTTTGGTGTTTAAAAGTTTCTTAGAGTACAAAATCTATTATCGGAAGAAAAGGTGCAATAATATTATAAATCCACTTAGAGCTGAATAATCACGGAGTAACAATCACTTTTCTTTTGAAAAAGTTCTTGAAAATAAAGCATACCTGCCAACATGCTAATTAATATTCCATAGTATTGCTAGCCCCACCTATTTTTTTACACCAGTAATTTTTGACAGTAATATTCGCTAAATGTAATAACGATTAGATAAGAAGAAAAATTCTCTCCAAAATTACTGGTGTGAAAAAAAAATGGTGTTGCTAACAACACTACGGAATATTGATTAGGATGTTAGCAGGCATGATTAAAGTAACGTGTGTGTAAAGATTTGCGTAATTATCTTACACCTTGCACACATAGGATCTAAAATAATTTTTTAAGTAAGCATAGATTCTATTTCTCTATCAGCATTTAACTTTACATGTCAGACTTCAGCAAAATCAGCATTTAATTTTACAAGTTACGTGCTTATAAATTTAGTTTTTTTTTATATCTAAAATTTTCATACTTTTTTCTGGTTATTATATGAATGAACATAATCCTTTTTTGTGTAAGATTTTAATGTAGTTTTTCTAAATTTATGGAGCAACCTGTAATACATTTTCGCATATAACTTTATCAAGAATTAAATAAAACTATACATAAAATATTCCTTTAATGAACTGCCTTGATCTCAGAAATTTTAATATGGAGTCAAAAATAGGTGTCACTATTGGAAAAAGTTAGGTTGGTGCAAGTTTTAATACATAGACGAGCCTCTAAGCAAAAGTTAACCATAGCATTAATACAGTGGTGGACATAATTATAAGACACCTGTCTAATTTGACAAATAGTGAAAGAAAAGATTCAGAGCTTAAAAATGTTTTATTAAATGCGTCAAAAACATAAATTTATTCTGTTATCACACGTAATTGTTTTACAGAAATGATATATTTATAGAGTTTAATAATAATAATTTAAAAAAAAAAAAAAAAAAAAAAATTAAAAATACCATGGACAAAATTATAAGACACCCTAACATTTTAATTAAAACACCTGCTTTTTTTCGAAAATAATGTGCAATATGCAAATTTTCTGCACACTGTTATGACGTCAGCAGTTAACTAAAGCAGACGATAACCGATTTCACGCATTTACAAACATGCCACGAGGTACAGAATTAAAAGAAAGTAAAATTCGCGAAATTTGGAGATTAAATGAAACTGGTGCTTCAATTAATAATATTTCAAAAGTTATTAAACGCTCTAGATGTGCAATTAGAAACGTTTTGAAAAGAGGAATTAATGGATCGGTGATTAAAAGATCTGGACGTACTCCTTGCTTATCCTCGAGAGACAGACGCCATGTGCTTTGAAACTGATTTGTTCAAGGAGAACCATTCGCAAGGTGTTGCATAATGTTTCCTATGTGAAATATAAAAAAATTGAAGAAAAAACCACCGCTTCTAAGCCGGCACAAAATGGAGCGTCAAAACTTTGCTAAACAAACTATGGCCTGGACCTCTAAATGGTACTCTGTGTTATTTTCTGATGAAAAAATGTTTAACCTGGATGTTCCTGACGGGTTTCAATATTATTGGCATGATTTACGGAAGTCTCCTCATTTGCTAATGAGCCGCCAAATGGGTGGAGGCTCAGTAATGGTTTGGGCTGGTTTTTCGGCTCAAGGGAAAACGGATATTGTTTTTGTGCTTTCAAGAATGAATTCCGAAAAGTATAAGAATCTTCTTAAAGATCAACTAGCCATATACGGTGAACTTATTTGTGGCGAAAACTACACTTTCCAGCACGATAACGCGCCGATTCATGCATCACACGAAACAAAAAAGTGGCTTTCAGAGCAAAGTATCAATGTTCTCCCGTGGCCTTCTCGCTTCCCGGAATTAAATCCCATCGAAAACTTGTGGAGGATCTTAGCTCGTGCGGTTTACCGAAATGTGAGGCAGTTTATATGTGTCGAAGACCTAAAGAATGCTATAAAATGTACTTGGGAAGAACTGTGTTGCGATATTTTGTTAGAATTGATAGATTCGATGCCGAATCGCATCTTTCATGTTATAAAAAACAATGGCGGCTCCACCAAATATTGAATAACCATGTTAGAGGATTTTCTTTTAGACCATTAGTGCCTGCTAATTATGTTGACCACTGTATTTGGAAAAAACGGTTGGTGTCTTATAATTTTGTCCATTATGTTTTTAAGTTTTTTCGTTAAATTGTATGAAAATATCATTATTATAAAATAATTATATATGATAACAGAATAAATTTATGTTTTTGACGTATTTGATAAAACATTTTTAAGCTCTGAATCTTACCTTTCACTATTTGTCAAATTAGATAGGTGTCTTATAATTATGTCCACCACTGTAACTAGATGTTATTACCAATTGTATTTACACGATGATTTACGGCTAAATCAATCGGGGGTGGCGTCCTCCCCTCCATAATTTGGTAGCCAAATAAATAAGCCATCCCATACTAAAAGCTTTGTGAAATATCATGAGAAACTGAGAAATATACATACAAAATATAAAGGCTCGCAGACCACAACTCTGTCTTTCAGGCAGAAATATTTGCCATCAAGAAGACTCTAGAGTGGGTAGAAGTAAATTCTTCCTACCTCAACCAAATCATCATCTATAGCGATAGCCTTTCGAGTCTGCTGGCCATAGCTAGTCACAAGAGCAGACACTCTCAAATTCTGGAAATTAAATTGAAACTTTCAAAATTCAAAATTAAAATCTCCCTGGCACACGTCTCTGCCCATAGGGAAGTTGTCGACAATGAACTAGCAGTTAATATCGCCAAATCAGCAACGGAATCATCCGTTATTGATTTTCCTCCCCCGCACCCCCATCCTACATAAATCACCAACTATCTCAAACTCTAATGAACGAATGGCAAGAACTATGGAGTGTCTCCACGAATGGAAGGCACACGTTTGAACTAATCCCCACTGCTACAGTAAACGACTGGGTTCTCTCCCCTGAAATTACCGCTTTCCTATCGGGTCATGGACTCTTTCCTAAATATTTGCACAAATTTCATCGTCGATGATCTCCCTATGCCCCTATGCCCATGTGGTGAGGAGGATACCGCACCTCACTACTATTACAACTGTCAGTTAACTGTCGGCTATCACTTAAGAAAACCTTTACCACGTCCAACCACCAAATACCGCAGACTAAATAAATTTAACCTTCCCCTAATTTCTTCACTGCTTTTCCCACTTGGCTGTAACTGGTTCTGTCAGCAAGTAAAGTTACTTATAAGCTGCAGCTAAAGATCAACGTGTTATACACCAGTGCAAGAATAGTGTTCTTCTCCTTCTGACCATCAACAGTTGTCTTCAGTCTCTGCATATTTCAACTCTTCACAAACCAGGACTGTGACGATGTATTCTGTCAGCTAATATCATTTTCCAAATGCTTTTGATGAAAACGTTGTAAATAGAAAAGACTTTGTAAATAGCATAACACTGTGTAATTAACTTTAAGAACACTTAAACAGAAAAAATCTGTGTCTTTGTAATTAACTGCTGCCATCTGTCGCGTGGGATTCAATTTCAGGCAGCAATTATAAATTTTTTTTTCTTGTTTATGCAATAAACAACGGGTAGGCTTAACCTCTACAGACGAGCTCTTTCAGAATTTCACATTTTCATGTGACATTTGTCGTCAGAGCCCCTCTTTGGAGGTTAAAATCGCTCAAAAGTGCTGCATAGTGGTGAGCGGCCTTCTTCCGTCTATGAATCTTTGAATCAGTGCGTGCAGAGAGGGCTTCAGCATACTTTCTTGGTTCAAGTGTTTTTGATGGTAGACCCATCAATGTATATAGAAAAGCATACCTGCTAATATTTATAATTTATTCCGGAGTAATGTTAGCTCCGCCCTTTTTTCACACCAGTATGATTTTGCAGAAATCTCCAATATGTAATTACAATGAAATAAGAAGAAAAATGCTTTTAAAATATACTGGTGTGAAAAAAGGGCGGAACTAACAGTACTCCAGAATAAATTATAAATGTTACCAGGTATGGAAAAGATTAATTATATAAGGTGGGGCAAAGGGGCCAATTTTCTTCTTGCGAGCAAAGGAAAAGGCTTCAGTCCTGGACTGAATTTCAAAAATTAATTGTAAAATATATGTACAAAACTCTTTTTTCTCCTTACTTACAATTAAGTATGTCAAAAAAATGTTTCATTCTTAGGAAAACGTCATCTACGCACAAATAAAAATGAATATTTTAGATAATAGAAAATTGCGAGAAACGCACATATTCTTTTTTTTTTACATGCATACAGAAAGGGCTTCAATCCAGAATCTTAAAAATTTTCGGTGTGTCCTAAATATCTTAATGAAATGTTTCAATCTTTGAAATACACCATCCACGTGCGAATAAAGAAGAATATTGAAGATTATTTCTTAAAAGATAATAGAAAATCGAGTGAAATTCACGTCTTTGCTGCATGTGTACAAAAAGGGCTTCATAGTCCAGTGTCTTAATTTCTGCATGGCCTAAATTTTGTACAACAAAATTAAAGACCCTAGAAAACATTCTCATTCACTAGAACATAAATGTAATTTTTTTCAGATTTTTGTATTTACAGAAAAGATGATAAATAGTTTTATCAGTTTCTTCAAAAAGTGGTTTTAAGGACTGAAGCCTTTGCTGCATGCAGTGATTCATTTAATCGAATTTTGAATTACTTTCATCTTTTTATTATCGAATTTTGAATTTATTCGATTTCTATCAAGGGATATTGGCAAATTGCTATTTGCATTGTAAGACAATGTATAATTACACTAATAAATTAAACAATTGGTAATTTTTCTTTAAAAATTAATTATTTAATTTATTATAAATTTATTTATTTAACGTTTTTACTTAATTAATCGTGCAAGCATACTACATACCTGGTAACATTTATAATTTATTTCGGAGCACTGTTAGCTCCGCCCTTTTTTCACACCAGTATATTTTAAAAGCATGTTTCTTCTTATTTCATCGTAATTACATATTGGAGAAAATTTCTGTAAAATCATACTGGTGTGAAAAAAGGGCGGGGTTAACAGTACTCCTGAATAAATTATAAATGTTATCAGGTATGATACTATCAAAAATTTTATAAGATAAAAATACTGGTAAACGAATCAGGGGAAAAATGGGGCCTGTCAGCACCCTGTATAATATTGCATCTAATTTTAATTCTCAACTGCAAAAACTCATCCCAGAAATTTTTTTTGCACAATTTCACTTTAATATAATAGAAGGGGAAAACTCCATTCCTTTCTTCTGTTATAGGCTTGTTCGTAAGTTCTCGTGGTAAAATTTCATTGATCCTAAAAAGAATAAAAATCGCGCATTTTTTTTTTTTAAATACTGTATTGTATAAAAAAAAAATTATTTAGATATGCATGATTTATTTGTCTTCATTTATGAATATGTATAAGCAGTGAAATCATTCATATACCTTTATATATTTAAGTGTAAATATCTATCACCACATAATGAAAATAGCAATTCGCGAAAATAACACCCCTTTAATAAAAAATCAATTTAATTTAATAACTGAAAAACACTTTAGTATTTTGCATATTTTTTTTCTGAATTTTCATGATATTTGACAGCGTCTTATGAGACAGCTTGTTTAGACAGCTTGTTGAGACACTGAAATATTAATATAGAGGGAAGATTTCGCTCCGGAAATTGGCGCTCTAGTTAAGACAAAGCATACAATTGCAGAAAAATTTAATAAGGGGAAAAAAATTATGAAAATCACATAAACATGTAAGTAGATACATAGACATAGGTGTCAACTCTCTCATTTTTCACGGGAGACTTAATATCGGAAGTTTTTTAT
Source organism: Salticus scenicus (assembly GCA_963930645.1). Taxonomy (NCBI): domain Eukaryota; kingdom Metazoa; phylum Arthropoda; class Arachnida; order Araneae; family Salticidae; genus Salticus; species Salticus scenicus. The sequence continues at coordinate 123,304,155 of OZ005651.1, read as the reverse complement.
AATTACTTTCAGCTTATTTATTCGTCGATAACAGACGTGATCTATTCCTTTTCAAAAATAGTGGTGATAAATCAGATTAAAAAATCAGAAAGGTTGGCAGCTATGCGTATATTTCTATGCTTTCAAATATATTTAATTTGCTTAGGATTCAATTATTTGACTAGTTCTATGCAATTAAATATGAGAAGTGTTTTACATGTGCAATAACTTTCATTTCAGTTTTAACTAAAATCGAATGAAGTAAACTATTCTTTTCCTTTTAATTTTCCTTTTTAGTTTTAAAATAATAGATAGGTTATTTATAATCTATGTTATGATAGGTTAAAATTTTACTTAATTAGTAGTTTACTTTTCTTCAAACTTTATGCAAACAAAGTCACGAGTAACCATTAGTCATAGCTGCCAACCGTTACGATTTTTTGACATTGGTATTTTTTTTAATAGAATTTTTCTCTTTATTTATTCATAGAAAACTGCTACAAAATTTTATACAAATTTTCTATAAAAAGATACTGGTGTTAAAAAATCGTAACGGTTGACAACTATGTCGTTAATTATAGATAAATAATATATATATATATATATAATTTATATATATTATTATTTATATTTATATTTATTACATATATATAAACACAACATCAAAGGAAATAATAAACTAGCAGACAGATGTTTCGGTAGTATTTTGCATAAAAGAAACGAAACGAAAGTGCTCCACGTTTCTTTTATAAGCTGATGATGGTACGTTAAATGCTACCGAAACAGCTGTCTGGTAGTTTACTATTTCCTTTAGTGTTCAAGACATTGTTTATTATTCCTGTGTTTATTTATCTAAACGCCAAGTCTTCTATTAATATATATATTATTTCATTGTTCCAAATATGACACATTTTGAAAAACACTATTTTTATAGAAAAATGTTTGCTTTATTTAAAGGCTGTCATTTTTCAATTAAAAAAGACAAAGAAACTATTTTAAAATAAAGACTATCTATGTAATTTTCGAGCTACCAATATTAAATAATGAGTTCATGTATTTTATATTAGTCTGATAATTTCTATTTTTGATAATATTAATTTATAATTAATCGAAATTAAAAATTATACTTAGATAATTAATGTTTAAATAAACTGGTTTATTATAAAAAAAAAACTTTTTTTTTTTTTTTTTTTTTTTTTTTTTTGAGTGATAAACCTTTTTTTAACGTATTTCTGAGCATTAACATTAAAGCAGGCTATCAATATTAAGTATAAACAGATATATATATATATATATAATTGCTATTTATTATCCTAAAATACGTTACCTCTTATTTTATCATTGTTTGAGAGTAATCTTTGAGAATGGTGGCAAAAATCGAGATGAGATTAGAATCAGCTGCAGCAAATTTCAAATTCGTATTCTTTTTTTGTCTAGTCTTCACTCTGTTGAACCAGCTCTCTGTTAAGAATAGGAAAAAAAAATCATTAAGTATTTGGTAACTCATTCAATTATTTTTTATAGCATGCAAAATTCTGTAATTATTCATTCATATAGACAAAGCTTACATTCATTGGATCAAAAATGTTTCCACTCTTTTTCCGACACATTTTGAACATTTTGCTTTTTTTAGGCCCGAATTAAAAATAATGTTCAAGAGGGACACGTAATGGGATAGTCATTGTATTCTTATTCGTGTGTTAACATTCATACGAATTATTTAAAACAGGAAGTGCACTAGTGGACAAAACCTAAGGACAGATGACAATAGCTAAGATATCTAGAGGCCTTTTTCGTATATCTAAACAAATACTTCATGTATTCTCGTGTATGTTTAGCGGTATAAAGAATATGTTATTCCACATATATTCCAGTGAAAGTTTTACCCCGAAGGCTAAAAGAGGATCAGTCACAAATTAACCAAAAATTTATAATCTTTCGGATCACCCTGTAAAAAATAATGCTTGAAATGAGTTTTAGCTATAGTATATGATAATGAGACTTCTTTTAATTACAGTTACAAATTTATATAAGAATTACACTTATAATATTAACGGAGATGTAATAAGTGTTTCCTTAATAATGTCGATAATTTTTCGTACGTTTCTTGTTTATAACATGGAGAGTTTTAAAACCAAAGCAATATCACTTGTAGGAAACTTCACACACTAGATTAGACATAATATACTGCAATAAGAATATACAAACATCAAACATCTGATGAAATATGAGTATTTTTACTAAATAACTTCTAAGTTCGAATGCGCAAGCGCTAGGAAATTTTTTTTTGCATAATTTATTAAACAAATGCATAGACTAGCTCTAAAAAATTCAATAAGCAAATATCATTAAAACTCAGAAAAATATCATCAATAGAAAAGTTTATTTTCAAGTACTTTCAAAAACATGCAAAACGGTAGGGGTTTTATCAACATTTTCAATTTGAATCGTTGCATAGTCTTGGATATAAGTGAAGCCAGACATTGCAATTTCTCAAAAAATGGTGAAAAAGTCTGAAAATCATTTCTTTTTCGAAAAGATATATTTTATATGTAATATTTAGTATCTCAAGTATAGTCAACAATATTGTCTATTTCATTTTATTCTAATATTGCAATTACTGTACATTTTTGTAAGTTTATTATTTTAAATAATACTAGTTTAATATTTTGTAGTTATCATTATAGCATTCTAAAGATTATGTAAGCAATATGCTTCAGTAAAAATAAGAGTTTTCAAATATTATTTTACTTTTTGACAAAATGCATAGTGTGTTGCACTTTTTAGAAAATACTTGAAAATAAACTTTTAATAAATGACATCATTTTGAGTTTTAACGATATTTTCTTGGGATTTTTTTAGGCGTTAGTCTATACGTTTGGCCATACTTGCCAACATGCTAATTAATATTCTGTAGTCGTGTTTGCCCCGCCTTCTTTTCCACACCAGTATCTTTTTAGAGTGTTTTTCTTCTTATTTAATCGTAATTGCATTTGAAGAATATTACTCTAAAAATTTACTGTTGTGAAAAAAAGGGCGGGACTAACAACACTACGGAATATTAATTAGGATGTTGGCAAGTATGCGTTTCGCTAATAAATTATGCAAAAGAAATTTTGCTAGCGCTTGCGCATGCGCATTAAAAAATTATTTAGTTAAAATGCTCATATCATGATCATCACATATTTGATATTTTTTACATTCTAATTGTGGTATGTTGTGTCTTATCTAATATGTCAAGTTCTCTAAACGTGGCATTGCTTTGGTTTTAAAACCTTGCATGTTATAAACAAAAAAAAGTACGTAAAATTGTCATCGTCATTAAAGAAACCTTTATATCTCCGTAAAAATAACTGAAATTCTCTATTGGTACCTATATTAAAAGAAGGCTTTTAATGATATACTGTTGCTACAAATCATTTCAAGCATTATTTTTTACAAGGTGATCCCAAACATTAAATTGGGACCATTACCATATTAACTTGACCATATTAACGTGACCATTACCATATTAACTTTTTAAGGAGCTGATGCCTTCTGGTGTTTTTTAACACTTACCGTCTTGTACAAGTATTATCGACTGCTCATGTGTAGCCTAATTTTTTGGTTATTTGTAACTCCGCCTCCTTCGTAAAATTAAAAAACTTGTACGTTCCATAATTTCACAAAATCATGCCCAATATTCGTAATTATACAAACAGTGTTTTAAATACATCGATTAGAAACACAAATATTACTATATATATCATTATCTGTAATCATTTGTACGAGAAAAAGGTTGTTAAAAATTCAAAATATAAAAGCCACGCCCACATTTGTGAAAAAATGCCCCCAAACACCCGGTTATTAAAGAGTTAATAAAACATTTGCGGACATGGATTCCTATGTATTGGGTTGGCAACTAATTTCCCGCCGTTTTTTTTAATTGGAAAAATCTGTATGACCTTAAATACTTTTGGCACGATGTTGTACATCATTCAAAAGATAATATATTGTTCTACCTAAATATATGTTTCGTTGTTACTAAGATACATTTCCTTGTCATTTACAGATCATTAACATGGAATGTCAAGTTGAGAAGAATGAGCATTTACGATACCTCTTTCTTTTTGCCTTTAATCAAGGTTTTAAGGCCGCAGAAGCTGCTCGCAACATTTGTGCTGTGTATGGAGTGGGTGCTATAGCTGAAAAAACCGCCCGTGATTGGCATGCATAGTTCAAAAAAGGAAATTTTGACATCGTTCTGGCCGTCCAGTTGAGTTCGATAAAGAGCAATTGAACCACCTTTTGCATAAAAATCCGCGTCAAACAACAAGGGAACTGGCAGAGACAATGGATTGCTCCCACACTACTATAGAGAAGCATCTTCACTCGATGGGCAAAGTTCAGAAGTGTGGAACGGCGGGAACTTAGTTGCCAACCCAATAGTTCTGAATCTTTATGATGTGCACTATCTTCTCTTAAAGTTTATCGCTGTAATTTTGGGGCTCCCTGTATATATGTATATATACTGAATAGGAGGTTAAAATTTAAGAAAAAAAATCGCATAAAAAAAACCTCTTATGTTATTGAGTTCACATCGTTGTTTATAACGCGATAAGCAACGATCAAACAGTGTTGCCAGATTTTGCTAATTTTTTATTCAATTTTCACCAGTAATTTTGAGACGTGATATTTTGTACACCTAATAGACAGTGTTGCCAGATCTGGTGGATTTTTTATTCAATAATCACCAATAATCTTGAGAAGTGATATTTGACATACATTATAGACTATCGATTCTCAAAGTGATTAAGCAAAAGTTACAATAACAATTTATTGGTAATTATTGAATAAAAAATCCGCCAGATAGGGCAACACTGTTGATAGACAATTAAGCTTGGAAGTGATTAGGCAACCGTTACTTTTAAAATTTAGTGGTGGATATTAAATAAAAAAGTCTCAAGATCTAGCTAAACTGCGATCAAAATCAAGAGATTATATATATATTTGGGGGGAGGGGGGGGGGGGTAAGGAGAGGAGTGAGTCAGCCATGATGATTTTAGTATTGCCTGAAAATTGATATTTTAAACGTAGATTGACAAAAAAGGCTTAAAAGTAGCCATAAAAAATATGTAAAGTGACTTTTGTGTTTTTTAGCAAAGTATTGTACAAAAGAAAGTATATTATTTTTCAAATAAATGTTTAATGAAGCATTTTTTTAATATTAATTTTTTTATTAAGTCCTATCTCATTATCGATTAATTACCAATGAGGAATATTTGCATTATCTTACATTTTTACACGTTAATTTGAAACATGCAATCCAATTATGGGGTTGCTTTTTTTTTCCCAATGGTATATTAATTTACAATATGAAAATAGATATGCTTGTTTTAAAATGTTTCACACGTATTTCAGTAAAAAACCTTCTTCAATTTTGTTTTACTTCTATCAACAAAGACCAAAGTTAGCCGGAAAGGGTAGACATATAAATAATTTATTATATAGCTATTATTGATGCTATTAATTTATGTCTATAACATTTAGAGAATTGATTTTGTTTTTGAGTTATCGCTATTAGAACGGTCTCTTACGTTTTAAAGTAGATTCTGAGCCACTGTGAACATTCCTGTACCGGTAGTCGAACCCGGCATCTGAAGCCCAGAGTACTAAGCATTTTTCGGGAAGATGGGCGACATTTGGAGGTATCTTCGCTATATTATGGCAAATTAAACATGAGATTTACAAATATATAGATTTACCACTGATCGATTTTTGCTTGTAACTCTATGAAGATTTGATATAAGGAATATCTTTTTCCGAATCACCTTGATCTCAGAAATTCGAACATGTAATAAAAAGTTACAATTCGGAAAAAAAAAAAAATAGAAGTTTGTGCAAGTTTTAATATGTAGAAGGAAGTTATTATTATTTTATGACTGTACATATGCGTATGTGCATACGTGTTTGTGAGTATATAATTCATGTATGTATACGCATTTTTCGGGGAAGAGCAGGGAGAAAATTCGGAGCGGAATACATTAATTTAAATTATTTTCATTCATAAATTAACAATAGAATCGTTAAAAATGTATAACTATATATTAAAACTATAATAAAAAGAATGAATAATGGATCTAATAATATTTCATTACAACAGTTCTTTAGCTACCATAATCGTTGAAAAGTATTTTCCCTTCGAAAAGTCAGAACGTATTTATTAATTTTTGATCCGTTAACCAAAGCTGTCAAACTTTAAATATCGTTAGTTTCCTCGCGGGCCGCAAGAAAGTACGCGGTAGGCCGCGGGTTGGCCACCCCTGTTTTAGGTGATACACAGGCTTGCCAGATTTGGCCTTTTTTTTATTCAATAGTCACCAATAATTTTTATTAGTAACGTTTGACTAATCACTTTGAAGATTGATATTCTATTATGTATATCAAATGCCACTTCTCAAAATTATTGGTGACTATTGAATAAAAAAAAATGCCACATATGGAACGCTGGTGATACATAATGTTGGAGTAGGGAAAAATATTACAGTTATAAATGTTTTATAGAACAAAAGTAATTCTAGGCAACTTTATCATATTTTTCTATAAGATATACATCAACTGCTTGTGGTGTGCAGTGTATAAATTTTTTCTTTCTTTTTTTTTTTTTTTTCTTTTGACAAAAAAAAAAAAAAAAAAAAAAAAAAAAAAAAATTAAAACTGTTTTTTTCTTTCAAAACACGCGTAGTTTATGTCTAGATAACTTTCGCTTTTTAAATCACGGGTAAAGCACGTAAAATAATTCTCTGAAACATTTGTAGTACACAGACAAATATATTACTTAATTTAAGACACATTTTATCAAAATATTTCAATTAAGTGACTTTATATATATATATATATACAGTCGGTAACAAAAGTCTCCGAACACTAGCAAAAATTCCTATGTGAAAAAAGTACACTTAATGCAGTTTTGTTAAATAAATCCTTGTCGAATCCTGTTCTTAGTCAGTCTAACAACAGGATTCGGCAAGGATTTATTTAACAAAACTGCATTAAGTGTACTTTTTTCACATAGGAATTTTTGCTAGTGTTCGGAGACTTTTGTTACCGACTGTATCTATCTATCTATCTATCTATCTATATATATATATATATAACCGAATTACTTTTTTAAAAAAAAGAGAAAATTTTGTTTCTTTACGTGGTCCTCCAGTCGTAAAGCTGTCAAAATTGATGATATAAGTAAGGAATTATTTATCACATTTGAACTTCAGTTGAGGAACCCGCTTTCATTTTGCCATATTTTATTTTTTTTATTAAATTTCGGAGTAAAATAATGTATTCTTCGACCACATTTCATGAAACCATCTGCGCAAGTGCTAACTCAACGAGTCCAGTTCTAAAATAGGGGTGACAGTCATCTGACACAGAAAAAATGAGCAATAACAGAACGCAGAATTATTGGATGTTTTCGGTCAAGCTGGCGTTCTCAGTGCTAGTTTTAGGATATGTAACCGCACTGTACCTTTGAGAGAATCGAATATTTTTCTATAAGATATACATAAACTGATTGTGGTGTGCAGTATATAACTTTTTTCTTTTTTTTTCTTTTGACAATTTTTAGAAAATTTTTCATTGTTTTATCAAAGCATGCGTTGTTAGATTACTTTCGCTTTTCAATTCACGCTTTTCAATTCACGAAAAGCATGTAAAATAATTCTCTGAAACATTCGTAGTACACAGACAAAGATATTACTTAATTTAAGATATATTTTATCAACATGTTTCAATTAAATGACTTTATATGATTTTTTTTTTTACTTAACTGAATTACTTTTTAAAATAAGAGAAAATTTTGTTTTTCAATTACCTATGTTATCGAAAAGGAACAAAACATGGGCGGTCCTCCAGTCGTAAAGCCGTAAAAATTGATATGCGTTATGCGTAAGGAATTAATTATCACGTTTGTACTTCAGTTGAGGAACCGAGTTTCTTTTTGCTATATTTTATTTTGTTTATCATATTTCAGAGTAAAATAATATATCTTTGGAAGGTTTGTCTTTATTATCATTATTATCCTTATTATTCCTTTTCGTGACTTTTTAAAAATTCATCAGTTTTGGTGAAAATGTAATCATCCCGAACTGCAGTAAATAAATAAATAAATAAATAGCATGCTGCATTAAGATAAAAAAAGATAAATAGCACTGCGCTGAAAAAAAAAAAAAAATCTAGCCGTGATAGCTTTTTTGCTGATTCTTATGTAAAATGACCTCCTGAATTCGAATACGATCGCCCATTTTGCTCATTCACCCACCGTTTTCTCGGGACGCCCCCCCCCCCCTCCCAATTCGTATCAGTGTTCGGTAATTTTATGGCCATGAATTTGGTTTGGAGGATGAAAAAGGATTATTTTAACACTTATAAACAAAAATATAACGTATAATAAGTAATAATAATAATAATATATTAATGAAATAAAATAACAGTGGTCGTACTCTCCGCTTTTTCTTCAGGACACTCTCATGAAAAAGAAATTTTAAATTTTATTGGTACCACTATTTTTATAACATAATCTCTAGCCTGTATAATCATGGCACATTACTATAAATATACCAGATGTATTTCTGCATGAAATAAGTGGTGGTAAAAAAGGTGGAATTTTTTTTATTTCTGAGACTGTTCTGAAAATAGAGAGTACGACCCCCTGCAATAAATGTAATTTCAATTTCAAATCCCCCCCCCCTTAAATTTCCCCTTTGCTACAAATGTTCATGTTATAGAATTTTTCCCGTCTGTAGCTTCCAAGAAGATAGTTAACAGTTAAAGTAATCCTTTCCTCCCCTCCAAATCAAATTCATAGCCATAAAATTACAGAACAATAACAAAAAAAGACCCCCCCCCCAAAAAAAAAAAAAAAAAAGAAAGGTGGGTGATGGGGAAAAATGGGCGTTATATTCGGATTAAAGAGGTAATTTTACATAAGAATTTGCAGAAGTGGTGATGGGGCAACACCCACTTGGCATTAGTGATCAGGAGCTGGTTGGGGCCGATTTTCATGCAGAGCAGTGAACTGAATAAGAAGTGTTTTTTAACGGACATAATTGGTATTAAATATGGAATGGGAAAGGAAATTTAATCAAATGTTATGTTATTTTGCGATACCGTATATGCATATATAGTAACACTTAAGTCATTAAAAAGTTAAAATAATTATAGCCAAGTAAACACTGCAGTTTTAATATATAATAATAGTTTTAATATGCACTAATAGCAGTTAAAGTAAGTTTTTACATGGCTTTGTTTTTTAAGGAATATCTAGAGTAAAGGGGCGAAGCCCCCGCAGAGTATGCCCAGCTAATAAAAAACTGCAAAAAGCTTTAAAATAGGAAAAAAAAAAAAAAAGAAAAACTGCAGATAATCTGAAGGTACTTGTAACAATAAAAAAATTAAGGGAAAGAAATTTAATTCCTTCCAAGCTGCAAAATGTTTGCTTTTAAACTGCAGTTATTCAGCGAATTTTATGATTTTCAAATGCCTTCAGATTATCTGCAGGTTTTTCTGCAGAATTTTTTTTTTTAGCTCGGTGGTTGTCAGAAAGTGTTGGGGACGAATCCCCTAGTTTATAAAGAAAAGTAATACCAGTTATTGGACTTTCTTATATTTAGTCTATTTCAGTAATCAGATTGTGCTAGTGATTAAATTAAAGGGGGGATTTCTTATGTGGAAATTATTTTATATTGATGTTTTTCAAGGTAATGGCAGTCCCGTATTCCTCCATTGAAAAAAATATATGATTCTAATATTATTAATATATGTTATTTTCTTCTTAATTTTAAAATGCCAGTGAAATAGACACGTTTCTGCTTTGTTTTACAGCACTCGTAAAAAGTGCATTGCCGCTGTTTTGCAGTACTCGTAAATGGTGCGTTTCTGCTTTGTTTGCAGCACTCGTGCCTACTTTGTTCGCCTGACAAAGGGTCATGTTTTCTTTCGAACCGAAATAATTGTTACGAGTTCTTGTATTTTATAGTGTTTATTAAAAGTTTTGTACTTATTACTTATATTGATCTGAATTAATGTCTACAGATAATTAACTCTTTACTGGCCCTAATGCTCTAAAGCGTTCTATACTCTAAATAGTGTTGCCAAATTTCGGGATTTTTTTTATTAAACTACCACCAATAATTTGAGGAGTGATATTTGTATATATACTGGACGAATAACCATCGAAATGATTAGGCAACCGTTACAGTTAAAATTTAGTGATTAGTTAATATTGAATTTAATAAAATTATACTTTAAAAAATTAAAGAACGCGCTTTTATTGAAATGGGAACTAAAAAGCACAAAACATCTATCTTTATAGTATTAAACTGCAGGGTAAGAAAAAATTGTGTGAGTGACACACCATATTACAGGGTGATTATAAAATAATTTAGAATTAAACAAAAATCAGTTTTAAAAAATCTCCCCAGACTGGGCTCGAACGTCAGACCTTTAGGTTCGTAGCCCGGAGCTTTACCTCACGGCCACAGCGTTCACGTAGGAAAAGTCTTTTTTTACAATATAGATTTTTTGTTTGCTCCCAGAGTGGTTACAAACATATATACAGGTGAAGCTAATAAAAGCGTGTTAAAAAAGTCCCTAGATTTGTAAACACTGACCAGACGAGTGAAATTAAATAGGACCGTCAAAGGGTTAATGTGCTATAGCTTTTAACATGAAATACGTAAAATAATTTAGGCAAAAATTAATGCTGCCAAATTATAGGCACTATGCTAAGAGCTGCGCGTGAAAAAAGCGTCTTTTGCATCATACCATCTGGTTATACTTTAATTTCGTTTCAAAAATATGTTATAAAATGTTTAAATACTCTTAATTTTGAACAAGAAAATAATAATAATTTTAAAATATTTATTTAAAATTTTCATTTTCATGAATATATTAATTTATTCAAATAAAATATTATGATTTCCATTTATTAACTGAGAATATATTTGTTCGAAATACATAACATATAAAAGTAAGTTATAAATTATTAAAAAAAAAACACTCACACATATACACACACATTAAAATAAACACAAAAACACATTTATTTACACAAAAAACAAATAAATAAATAAAATAAAATAAAAATAAAAATAAGTAATAAAATAAAATAAAATAAAAATAAGTTAAAAAATAAATAAATAAGTAATAATAATAATAATAAATCATAAATCGTATATAAATAATGTTATTAGACATAGACATTCATTTAACATAAACTAATATTTTTAAAATTCAAATATTATATATGTGATTTCATAACTTATCTCACGAATTTATAGAAAATTTATTTTAATTTTATAAATGAAAAGGGTAATAAATATTTTTGATGATAATATTGTTGATATTAAAGTAATTTTCAAAAACCAAGCCTGTTCGAAAAATTATGTTTAGTTAAGAATTATCAAAATACCAAATATAATATTGTTTTATATTTATAGTTAAGCAAAACTGAACTCAATTAATTTAATTTTAGCAACAGAAAATATTTATCGTACATATTAGAATTAAAGCGATTTTTTTTTTTTTTTTTTTTTTTTTTTAATTATTATTTAGCACTAGATGATTCACCATGTATGGACGAATTACGAAATTTTATTTTCTATGTCTAACTCAAACTGCGTAGGTTTCGTAGGATTTAAAGGATAAATTTTGCATCTTTCATCAATATTAGGCGATAAAACTTTAGATTAGAAATGACTCTTTATATTATAATATTAGCAATAAATTTAGTTGAGATACCATATATATCACTATAAAATATAAATTAAATGATTTCAAATGAAAATCTGAAATTTAAAGGTATATTTACCTTTAAAAGCAGGAAATGCAACAAGAGCATTTCGTGACAGATGCTTCAAGATCACGATAAGGGGTAAATTCTGAGCGCTTCGCTGTACTCTGACCGGTTGCTCCAGCAACGTTGGGAGCTATCACGTGATCCTTGTTTTCCTCATATCGATTGAATGGTCCCTCTTTTCTATTTAGAAAACCATTTTACGATGTCTGCGTCTTAAATGAACATCATCCGGATGGATCTCCCCCACTTTTCTTTTTCTAATTTCTTTTTCCCTTACGGCGCAAAAAGTTCTCAGGATCGCCTATTTTCGTCATAAAATGCAAACATTTTAATTCTCCTCGGAGAAATGTGTGGTAGCCCTCAACCGATTTCATGAAAACACATATTTTAAGCTGAGTTCCGAAAAACTAATCATTTTTTAGAGGAACGTGCCATTATGGAATTTTAAGAGTCACTAATATCGTAAACTAAATTTGTGCGGCTCATAAAATGACAAAATATTTTATTAGAGAATAATAAAAATTCTCCAATAGAAAGTAAATTATTTATTAATGAATTATTCCATATTCTCCGCATTACCGTTGATTTAAAAAAAGAAGAATTTTATTCTCCACCTTTTTTAAACGTTCCTGATATTTTTCGGTAACCTTCATGAGTGCATCAAAACATAGTCTTCCAAAATACAGAATTTTATAAATACTCTTCTGGAAGATTTCCTGAATAAAATATACGGTCGATGATAAAACATTTACGTTAGTATTTACGAAACCTCCACTAGGCGCTCGAATGATACCTTTCCTGATAAATTTTGACATTCTATGGTTCATTCTTTTGTTATGAAATAACATTATTTAGATTACTGTATGCTAATATTACATAACTGCCAATATTTTAATATATTCCGGAGTACTTTTAGCCCCGCCTTTATTTCGTACCACTTTATTTATAGAAATTTTTTTTTCAATATATAACTTCGATAAAATAAGAAAAAAATACTTTTGAAAAATAAGTGGTACGAATTAGAGGCGGGGCTAAAATTACTCCGGAATAAATTAAAATATTGGCAGCTATGATATTAGTTTAGATATCAGCTACAGGATAATTTATGTGACATGAAAGAAAAGGGTATTTTCTTAATTCTATATTATTACCTGATATTGCTATTGCACGCAGTTAAGATGTTTAATAAACTGATATTTAGTTGAACGTTTGGTGATATTTGTATTATTTCAGTATAGTGAAAATATTTTTTAAACACAGTTACACCTGACATCTTTGGTAAAAATTAATTTAGTTTTAGTATAAGTTTCTTACATAAATATTGTGTAGTATTTATGACCTACAAGTGTGAATAACATGGTATATATTTAAGCATGCATGCCAACACATAAAATAAAAAATAAAATGAAGGTGACATCCCTCCCCCTTTTTTTACGTGTACATAAAATTTAAGTATATATAAAAGATAAAATGAAAATATAAATAAACAACAAAAGTAATTAGACCGAAGTATAATTTACGGAATTACGAGGTGGAAAGGCCGATTAAATTGTCGTAAAATTAGCAGTATAAAATATATCTATTGACTATAATTTTTAGAAAAATGTTTCTCTTTCTCTCCTCCTAAGCGGCTCTTGTCATGTACAGTCAGAGAAAAAAAAAAAAAAAAAGCATCACTCGACGTTACTTTGTTGCTAATCGATGTACAAAAATGTAATAGGTATCACTCGACGGGGAATTGTGAATAGTTTTCGAAAATGAAGTTAAACTTTGAATTACGGATCGTCTACATATCAAAACGCGCACCAACTTTGATTTTTTCAATAGTAATACCCTATTTTTATTTTATATTTGAATTCCTGGGGTCGCGGAAATGCGAAAAAGTATATTGGTTGTATATTTTACTCTTTTTTTTTTTTTTTTTTTTTTTAATAGAGTTATAAGCGTTCAAAATTTGAAGGTGTTAGTGTTAAATTCATATCTCAAACTTTTATTAATATCTTCACAAAAATTAACTTGATCGATATATATGTATGTATATCTATTACGAGATACAGTGAAGAAACCTAAACATAATCAATGATAACTTTTGATTCTGAAAAATATTTTGAATTATGAAAAATATTAATAAATTCATATTAAAAAAAATTATGATTTACAGAGCTGCTAACTTAATCCAGAGGATTGTTAGTACCGCCCTTTTTTCCACACCAGTCTTTATTTAGAGCATTTTTCTTCTTGATTCATCGTAAATACATTTGAAGAGAATCACTATAAAAATTAAGTGGTGTAGAATAAAAGGCAGTACTAACAATTTGTAGGATTAGGTTGGCAGCTCTGGAATTATGACCTATATAATTTTTTGCATAAAATTAATCCCCATGCTGAAAAATACATGTGTGCAAATTTGCAGCTCATTCTAGTTACTAGTTTTCAAGATGTAAGTAAATCTTTCTTTTGGAGAAGCTTAGGGGGCCATCTCTTATAAAGTTTCGCATGATATAACGAAGAAAATCTTTAAAAATAACAGAGAAAATTAAACAAAATATTTTTAATTTTTATTTAATGGTCAAACTATATACAATAACAACGTCAAACGTAAAGAAATGAAACAAAAAATATGACTTTTAGGCATTAGTGACTGTAAATAAGAATTCCTGTTTGATAAAGAAAACAAGTCCCGCTTTTCATCGTTCTTCTAAAACAAAACAAAGAAAAAAAAGTGATTTTGCGTATTTGCGTTAAAACCCTTAATTTACATTGGCAAAAATATGCGCAAGCGGCATTTACCTCATCGATTATTGGGGATAAATTTTGAACTATTTAAACGAACACGAGTAGGGAAAAAATCAACTAAATGGGTGGGGCTTACTGTTTAAAATAGAAAAAATAGGTGGAACATAAAATTGTCAGTTAAAAAAAAAAAAAAAAGAAACGAATGGAATCGGAATGCAAGTCAGATTTGTTAAATCACTTCTTAACTACCATCATAGTTAAAGGTTTAACCCTTTTGCCAGGGCCTGATTAAGGGGGAAGCTCGCTCTTGACACATTATTTATACTTAAACCGTTATTTTTTAACAAATACTTTCCTCCTATAATAAACAGAAAATTTTCATTAAAAATTATTTTAAAAGAATTCTGGTGTCTGATAACGGTGAGTAAATTGGATTCTTTTACACCGTTCATTTTTTATAAAAAATATTTCCTCGTCAAAGCGTGGAATTTCTATAACATGAAGTAAAAAATAATTGTAAAAATATTCCGGTATGAGCGAGCTTCCCCCTTAATCAGGCCCTGCCTTTTGCGACCGCTGACGTAGATTCACGTCATTTGAAAACTATAACTCCGCCAGTGGGCGTTTCTTTCCCATTTTGTCTATTATTTATTTCTTGAACATATACCTCTTATTCATATTTTTACAATGAAATATACTATGGATACAAATACCTTGATTAGAAAGAATATAATTATAATGTATATTCATTTGTAATACAAATGTGAATACAGAAAATTTTGTTCTGAAATATTATAACTTGAGAGAATAACTCCCATAGACGGACCTTATTGTGAAAAAGACAAAATCATGCGGTCGCGAAAGTGTTAACACTTTCGCGACCGTATGTTTTTGTCTTTTTGAGAGTAAGCTCCGCCTGTGGGTGTTATTCTTTTAAATTACATTAGTTTAAATGAATATTTTCTGCATTCAAATTCGTAATATAAACGAACATTCATTACAATTATACTCTTTCTAATTAAAGTATCTGTATCCATAGTGCATTGATTGCACAAACGTGAATATTGGGTATATTGTCCAGAAATAATGTATCCTATGTAACCTAAAGAACCACCTACTGGCGGAGTTACAAATTTTCAAATGACGTGAATTCACGTCAGCCGTCGCGAAAGTGTGTCGAATCATTTAGTTCATATATTGCTTTTCTTTTTTTTTTTTTGGGGGGGGGGGAGGGGAAGTGGTTGATTATTATTTTAAAGATACTTTAGTTTTAAAAATTACTTTTGTAAATATATTTTAATTAAGAAACTATATTTTCATAGAAATTATAAAACAAATCTTGCAGTTGCAAAGAGTTAAACTGACCCAAAATTGGTAAGTACGATTAAAATTATTTAATGCTAGAATGGAACATTGGCGATGAACTCACACCGATATTTGTTTACATAATTTATTTACCTATAAAGTCGTTGGTTTAAGAAGTAGGTAATTTTGTGTCATTGATAGTGGTATGAGTTCTGTTCCAGTGTTCCATCCCTATTAATGTTTACTCATAGCCTCCTAAACCAGATGCCTTCCGCGTGTCTCTGAAACTTTGCAGCAGTTCAAGCGGTAGGCAGCGTCACCTGGTACAGATTGCTCTCTCTTTTATTCAACTACCACCAATAATTTTAAGAAGTGATATATGATACATATAATCGACGTTTCTTCGATTCTGTTCGTCTTTTATGTATATCAAATCCCACTTTTAAAAATTTTTAGTGGCTGTTGAATAAAAATATCGCTCAATCTGTACCATGTGGCGCTGTCTACCGCCAAGTTTTCCAAGCCACACGGTAGGCATCCTGTTTAGGAGGGTATGTTTACTTCATGATAGCTTATAATAACATTGCGCTGAAAAAAAAAAAAAAAAAAAAATTGGAGCACTGATACCATTTTTGCTGATTCTTATGTGAAATGGCCTCCTGAATCCGAATATGACTCCCATTTTGTCTAGTCACCCACCGTTTTCTCGGGACTCCACCCCTTCCCCAATTTTTATCACTGTTCGGTAATTTTATAGGCATGAATTTTATTTAAAGGATGGAAAATAATTATTTTAACACTTACAAACAAAAAAAATATAATATATAATAAATAATAATAATAATAACAACTGATTAATAAAATATATTAAATATATAATTTCAGAACAAACCCCCCACCCCCTTGCTGCAAATGTTCATATTTTAGAATTTTCCAACTCTTTAGCCCCTCAGACGATATTTAACAGTTAAAATAATCCTTTCCCTCCCTACAAATCAAACTTATAGGCATAAAATTACCGAAAAGTGATAAAAATAGGGGAACGTCCCTAAAAAATAGTGGGTGATAGGGCAAAATGGGTGTCATATTCGGATTCAGGAAGTCATTTTACATAAGAATTTGCAAAAATAGCGTTGGGGCATTTTCATGCAGAGCAGTGTAATTTGTCTGGAAAGAATTAGTGTATGCTTTGTTGTGTAGACATATATATATATATATATATATATATAGCTATATTATTTCAGTTCGTATATTATGTCACACCTATAAAATAAAGTGAAAGAATATTTAAGTTTTATTGATGATCAGTATAGCCATGATAGACACTTTTTAACTGAAAAATATCACACATTTTTCTAAGAGCATTGTCCGACCAATCTTAAGTGTAATATATTTGAATATACCTAAATTGTATTATATAATAAAAGATTTAAGTACATACGTATCTAAAAAACCGAAATCAGGGATAGCCAAGTTGCTGTTAAAATGATAACATTTCTATTATCATTTACTTCCACAATTCTTTTTTTCTTCAAAAATTTCTGGTGTGAATCAATAAAAGATTTTATAATGCTTGTGCGATCTTAATTTTATTTTTCTAGATTTACGGATAACCCTCTAATACATTTTTGGTTGTAACTCTATGAATACTACAGATAAAGTATATAAACTGTATACTTTTCGCACTGCCGGACTGTCAGAAATTCAAATATGAAGCCAAAATTGGGTGTTGCTATCGAAAAAAAATTAAAGTTGACGCTCATTTCAATATGTAGATGACCCTTAATTCAAAATTTCGCATCATTTTCAAAAAGTGCACTTAATTTCCTGATGAATGATGTCTATTAGATTATTCTGCGGCAATTAATAATGAAATTACAGCGGATGTTGAGCTTTTCCTCCGACTGTACACTGCCAAGTTTTCAGAGTAGTCGTCGGGATTATATACTAGTAACAGCACTTAAATGTTTACTGCAGTTAGTTTTAATATATATATATATATGTCAGTACCTCAGGGTTAACGCAAATTTGCATTTAGGTACCCCGAGCTTATTAACACATTCATAATATACTACTGATTTTCCGCAGAAAATACTTTACTATAACATAACAATACTAAAAATAATTTAGGAGTCTTTGAACCACTAAGAGAAATTTCTTTCTCTTAGTCAGCTAGATTTCTACTTTTATCATTGCTAATTTCGTATTCTAGAGGTCAGTTCGAGATGACAGCAAAACTTTTAATTATGAGTTTACTATATCAATATTTAAAAAGCAACTGTTGGATAATTAGCCGTAAAACAGAATTGGACTTCGAAAAATTAAAAGTTTTTCAAGTGGCTGAAGTAACTCCTGAAATTTTTGTAAGATCTTCTGTTGTTACATTGTATTCGTTAGTAAAACAAAACGAATAGTTTTGGCTTAGAATTTTCATGAGCAAATAGAAGGCAATTATAGATATTTATAGTGTACTTGTCTTATACACAGATTTTTCCAAATAGAAATTTGGATACTACTGTTTTTACATAGTAATTTTAGACTTGGCTAATCGCTGATATATTTTTAATAAAATTACTACATAAAAATTATGGTATCCATATTTCCCTTAATAAGAACTCTGGTCAGCCACTATTTTCTGTTGTCGAAGATTCAAATCATGTTAAATTCATTAAAAACTTCCTTAAAACTCCCTAATTTCTTCCTTATTCGCTAATCAAATGAGTCCCAATTTTGCGACCATTAGAAGGGAATTTCAATCAATTGCAACTGAGTATTTATTAAGTCACTAAGTGACAAACTTTTTACTGGTGAGTATGAATAAGGCACTGTATCTGTTGTAATTGAATGACCGTAGCAAATTTTGCTTATTATGATCATTATTATAAACGCATCGTATCGTAAGTATGAAAATTTGGATTTCCATTTTCTCGCGCATAACCATTCAGATATGTCAAACTATTTCACATTAAATACGACGTGTACTTAAATTTTAAATTGAGAGTTATCCGTTGTGAAACGAATGTTAAGAAGCTATCACAAATACTTAACAGATTAAGGGTTGGCTATGTAATTATTTATAACTTAAGATGCATAACATTTCCGTTATTCGGTTAATATAATCCTTTTTAGTGAAAACGAGTTAATAAGTTGTATTATGTAAGGTGTTGTCGATTCACGTGACACCTTATTATTCTATCACTTGGCGGCTACTGCAATAGTTAGTCATAAACAAGTGCATGCTTATGATTAAAAGAAAGTTTGAAATTCTCAGAACTTCTTAAATATTTTTGTCTTTTTATTATAAAAAAATGTGAAGAAAAGAAATATATATATATATATATATTTTAAGAAAACAAGTTTTGTAATAAAAAAAAAAAAAAAAAAGTCAGTAAGATCTACATCATATCAGACTTTTACATTAATTTGCTTGCAATAATCATAAGATTCTACTAATAACGGAATGGAAGAGCGTGTAATACATTTTATGTAATAGGTAATTTGAATCACACATACTTTAATTTCAAATCAGCTGGTCATATCTTTTGGCCGTATATTTGACATAGATCATACGTACCAACTGATTATAAAGTTACTCAGAACCTAATAAGCTATTGCGATGAAATTATTGATTGGGTCTAAAGAAATACGTAAAAACTTAGAAGGTGTTTTACAATAACCTATCCTGACACTTTCTACATTATCATCATTTACTATATAAATAAAGAATCTTTTAACTTTTATTATCCAAAATCATGATTGGGTTCCATGTAACAATTGTATTCCCATTCAATTATTTGAATATTTTCAGACATATAACTCGAGTCAATTGCTTCTTGAAATATACAGACAATAAAATTTATAAAGTCCAATTACATGCCTACTGTGCAAATTCGAATAACTATAAAGTACAGGGGTCGCACTCTCTGCCTTTTTTAAGGGCATTTACAGGGATGAGAAAATTTTGCTTTTTTTTACTACCATAATTTTTATAGAAAATTTCTGTCCTGTTTAATCATGATACATTACTACGAAACTACAATAAATATTTCTGTATAAAAAATAGTGGTAGCAAAAAAGTCGGATATTTTTGATCTCTGAAAGTGCCTTCAATAGAACAGAGAATGCGACCACTGAAGGTAGCAGAGCTGCCAACCTAATCCGGAGGACTGTTAGTATCGCCCCTTTTTCCCCACTACTTAATTTTTAGAGTAATTCTTTACAAATGCATTTACGATGAATCATGTAGAAAAATACTCTAAAAAAAGACTGGTGTGGAAAAAGGGGTGGTGCTAACAATCCTCCGGTTTAGGTTGTCAGCTCTGAAGAAGCATTCGTTGCCGTAGAGCTCTTAATACTTTCAGGGGAAAGAAAATTTCACTCTAAATGAAGATCCACCAGAATTTCCACCAGAAAATCCACCAGAAGCTACCTGCGGGACTTTTTTTTTTTTTTTTTAATTTAATCTAAACTTTAATTTATTTTTACTTTATTTTATAATTTAATTCAAAATTTGAAAATGTTAATAAAAAATATTTAATTTTCTTGAATATAAAATAAATAAATTTTACTATTTGTAATATTAATAACTTAAAAATACAATAAATTTCTACAACTTAAAAAATAGTTTTAGTTTTGTTAACTATAAAATAAAGTAAAAATAAAAGGAATATTTTTTAAAATTAATTATTTAAACATTTTATTTTATTTTTACTTTATTTTATAATTAAAACAAAACTTTTATATATATATATAAGTTGTAGAAAATTATAAATATTTCAAATAGAAAACTATGGCTATATAACCTACATATATTTTTAAATCACAAAAATTTAATAACTGTTGTTTATTAAATTTCTTAAATTGTGGATTTAATTATTCAAAAGATTAAATTTTAAAATCACCCATCCTTACAATTGTTCAACTTCAGCTTTAATAGCAAAATAAGTAAATAAATAATAATAAAAAAAATAAATAAATACAAACAAAACCCTAAACAACAAATATAAAAATAAAGAAAAACAGATAAAAATTTTAAATAATTAAAAAATAAACAAACTGTAAAACAAAGTGTAAAATAGTTGGCAGGTGTACTTAAAATCTTAGTTTGAGCTTCCTGGTTTGGTTTTAATGTTTATAAATTACGTAACCACTTTTAGCTTGTTGATATTAGAGAACAGCTGGAGTTTTATTTCGTGTACAGAAGGATAAAAAAAGAACAAGACATTGTCGAAGAAGAACATATGTCGATTAAGGGTTATTTATGTCTTCACTCACCATTTGCTTTTCTAAAAGACAATGTTAATCTATGGAAAACTTTCTTTGCACTTAAAACAGTGACATATTAATTGATTGAGACGCGGTTTTTTTTATTGGATTACTCTCCTTTCGTAAACTGACGCACCTTTCGTAGATGTTATGAAAGAATAACAGTAGTTTTTTAAAAAAGCTGTTTTATTGCAATATTTGGGTTGATGCATTAAAAGGCTTATAAATTATTCGCTTAATTTGCTAAAAAAGAATTTAAAAAAGCGCGTCAATTTCAAAGAGTTTAATGAAATGTACGTAAAAGTCTTATATTTTAATAAAATTTTAAATTAATTAAAATTGCAAAAATTGGAGTAAAATGTTCGAATTTTTCGATTTGACACACCCTTTATTCGGCTCCACCTCTCAGACAGATGTTTTTGCGGTTCGACGAAACAGATGTTTATATTTTTGTGATGAAGATACATCGTCGTGGTTTTTATTTCTTTACGTCTTTTATTATTATCTAGATTTTTTTTTTTTTTTTTTTTTTTTTTGTATTACGGATGTGAGTCTGAGTAACATATAGATTTAGAAGACAATCGTTTAAAGAGATTTTAATACGAAATATCTTATCGCATTTCATTTTAAATATTTTTCGTTGCACATAATACTGTTTGCACGATAAATCTGATATTTTACTTATAATGCAATGAGTGGCAATATACGGACATCTATTTTAGCGATTCGTAAAAAATATTTTGTTCAATTAAACATATTTTCAATAATAAAATTTAAAGTAAATAATCTGGTATGGCACCCATACGACTTTCTCTTACCTAAAATTAAAATTCTATTAAGATAGATTGCAGATTGACGAGTAAGATAAGTTCTATATATAACTAGTGGATATGCAGATCAGGAACCTCACCGTCCTATTTGCATCACGCATTATTCAGCAGATTATTTTTATTTATTCCTTATTATATATATATATATATATATATATATGTTACCGTTAAAGCTCGAAATCCGTTAATGTGCATACTACCTAGTTAATCTGCAGATTAACTAAAATGACCCGTTAAAGTGCGGAATCAAGAGTTTTCCGCATTTTAACTAGGTAATCTGCACATTAGCGGCTTCTGTGTCGTTGAAGTTCAAATGTTTGTTTCGAGCCTTAGTTTTTTTACATTCACTATGACGTCAAATAGTCATGTGATACAGATACGCGAATCCCAGATTAGTCTGTGACGCGATTGACCTTCAAACACAAACTGAAACTTTTATCCATTCCGCTCCGCTATGATACACAGTAAGCGCAACACGTGGATCATCGAAACTATGATATTAGGTTTCTTATTATGACCAACACAAAATTTAAAGTAACAAGTAAGTTATAATTGTTTTGATTTTATTTCTTCTCTTTTTTAATTCTGTCAATATAAGTTTGATAAGGGTCTGCATTTTATTAATGAAATATAATCTTAATTTAAAGCTCTCTCTCGTGAAACTTCATTTTGAATTATGAATATTAAATTTACAGCACAGTAATTATTTTCTCCCGAAATAAAACTATTAAACCACAACTTTTTAAAACTAATTTATTTTAAAATTGATTTAAATTACTATTACTTACTGGGAAAAAAAAAAAAAAAAAAAATGTATTAATTTTTAACTCTGGAAAATATGGCATTCAATATTATGGCATTATTTAATAAATACTTAATATGAAATTTTTATGCATATTTTAGCATTTCATTACAATTTTTCTTTTTTGTTTGTTTCAATTTCAAGTTTCCTTTATGTATTTTATATATCATGATTATATTTTTATTTTTAATTTTGTTCGCTTTTTCAGATAATTTCGTTGTAGTTTATCACATAAAATGTATTAATAAAGTTTTTTTTTTTTTTTTTTTTCTTGTAAAATTAATATATTTGCTAAACTTGTACAGATATATGTATGCTGCAAAATATAGTTTAATAAAGCATTGGAAAACTGTCATTTTAATTTTCATGCGTTCGAAAAATTATTAAAGCAGTTTTAATTATTTGAAGTACTTCTTAAAATGCTTCTGATTTGTATAATTTACAGGGATGGAACACGGGCGCAGAATTCATACCACTATCAGTGTAAGAAAATTTTCTACTTCTTAAATCAACGATATTATAGGTAGAGAAATTTCTTAAACGGATTCCGGTATGAATTCTGCGCCCATGTTCCATCCCTGAATTTAACATTTCTTTAGCGAATTAAAAACTGGTGCATAACATTTTTTAAAATATAGTAATAGCAATGTAAGTTGTTAACAAAACTTTTTTTTTTTTAATTTAAATTGTTAAATATTTTTATTTGAAAAGAAATCGTCACTGTATTACAATTCTAACATTCATTTATAAAATAGACTTTATTGAAAGCTATTAAAGATATTTTATTTCATATTAAAAATGCATAACATCTTGAAACTTATATTGACAGAATAAAAAGATGAAATAGATAAAACAAATATAACTTTAAAAGACATAAAAACTAAAACACATACAGATTAAAATAAGTAAAGAAAGAAAGAAAAGAAAAGAAAACTAATATTTTTTCTCCTTTTCCCGAATGAAAAGAACAAATACAACACAGCGTGCTGTAAAATTACACAACCAGAGATCTTATTTTCACTTTAATGAGAGCCTAGAAGGTAATGTGCAGACTATCTAGGTAATTCGCAGATTACCTAGGTAATTTGAGAAATGAAACAATTTTCCTCACTTTAACGGATCACCCTAGTTAATGTGCAGATTAACTGATTTCTGCACTTTAGCGGTAACATATATATTGATTCTATTGACTTTTTATATAAACAGAGACGTTTCTGGGGGGTTTGCAGCCTCCCTCAACCCCCTCTGCTTCTATCTTTCTATAACTATCTGTGTATGTATGTATTCCTAATAACTGATTGTCTTGTACTTGTACTAATTCCCTGTAATTCATAAGTACTTCTACCAAATTTCATGCAAATTGATTACATAACATACTAGAATTATTTTGTGCAACCCTGTAAATTAAATACCAATTCTATGTCCACATTTTCCCACAGAAAAATATGCTTTTAAATTTCTAATGAAATTTCAATATATTTCGTGGGGTGTAACCATGTTAAAATACAATACCAATGTTGAAATATGGACTGTAGACCGTAATAGAGCGAAATTCTTTAATGTAACTAGGAAAAGCAGTGAGAGTAATTATATACACTAAAAAAATTAGAATACACCTATTTAATTAATTATAACTCATTAATATTTCAATGTAATTTGAATCATTCGGATGATTACAGAATGTCATCCGAATTCATTTGTATGATCCCGCAAATAAATCATTTAGTCTATACATATCCCTTTTATTAAAGTAAACATGTTTTTATATATCTTTATAATGTATTCCACTGTGTTGAATGCAGCATAAACGCTTTAAAATGGGCTTATATTTTTATTTTTTACTGTAGGCAATAATGTTATGAAATTCTTTTGTGTGTCTTTGTAAAAAATCCATAAACATTGTATACGTCAGTAAAAAGTATTCAACTTGTTCTACGTTTTCCATGAATAATTGTTCTAAATTTGACATAATTTGGAAGATTACGTGATAGTGTCGGAACACGTATGTAAAGTCCTGTGTATTAATTAGAAAGCCTAAGAGCACGCGTATTTTCTGCAGAAAACATCAGTTTAAGTATCTCAGTAATACCCTAATTTCACTTTGTTGAATGCAGAGTACAGACGTTAAAGTTTTTTTAAACGAAGTTCACCTCGTAGGCCGCAATGATAAGAAAAACTTTGGGGTGTCCCTGTACATAGACCATAAAAAATATACACATAAAAATTATACAGCTATTTCTATACAGAGCTTGAACGTGTATACCGATTTGCAAGTTATTTGGAGGATTTTTGCAGCCGTTATTGCGGTACATACACATTCTGTCCATAGGCCATAGTGATAAGGAAAACTTTGGTGTGTCCCTGTACACGAATTACAAATAGAATACACGCCAAAAACAATACAGCTAATTCCATGTGGCTCGAAAACATGTGTACAAAATTGCAAATCAATAGCGTGATTTTTGCGTTTGCTGCGACAGACGCACAGACAAACAAAATATACACACAGACAGAACCCAAAATCTTCCTGAGTCTCCGCAGGGAAGCTTCCACTGACGTTTCGACAATAAACTAGTGGATCTGCAGATCAGGAGCCCCAATATCCTATTTACATCACACATTATTGAACAGGTCATTTTTATTTATTTCTCATTATATAATATATGTGTATATATTGAATCGATTGACTCGCTACATAAACAGATATGTTCCTGAGGGGGGCTGCAGACACCTCCGAAACTAATGAAGATAGAGCTACGAAACTTCAGATTTAAAACAGGACTGGTGTACAGATGAATTTTACAAAGTTTGGTGAAAATTGGAAAAATGGAAGCAGGACATCGGTAAACGGAAGTGGGACCGTAAGTCCGTATCTCAAAAACAGCCCTAACAATTTTCTTCAAATTTGCTACATCTCTAACACTCTATTAGATGTCCTTTCGAATGACATAGTTGG
Source organism: Salticus scenicus (assembly GCA_963930645.1). NCBI lineage: Eukaryota > Metazoa > Arthropoda > Arachnida > Araneae > Salticidae > Salticus > Salticus scenicus. Next base: position 123,278,449 of record OZ005651.1, on the reverse strand, counting down.
TTAGTTCAGGAAAATTGATAGGCTCCCTGTATAAATAGCTGAATTTCAGGTCTCGCAAGTGCGTGTTTTTAAGCTATTGTATAGCTTTTATCGCGGGCTTTGAGCGCGGCGACCGAATCAAAAAATTCCGTAACGAAAAAAAACCTAACACAGTTCGGCAGACTTCGGTAGACTTCGGCTGTACGAAACTCGCACGGATCGAGACGAGCTGCTCCGAAATCGGACGAATACGTAAGCAGCTGTTTGTGAGAAAGTATATAGGTGTATAGGTATCTATCATCTATGTACAACAGTGAATAGCTGTACGCGTTAAATTTGTGTATAAAGTAGATCAGATAAAACTTGAATATCCCCATTCGACTTCCAGGCCTTTAAAACCTATTAAATACCTTTTCTCTATTAAAATTTGTTTTCTTATCGGTCACCACGCTCAAAAAATGTAACTTCAATTAATATCAAAGAAAAAACTTGAATGTCCCCATTCGACGTGCAGGCCTTTAAAACCTATTGAAATACCTTTTCTCTATTAAAATTTGTTTTCTTATCGGTCACCACGCTCAAAAAGTGTAACTTGAATTAATATCAAAGAAAAAACTTGAATATCACCTTTCGACTTGCAGGCCTTTAAAACCTATTAAATACCTTTTCTCTATTAAAATTTGTTTTCTTATCATTATTGTTATCTTATCATTATTGTTATCTTATTCATTAATATCAAAGAAAAAACTTGAATATCCCCATTCGACTTGCAGGCCTTTAAAACCTATTAAATACCTTTTCTCTATTAAAATTTGTTTTCTTATCGGTCACCACGCTCAAAAAGTGTAACTTGAATTAATATCAAAGAAAAAACTTGAATATCCCCATTCGACTTGCAGGCCTTTAAAAATTATTAAATACCTTTTCTCTATTAAAATTCGTTTTCTTATCGGTCACCACGCTCAAAAAGTGTAACTTGAATTAATATCAAAGAAAAAACTTGAATATCCCCATTCGACTTGCAGGCCTTTAAAACCTATTAATTACCTTTTCTCTATTAAAATTTTTTTTCTTATTGGTCACCACGCTCAAAAAGTGTAACTTGAATTAATATCAAAGAAAAAACTTGAAAATCCCCATTCGACTTGCAGTCCTTTAAAACCTATTAAAATACCTTTTCTCTATTAAAATTTGTTTTCTTATCGGTCACCCCGCTCAAAAAGTGTAACTTGAATTAATATCAAAGAAAAAACTTGAATATCCCCATTCGACTTGCAGGCCTTTAAAACCTATTAAATACCTTTTCTCTATTAAAATTTGTTTTCTTATCGGTCACCACGCTCAAAAAGTGTAACTTGAATTAATATCAAAGAAAAAACTTGAATGTCCCCAATCGACTTGCAGGCCTTTAAAACCTATTAAATACCTTTTCTCTATTAAAATTTGTTTTCTTATCGGTCACCACGCTCAAAAAATGTAACTTCAATTAATATCAAAGAAAAAACTTGAATATCCCCATTCGACTTGCAGGCCTTTAAAACCTATTAAAATACCTTTTCTCTATTAAAATTTGTTTTCTTATCGGTCACCACGCTCAAAAAGTGTAACTTGAATTAATATCAAAGAAAAAACTTGAATATCCCCAATCGACTTGCAGGCCTTTAAAACCTATTAAATACCTTTTCTCTATTAAAATTTGTTTTCTTATCAGTCACCACGCTCAAAAAGTGTAACTTGAATTAATATCAAAGAAAAAACTTGAATATCCCCAATCGACTTGCAGGCCTTTAAAACCTATTAAATACCTTTTCTCTATTAAAATTTGTTTTCTTATCGGTCACCACGCTCAAAAAGTAACTTGAATTAATATGAAAAAAAAAAAAAAAAAAAAAAAAAAAACTTGAATATCCCCATTCGACTTGCTGGCCTTTAAAACCTATTAAAATACCTTTTCTCTATTAAAATTTGTTTTCTTATCATTATTGTTATCTTATTCATTAATATCAAAGAAAATCCTTGAATATCCCCATTCGACTTGCAGGCCTTTAAAACCTATTAAATACCTTTTCTCTATTAAAATTTTTTTTCTTATCGGTCACCACGCTCAAAAAATGTAACTTGAATTAATATCAAAGAAAAAACTTGAATATCCCCATTCGACTTCCAGGCCTTTAAAACCTATTAACTACCTTTTCTCTATTAAAATTTGTTTTCTTATCATTATTGTTATCTTATTCATTAATATCAAAGAAAAAACTTGAATATCCCCATTCGACTTGAAGGCCTTTAAAACCTATTAAATACCTTTTCTCTATTAAAATTTGTTTTCTTATCGGTCACCCCGCTCAAAAAGTGTAACTTGAATTAATATCAAAGAAAAAACTTGAATATCCCCATTCGACTTGCAGGCCTTTAAAACCTATTAAATACCTTTTCTCTATTAAAATTTGTTTTCTTATCGGTCACCACGCTCAAAAAGTGTAACTTGAATTAATATCAAAGAAAAAACTTGAATATCCCCAATCGACTTGCAGGCCTTTAAAACCTATTAAATACCTTTTCTCTATTAAAATTTGTTTTCTTATCGGTCACCACGCTCAAAAAATGTAACTTCAATTAATATCAAAGAAAAAACTTGAATATCCCCATTCGACTTGCAGGCCTTTAAAACCTATTAAATACCTTTTCTCTATTAAAATTTGTTTTCTTATCAGTCACCACGCTCAAAAAGTGTAACTTGAATTAATATCAAAGAAAAAACTTGAATATCCCCAATCGACTTGCAGGCCTTTAAAACCTATTAAATACCTTTTCTCTATTAAAATTTGTTTTCTTATCAGTCACCACGCTCAAAAAGTGTAACTTTAATTAATATCAAAGAAAAAACTTGAATATCCCCAATCGACTTGCAGGCCTTTAAAACCTATTAAATACCTTTTCTCTATTAAAATTTGTTTTCTTATCGGTCACCACGCTCAAAAAGTGTAACTTGAATTAATATCAAAGAAAAAACTTGAATATCCCCATTCAACTTGCAGGCCTTTAAAACCTATTAAATACCTTTTCTCTATTAAAATTTGTTTTCTTATCGGTCACCACGCTCAAAATGTGTAACTTGAAATTATATCAAAGAAAAAACTTGAATATCCCCATTCGACTTGCAGGCCTTTAAAAACCTATTAAAATACCTTTTCTCAAAAAATAGAGCTAGATCATTCAAATTTGGTACATCGAGGTTTTCGATACCTACAAATCGATTGCGGATATTTTTGATATATTCTCCTAGCGGATATGTTCTCATTTATTCAATAAAAGAAAAAAATTTGTTTTCTTATCGGTCACCACGCTCAAAAAGTGTAACTTGAATTAATATCAAAGAATAAACTTGAATTAATATCAAAGAAAAAAAAAATACTGCATAAATAAAATAAATAAATAATTATAATTGCATAAGTTGATAAAAAATGCTATGCAATAGCTTTACCGCGGCAGTCCTCGAGTGCCACACGTATTTTTTTTTTTTTTTTTTAACGGCTGTACGGATTTTTTTTTTTTCAAACTCGCCATATTAACTACCTTTTAAATATCCTTTTGTATGTAATTATTTTTTTCCGATCAATAATTGAGTATGCCAAGTTTTGGTAAAAGTTGGTATCTCAAAAACGGCTCTAACGATTTTCTTGAAAATTGTTGCATAAATCCATTTTGGATATCCTTTCTCGTATAATACGTGGAAAATTAAGCTAAATTAAAATTAACAATCATCATGCTCAGGTAGGTCCCTTTTAGATCTCGGAAATTGGTGTTTCAAAAAATAACTCGACCTTTTTTTCTTCTTATTTCTTAACTCGCTATGTAAACTCTGTTTTGCATGTCTATATGTCAGTTTGTCAGGCGTCTACTTCGTTTCGTCAATTTTATGTCTTCTGATCACATTTTTAAAAAATTGTATATAATACGTGAAATAATGGGTAATGGAAGTAAAGTGGTTGCTTCACACATTTTTTTTTCTTTTTTTGTCATAGATTTAAGGATAGATAATTTTTTTAAATGGTCAAAATATGTTCTGGACACCTGAAAATGTGTAAATATACTGAAAGCTAGAAGGTGAAATGTTTCATGAATCCAATATTTTATTTCATTTTGTATAAAGAAAAAAGTAAACAGGAGGATATTTCTATCAATCATAAAGGCTTCGAAAATATTTACGGATCCAATACTTTTTCCCCCTTATAAATACAGAACAAGGTGCACTATATCAATAACTCCAGTTTGTGGTTATACTTTTCGCATTACTTCTCGAAATGGGAGGGGGGGGGGGAGAAAGAAAAAGGACAAAGGAGATCAAATGTGATTAATTTCTAATATAAAGCTTGCAGGAAATGTGAGCAAATGTTTATAAAATTGTTTCCAAGCGAAGAAACCACATTATTAGTTACACTTTACACTTGAAGATTTCGCGGGTTGATTTTCGCGCCTAATGGCGTAAAGGCGCAGCTGACCTTTTCAGAGTGATACATGGACACTGACTATAGTTTATAAGCATTCTTTTAGAACAGTGATGCCGGATTGGGGAATTTGTCCCCATTTTGGGGATTTTTGAGGCTTCTGGGGACAATTTTGGGGACCAAATCTTTGTGGGGACTTTTTTGGGGAATTCTAAAATTTTTGGGGACAAATCTGGGGAGTTCTTCAACTTTCTGTCAATGTTGGCAACGTAATGATTTATCCCTACGACCAGGGATTTTCAATAGCTTAATTGTTATTTGGGTATTTTTTTCAAAAATTACCTTCATTTGGGGAAAAATCTGAGTTTAAATCCACTTAAATCTGTTTGATATATATATATATTAATTTTATTTTCAATTATTAGTAGAAATCAAGTTGGGGATTTTTTCGAAAAAAAAAAAAAAAAAAAACCTGATTTGGGGAAATTTGAAGACCTGTTTCGGGAAATAATTTTCGACCATCTGGCATCACTGTTTTAGAATTACGATAAAGAGAAATCACGCCGATGTATTTGTATAGAATACAAACTTATTTTAAAGTTATATATAATATTTTAAAATATTAGAGGTTTTCGCTTATTATAAGATATGCATATGCAATTTTCAGAAATAAGTTCTAGAAAAAAAAAAAAAACAAAAAAAATCCGATGTGAAACGACTTCCATTACTTACTGCTACATGTATTATATGCATTTTTTGGAGATAATATAATTATCTTAATATATTAAGACATAAAATTGACCTAACAAATTAGACACCTAAATATTTTCTGGTAAGATAAAGCTTATACACGTGTAAAGATATATAAAATAGGTTTACATAGGAATTTAAAAATAGTAAGAAAAAAATATCGGCTTAGCCGTTTTTCGAAACATTAATTTCCGATACCTAAAACTAATCTACCTAATCAGGATGACTGCTAATTTACCTTTAATAACCGCGTTATACATAAGAAAGGATATCTAAAATGGATTTATGTAACAATTTTCAAGAAAATCATTAGAGCCATTTTTGAGATACCGACTTTTGCCAAAACGTGGCAGACTCAATTATTGACCGGAAAACAATAATTACATACAAAAAGATATTTAACAGGGAGTTAATATAATGAGTTTGAAAAACATTCTTACAGCCGTTTTTAGAGGAACACACTTGTGTTCCTGACCGTTTCTGACTGTTCCTAGTTGAGAGACCTGAAATTGAGCTATTTACTGTACGACCGAGACAAGAACGACCTTGGAACTGGTTTAGTCACTGTCCAGTTGCCAGGGTAACCGATCAGTCGATTTAATTTTAGGGATGTCCGGTATTTTCTTTTCGCGCCAACACTGGAATTTCTCGCCACATTCCTCTCGTTCAGTCGTTCCGTTCAGCGATTGACTTACCACATTTCCTAATTGTCAAATCGTTCAGACAGGTTGTGTATTTAGAGCTCTTGCAATTTCGAAAGGAAATATTTTCTTATTCTTATTTGTTTCTTGTTACATTTTCTTGTATAAAACTGCTAAAATGCTTCCTGAATTCATATACAAGATTTTAAAAAAGGGGGAAAAGGGAGAAAAGAACTTTGATAACTATGCCAAATATGACAACCTTTCTCCCACACTTAAAACTTGTTCTCCCTCTGATAAGTTGCCCCTTCCTTTCTTACAAACATACCCAGAGCTGTTCTTATGAGAGCCAGACACAGGACGCTTAACAATTTTCCTCCACTAACCAGCTATATCATTCGAAAGGACATCGAATAGAGTTTTTGTATAGCAACTTGGAAGAAAATGTTTAGAGCCGTTTTTGAGATACAGACATACGGTACCACTTCCGGTTTCCGATGTCCCACTTCCGGTTTTCTAATTTTCACCGAAATTTGGAAAATTCATCTGTACACCAGACCAGTCTCAATTCTGAAGTTTCGTAGTTCTATCTTTATTAGTTTCGGAGATATGATAGTCAGAAGATTCCCCACAAACGTATATACATACACACGCACACTCTCACCAACTGCCAAAAATTACTTTTTTGGACTCAGGAGACCTTAAAACACGTAAATCAGGTGAAAACTCGATATCGAATTTTCGGACCGAATACAATACTTTTATTAATTACGGTAGTCGGGAAATGGAAGTAAAAAACCATGACAAAACTTTCTTCTATATCATCTATATAACAGCGTCATTTACTGTCTAACGAGCGCCCAAATGTTTTATAATAGTATATCACAAGGAAAATTTCAACTATATATGCAATTTGGGGCGATTTTAATCATATGGAAAATCACAGCAGGTGAGAAATAGCAGCGTTACCTATCGGACGATATACACTCAAATTAAGCTGGCTTTCGTTTTTATAATGATTGGTAATGTCAAATATCGAGTTCAATGCATTCAGCAGCCACAGAAGTTGAGATTTAGTCTTCCTATTCACGAAATAACTTGCAGCATAGCAGCGCCACCTGTTGACCATTATGCAACTACATTAAATCAACATAGATTTTCATAATAGGCCTCTCATATACCGAGTTTTGTGCCATTATATACAATACTAATCATAACTATAATTGATGTAAACTAGAGTCCTGCGTATTGATTTTTTTGCGCTAGATTAAGTCATTTTTTTATAGAATTCATAAAATTTTAATTTTTAATTTCAAAACTCTAGAAAAATAAAATGAGAGACTTCCATTTATGACTATAAACATAAACATGCCATTTCAAAGGAACAGATTTGATATCTGTCGTCCATGGCAAAATAATAATAATAATAATAATAATAATAATAAAAGTTGGCCAAATTATATGACGAACATATTTAATTCCTTTAAAAAATCATGGTTATTTTAATAAAGTATATTAAGAGAGCAATCAGTAATATATGAAATATATTTCGTACAATATATATGCATTACGAAAATATTCATCTGGCATGTATGTTTTCGTATTACGTTTTAATCGCCAAATACACAAAATGCGGAGGACGAACAGATATCAAATCTACACCCATTTTGTTTCTAGAGTTTTTAAATTTAAAATTAAAATTTTGTCAATTTGACAGCAAAATAACTTAATCCAACACATGTGCACGAAAACTAATTTGTAATTATATCCAAATATGGGGATTAAAATCGGGAAATAATTTTCCTCGATTTTTAATATATTTTTTACAAAAAATCCGATGGACGATTGAAATTTTTTTAATTGGCTACAACGACGGTCAGTGACATCACACTTCGCTTGCGTATGTCTTCTGCATGTATAAGAAGAAAGGATAGGATTTGAAAAAACTTTTGGTTTTCGGTTTTCGATGAATTTACAGACTTTGAGATTTCCTTACATTTCAATTAACTGAAATTGACTACTTATTTTTAAAAAGTGGATTTATTACTAGCTTCTGCATCTATCAAAGAAAAAATTTCGATTTTCTGTTTTCACTGAATTTATACGTGTTTTGAGATTTCCCTGCGTTTCAAATACCTGAAATTGACTACTTATTTTGAAAAAAGGGGATTTATTACTAGCTTCTACATGTATAAGAAGAATGTAGAAGATACGGAAAAATTTCGGTTTCCGGTTTTCGATAAATTTACACGTTTTGAGAATTCCTGTCATTTTTATTAACTTAAACTGACTACTTATTTTTAAAAAAGTGGATTTATTATTCTATCCTCTGTGCACACACACACACACACACACACACACACACACACTTACATATATATATATATACATATAAGCATAAGATTCAGAAAATTTTTAAATTTTCGCTTTTCGATGACTTTACACGTTTTGAGATTTCCTTGCATTTTTATTAACTGAAATTGACTACTTATTTTTTAAAAAAGTGGATTTATTATTCAATCCTCTGCATATATAAGGAGAAAGTATAAGATGCAGAAACATTTTAGATTTTCGGTTTTCGATGAAGTTACACGTTTTGAGATTTCCTAAACATAAATCGATCTTGTTTAGAAAATATCTGTCTTTTTGAATTCGAACACTGTGCTTTATGAACCATTGAACTCAATTTAAACCGAACTTGATATTTGGTTGGACCTTGGTTTGAATTAGTACCGATCAACTTTTGGGTTATATCACCGAACACGGGGCGCTTCCACATTGCGATTACCTCTCAATTCGGAAAATCTCAGCATTTACAGCTACAACATACCAAACTTATTAAAATATATTAAATAAAACACTGCTGATTCACTTTGTATATACACTAACCAATTGCCTCACTTTTCTGGATTCGAGGTATCATCAGGTCAAAACTGGATGTCAAAACTAAATTTTTGGCTGAATACAATATTTCGGATTGTAGATATATATCTATAGATTTTCTGAGATATATTAGATGATATAGCAATATCAAAAATAAATATATATGAATTTTTTCGATATAACTATAATAGCAGGCTTCGGTAATAGGCTTCGGTTCTATATTTAAATGAATTTATTTATTAATTTATTTTTTAATGAATCACTATATATATATATATATATATATATATATATATATATATATATATATATATATATATCTTTTTATAAATAAAAACTAAAAAAAAAAAAAAAAAAATCTATTGAAATCATCCAGAACCTCGTTTCGGGTAACCGCTACCAACGACATCGTTACGTTACTCCCACCCGAATTGAAGCAGATCCAGATTTCCACTACATGCAGAATCGTCTTTCCTGGACACCTCAATTTGGAAATTTATCGGTTTACAAGTTGATCTGCTATTACAATTTTAAAAAGGGCTTTATCTCAGCATCCATTGAACATTTTAGTTTTGGCACCATGTAATTTATAGCCCTAGCACTGTCTACTATATTACCATGTGATTAATAATATAACTAGTATGTTGTGGCCACCACAAGACTTTCTTCTATATTTTCCTATACAAATTCACTGATTAAAAATAATTTACTAAAATTATTATTTTAAAAATATTATCTTCCATGATAATGCAGACGATTTCCATATTAGAGAAGTAGTATAACACTAAATATCCAAAAAAAGTCCATTTTAATTTCAATATTAAATATATATATATATATATATATATATAAAACTATTGACATGGATTTATAAATATATAAGTTTTACAGATTAGAAAAACCAAAAGAAGATTAAAAATATGCTCTTGAAGACTTAAAATGTGCCTTCCAAATTAACTGTTACCCGTCCCAATTTTTAACTGTGAGTTTCCAGAGTTTTCCTATCTGGGATTGTTCTACTTCCTCATTCAAGGGCGATATTTAAGTACCGACGAGTAGCCTCGTCGGCCGAAGTTAGTTTGTTTTCCAGATGAAGGGTTGTATTTTTATTTCATTTTATACCTTCTTGTTTACCTTCAGTAATTCTTTATTGTATTGTATATTTTTTAAAATGAATTGGTGTAATTTTGTAACTTTTACAATTTGATAATTTTATAAAATTTTTTTAGTAGTTTTATACATTATATGTATATTTGATTTCTCTTCAGTTATTGGTTGTTTTCTGTTTGGTGGGAAGTTGGGGGTTAAGGATAGTTATTAGCTTATAGCTACTGTCCTTTCAGAAACTTCTCGTTCACCCCTACACTGAGGGGCCTTCCTGATGAAGATCTCAGTGTTTTTTGGGGATTAATTTCATTCATTTTTTTATATATTTCTACATTTATATATTCCTATATATATATATATATATATATATATATACGATTTTTTCTGTTTTTTTTTCGTTAAAAGTAAAAAAAAAAAAAATAAAATAAATAAATAAATCGATAACTTTGTTTTAAATTATCACAGATTTATAGTTCAATCATTCGTTTTAAAGGTATTGACGAGACCTTTCGAAAGATACCCATCTTGAAAATTTACTCCCCCGGGGGCGAAGCGATGCCCCCACGTGCACAAACTTTTTTTCCTAGTTAACTACTATTATTATCAATAATTCATATTAATTTTAAAATCACAAGTTAAAAATAACTCTCATTATGTACATTTATACGAAATTTTGTCCTATACTACCATGTTAAAAATTTAGAAAAAATGCAATTACAGCGCCACCTTTTGAGCGATTGATCCTCAAATCTAATAAGCATCTAACATTAGTTGGACCTAGTCAAGGTCCAACTAAATACCAAGTTTCGTTAATTTCCGTTCATTGGTTCGTGAGATACAGCGTCCACAAAATTCGTGATAAATACAGACAAACAGACACACAGACAGACATTTCTTAAAAACTATCAAATCGTGTTCAGAACATCCCGAAATGTATAAATCCATCGAAAACTGGAGTTCGAAAATTTTCACGAATTTCAATATTTTCTCTATATTACATATAGAAGAAAATAAAAACTAGTAAGTTGTGGCCACCACAAGACTTTCTTCTATATTTTCCTATACAAATTCACTCAATAACAATATTAAAAGGAAAAAAAAAAAAAAAAAAAACGATTTTTTTCAAAGTTTTTTTGTTAAAAGTGAAAAAAATCGATAAATTTGTTTTAAATTATCACAGATTTATAGTTCAACCATTTCTTTTAAAGGTATTGACGAGACCTTTCGAAAGATATCCATCTTGAAACTTTACCCCCACCGGTGGGTACTTCACTCCCAGGGGGGAAACGATACCTCCACATGCACAATTTTTTTTCCTTGTTAACTACTACTATTATCAATAATTCATATTAATTTTATAGTCACACGTTTAATATAACTCTCATTATACACATTTATACGAAATTTTGTCCTATACTGTCATGTTAAAAGTTTACAAACAGTGCGATCACTGCGCCACCTGTCGAACGATTGATCCCCAAATCTAATCAGCACCAGTTTATGTCAGTGTGCAACTTTATACCAAGTTTGGTAAAATTTCATTCATTGGTTCGTGAGATACAGCGTCCAAAAAAAAAAAAAAAAGTGATACAGACAGACAGACATTTTCTAAAAACTATCAATTCGTGTTCTTGACATCCCAAAACATGTAAATCCATCAAAAAACGGAGGTCGAAAATTTTCACGATTCCAATACTTTCTCTATATTACACATAGAAGAAAGTAATAACAAAGATGTATAACATTACACTCCTTCTCATATTTATAAGGACACTTTATATTTTGAAATAACTAATGTAAAAGTAATTGTGAACAAGATTAACTAAGTGCACTTAATATATCTAGTATTCTAAAAGCCAAAATTGCTATAATTTTTTTATTATGAAACAAAATTAATAAAAAATAATGCAAAATGTGTTTTTCTCCACGTTCTTAGATGTTCATAATTATAGGGACAATCCAGATTTTTTCGTTTTATTTAAATTACTATCGGATAAATTACAGTTGACATGCGAATTTGTTAACTACTGGGCTAGATTAATTTATATATAAGCCTTCAATTTTTCTTGGACGAACATTACTGATAATTCCTCGAAAAAAAGAAAGTTCATGTAGTGAAGTATGATAAATGTATTTTTTAAGTGGAAGGATAATTTCAATCCGCCGAATTTCTAATGAAATTCGAAGATCTAAAATTGCTGAAGGAAATGTGATCAAACGTTGAACTGTTGATTCTATAGGTGAGAGATCTGATGTAAAATCAGAGTTGTTTTACAGAGATCGAAGACTCATAATTTCTCTTACTGTTCTACTCATAATGACTGCTGCTGAATTTGCTCGTATTTTTTAACGAAAGGTTGGGGTCCACATTTATGCATGCTTAAAATAATTAATAATATGTTAAAATGATTAAAAAACCCGTAACAATCAATAAGCATTTAATGGGGGATAGCACGTCTGTGTTAAAATTGAATAAAGACAGTATTAAATGGTAAAATGTTGCATTTCGGATGAAAAACATTTTATTCTTGATTAACCAAATGGTTTTAACAGTTATTGGCACGATCTGAAGATAGCGAAAGAAAGAGTAGATTTTTTAAATGTAGATATCAATCGGGCATTTTGAAGGTGGATCTATGGTGCTCTGGGGAGCTGTTTCTACTGAAGGCAGAGGGAATTTAGTAATTTTTTTCTATTATTATGAACATAAAGAGAATATCTGCAAATTTTAAACGTAGAATTCTCAGATTTTTGTTAGATTTTGGGGGGTAATAATATTTTTTTCAACAAGACTTGCATTTTTGCTCTACTTTTAGAGCAATAGGAAATAGTTTGAAGAAAGAAACTTCTGTATTATTGCCTTTCCCATGGTCTAAAAGTTGAAAAAAACTTAACTTATGATATTAGAAATGTGCATGCAAGTGGAAAGCAATTTTAAATAGTTTAAATGTATTACGAATATCATATATGCTATATGAAATGGTATTGAAACTGAATATTAAAAAAAATTTATATATATATACCAGAGAGAATGTCTGACTGTTTAACCCTAAAAAGAGACCCCATAAAATATTAATTTAAAGAAAAACTGAAAAAAATTACTAAAATTCGAGCTGTCCTTATAATTGTGAACACCTGAAAAATCAACTTTTTACCATATTTAAAGTTTTTTAAGATAGAAAAACGATAAAACTTTTTAAATATAGTCTATTAATGAAATTCAAATTAATTAAAAATATATATGTTTAAATAATAGTGTTCAGTGTTTAGTTAATATAGAAAAACGGGTGTCCTTATAATTATGAGAAGGAGTGTATAACATTACTGAAATATAGAGAAGTATCTGTGTGATTGTTTGCGCTCTGGAGCTCAGGCTACTGACCGCAGAGCTACAAAACCTCGCAGAGGAGTAATTTGGACTCCGCAGGAGTGCACTACAGAGACATATATATATTTTAAATATATATTTCGATTTAATCCATTTATTACTTTCTTCTATATGTAATATAGAGAAAGTATTGGATTCGTGATTTTCAAACTCCGGTTTTCGATGGATTTACAAGTTTGGGGATTTCCTGAACAGGATTTGATAGTTTTTAGAAAATGTCTATCTGTGTGTCTGTCTGTGTGTGAATCACGAATTTTGTGGATGCTGTATCTCACGAACCCATGAACGAAATTTAACCAAACTTGGTATTTAGTTGGACCCTGACATAAACTGGTGCTGATTAGATTTGGGGACCAATCGCTCAAAAGGTGGTGCTGTAATCGCATTTTTCTAAATTTTTAACGTGGCAGTATAGGACAAAATTTCGCATAAATGTACATAATGAGAGTTATTTTTCACTAGTGATTGTAAAATTAATATGAATTATTGATAATAGTAGTAGTTAACTAGGAAAAAAATTTTGTGCACGTGGGGGCATCGCTTCCCCCCCTGGGGGAGTAAATTTTCAAGACTGGTATCTTTCGAAAGGTCTCGTCAATACCTTTAAATCGAATGGTTGAACTATAAATCTGTGATAATTTAAAACAAAGTTATCGATTTTTTTTTTCACTTTTAACGAAAAAGAATTTTTTTTTTTTTTTTTTTTTAATAATATTGAGAATAAAATGGACGTTTTTTGGATATTTAGTGTTATAATATTTCTCCTAATATGGAAATCGTCTGAATTATCATGGAAGATATCTTTTTAAAAATAATAATTTTAATAAATTATTTTTACTGAGTGAATTTGTATAGGAAAATATAGAAGAAAGTCATGTGGTGGCCACAACATACTTGTTTAGCTAAATTAATTATATCAGACTACAAGTTTAAATATAAAGCATATTTCCTTTTATTAAATTTCACTGTTACAAAATTCGCCGGTATAACTAAAGAAAGCCTGAACCGGGAAAACACTTTTCAACCTTGTTGGGAAGTGTGAAAATGTTAGAAAGTGTTAAAAACTCTTAATGTAAACGAAAGTAAAATTTTAGCAAATATTTATTAATAGCTCTTTATATAACTGTATGTTTTTGTGCCACCCTGTAAATCTAATGCTAATCATGCTATATTCTATGCAAAGCATTTGTGCTTATAAATAACATATTTCAATTTCATAAATCTTCGTGCAAAGTAAAGTTATTAAAATTTAGTTTACAGAAGTATCTCTCATAAAAAACAATGCTTTGGAATACTTTTGTGTGTCCCTGTACACAAATCAGTGGTGGTATTTCCTCCATTTTATACAGGACAAATCCAATAGGGAATTTGAATAACACATTTCAATTTCATTAAGCTTTCACTACAGTAAAGGTATGAAAATATGGTTTATAGAAATACCTCTCATAGAACACAATGCTTTGCAATACTTTTAGGTGTCCCTGTACACAAACCAGTAGAGGTATAAACTCCATTTTCAATAGGGAACAACCGATAGTAAACTTGAATAACATATACCAGTTTTAAAGAAATTCCATAAATATTTACGGGAGTTAGAGCTCGGACAGACAGACAGGCAGACAGACAGACGGAGATGCAGATACACAAAACTGAAATCATATTCGCACTTAAAAAAATGCTAGAAAGTGTTAAAAACGCTTAACGTAAGCGAAAGTACAATTCTAACAATTTTTTATTAATACCTCTTAATATAACTGGATATTTTTGTGCTACCCTGTAAATCTAATGATAATCCTGCTATATTCTATGCAAAGCATTCTTTTTGCATATAAATAACATATTTCATTTTCCTAAAATATCGTGGAAAGTAAAGTTATTAAAATTTGATTTATAGAAATATCTCTCATAGAATACAATGCTTTGAAATACTTTTGAGTGTCCCTGTACATAACCCGATGGTGGTATTTCCTCCATTTTATACAGGAAACATCCAATAGTTAACTTGAATAACATATTTCAATTTCTATAAGACATGTCTACAGTAAAGGTATGAAAATATGGTTTATAGAAATACCTCTCATAGAACACAATGCTTTGAAATACTTTCGGGTGTCCCTGTACACAAACCAGTAGAGGTATAAACTCCATTTTCAATAGGGGACGTCCGATAGTGAACTTGAATAACATATTTCAATTTCATTAAGGTATGTCTACAGTAAAGGTATGAAATTATGGTTTATATAAATAACTCTCATAGAACACAATGCTTTGAAATACTTTCGGGTGTCCCTGTACACAAACCAGTAGAGGTATAAACTCCATTTTCAATAGGGAACGTCCGATAATGAACTTGAATAACATATATCAGTTTCAAGAAATTCCATAAATATTTACGGCAGTTAGAGCGCGGACAGACAGACAGACAGACAAACTGAAGACATAAACACTTTTCAACCTTGTTGGAAAGTGTTAAAAACAGTTTCTTCAATTTTACCTTATTTTATAGTTAAAACAAAACTAAATCACTTAGAAATAACTACTCTCATTTACAAATTAGTAGCAATATGTAATATTGCTAATGTCCGTTTGTAACACTTTCCAACAAATTTGAAATGTGTTTATTTCTTCGGTTTGTCTGTCTGTCTGTCCGTCTGTCTGTCTGTCCGCGCTCTAACTCCCGTAAATATTTATGGAATTTCTTGAAACTGATACATGTTATTCAAATTCACTATCGGATATTCCCTACTGAAAATTGAGTTTATACCTCTACTGGTTTATGTACAGGGACACCCGAAAGTATTTCAAAGCATCGTGTTGTATGAGAGGTATATCTATAAACCATATTTTCATACATTTACTGTAGACATATCTTAATAAAATTGAAATATGTTATTCATGTTCACTATCGGACGTTTCCTATTGAAAATGGAATTTATACCTCTACTGGTTTGTGTACATGGACACCCGAAAGTATTTCAAAGCATTGTGTTCTATGAGAGATATTTATATAAACCATATTTTCATACCTTTACTATAGATATATCTTAATGAAATTGAAATATGTTATTCAAGTTCACTATTGGAAGTTCCTATTGAAAATGGAGTTTATACCTCTACTGGTTTGTGTACAGTGACTACCGAAAGTATTTCAAAGCATTGTGTTATATGAGAGGTATTTCTATAAATCATATTTTCATACCTTTACTGTAGACATATCTTAATGAAATTGAAATATGTCATTCAATGTCATTCAAGTTCACTATCGGATGTTTCTTGTATAAAATGGAGTAAATACCACCACTGATTTGTGTACAGGGACACACAAAAGTATTCCAAAGCATTGCATTTTATGAGAGAGATTTCTGTAAACTAAATTTTAATAACTTTACTTCGCACGAAGATTTATGAAATTGAAATATGTTATTTATAAGCACAAATGCTTTGCATAGAATATAGCATGATCAGCATTAGATTTACAGGGTGGCACAAAAACACACAGTTATATAAAGAGCTACAAATAAATATTTGCTAAAATTTTATTTTCGTATTCATTAAGAGTTTTTAACACTTTCTAACGTTTTCACACTTCCCAACAAGGTTGAAAAGCGTTAATGACTTTGGTTTGTCTATCTGTCTGTCTGTCCGTCTGTCTGTCTGACTTTCCACGCTCTAACTCCCGTAAATATTTGTGGAATTTCTTGAAACTGATATATGTTATTCAAGTTCACTCTCGGATGATCCCTTTTGAAAATGAAGTTTATACCTTTACTGGTTTGTATAAAGGGACACCCGAAAGTATTTCAAAGCATTGTGTTCTATGAGAGGTATTTCTATAAACCATATTTTCATACCTTTACTGTACACATATCTAATGAAATTGAAATATGTTATTCCAGATCACTATGGGATGTTTCCTGTATAAAATGGATTAAATACCGTAACTGTTTTATATACAAGGACACTCAAAAATATTCTAAAGCATTGCGTTCTATGAGAGATATTTCTATAAATCAAATTTTACTTTCCACGAAGTTTTAGGAAATTGAAATATGTTATTTATATGCACAAAAGAATGCTTTGCATAGAATATAGCATGATTAGCATTAGATTTACAGGGTAAAACAAAAATATTCTGTTTTTTTAAGAGCTATTAGTAAAAATTATCTAGAATTCTACTTTCGTTTACATTAAGCGTTTTTAACACTTTCTAACCTTTTTTTAAAATGTGAATATGATATCAGTTTGTGTATGTGTCCGTCTGTCCGTCTGCCTCTCTGCCCGCGCTCTAACTCTCGTAAATAATTATGGAATTTTTTGAAACTGATATATGTTATTCAAGTTCACTATCGGATGTTTCCTATTGAAAATGGAGTTTATACCTCTACTGGTTTGTGTACAGGAACACCTGAAATTATTTCAAAGTATTGTGTTTTATGAGAGGAATTTCTATAAACAATATTTTGATACCTTTACTGTACAATATCTTCATGAAATTTAAATATGTTATTCAAGTTCACTGTTGGATGTTTTCTATATAAAATGGATTAAGTACCATCACTGTTTTATATACAAGGACTCTCAAAAGTATTCTAAAGCATTGCGTTCTTTGTGAAATATTTCTATAAATCAATTTTTAATAACTTTACTTTCCATGAAGTTTTAGGAAATTAAAATATGTTATTTAAATGGACAAAAGAATGCTTTGCATAGAATACAGCATGGTTATCATTAGATTTACAGGGTGACACAAAAATATTCAGTTATATTAAGAGCTATTAATAAAAAATTGCTAGAATTGTACTTTCGTTTACATTACGTATTTTTGACACTTTCTATCATTTTTTTAGTGTGAATATAAATTCAATCTGTGTATCTGTCTGACTGTTCTTCTGTCCGTCTGTCTGTCTCTCTGTCTGTTTTACTGCGCTCTAATTCCCGTAAATATTTATGGAATTTCTTTAAACCGATATATTTTATTCAAGTTCACTATCGTATGTTCCCTATTGAAAATGGAGTGAATACCTGTTCTGGTTTGTGTATAGGGACACCCAAAAATATTCGAAAGCATTGTGTTTTATGAGAGGAGTTTCTATAAACCATATTTTAGTACCTTTAATGCATAGAAACGTTAATGAAATTTTAATATGTTATTCAATTCATTATCGGATGTTTCCTATGTAAAATAGAGTACATTTCTAACTAGGTTGTGTACAGGGGCACTTGAAATTATTCAAAGCATTGTGTTGTATGAGAGTTATTTTTATAAACCAAATTTTAATAATTTTATTTTCCACAAAGCTTAATGCAATTGAAGTATATTATTCGTATGCAAAAAAGAGTGCCTTTTATGTAATATAGTATGGTTGGTATTAGATTTACAGGGCCACACAAAAATAATCAGTTACATTAAGAGCTATTCATAAAAATTTTCTGGAATTGCACTTTTGTTTACATGAGCGTTTTAACACTTTCTTATAATTTTAGTGGGAATATGATTTCAATTTGTGCATCTGTCTGTCCGATGTATTACGTTTTAGAAAATAATTTTTAAAAGTTTTATTTAAAAAACTTTCTACTATAAAAATCATAAAACATATACATGTATTATTAATATTCTAAAATATTGTTTTATATAGAATATGATATGATCAACTTTCAGATTTACAGGGCTACAGTAAAATATTCAGAGAGATCAAAAGCTGTAATTATAATCTAACGGCTGCATTTTCTTTTGCATTAGGCCTTTTTAACACTTTCCAAAATGCCTAAGAGTAATTTTAAAATCAGTTAGTTTATCTGTATGTTTTTCATTCCTTCTGTCTGTTTTGCGATAATGTAGGCAAAGAATATTAAAAGTTTTTCGATACAACAATTGGATACAGTTGGAAAGTATTAGTAATCAATGCGTACTTTATGATGTTTCTTTCTTGTTTAATCTCCGATTCTTTTTCTTTGACATTGCTATACATAAAGTCTGATTATAGAGGAGAAGCGATACGGCTTTTATTTACTCCATCTTACATTTTTATGAAATATTAGTAAAAAGATGTGTAGGTTAATTTTTATTTTCGCAAAATTTATTTTATTTAAGAATTTTGTTGGAGAGAAATTGTTATTTAGAGATACTCTCCCATCTGTATGGCACATTGCGTTGTTTCTAAAAAAATAATAAGCTAAATGATAATTTAAATTATACTTTAAATAACACCCAAGTTCACTAAATTTTTTACTGGGTCATAAAATGAAATTTTGAATACTAAAATTTTCTCCTATTTATTTAAGCTGTCTTCTTGGAATCATATATTAGAAACCAATAAAAAAAATATAAGAATAATTTATCTAGAAACCAATAATAATAAAAAAAAAACACTAAAAATTTCTAACCAATGATCCTTTATTCATTTTTTATTTTAAACATAAAATTCTTTATCAAAATTAAATATATCCTTTTGTGAGCACTTTAAGCGGGACTCAGCCATTTTTTTTTTGTTTAGGAGGAAGAATAAATGAAATTTAAAAATTAAATATTTTCTTTTTTAATATAATTTAAAATTAGAGACTCACCAGACGACGAGCGTTCAATATACACTAATGCAGCAATTAGGCATCCAGCATCTTTGGCTCCTTTTTGAGAAGTTTCACTATAATACTCAGGGCATCATCAGTAGAGGTTATGAGAATCCAACCTTTAATTCCGGAAAGCATCTCCCTTTCAGCGTATCGCCTCCTAAGGCTACATTCCTGCGATGATTTCTGCTTCGGCAATCTTACCGGCCGCTTCCCCGGTCTGCATCGACGAGGGTCCAACCGCTGATTCAGGGCTGATGGCTTGTTTTATTCTTCCAAAAAATTTTTATCATCTGACGATATTTTTTGTATATTTTACTTACAGGCCCATTTTGACTCCGCCTTCTGCCACACATGGGACCTTTCCCTTTTTTTAGTGGTCGTTTTTTTTTAACCAATGTACCTTCTCTTGATTCCCTCTGCTCTTCTTAGAAAATTTCAGTCCTTGGAAATCTCCTCCATCTCTTTTTTTCTCATTTATGGCTGCTATAAACCACTTTCTTGAGCTTTTGTAGTTTAGTGTCAAATGCTTTCTCCGCTCGTCGCCTGACTGTCTGGTAGATTCATATCAGAGATACATTACAATTCTACCTCCTACGATTTTACAATGATGACCTCCCGCTTTTACATCGCTCATGTTAGAAAAGAAACATTTTTTACTTGCCTATATTTATATACACATCACTTTTTAAATTGTATTATACATACATAAAGTATTTATATATATATATTTAGATTACACACATGTTTGTTTTATATCCTTCTATAAATAAATGTGTAATTTTAATTATACACATTTTTGTTTAATTTTCGTTAATAAATAAATGTGTAATTTTAATTACAACATTTATATCCCCCCTTTCTACAAAAATATATATATATATATATAAACCTTTGTTACATCATTTTTGACCTATAAAATAAAATACAAAAATACACACAAACAAAATACTAATACTCATATGATACTTAGATATGAAGGAAACAGAATAAGTATTGTCCATTCTTTCAGTCCATAGCACTTTAAATGTTCATTCGTATTTGTTTTCGAAAACAAAAAAATTTTAATGTAAGAGTTCACTTCATTTTGTCCTTGTTTTATGTCTCTTTTTATATTACCATTGTATAGAGTCTCATTTTAAAGTATATTTCATTTTTCATCCTTCTGATTCTAAAAAGTGTACACATATTTTTGTAATTTTTGTACATTTATGTATGTGTTTGTTGCTTTTGAGCACCTCTATTACTGATAGTTGTTGTTGGGTGAGTCTACTCCAAAAAAAAGAAAATATTTTTCTTTATTTTACAAATGTTTTTCTTAAATTTTTCCTTTTCCAAAAAATTAAAAAAAAATTATATATATATCTATATATATATCTATACATAAATATAAATAAACAAAATCATAGCATTTCACACACCGTTTATATATATACTATTATGTTATTTTTCTGGATTATTTGCATATTTCAACATTCTGTACACAACTTTTATTTATTTATTTCTTCGTTCGTTTTATTTTATTTTATACACAGTTTATCTAAAAACTCCTTATCTACTTAATGTTACAGTGTAAAACCCGTGCTTTTTTTTTTTTTTTTTTTTTTTTTTTTGTCGTGCTTGGGATTTGTTTGTTATTTTTAACCTCTAGTGTTTAAGAAAAAAAAATTCCTATCCCCGTTTTAGAGCCTTCATCCAATCTCTATCTTACATTCTATTTATTCTCAATGTAATTCACGTTCATTTCTCTATTATTACAGCTGTTATTGATTTATTCTACTCCAATTTCTATGTTTTTCCAGCCAAAATGCAATAATAACTTTATCACTATTATTATTATTATTATCTGCACACTCGCAACTTGATACATTTTTGTATACATTCTAATGTTAGCTTTATTACAATTCTTATTACTATTAAACTTTTTTATTATTGTTATCAAGGCCACATTCAAAATTCTTCACTGGCAAGGAGAAAAGAACATCTATAGCTTAATAAAGGGGCCCCGCCATAAATATTAATTTCTCTGTTTGAAGACCAGCTTCAAACAGTTACCAGTTAAAATCTGAAGCACCCCTCTACAACAATAAAATTATGTATGTCGCAACTAACCACACTATTTTACTATCTATTATTATTATTATTATTAGTGTTTTTTTTTTTTTTTTTTTTTTTACCTGTTCTATTATTTGACGTAGATCCTTCCTATATCCTTTAGCTGGTTATTTTAATTTTCTTTTTCTGGTGGTACTTTAAATATTTTTGAAATATGAATTTTTAAACTTCTATTTCCCTCTTTTTCTCGTATCAAGTAATTCGAGTTTCTGAACTTTCTTTCTATAAAAAATGGTCCGTCAAACCTTTTACCTAATTTTCTATTCTTTCTTAGTGATTTAAGATAGACTTCATCACCTATCTCCAATTCCTTATGATTTATACTTTTATTTCTATTGTACTCTTCTGAAATTTTTTTCATATTTAGCAATGCATTTGCTCTCGCCTGATGCATATGCTCTTTTATTTTTGATATATACTGCGAAGGGGTTTCCTTATTTCTGTCATTGCAATCTAGAAATGGAGTTTTTAATTTTCTCCCAAAAAATAACACCGCGGGTTCGTATCCCGTTGCTCGATGTTTCGACATATTATAGTTTAACTTAAAAAAATTTATTCTCGTGTCCCAATCAAAAGTTTCCTGACACATGGCTGAGATGGAATTTTTTTAAATTAAATGTGCTTTCTCAATCGTACCATTACTACTGGGTTTGTAAATGCTCGAATAACGCAATGTTATATTTAGATTCTTAGCGAAGTCTGTAAATTCTTTGCCTCTAAAATAAGGCGCATTGTCTAAATTTATATACTGGCATAGGCCATATTTTCCGAAATATTCTAGCAGCGCATTTATGATGGTAGTTGCATTGGTATTTTTTAGCGGTATTACTTCTAAGAACCTAGAAAATGCACAAATAATTGTTAAAAGAAATTTGTTCTGTTTTAGCGTTGGTACTAATTTTCCAACAATATCAATATTTAATGCTTGGCCACATGCATAGTTCTTATTCATTACTTGTAACGGAAGTTTTATTGTTTGATGCGGTTTGTAAGAGTTACATGGAATACATCTCCTACAAAAATATTTTACTGTTTGGTATACATCCCAATCCAGTAAAATCTATTTTTAATCATTTGATATGTTTTCTCAAAACCGAAGTGTGGGGAATGCGCGGTATTTATGATTTTCTCTCTTAAACTATGTGGAGCTATGATAATATTTTGCGTATTTTCCGTAGCATTATTTGAATGTTTCAATACTAATAGATCATTTTCTAATAAAAAGTATTTTCTTTTGTATTTATTATTTCTCTTTGATTTTAAACATGCTACTATTTTTTGTATTTTGTCGCATTTTTTTTGTTCATTTAAAATGTTTTCTTCTGACAACTCTTTTTCGGCTTTAAATAAATACATTTCATTCTCTTGATCTTCATGCGTTATGTTTGCTATGTGCCTACTTAAAAAATCACTCGGATTCTGTGATCCTGATATATGTTCTACTGTTATGTCAAATTCTTGTAGATCTAAAAGCCATCTCGAAATTATGTCAGGCTGTTTCTCCAAATTAATAAAATATGTTAACGCCTTCGCATCTGTTAACAAAAATATCTTTTTTCCTAACAGTAAGTTTTTATAATTTAATACTGATTCATGTATTGCTAGTAACTCTTGTTTCATGGCTGGATAATTTTTTTCTGAATTTTTTAATTTTCTACCATAATATTCAATCGGATGCAAGATTCCATTCTCTTTTTGTGCCAAAATCGCCGATATTGCGTATTTTGAAGCATCCGTGATCAAATAAAATTCTTTGTTCATATCTGGAGCTCTTAGAGTTGGTTCATTTAATAACGCGGTTTGTAAATTTATAAATGCTTTCTCTTGTTCCTCACCCCATTTAAATTTTATGTCTTTTCTTGTAAGTTGTAATAATGGATCTATTATGTCGTTGTAATTTTTTATCAATGTTCTGAAATAGTTCGAAAACCCTAACAGTTGTAAGATACCTTTTTTATTGTTTGGTCTCATTAATTTTTTTACTTTGTTTAAATTTCCCTCCGATGGTGAATAACCATGTTCATTGATTTTATACCCTAAGAACTCTATCTCATTTTTACATATTTGCATCTTTTGCGGGTCAATAGTTAGATTGTTTTTTATTAAAATGTCTAAAACTTCCTGCATTAATTTTTTCATATCTTCTATTGAGTCTGTTCCTAAAATAATGTCATCGATGAAGTACCCAATTTTATTTTTATCTATGTGACCTAAAATCTTATCCATAAGTTTAGCAAATGTCATAATTGATATTTTATTACCAAAATTTAATCTGGTTGGCTGATAGCAACCAAATTCCGTAATGAATGCTAATTTTTCTCGGTCTTCTTCTTTTAAATTAATTTGGAAGAATGTCGAGTGAAAGTCCATCACAGTATAGTATTTTTTGCCACTAAGTCTCTGAATTATTTCTTTCGCATCTGGGATGGGATGTGGTGAAACTTCTATGATTTCATTAAGGACCCTGTAATCTACTGCTGCTCTCACTTTAATGTGTTTGGGATCATTTGTTTTTGAGTTACATTTTTTTTTTACGAAAATTACGGGGGCTGCATAATGCGAGTTTGTTGGTTCAATAATTTTTGCCTCTAATAATTTATTTATCTCCTCTTTCGCAACATCTTTCATATTATAAGCCAATTTATACGGTTTTAATTGAATGGGGTAATTATGAGCTAATTTAAATATTGGTGTAACTAATGATGTTTGCCCTAGTGTCTTGTAATTTTTGGAAAATGCCGCATAATTTTTCATTAATATTTCATGCATTTCTTTTTGTGTTACTGAATCTAAATGACTTAGATTAAAATCTTCCTTTTTTAAGTCAGCTTTTCTCATTTGTTTAACATGTACCATGTTTAAATTGTTAATAATTTCTCTCTTTGGTTTTGTTTTGTCCGTTATTATGAATTGTTGTGTAACTTTCGCCAGTTTCATATTTTTATTCAAAGTAATTTTGTGGTCCTTTGTATTTGAAATTTGAACTTTTAGTTTATTTTCATTATCTATTTTATGTATAGAGCAATTTATGTTTGTACCCGAATTATTTCTCTGTGGTTCAAGGAATATTGTTTCGTGTTGGTATATTCTAGGAACTTTTATTTCCGCCCAAACTGTTTGTTTCGGTGCAACATCCATTTTTCTTATTAGTCTTGCAAAGTGATAATTTTGATTTAACGTATTCTGCCTTATAATGTTTTCTTCATTTTTCTCATTTAATTCTATCATTTGTTTACTAGAAGATGCCTCCCAATTTATTAGTTCATTTTCATTGTTTTTTGACTTTGTCTGATCTTTTGAGCATTTAAAATACCCATAAATTTTTCCATTTTCTTCCTGTTCCTGATCATGCACTCCTGACTGTGGGAATTGTATTTTGTCCTCCATCTGTGATGTGTGTGTATTTGTTTCTATTGACATGGTATTTATATGATTTGGAATTTCTTGGTTGTTTGGAGTTTTATTTAATTCCAATTTCATGTTTTTAAATAGTACATGTCCTGCCTTACAATCTACTATCATTTTGTTTCTTTTTAGAAAGTCATAACCTAATATTACATTATACTTCTTATCAAAATTAAAGTTCAATATATAAAATACACCTGTCACGAATTTCCCTTTAATTTTGAATGTAATTTTAATGCATTTTTTGAAATTAATTCTCTGATTGTTTAATGTGTGTATGTTTACATTATTTGACAAATACTGAATTTTTATCCCTGTTTCTTTGATTTTTTGAAATATTTTGGGACACATTGCATTTAAAGTTGCGCCTGTATCGATTAAATTTCGTGTAGGTACCCCATTTATATTCAAATCTAAGATGGGTAAGTTACCTATATCATTTTGATCAATATTTGTCAAATATTTAATCTCTTGTGTGTTTTTCCATCTTTTTGTGCACAGATATCGATCTGGTGTATGAATTACATTTGATTTCTTTTTGTTTTCATTATACCTGCGTGAATTGTTATCTTTCTCGGTTCTCTGCCTCTCTACTTTATAATATTTTTCATAATAATTTCTGTCTAATTCCTTGTCTGTTTGATTCTCATATTTTTTATCGCTATTTTGATGCATTTTTAGTCCCCTGGATATGTTAAGGGATTTACGAGGGACTATGTTATTATTATTTTTACTCTTGGTAAACCCCTCATTTAGTTTCCCGACTGCCTTGGAAACGTTATAGCAGGGCGGTTTGTACCCCTTTGTCTAAAATTTCTATGTGAACTTCTTCTGAAATAATTTCTAGTACCCCTATCGAAATTTCCATAATTTGTATTACTAGATCTATTTTCTTCTGATCTTACGTTTCTAACCCCTGCATTTTCACTCTCTTGAATTATAGGGACTGTATTGTTTACAATATTGGGATTAGTTCTTGAATTGTACCAGCATTGTTCAGTATTATGTGATCTAGTTTTGCAAATTGCACAAAATCTTGTGCTGTCATGCTTTTGTCTCTCTTGACTTTCTGATCTGTTATTTCTTATTTCTAATTCTTCGATTTTTTTTTCTAATTGTTTGATTTGTTCAGTTTGTTTCGATGTTAATTCTAATAATAATGTACACATATCGGTTTCGTTGCTATTTTTTTTCTCTATAGTATTTATTTCCTCCACGTTAAATTGCATTGCATTTTCAATGGTCTTAGCCATTTTTAATGCACTTTCAAAATCTTTTATATCTGCCTTTCTTAACTCAAATGCTATGTCTGCCCTCATGCCTTCAATAAATTTATTTAATTTTAAACTGTTTACAAATTCTTTTGCCCCATCTTTGTTTTCGAATCCAGACCCTTTTAAAAATTCATTTGATTTTTTTATTATTTCCGTTGCATATTCTTCTATAGTTTGTTTTGGTGATTGCCTGATATTCATGAAATCTGCCTGAGCTTTTGAGAAATTTACTTTGCTCTTAAATTTTTCTTTTAATTTAAGTTTGAATTGCTCATACACATTCTCATTTATTAAATCCTCATCCAAGTTTATTTTCTCCTTCGCTTTTCCGCTGATTTTACTTTTTAAAATTAATAATTTAATTCCATCGTCTAATTCTGTCGCATTTGTTAATGTCTCAAATGATTCTAGAAATTTATCTATATTAGCCTGACTGTCACCACTGAAGTGTGGAAGACCCACTAATAGCGTATCTAATGACACTGTTAATTTTTTCTCCATTTTTATTTTACCCGGTACTACCTTCTCAGAATTTGTTTCCACCGTTTTCTTCTGATTTTGAGTTTTTGTGTTACACTTATTCGCAACTTTATTTCTCAATTTATAAGTACTTTTCATTTACATCCCCTACTTTCTAATCTTTACTTTAAATCAACTCTTAAAAAATCATTCTTATATGTATTGACATTAACACAAATTATGCTTGTATACATATATTTACTGACTAGCTAGATTATTCTAGTTCAATTATTATTATTATTCCTTATTTTAGGAAACTATTTACTTTCTTCAAAGTAAAATATTCAAATTTTATATGTATACAGGCATCCAAAATAATATTATCAAACAAACAAAATATTAGATTAATTGTTTTCAAGAAACCTTTCTGAGCAATCTTGCTGTTTATGTGTACATATAAAATATTTCCAGTAATTTTTCAAAATTTTCAACTGTAATTATTTCACATACACTTCATTTATTTTCATATTCTACTTATCATTATTAATGAAAGTGTAATTTATATCTATATATATATTATATGTACACATTTGCATATCTACTCGTTATATATATTTTTTATCAGTTATTCATATACAAATACAATAACATTATAATGCTATGATTTCCTTTATTTATATCTATCCAATTTTATTTAAGCAACTGCTTAGTATATTTTTATATTATTATTTTGTCTGAGTCCACCTTAAAGTTTTCCTAAATTAGTTTATCTTATTTTATTTATTTTTTTCTTTTTATTATATCATTTTATGACCTCAACTGGATAGGCACCAAATCGCTTTCTGGTTGATTTACAGTGTTGGAGAGAAATTGTTATTTAGAGATACTCTCCCATCTGTATGGCACATTGCGTTGTTTCTAAAAAAATAATAAGCTAAATAATAATTTAAATTATACTTTAAATAACACCCAAGTTCACTAAATTTTTTACTGGGTCATAAAATGAAATTTTGAATACTAAAATTTTCTCCTATTTATTTAAGCTGTCTTCTTGGAATCATATATTAGAAACCAATAAAAAAAATATAAGAATAATTTATCTAGAAACCAATAATAATAAAAAAAAAAACACTAAAAATTTCTAACCAATGATCCTTTATTCATTTTTTATTTTAAACATAAAATTCTTTATCAAAATTAAATATATCCTTTTGTGAGCACTTTAAGCGGGACTCAGCCATTTTTTTTTTTTTTTTTGTTTAGGAGGAAGAATAAATGAAATTTAAAAATTAAATATTTTCTTTTTTAATATAATTTAAAATTAGAGACTCACCAGACGACGAGCGTTCAATATACACTAATGCAGCAATTAGGCATCCAGCATCTTTGGCTCCTTTTTGAGAAGTTTCACTATAATACTCAGGGCATCATCAGTAGAGGTTATGAGAATCCAACCTTTAATTCCGGAAAGCATCTCCCTTTCAGCGTATCGCCTCCTAAGGCTACATTCCTGCGATTATTTCTGCTTCGGCAATCTTACCGGCCGCTTCCCCGGTCTGCATCGACGAGGGTCCAACCGCTGATTCAGGGCTGATGGCTTGTTTTATTCTTCCAAAAAATTTTTATCATCTGACGATATTTTTTGTATATTTTACTTACAGGCCCATTTTGACACCGCCTTCTGCCACACATGGGACCTTTCCCTTTTTTTAGTGGTCGTTTTTTTTTAACCAATGTACCTTCTCTTGATTCCCTCTGCTCTTCTTAGAAAATTTCAGTCCTTGGAAATCTCCTCCATCTCTTTTTTTCTCATTTATGGCTGCTATAAACCACTTTCTTGAGCTTTTGTAGTTTAGTGTCAAATGCTTTCTCCGCTCGTCGCCTGACTGTCTGGTAGATTCATATCAGAGATACATTACAATTCTACCTCCTACGATTTTACAATGATGACCTCCCGCTTTTACATCGCTCATGTTAGAAAAGAAACATTTTTTACTTGCCTATATTTATATACACATCACTTTTTAAATTGTATTATACATACATAAAGTATTTATATATATATATTTAGATTACACACATGTTTGTTTTATATCCTTCTATAAATAAATGTGTAATTTTAATTATACACATTTTTGTTTAATTTTCGTTAATAAATAAATGTGTAATTTTAATTACAACAAATTTGCATACTATTGAAAGAAGTGTGCATCGATTAAAAATATTACTACTAAAAGAATTAATAAAAAGAATGTTTTTTATTGAAAAATATCGAAATACTACTGCGTCCGTTGCCGAATATTACAGTATATGTTATGATACTAATAATTTGACAATACAAAACGCCTTAGATTTAAAACCCTATCTTTGCCAAGGGTATATTCTTTTCATTATGAAGTAAGAATCTGACTACCTGTCTGTTAACCGATGACATGATTATTCACAACATCAATCATGAGAATTAACTTCAAAAGTTAAAATGTATGCATCGTCGTCAGCAAAATTATTGAAGCACCCCCCCCCCCCCCCCCTTTTTTTTTTTTTAAAGTTTGATCGCTAATTTTTATCATCAACTTACTTTTTTATGAATAGCATAAAGGCTAAAAACATGACTCGACAAATATTTACTTAACAAAACAGTATTAGGTGCATATCTTATAAATACGAATTATTGCTAGTGCTTCAATAACATAGCTGCCGACTGTATATTGTTCAAAATATCATACCATCTCCAACTGCATTTCTGTGCTTCCTTAACTACAATCTTAAGATACTAAAACATTTTTCTATGATTTGGTGCTTTATAATTATTTTTAAGATCCGAGAGTATATACGAATGTATCATGTCTGGCTTTTTCTTCGAGGAAAATCTGAACTTGAAAATGACCTAAAATAACCAAAGGATGGGAAATAATCCAAGAAATTCGAATTGACCATTTACACTCTAAAATTTCATTTAGATAAAAAAAAAAAAAATATTAATCAAAATGTCAATAAATCACATTTTAAATCAATTTGCACGCTATTAACAATTTCGTGTCAGTTTCAAAGAGCGGTCAAAAAGCTTACTGTCAATGAATTGGAATAATACGAAATGACGCTGTTTATGAACGGAATTATAAATAACAACATAAATATAACAACATAAACAATATAAATTTATTTTAAAATCGCGAATTTTCAACAGATTAAAAGTAAAATGAAAATTGGTGTAAATAGTAATGTTGAGTTTAGTGTCCAACAAATCTTTAATTCAGTTGAAATTTACAGATTTTAGAAAATTAAATATATACTTTGGTTTTTTTTTTATTTTTTGTTTCCTTAAAACGAAACTTATAATTATAACACGAATCGTGCGAGTCTACTTAAGGCCCGTTCACATGAGTAATTACTACCCGGGTCAATTGACCCAGGTTATTTGAAAAGCGGAGAAAATACGGAGTCATCTCGCCTTTCATTTTAATGCTGTTCACACGTATCAACCCGGGTTAAAAAAAACTGAAACTGCGTAATGCTTTTTTCTCAATTTGATTGGTTGCTGTCCAAACTATGTTTTGATAAGTGAAAAATGTCCGAGCGTTTGCTTTTAATAAAGATTCTGATGGATATATTTTTTAATGATAGTGAAAGTAAGACGCGGAATATTCACCGAAGGAATAAAAGGAGAAGGAAAATGAATGAGTTTTGCATGAAACAAATTATCTGCGGGTATATAATAATGAGGGATGCGTGGGGAAAATGGGAGATTTCGGTAAACTGCAGATTTCAACATGTCATCCGAGAGTAAAAAACATATATATGTTTTTCATGTATATGTTTGTATATAAATGAATATATACTATATGTATTTATATTGTTACGAATTTGTAAATAATTCGTAGTTATTTTTATGTAAATTCATTCATAGAAGCTTACAAGGAAACATACAAAAAATATTGAATATATATATATATATATATATATATATATGTGTGTGTGTGTGTGTGTGTGTGATTCTACTCTTCATAAAATACTAGAAAGCGAAAAAACTATCGTCTGAAATAAATTACAGCGACCACAAAAAATTATCAAAATGAATCATATTTGGCGATTTCACACTGTTAGGTGATTGATTTTGAGTACATGGCGGAGAAGCAAAACACTGTTCTGTTCGTACACGGCAATCTCGGTGCTAGCGAACTTATCGCCTAACAGCGCTAAATCGCCAAAAATGCTTAATTTTGATAAATTGTGGTTGCTGTTTTTTATTTCAGCCGATAATTTTTTCTTCTGGTGTTTTATGAAGAGTAGAATCACAAATATTTTTTTCCATATTTTTTTAAGACGACACCTTTTGAATGTTTCCTTGTTAGACAGGTTATAAAATGTCAGTTTTCTGCATTTCTAGTTTGCTTCCGTATTAAAATAGCTCAAAAACACGTTAAAAAGCTTCATTAAAGCCGGTAATGGATTTGGCGCAAAATTTGGCGACATTTTTGCTCCTTGACGATTTTTCGGCGACCTTGGCGAGAAAAATTCTTATAATCAACACTCCAAATATGGAAGCTGTAGCTTGATTGGCTGCCGAGTTTCTGAAATTTTCCACGTTATTCTATGTGGGTATTTAAGGAGTTGCTCTACGCCAAATGAGTCAGTCTAGTTTAGTTTCACCAAAGCATTTGCTGGATAAAGAGCTCTGAGCCTCTTTGGAATACTGTCACATTACTGTATGTTAATGCTCTGATACAGTTTGTACTGTGAATTTGCTGTTGACAGTTGTTATTTAAGCTGTGTTTACTGGTGAAACTGAAGTTAATACTTGGTTTATAGACTTGTAATTATCTCGAATTATCTGTAAATAAAGTTTCCAGCCCCTGCTAGGCTTTTCATTCATGTCCGCTTTTCATTCTCTGACAACTCACGAACCCCCAAGTATGCAAAATCTCTGGTGTCAGAAGTGGGATTGTCCGTGAATGTTGATAACTAGAGGTATGGAGCAAGATATGAAGAAACTTCTCGAAGGGTTAGCTGCCCAGATGAGTGAAATGAAAGAAGGGCAAAGAGAAATAAAATATAGTTTGAGTGAAGAAATGAAAGAGACGAAAGACACTTTGGGTGAAGAAATGAAAGAAATAAAAGCAGCACAGGAAATCATGGAAACCTGGTTGACTGAAGAAAATAAATCTAATCAAGATGAGATGAAGAGAGAACTTTCAACAGTGAAAGAAGTAATAGAGAGTAAATTGGCAGTTGTGTAAAACAGAGTCGATGAAATTTAAGAGAAAGTTATGAAGATAGAAGAGAGCCTTGAGGATAAAATTACGAAGAAAGAAGAGAATTTTGAAGAGAAAATTAAAGAAAATTTTGATCAAGAGCTGGAAGGAAGTTTTTTCAGAGATATAAAGCAAATTGAAGAGAATAGAGGAAGATATTAGAAAAGTGGAAGAAAAGTTAACAACCATTCCCCAGGAAGATGAAAGGAGAGATAAAAGAAAACGGAATCAGGAATCAATTAAGTTATCCACCTCGATGGCAGATACTCCTGGCAGGTATATAAAACACAGTTTTCTATCGTAGCTGAAGCTAACGGCTGGGACTCTACTGCCAAGACAGTTCATTTGATAGCATCGTTACGGGGTGATGTAGCTGATACGCTGGAGACCCTTCCGAAGGAACAGAGAAATGACTTCGAGACTTTGACCAGAGCAATGGAGCTGCGTTTTGGAGGAAAATGGTCTAAAGAATATAGTCGACTCCAGTTAAAGTCCCGTCGTCAGAGACCAGGGGAAAACTTACAAGAATTGGCATCAAATATCCAGAGGCTATCACACTTAGCTTTCTCGGGATGTCACCCTGAAACTCGCAATGATTTGGCCCAAGATTACTTCATCAATTCCGTGCGAGATCCAGAGATTCAAAAAGCACTTAAACTCTCTAACGTCAAGGATATGGAACCAGTTTTAGTGTATGCCCTTAAGACTGAGGCAGCCCAACAAGCCTCCCGTAGAGATCGTCAGAGCAGCAAAACAGTCACTTTGCATGACTCTCAAGATGATCTTAAAGAAATCAAGAAAACTTTTGCAGATCTTACTAGGAGATTACGCAGTCTTTAGAGTAAGAAAAAAGCGAGAAATCCAGCGACTAAATGCTGGGACTGTGGAAGAGATGGGCATGTCAAACGAAGCTGCCCAGTCAGACAATCTAAGGAGATTACCCGGAAGTTCTTTGAAATAGGTCATCGGGAAGGAGCTATGCATGGAAATCCAGATGCCTTGTTGAGACAGCCTTGCTCTGAAGATCGCAAGTATTGCTCTAGGGCTGAAGCGAAACACCAGCTGATAAAGCCAGTTGTTCGCCAAGTTACCAAGTCTCAGTGCCATCGAAACAAGATCCATGGAGTGATGAGGAAGTTAGACAAGCCCAGTTGAAAGATCCTGACATAAAGCTAATATTTCAATTCAAGGAGTTGACCAGCAACAGACTTACCTGGACACATTTAGTCCTATCACGAAAAGTTATTGGCACTTGGGACTCTCTTCATATTAGAAACGGCGTACTATACAGAAAGTGGGAATCTGACGATGGAAAGTGTTTTAGATGGCGGATTTTACTACCAAGATCGAAGATTCCAGATGTTCTAAAGCAGCTACATGTTAGCCCTACCGGAGGCCATTTTGGAGGCATGAAGACCCTCCAGAAAGTTCGAGAACGTTTCTACTGGTGCAAGGCAAGGGAGGACGTGGAGAAATGGTACAAATCCTGTGATGCTTGTGCGGCACGTATAGGTGCGAAGAAACGAAGCCGAAGAAGATTGCAACGGTATAACGCGGGAGCCCCATTTGAGCGGATCGCACTCGTCATCTTGGGTCCTTTCCCACGGATCTCCAGAGGAAATAAGTACATCCTCGTCGTGATGGACTATTTTACCAAGTGGCGTGAGGCGTGTATCCCATTCCCGATAAGGCTATGGCAAACTCCTACAGCTTCATACCGATCAAGGTACGGACTATACCTTTGCTGTATTCAAAGGACTGTGTCATCGACTCGGCATAGACAAAACCCTGACAACACCCCCTACATCCTCAGTCAGATGGCATGATCGAGGGGAGGTTTAACCGCACCATCCTGAATAACCTATCTCTTTTAGTATAAAGGAACCAGCAAGATTGGGACTTAAAGTTGCCTTTGTTCCTGCTGGCTTATCGAAGTACTGTCCATGAAACCACCGGCTATACTCCAGCTCAGATGCTGTTTGGATGCGAACTTCATCTCCCTTGTGATCTACTTGGTTGTCCACCAGTAAATATTTCTCACTTAATTTTGTAATCTGTTTTATTATTTTATTGTTATATGCAACTTAGGTTTTGTATTTTAGTTTGTACAGTTTGTTTAGTTTCGACTTCTGACCAAGGGTTGTACTGCCCGGGACGGGCAGTCCTTGGGAGGGGGGCAATGTTACGAATTTGTAAATAATTCGTAGTTATTTTTATGTAAATTCATTGAAAGAGGCTTAGTCAGGTTATAAAATGTCAATTTTCTGCATATCTAGTTTGTTCCCACATTAAAATAGCTTAAAAATCCGTTAAAAAGCCTCATTAAGGCCGGTAATGGATTTGGCGCCAATTTTGGTGACTTTTGAGCTCCTTGGCGATCTTTTGGCGACCACGGCGAGAAAATCCTTATCATCTATATACCAAATATGGAAGCTGTAACTTGATTGGCTGACGAGTTTCTTGAATTTTCCACGTTTTTCTACGCGGATATTTAAGGAGTTGCTCTACGCCAAATGACTCAGTCTAGTTTAGTTTCTCTAAAGCATTTGCTAGGTAAAGAGCTCTGAGCACTTTGGAGAACAGTTGCATTGATGTATGCTAATGCTCTGATACAGTTTGTACTGTGAATTTGCTGCTGACAGCTGGTATTTAAGCCGTGTTTACTAGTGAAACTGAAGTTAATACTTGGTTTATAGACCTGTAATCTTCTCGAATGTTTTGTAAATTAAGTTTCTAGCCTCTGCAAGATTAGATTTTCATTCTCGGGCAACTCATGAACCCCCAAGTACGCAACAATATGTATATCCGTGTTTGGCTATCTCCTTATTAGCCGCTGAATAGAAAATACCATTGAAAGTAACGAAAGACGGGAAATAATCCGAGGAATAAGATTTTTCAAATATTAATTAAAAACCTCACAATAACTTTAAAAATAACAAAGTATACCATGTTGATGCCAATAAAAAAGAAAATATTTACGCGTTCTTTTTTTGACATAAAATAAACATATTTATTTATACGCGAATAATATAATTTAAAGAAATCTCTATAAAAAATTACACTTGCACGTACGAAAAACTGCTATTAAAACTGACATCATAACACTTTAGAGTTACTAAATGTTTAATGCTGATGTAAGTAAAAACAAAATGTCGCTCTACGGTCGTTTTATTTCTTTCATTGAGATTAATTAAACCGGATTCTGTGGCTTAAAATTGAAAGCTAGGCAACTGAAGACCAGAGCGCAAACCATCCCGCATCCAGATGGGATATATACATATATATATATATATAATACTTCGAACACAGAAACTCAATACAAAATCCAAATTTATATTTCAACTATTTGATTCAATCATTACACTTTTCCTTACAGTGTTTGGGTCTTTAAGAGAAAATACCATCTATCTGAAATGCCAAATAAGTTGAATATATCAATATCAAATTTAAAATGCTTGATTTTTTTTTTTTTTTTTTTTTTTTTTTTTTAATGCATCATAATATCTTCGTGAAATGTAAAATGAAAATCCAGACAATGGGAATGAAATTTGCGCAGAAATGAAAAAGTACGCGTTCAAGATTAAGAATTAAAAAAAAAAAAAAAAAAAAAAAAAAAAAAAAAAAGAAAACTTCCGAAGTAATATTCTATTTAAACGCGAGAAATTTAATCACTTGGAAAAATAAAAAAGCTGTGAGATACTTTCGATTAAAATTTATGTGGAAAAGTCACGTATTAGGATTTTATGAATTTAGGTTATCGAAAAACGATGCTTAAGGGATATAATAAACAAAACTAAAAATAAATAAAAGTTAAAAGAACATTTCCATAAATATTTATCGATAAAATTGGAATTTATCAGAAACTTTATATATATACTTATATATATTGAAAACCTTTTCAAACATTGCAATATATGAAACTATATTTATATAGGTAACAGGATATATGCATATAATATACTGTTACATTTATATATATATATAAAGGTAACAGTAAGTCAAAAACTACAAGTTAAATACAGAAATTTTACGAATAAAATTATAGAAATTTATTTTTTTTTATCTCTTTCGCTAATTTACTATAAAATAATGAAACTTTAGTTACTGAACTGGAATATGCATACATTTAATTTGATTTCTTTTAATGTAACCCTTTTCAACTTCATGAAACGATAAATCTTCATAGAATGAGTACATTATACTCTGTTCGCCAAGAACTGATAGCGAAAGTAAATAAAGCAACGCGATTCTTCGCGATACTGTTGTATGACTGGCGTTAGATTGAAGACAAACGGCGTCTCTCTGACAAGCGAACGTTTTCTTTTTTCGTTTGTTTATTTCATAGCGGTGTTTTATTTTCTTCAGGTGTTTAATGAGAATTACTGAAAACTGAAAGCATGGAACAAATTCTTCGGAAGGAAAGATAAATTCAATGAAGCCAAAAATAGTTTTTATCCAGCTGTCACAAACACAGACTAAGGAAACACTTAGACCCAGCCAGGCGGTTCTAAAAGTGAAGTCTCAACTGTAACCGAGCCGCCATATTGGTACAAGCAAAACCACAGACCACTGAGCTGAAATGTCTCTGGACCATTCCTAGCGGTGCGTCCCAAACCATCGTCAATTACCCATAACGCAGTACTAGTGCGACATTAAACCCAACCTACCTACCTATCTAAGTTTAAAAAAATCATAGAAAGTAAATTATTAATCAATAATAATTTATTTTTAGTCCTTATTTATTAAGAATGAAAAAATGTATCCGTAATTGGATAATTGTAGCATTTTTTAACGCTTCTCTATTATGATCTGGTCAGCCTAAACTAGACCCGGCAAGACGATTCTAAAAGGAAGTCTCAACTGTAACTGAGCAGCCATATTAGTACAAGCACCTCAGTTACTTCACTTTTTCCCCATACCAGATAGTCGTCTTGCCAGGTCTAGGTAATTCCTTAGTCTGTGGTCACAAACTATATTCACTTACACGGCAGGGAAAGCTAACCTTAGGTCAATACAAACAGAATCGCTCATTCAACAAGAAAACGTAAATGTGGCAAACTCTGGTGATAAAAAAACAACCCTTTATGTTTACTTTCACTATCAGTTCTCCGTGAACAGAGTAATACATCATTTTTAATTTTGCGTGTATACTGGGAAAGTTTGTTTTTTAGAGAAATCATTTATATATATATATAAAGAGAGAGAGATAGTGATGTGGGGTGGAAATATTTTTCTGTGGAAAATTTTCTACTATGCTTTTCCGGAAAATTTTCAAACCAAAAAAGCAATTTTTTTAGTAAAACTTTTATATAATATATATATATATTAATTAGTCACAGTACAGTTATTAGTTACAATAATGTCAGATACAGTGTGAGAAACAAAAGTTTTTATTAAAGTTATCACTTAGAAGGCTACGAGATATATGATTTTAGCAACTTGCTCGAGAAAAAAGAAAGCATGAAATTTGTGGTGCACTTTTAATATATTAATTATGGGAGTAGAGGATTGAAAGTGGTATCATTCGAAAGGTATGATTAGCCACACTTGCAGAATACAAAAATTATTTTCTTTTCTTACGATGTCAAGAAAGTATTTAAAAATACTTTTATTTTTTATGTACTTTTTTAATTTCATACACTACACGTATTCTTTTGTATTAAAAAAATTCCTTAAGAAGAAAGTTGTTAAAATTGGCAATTTCTTAAAACTCCACCATAAAAAACCACAGACACAGTAATATTTATAGATGTAGCATCACTGTACTCTCGACTACAGACTTTTCATTCTAAGAGACAACAACTATATAATAGAGTGGTACAAATTTAAGTGAATGAGTGGTAGATCGAAAGTTTATACTATTGAACATACATGCAAATTAAAAAAGGATTTGATTTAAGAAAATTCAATTTTTTTTTCTAATTTATTTAAGGTCTATTTTCTTTCTTTCTTTCTTTCTTTCTTCCTTTCTTTTTCTTTCTTTCTTTTTTTTTTTTTTTTTTTTTTTGTGTGTGTGTGTGTGGTTTACGCCAGTTGTGATTTAAAGACATATTTTTAAACTGAAAAATAATGCATTTCAATTAACTGAAATTGACTACTTATTTAAAAAAAAAATGGATTTATTACTATATCTTCAGCATATATAAGAAATTATGATTCGGAAAAACTTACTATTTCTGGTTTTCGATGAATTTACACGTTTTGAGATTTCCTTTCAATTAACTGAAATTGACTACTTATTTTTAAAAAAGTACTAACTTCGTTATGTATAAGAAGAAAGTAGAAGATATTGAAAAAAATTCGATTTCCGGTTTTCGATGAATCTGCATGCATTGGGATTTCCTGAAATTGATTACTTACTTTTTAAAAATCTGATGTGAACACCATATAACTTCCTTATACAACCACAGGAATATACATATTGTTATGAAATTTTTGACAGTTATGTGTGAGGCAACCGACTGGTAATAAAACAGGCAGGTTCCAGTCCACGAACATTCCTTAAAACATAAACAAGCAAGAAAAAAAAAAAAAAAAAAAAAAAAAAAAAAACTACTACACCAACCAAAAAAGTCACGATTATATGTACAGTCGGTAACAAAAGTGTCCGAACACTAGCAAAAATTTCTATGTAAAAAAAGTACACTTCGTACGGTTTTATTAAATAAATCCTTGTCGAATCCTATTCTTAGTCAGTGTAAGAACATGATTCGATAAGGATTTATTTAACAAAACCGCATGAAGTGTACTTTTTTTGCATAGGAATTTTTGCTAGTGTTCGGACACTTTTGTTACCGACTGTACCATCGAGAGAAATATAGTAGTTTTTTCAGGAATAGAACTACACGGCTTATTACAGAATCTCTCATTGGGAAATGCACCGCTTAGAGTTCAATGAAAATCATACGAGTATAG
The DNA here is from genome assembly GCA_963930645.1 of Salticus scenicus. Lineage (NCBI taxonomy): Eukaryota > Metazoa > Arthropoda > Arachnida > Araneae > Salticidae > Salticus > Salticus scenicus. The sequence goes on along the minus strand of OZ005651.1, from coordinate 123,239,266 downwards.
ATGGCCCAGTTTTGTTCGCTTTGGCAATTGGAGGGAAGTAGTGAATTGAAAGTAACTGCTGTCATTAAACAGAGATGGCAGCACCAAAGAATGACATTAAACTTTCTTAGGAGTACGAACCTGCGCAGGACTAAACTCTTTGGGACTGCTCTGAGCAAGCTGTTTTGAAGTCGTTCACGAAAATCTCGAGAGGTGCGTTGCGCCTTTGAACAGTCAAACAAGAACTTAGTCTAAATAATAAAATCTTATTCGTATTAATTTAATCTTATTATACTTACATAACGTAAGTTAAATTCATGTAACAATAAATATTATTCGTCAAAGATGTATTCGATTTGAGAGTTATTTGTGTGAGCCCTTGTATTTGTCTCGTCCCGGGATGCTGGTAGAGGGGTGAGTAGATTAAATTTATTCTCATTGAATATAATGCATGTTATATTGATTTCATAATCAAGTTAAATTGAAGAAAATAAAATCTTATTTGAACTTCTGGATTACAGATATTCTGATATTCTAATTTTAATGTAAATTCAATCGAGATTCCTATAAATGCAAATTAGTCGTATATTCTTCTTTGGTTTCATAGCCATTAGTGGTCCGTCGACACGGAGTAATTAACTATTAATTAGATAATTAATCGTAATTCGTTAAATAATAATAATAAAAAAATTGAAATTTGAAAAAAAATCTCTTGTTTACGTCGTATAAAATTCTTTGAATAAGAAATTTAAGTGAAGTTAAAATCAATTTGTAGAAATAAATCATTAATATGGAGTTAAATTAAATTGTTTTGAAATAAAACGTAATTCAAGGTACTTTGGATTTGTAAAGTTTTGATTTGAACTTACGTTTGGTTTCAAAATGTAATAGTTTCGGTTTAGAATATAAAACGTAATTCAGAGTACTTTTGGTTTCAAAACGTAATAGTTTCGGTTTAGAATTTATGCGGCAAAGATTCATATTAAATAATTGTTGAATAAATTTGAGTATGAGAATGCAAAAATTGCATTTAATATTTTATTAGATTATTTATTTCAGTAATTAAAAAAAAAATCTATTTTATATGTGTTGTTTCTTTTCATTTGTTCTTGTTTTTTTCATATTTTACTTCCTGATCTGCAAAATAATAATTTAATTCAATCGATTAATTTATATTTAAATTTAATTATTTGTAATTAGTTTGCTAAAAAAATGGGTAGGAAAGATCGTACAAAAAACAAATGATATAGAACAGAGCGCGTTGTTCCCAAAATCTAATGAAGTGATAAAATTTGAAAATGTTACTAAGGAGATAGATTTTATAAAATCGAAAGTCAATGGTTGTGATAGTGGCGATCAAGCCAGATTAAAGATCCTAAAGGATAAGGTAATACACGGGAAGTTAAATTCAAGGAAGTAGTTGCAAATTTTTCCGAAGAGGAAAACGATGAAAACTTTGAAGAAGTGTTAAAAAATCGGGACATTCTGTTAGAATTATCAGTAGTATGAGAAAGTAAATCACAATCAAGTACAATAATGTAAACAATGATGCACGTACCAAACCAGGGACTTCTGTTAATTCGCATATTAGCCTCCCTAAGCTTGAGATACCTTTTTTTTACGGGGATAATGAATCTTGGTCGTCATTTAAAAATTTATTTAAATCATCTATTTTGGATAATGACAGCCTTAGTGAGTTTGAAAAGCTGCAATATCTCCAATTGTGTGTAAGAGGTAGTGCATCAAAACTTATTCGTGGATTTGCTTTACAATCGGAAAATCTTAAACACTGTTAGGAAATCCTTAGTCAGCGCTCTGAGAATAAACGTCAATTAGCTATAACCCAAATAAATAAAATCTTTTCGGTAAAGGTAAACAAAGCGGATGATCCTAAATCGTTTTTCAATCTAATAGATACTTGTAACGAAGCGGTGCGAAATTTATCGACCCTCGGATTGGAATCGAATCCTCTTAGCGATCTTATTCTTATAAATTTCATGATTTCAAAATTGGATTCATCCGTTAGGCATAGGTGGGAGCTCAGTCCAGAGAATACGCAAACTCTTCCCGATTTGAACTCGTTTCGTACATTCATTGAAAGGGAGGCGTCGAGTCAAACAAAACTTGAAAATAAACCAGGGATGTTTAAGAAGCCAGTAGAAGGTAGTAGTGTAAAAAAATCTAGTGCGAATAATTCAATAATAGTCAAAGAAAATAAATGCGTCGCCTGTTCTCAAGTACATCAATTGTTTAAATGCCCCAAATTCAATAGAATTAATGTTCAGGAGCGATGGGACTTAGTTAAATCTATATCATTATGGGAAAATTGTTTGCGAACTAACCATCAAGTGCGACAATGTTGAATTAATATTATATGTAAGGTATGTGCAGGTTCACATCACACTCTTCTGCACATTTATACACAGAATTCTGCAGATCAGGGAGGTGGCCTTGTTACTACGTCTGTGTCAAACAGTGCACAATCTAATGCAAATTTTAATCAGCAGAGAGTTTTATTATCTACTGCCCTTATAAAGGTTAGGTCACCTAACCGTAAAATTATTCAATGTCGGGCGTTAGTTGATAGTGCCTCACAAAATAGTCTCATAACAAAGGAATACGTCGAGAAGCTAAATTTGCCTTTGTTTGGCACTTCTCATCGACTTGTAGGCATGAACGGTATGTCCGCAGAAACTGTTTTAAATTTCACAGAGTTTTCATTCTCGCCATATTTCGCTAACGAGTATAGAAATTTGAAGGCACTAGTAGTAAATAGGGTTACTGCCCCTCTGCCAAATTTCCGGGTGAGGACGACGTCTTGGCCTCACATAAGAAATCTTCAGTTAGCCGACATGAATTTCTCCAAGCCACAACCCATAGATGTTTTGTTAGGCGCAGATATTTTCTCCTTGCTGATTAGTGGAAGACCAGTACATGGTAAACCAGGAGAACCCTCTGCTCTTCCCAGTTCACTGGGATACCTCCTATGTGGTCCTATCTCAAAGACTGGAATTCAGCCAGAAGCCACTTGTAGTCACACTCTCCACTGCTTGAACTTGAATACCTTTTTTGACAATGATCCAATAATATCTTCTAAGGATGGTGAAGGCGAAGCCGATCCGGCTGAAGTATTATTTAAATCTTCCACCAAGCGCAACCCCGAAGGGCGCTATGTAGTCAAATTACCCCTCCATGATGAGATAGATTTGGGTGAAAGTGCAAACTGTACACTACAAATGTTTAAAAAACTTGAAGCTCTATTTGTTCAGAACCCTAACCTAAAAAAAGAATATTGTCAGTTTATGTGCGAATATTCAGATCTAGGTCATATAACACTACTTCCAGCTGAAGAACTTGACCGTAAACCAAATTATTATATGCTTCATCATGGAGTTATAAATGAAAATAGTAGCACCACCAAACTACGGGTAGTGTTCAATGCGTCGGCCTTGACAACAAATGGCCAATCACTTAACTCTAACATGCATAAAGGGCCAAAACTTCAAACGAGTATATTTAGCAATCTGATTAGGTTTCTATTAAATAAAGTCGCCCTCTCAAGCGATATTGAAAAAATGTTTGGACAAATTCTAGTCGCAGTGCCAGATACAGAATTTCAAAGAATATTTTGGAGGGCCAATGTGTCAGATCCACTCCGAGTGTACAAATTAAACACGGTTACTTATGCCTGTGCACCATTTTTGGCCCTGCGTAACATACAACAATTACTGATAGATGAGAAAATCAATTTTCCCATAGCTGTGCAGGCTGCCCGTAATAACCTGCATATGGACGATCTCCTTGGAGGGGCTGAATCAATAGAGGCCGCTCAAACCTTGGTAACAGACCTTCAGGCATTATTTAAAGCTGGGGGATTCAAGCTGCGAAAATGGGCTTCAAATTGTGTGGAAGCTCTAGTTCATGTCCTAGAACCATTAAAACCAACAACACAAGAATTATCATTAAACCCTGATCAATCCCAACGTATTTTAGGATTAAACTGGAATTTGACATCGGATACATTGCAGGTTAAAGTTAGCACCGAAAAAAGCGTCACAACAAAAAGACAATTACTGTCAGTAATTGCACGAATCTTCGACCCTTTGGGTTTCTTATCCCCTGCCACTATTCATTTAAAATTGCTGCTATAAGATGTTTGGAAGCAAAAGCTTGGGTGGGATGATTCTCTACCACCAGACATTCAAAACAGGTGGAATGAATTTTATAAAAAAATTGCCTCCTTTGAGGTCATGTCAGTATCTAGATTTTTAAATTTGAAATCCAAATCTATTTACTATTCAGGGATTTTGTGATGCTTCAACAGAGGCATATGCTGCCGTAATTTATATACGTCCAAGTCAGTACTCATCTTTAAAATTGATTGCAGCTAAAACCCGAGTAGCACCTTTAAAACCCATAACCTTGCCCAGATTGGAGCTATGCGCAGCTGTATTGTTATCGGAACTTTTGTCAGTCGTCCAGAGCTCGCTAAATTATCCGAATGGAGAAATTCTCCTATGGACAGACTCCACAATCGCCCGCAGTTGGATCTTAAATCCACCCTTAAAAGGCAACACATATGTCCTACATAGGGTCAACAAAATCAAATCGCTGACAGACCCAACTACATGTATCACTTACCAAGTAAACACAACCCAGCGGACTGTGCAACCCGTGGGCTGTTTCCAGACAAATTAAAGAACTTTGACTTGTGGTGGTCTGGACCTAGTTGACAAAAGATCCCAGCCTCAGATCACGATTCAAAGATTTCGACATGAGCCCAATATACAGTTGTGAGCACCCCTGAACTAATAGAGTCAAACTCAATGAATGACTCCGTGATAGAGGATTTGGTTTCAAAATTTTCTTCGAGTACAAAACTTTTTCGCGTAGTTGCATTTATTAAGCGATTTATAATAAACACTAGAAACACTACAAAGTTGAAGGGACCAGTGTCCGTTCAAGAAATTTCAGAGGCTAGAAAAACTGTTATTAAAGTCGTCCAACAAAGGTCCTTTGCTTCAGAAATCGCCCTTTTGCAGCGCGGCCAACCCGTTGCAAACAATAGTAAATTAAAATCTCTTAATGTTTTTATTGATTCAGAAAATCTATTGCGAGTGGGAGGCAGAATTGACAAAAACAAGACCCTACCATATGACACTAAGCATTCCTTATTAATACCTAAAAATCACCCTTTTACATCATCGATAATAAGACATTACCATTTTTATAGTCTTCATGGAGGTGTCGACCTAGTGTTAAATTTAATTCGCCAGTCTTACTGGATTCCTGATGGTAGATCAACTGTTAAAAAAGAGCTTCGAAAATGTGTCACCAGTGCCAAAGTCCAACCAACCCCAATTCAGCAAATAATGGGTGACTTACCCAGTGCCAGAGTCAACCCTTGTCGACCATTCCAACATGTCGGAATTGATTACGCAGGCCCTATTCAAACGAAGTGCGATCATAAAAGAAAAGGTATAAGACAAATCTTATACATGTATTTTTATTTGCATGTGCACCAAGGCAATACATATTGAGTAAGTTAGTAGTTTATCAACCGAACATTTCTTAAATTCCCTGCACAGATTTATCAGTAGTCGAGGATGTCCTACAGACATCTACTCCGATAACGGTCGCAACTTTGTTGGTGCCCATGCCCAATTAAAAAGGCTGGTTACACTTTCAAAGGAAAACGCTATTCAAAATTATGTCACCAATAAAGAAATCCATTGGCATTTTATGTCTCCTTACGGGCCCAACTTTGGCGGCCTATGGGAATCATCAGTGAAATTATCTAAACGCCACTTGCTTAAGACTTGTAAAGGCAGTTGTCTTTCGTTTGAAGAGTTTAATACCATTCTCACAAATATTGAAGCGTGCTTAAATTCACGCCCTTTAGTCCCACTTTCAACCGAGCCCAAACTGGTACTTACCCCGGGACACTTCCTAATTGGAGCTCCGCTTCTTCAGCTTCCTGAACAATCTAATAATCATACTAATAAATCACGTACAAGTTTTTCTTCCAGATGGACCCTCCTTCAACAACTTAAGACCAAATTTTGGAGAACCTGGCAACGATCTTATCTTACTTCTCTGCAGTCAAGAGCAAAATGGCAAAAGGGTGTTACACATCTGCATCCTGGTCAGCTCGTCCTAGTCTTGGAGCCCTCTACTCAGCCAGCACAGTGGAACATGGCCAGAATTCTGGACACATCCTGGTGATGATGGAATCGTGCGCGTCGTTACTCTTAAGACGCCATAAGGAGTCATCAAAAGACCTGTGAATCTCATTGCCAGTCTGCCATGCTCAGCCCCCCCCGGAAGATGGAGGGAATTGAAAGTAACTGCTGTCATTAAACAGAGATGGCAGCACCAAAGAATGACATTAAACTTTCTTAGGAATACGAACCTGCGCAGGACTAAACTCTTTGGGACTGCTCTGAGCAAGCTGTTTTGAAGTCGTTCACGAAAATCTCGAGAGGTGCGTTGCGCCTTTGAACAGTCAAACAAGAACTTAGTCTAAATAATAAAATCTTATTCGTATTAATTTAATCTTATTATACTTACATAACGTAAGTTAAATTCATGTAACAATAAATATTATTCGTCAAAGATGCATTCGATTTGAGAGTTATTTGTGTGAGCCCTTGTATTTGTCTCGTCCCGGGATGCTGGTAGAGGGGTGAGTAGATTAAATTTATTCTCATTGAATATAATGCATGTTATATTGATTTCATAATCAAGTTAAATTGAAGAAAATAAAATCTTATTTGAACTTCTGGATTACAGATATTCTGATATTCTAATTTTAATGTAAATTCAATCGAGATTCCTATAAATGCAAATTAGTCGTATATTCTTCTTTGGCTTCATAGCCAGCAATTATTAGTGTAAAGAAACGATATATTTTACCAAAATAATTAGGTCAGTTAAAATTGAGAAAGGGTTTCTGGCTATCCTGAGACAATATTTGCCTCAAAATTTTATCGCTAATCTCGCCAAACCGCAAATTAGTAGCCAGCGTAGATTTTTGGTATTGGCATTGAATTTGGCGATTCGGCGTCAAACTTGGCGACTTGGGCAAAAAAAAAAAAAAATTGTAGTTTAGGGTTGCCAGAGTTTGGAAGCTCTAACTTCAATAAGAACTGAGTTCTCGGAATATTCCGGAAAAATTCATTGGTTTATAGCGCAGGACTAAATTCTGCGAAAGTTTTGTAAATGACTCAGAGGGCTATAACAAAAAGAAGAGTGATTGTTGATGATTGTAGACTAGAACTTGCCGATAACTTTACGTACTACTTTCTATACTGTATTACAGTAAAAGTGGAAACAAATGAAAGTTTTTCATTTCGACGAAGGTGGGCTTTGACTTAGCGTTAAATTAGGTATTCGAATGTGACGAAAAATGGTAGTAAGAGATTCATAAAATTCGGAAACTCTATCCTCAATAGGAGTCTAGTTCATGAAATTTTGCAATGATGCATTGGTTTCTCGCGCAGAACTTTCTTGAAAATTCCATAAACCACTGACAATACTCTCGATGAATTCAAATTCCATTCAGACTTTGAAATATTCGGTTGTTCTCGATTTAGCGAAATTTATGTTCTGTAGTGTATTTAACAATGTTTATTTGGTTTCTGTAGTAAAAATGATCATTTCATTAGATTGTTTAAATATTAATTTTTGTAGCATAAAAAAGAGATTTATTCAATTGTTTACTGAATATTAATTAAATAACGCGCATTCACCAACTAGAACCTGCTTATTTCTTTAAGAATTATCATACTTTCTACACGCTAAAATGTCGACAACGTTTTTTATTAATACCATTTCAGGCTGTATCTACAGCCTGGATATTCATTAAGTGAAGTGCATTCGTCGACTAGAATCTTCTTATGTCTTTATGAATTACTTTCTACACGCTAACATGTCGACAACTTTTTTTTTTTTTTTTTTTTTTTTTTTTATCAATATCATTACAAGCTATGGGCGGAGTATTCTTTAAATGAAGTGCATTCGTCGACTAGAACCTGCTTATGTCTTTAAGAAATTACTTTCCATACGTAAAAATGTCGACAACTTTCATAACACTATCATTACGGACGAGTGAATCGGAAAGTTAGGAGATTGTCATAATCTTTGTTAACTATTCAATTGAAAAAATAAAATAAAATGCTTTAATTACAAATTTGGCATTGTTGGAAATTTTGGAGAAAAACTGTATATCGAAACACAATTTTATTTTTTAAAATTACTTTTTAAAACTAATTTCTAAAGTGGAAAAAAAAACAAAAAATTATGCAGGCAACAAGAATTATAATTAATTGCCTAAATAAATAAAGAGCTTGATTTTGATTAAAATTTAAGGAAGTCAAATAGATAAAAGGAATGATAACCTAAATTATAACTGGAGATTTAGTTGAAAGAACTCAACATTTCTTTATTTGCTTAAAATATCTAAAATCGATTTCTACTTGAAAAATCTCGAGTGGGTGTTACATTTAAAGCTTAATAATAATAATAATAATTAAAAAAAATCTTCTCGAACTTCCAGATTAATTTTTTTAAATAGACTTTTGTATCCATTATCCAATACAACCATCTATTAAAAAATACGTTTTTGTGTTCGCAAATTATGCTTAAAAATAGAACAAATTGAAAAAAATAAAAATCAAAAGAATTTCAATGAAATGAATTCTTACATGGTCCGAACAATACTTTGCTAATTACCGTGTACGATTTCTCTTCCATTGGCAACCAAACCCCATATTATTTTATAAAGAAATTTGCTATGAGATATTTTTATTATTATTATTATTTAATTCTATGTTTACTTTCAGAAAATTCACAATTGTTAAATTTGTTCTTGTTTTTCAAAAACAGTTTTTTTTCTTTCGTTTGTTTCATTTTGAAGTTAAAAAGTGCAATAAAGAACTTTGATCAATTTTTTCCACTTGATAACTTCAACATGAAATATTAAAAATTACATAAATAAATTTTAGGAAAAACAAAGCCAGATTTAATTATTCTAATTTTTTTGATAATGAAAACAGAATAATAATAATAATAATAATAATAATAATAATAATAATAATAACATTAATTCTCGTAAAAATTTTCTCTATATAATAAATTCGGATTCAGCTGTTGGTATGAGGGTCTCTGAGAGCTACAGAACATACACAGATACCTTATTTATATAGATTATTCAACTATCATACATGCAAAACAGTCCTGAAAAACTATTATAACTTTCTAGCTTTATACATGTTTAAATTTTCCAGAAAATTTTCCGTTTCAAAATTTTCCAGAAAACCCACATCCCTAGATGTACAGTACCTGGCCAAATTATTATACCAAAGGAAATATTTAAATTTTTTTGAAATTGGAAGTTTATTATACCTGACCTGTTCAAAATTATTATTATTTAATTAGTGTTACCTTAAGCTTATTTCAGTACCTTTATTACAGAAACATTTTCAAGCTGGCAACACAAGACAATTAGCTATTAGTCTATAATAAAGTGACATAAATGCAAACTTGCATTATAACCTAAAATTTGTTCTGCTTGTTTATTTTGGATTGAAGCGAATATTTTGCTAGAAAAGGTAAGTTTTGCATTGTTATTAATATTGTGAGGTATTTAACATTCTTATTCATTTATTATCATAAAAATGTTTTGCTACTTTATTTTAGATGGGAAGATAGGCTGACTTTTCACCAAAGAGAGTAGGACAGGTTTATGGTCTACTGAAGGCCATTAAACTGACCCGAAATCAAATTGCAGCAAAGATAGGAGCATCCAGAAGCTCAGTAAAAAATATTAACAAGAAAATAGTATTATACATAAGCTTGGATCCATCACGGAAGAATCATAGTGGACGAGCTTGCATTACGACGCCGTGGACGGATCGAAAAATACGAGACATTTGTATAAATGACTGAAGGAAACCTGTACGCATGTTAATGAAAGAAGTTCAAGGCATTAATATATCAAAAAGAACTTTGCGACGTCGCTTGGCAGAAAATAAACTCATTGCCATGAAACCGGCTCGGAAGCCAAGGTTTAAATCAGAAATGATGAAAAAACGTATGGAGGGGGCAAAAAAGTACAAAAATTGGACAATAGAAAACTGGAAAGAAAGGTATATAGCTATTTTTTGTTTTAATCTACGATATATTGTCATTTATGATGAATGTAAAGAAATAAAAAAAAAATGTTTAATTTTCAGGTTTGCTTCTCTTCTGAATCGGTTTTTCATGTTTTAACCGAAAAAAACAATTTTTTTCTGCAGCGTCCAAACGAGAAATACAAGCCAGATTGTATTGTTTCCACCATCAAACATCGTCCATCAGTCATGGTGTGGTCTGTCATATCAGGAAAAGGTTCTGGTCCTCTGTATGTGGTCGAAAATGCAATGAAACAAGATCGATACCAGAAAGTCTTACCAACTAGGCCCATGCCACAAATGCAAGAATGGTTTCGTGGAGACAAGGAACCAGTCTTCATGCATGATGGTGCTCCATGCCATAAAGCTAAAAGTGTGTCGAAGTATTTAGAGGAAAAAAAAAAAATCAAAGTTCTTGATTGGCCTGGTAACTTGCCTGATATGAACCCCATTGAAAATGGTTGGGAGTTGCTGAAAAAAGAAATGTATAAGAAAAATATAACCAATAAGGTAGAGTTGCTGGAATCTTTAACATACGAGTAGAATCATAATAAACATCTTCAAGAAACTGCATAGAAAGCATGTATAGAAAGTATGCCTCGTCGTGTTACAGCCGTTTTAGTTACCAAACGTGGCCATACGAAATATTGATTTTTCAGTTAAATTTAATTAATATATATATATTTTCTTCAATAAGTATTATATTGTAACTTTTTTCCCCCGTTGTATTCCTTAACCCCTTAACGCGCGGCGTCCTCGCTGCGAGGACGCAAAATTTAAGATCCAGTTGCAAAAATTCATCCCGGAAATTTTTTTGCAAAAATTTATGTTTATAACATATCAGAAAAGGCCTGTTTTTTTAACCTTAAAATTTAAAATTTCTTTTAGTTTAATTTAGTTCATGAATTCCGGTGGCAGTATAATTTAAGTAGTCCGAATTGTCTTGCGCCGCAAAGGGTTAATGCATATATTTTCGAAATGTGAATGAAGAAAATATCCTTTTTAATAAAATTATTCATTAATAAGGCTGTAAACATGAAAAAATGTGTAATTTACCAATAGGCTAATAATTTGGCCAGGTACTGTAGATATATAAAAATAATGGAGAAAAGTTAAAACAATCACCATCAGCGACAAAGGGTGCATTTGTTAATGAATAACTTCGATTAATTTTAGATTCAAAATGTTTAAATTTCTGTAAATGGACTAATGAATTTCGCATGTTTATTTTATTAATCGAATCAATGAACGAATCTTCAAGAAAAATGTAAACCATGGATAAAATTTCCCATTCTTTATCTCAATACATTTTAGGGACTTTGATGTAAAATTTTCCATTGAATTATCCTTTTTCATTATTTAAATCAGTTGAAGTGCATACATGGAAACTATGGATAAAATTTTACTTTCTTTATTCCATTTCATTGTTTTAGCTATGACATCATTTTCATCGTTAGTTTCGAGGCCTTTATTATTAGAAAGATGATTTTTAACAAAAAAAAAAAAAAAAAAAAGAAGAAAAAAAGAAATCTAATTCTCTCATAAAAAGAGAAATTAATTTTGTACCCGAGAATATTCTTGACTCACACTTTTCCTCATTAGGTATTTGTAAATGCTTAGAATATGCAAAATTTAAGAAAAGGCAAAATTTTCCCATCTGAAAGAAAAATAGTACTCTGGTTTTAATAAAAAAGAAAATTTTGCGTCCCGCATATACTATAAAATATCTAATGAATTTCATTTAGCCCCTTTCATTTGGTACCAAATTTGTAACGATAGGACCGATATTTCTAATTTGTTTGTCCATTTAACGCTGTTTAAACGCTTTTTAAGTTCAGAACTAACTCGTTTATTAATAGACATGCGTTGACATCTTAATTAATATCTCCACAACTAATTAATTTTTTACTTTTTTATTTTGGACTCTTCCCCGAAAGAGTTCTGAGCACCCATGTGTCAATTTTTGTACTTCTACGTGTTAAAGTCACTTCCCTGACGTTTTAGCAATAAGTAAACACCATACAATTTTACACAGATACACGCAAGAGAAAAAAAAAAAGAAAAGAAAGAAAGACAGAAAGAAAAACGTCTGAATGTTTGTATTATATGGATACAACCCCTTAGTGCAATGATCCTCAAATAAAGCGAAAGAAATGTCCGTAATATAAGTGCCACTAGATTTTTCGAAAACACGCCTATAATATTTAAACCACCTGGACATGTACGGAAGTGCCACTATTTCCAGCTTGTACGGAAGTGTCTTGTACGCATCTGTCACAACACCTCTGTCATCAGGTTGGGCAGAATTTGCTCACCAGAATTAAAAAATCCCTGCTCATTTTGTTCAAAAGATTATTTGTTTTAGATTTATAATTCCACGTTTTGTTTGTTTTTTAATTTTTTAAAGTATTTATCGTTTTCTTCAATGAAATACATAACATCTGTGCGAAAATGTTCCAAGTATAATTTTGATGCTGCCATCTAGCGCCGAATTTCAAAGTATAAATAATTTTTTTATTACATCAAATATAGAAAAAATAATTGCGGGCAGTTTACATAAATTTTATTGCACTAAAAAATAAAATAATTTCTAAGCATTCTAATACTATTACACTTGTTACATTTATTATAAATGAAACAAGTATATTTATTATATTGCTCATTCAAATTGTGTTAAACATTGCCTAATAGATGATTATTATTAAACGTTTGAAAGTTTACTGTCAAATGCATTCATAAAAATATGTTGATGACATCAGTGGGCACTTCAGAAGAATATTAAGAAGTTTATCATAGAATTCTACAGATGCATTAATTCAAAGCGATAAAAATTTGTTTATTCAGTAAGTAATAAAAATTAATAGACAAGTTGAGTGAATCATGCAGTATATTTTTTTGCAAGAAAAGTGGCAAGGATATGCATAAAGTTACTGACGTATTCAATTACGATTTTTTTTTTTCATTCTTAAAATGCCTTGATTTAGAAGTTGTTAAGTTACATTCACCTCTATAATGTTATATAATAGTACTGAAAAAGATTATTTCGAGGGTTCGTAGAAATAGCATGGAATTTTTCTCGTCCAATTTTAAATTTACATTATATTTCTATTGCAATGGAATGAACGTTAATAAGCAAGTAATATCATAAGTAGTACATAGTTGGGCTTTTTTACTTATAAATAAAGTATAATGAAAATTTTCACATCTACTTTTTTTTAAATTACAAATTTAAATTTACCGAAAAATAATTTATTTTTTGATAAAAATACTATCATATTCAATGGCAAACGGAAATTATTATTGCATCTAAGTAAAGTTCTCTCTGTGTCAGAACAACACATAGACTAAGTGACAATAACCATAACCCAATAGCAAAATGTTTTAACGTTCTTTTATAATGTTAATAACCTGGTGTGTCTATCACACAATTTTCTCTTACTGAACATTTGAATACTGTAAATAGACAGATTAGAGATTAAGGGGTAAGATAATAAATTATGTTTATAACCATACTTTAAAAACAGTTGAAAATAGTTTTAACAGTCTTATTAGACATACATTTCTGTGTGAGGAAGGCTACCGCCCCCTTCAACGTCCCCTCCCCCGATTAAGCAGGATACATAAATTAAAAAATAAAAAAATAAAGCAAAATAAAATAAATAAATAAAAATAATAAATAAATAAATAAATAAAGTTGTTATTTAATTGAAAAGTTTATTTCAAATTCGTCAAACAATTTTATCCAAGTTTCTCCTCGAAATTTACAATCTTAGTGAAAAATTTCAAGTGGTAACCTCATATAAACCCCAAAATAACCAATTTGAATTTCCTGTAATTATTTGTTTTTATGTTATGCTGATAACAGGCTTATACACAAATAAACCACTAAAAACTCGATTGTCGTATTTAGGAGACCCGAAAATTCGTAGATATGGAAAAAAGTCATAGTTGAAATTTGAACTCCATGCTAGTATTTTGCTTACGATAGGATCAGTGTTGCCAGATTTTGTGACTTTTTTATTCAATAGTCAGAAATAATTTAGAGAAGTGATATTTTATATGCAATGAAAGGAAAGTCGAGTCAAAGAATCGTCTATTATGAATAGCAAATATGACTTCTCAAAATTATTAGTGACTATTGAATAAAAATGTCGCAATGTCTGGCAACACTGGCTAGGATATGAAAGAAAAATTAATTACACAGGTCGACGATGAAATTTTTTTCATCAAGGTAATATGTTTTTCTAACGTAATTTTGGATGATGATTAAGGAAAAACTATTCAAAAATTTCCACCACGTACAGTTTTGTCCCCCCCCCCCCCCAAAAAAAAAAGAGGTTCGTATGAGCCTAAAGCTCCCCTTTTACAACTCCCATCTAAGTTATTCACCGTAAAATCTGGGTAATGTGTGTGAAGAATAAGGAGAGCTAATTCATCAAGACACCAAAGAAATGTAAAGAAGGTATCAGAGATGATAGGGTGTTAACATGTTAGCAGATTATTGTTGGATGCTGCATGGAGAATTCTCTCTCTCTCTCTCCCCCCCCATCCCTTTCCAAAGCCTTCAAGCCATGCACAAGGTAAAATGTTCTAAAAGGAACTTTGATGTAAAGAAACACATTTAAAAGAAAATGTGTAAACTAGTGGATCTGCAGATCAGGAGCCTCAACGTCCTATTTGCATCAGACATTTTTCAATAGGTCATTTTTATTTATTTCTTATTATATAATAGTATATATTGATTCGATCGACTTATTACCATAGTCAGATACATTCCTGAGGGGGGCTGCCGCCCCCCTCAACCCCCCGCTGTATCTCTCTTTCTATACCTATTTGTATATCATATAAAGTGTTACGGAATTGTAAATAATTGCATTTATTTTTGTATAAATTTTTTCAAAGAGGCTTAGTAAGTCGATAAAATGCTAATTTTGTGCATTTCTAGTCGTTTTAGCGTTAAAATAGCCTAATTTTCCTTTAAAAACGAATTGAAAAGCTCCAATAAGAGAAGAAATGGATTTGGCGCCAAATTTGGCGACTGTTTCCCTCCTTGGCGATTTTTTTTGGCGACCTTGGAGAGAAAATCCTTATTAGGGATATACCAAATATGGAAGCTCTAATCACATTGGCTGATGAGATACGATAATTTTCCAGAACAGTCTGTGTTCGATAGAATAGTATAAAAGGAGCATTTTTTGGAGCATTTGTCGGTTTCGTCAGATGCTGGCTTTGCTTTGAGCCTCTTTGAATGAGACTTGCTTTATGTGTTATTGCTAAACAGTTTGTACTGTTGTTTTGCTGTTAACGGCTGTTGTTTAAGCTATGTTTACTGGTTGAATTGAAGCTGATACTTGGTTTATAGACCTGTACTTTTCTGGAACTTTCTGTGAATAAATCACTGAATTTTTGCAAGTTTCGCCTTTCATTCTCGGACAACTTACAAACCCCCGAGTACGCAACAATATGCATTCTTATTAAACGACGGTCTTGTATTATTTCCCGAAAATTCATAAATACCGAATTTCATACAAAAAAAATTACATAGCATATCGGAAATATTTTGCGTAACCTTTAAACTAATTATCAAATCTATGCCCACAATTTTCAACATGAAAACAGGCTTTTAAAATTCTAATAAAATTTCATTATATTTGATGGGGTGTAACCATGTTAAAATACACTTTTAAGAAATACCGACTATACACCATAAAAGTGCGAAATTCCTTTATGTATCCCGGAAAAGTTGTCACAGTCATTATAAACGCCAATAATAAGAATAAATCTAATTAATCATAACTCATTAATCTTACAAACAAATTTGACATCATTTGGATGATTACAGTACATACTCGGAATCATTTTGTGTGGTCCCATAAATTATTTAGTCTATACATAACCTTTTTTTAGAGTAAACATGATTTTAAGCATCTTTATAATGTATGTTAACTTTATTAAGTTCAATTCAGCATAAACGCATTAAAGTGCGCGCTTAAATTAAAAATTCGTCCATAGGCTCTAATGTTACGAAATTCTTTCGTGTGTCTTTGTAAACGAACCATAAACATTGTATACACCAGTAAAAACTATTCAGCTTATTTTGCGTTTAAAATTAATAATTGTTCCAAATTTAACATCGTTTGGATGACTAAGTGACATTGTCAGAACACTTTTGTAAGGTCCTGTACATTAATTAGAAAGCTTAAGAGCACATATTTTCTTCAAGCAACATAAGTTTAAGCATCTTACTCACGTACTCTAGTTTCATCTTCTTCAGTGCAAAGTAATGATATTAAAATGCGTTTAAACGAAATTCACCCCATACGCCGTAATGTTAAGAATTTTGGCGTGTCCCTGTACACAGTTTATAAAAAATATAGCAATGAAAATTATACAGCTACTTATATGGAAAGCTGGAATGTGTGCGCCAACTTGCAAGTCAATCGAAGGATTTTTACGGCCGCTATTGCGGTACATACAAATTCTTCCCATAGGCCGTAAGGATAAGAAAAATTTTGGCGTGTCCCTGTACACGAACAACAAAGGGAATACACACCTAACACTATACAGCTAATTCCGTTGGGCTCGTGAATATGTGTACCAAATTGCAAGTCTATAGCGTTATTTTTGGGGCCGCTATCGCGGTGCATACAAATTCTTCACATAGGCCGTAATGATAAAAAAAACTTTGGCGTGTCCCTGTACACGAACTACAAATGGAATGCACACCCAAAACTATACAGCTAATTTCGTGGGGATCATGAACATGTGTACAAAGTTTCAAGTCAATAGCGTGGTTTTTACGGCCGCTATCGCACGACAGACAGACAGACAGACGGACGGACCGACGGAACCCAAAATCCTTTTGAGTCTCAACAGAGGGCCTCCACTGACGTTTCGGCAAAAATTGAAGTCAATAGCTTGATTTTTGCGGCGGCTATCGCGGTACATACAGATTCTTCCCATAGGCCGTAATGATAGAAAATCTTTGGCGTGTCCCTGTACACGAACTACAAATGGAATACACACCTAAAACTATACAGCTGATTCCGTTGGGCTTATGAACATGTGTACCAAATTGCAAGTCGAAAGCGTGATTTTTGTGGCTGCTATCGCGCTACATACAAATTCCTCCCATAGGCCGTAATGATAAGAAAAACTTTGGCGTTATCCCTGTACACGAATTACAAATGGAATACACACCCAAAACTATACAGCTGATTTCGTGGGGCACATGAACACGTGTACCAAATTGCAAGTCAATAGCGTGATTTTTGTGGCCGCTATCGTGATACATACAAATTCCTCCCATAGGCCGTAATGATAAGAAAAACTTTGGCGTGTCCCTGTATACGAACTACAAATGGAGTACATACCAAAAACTATACAGCTGATTTCGTGGGGCTCATGAACACGTGTACCAAATTTCAAGTCAATAGCGCTATTTTTGCGGCCGCTATCGCGATACATACAAATTCCTCCCATAGGCCGTAATGATAAGAAAAACTTTGGCGTGTCCCTGTATACGAACTACAAATGGAGTACATACCAAAAACTATACAGCTGATTTCGTGGGGCTCATGAACACGTGTACCAAATTTTAAGTCAATAGCGCTATTTTTGCGGCCGCTATCGCGATGCATACAAATTCCTCCCATAGGCCGTAATGATAAGAAAAACTTTGGCGTGTCCCTGTATACGAACTACAAATGGAGTACATACCAAAAACTATACAGCTGATTTCGTGGGGCTCATGAACACGTGTACCAAATTTCAAGTCAATAGCGCTATTTTTGCGGCCGCTATCGCGCGACAGACAAACAGACAGACAGACAGACAGACAGACAGACACAGCCCAAAACCGTTTTGAGTCTCAACAGAGGGCCTCCACTGACGTTTCGGCAATAATAGCCGATTTTGATTTATTTTACACATAAATTGGCTCAAATTTATTATAGTCTCTAGATGAATTCTCCTGATCTTCATCTTTACTTTGTGAAATTTCCTTACGTGATAGGAAAAAAAAGACAATAATTTCTGAATTCAGCGCATCAAAACACACCAGAAACACCCAACGCAGTGAATAAATAAATAAATAAATAAATAAAATAAATAAATGAAACTAAAAATAAAAATGAAAAGCACGATTATGCAGGCCTGTGATCAGTCTGCAATAGTTTTCCTAAAGTTGGTAAGATTCAGTAAAGCACTCCCTGTAATTACATCCAAAAATGTATTAATTAAATTTTGTGTAGTCCTGCATATAGTCCACAAAATATATATAGACATCACATAGTACACTTAAATTTAGCACAATATTTAGAATATCACACAACTTAAAATGCAATTTGAGAAGTTTCAAAATATAGAAATCAATATTGTGGAAGCAATTTTCTGTGTGAAGGCATCTTTCTAGATTATTTTTTCCAAATCCTTTTCATTTTAGTTTTTGCTTTTTTACATATTTTTACATATTTTTTAATGTGAGTTCGTTTTATGAGAGTGTTAAAATGTGATATCATTTAATCCTCAGTAAAAAAAAAAAAAAAATAGGAAAAGGAGGAAGAAAGAACAAAAGTAACATTCTGTAGTCAACAAAATTTAATTTTTGACGAGAAGACTTTATTTTTGCTGATGGTGAGGTATCAGCTTTATTCAAAGTGGTCTGGAGCAAATTATGACGAAGCTTTTTTTACTGTCTAAAACAAATAGTATTCTCATCCTAATGAATCTGCCTTTTACAGATTTTGATTTAGTGCCAAAGGCTTCCTCTTATCATAAAAATGCTTCAAAAATTTTCCAAAAGCTAGACAAAAAACATAAAAACATCTAACTTTATTCCACATGAGACTACAAATTAGAATTCATTCAACGGGTAAATTTCTCTAAAATTGTATCAAATAACGCAATTTCCATGCACTTGATGAAATGATGAAATTATTGTCTCGCACTGAAAGCAAATATTAAAAAACTAACATAATAATATGTTTATATATATATATATATATATATATATATATATATTTTTGTTATTTCATATGTTTCATTCATTTTACTTGAAACTATGGAAAAATAATCCCGTTGGTTGTATTTTTAAATTGATAGCAATATTTTTCCTCTCCCACCAATTAAAAAAAAAAAAAAAAAAAAAAAAAAAAAAAAAATCCTTGTGGAAACTTGTTTTATGGTTGTGCAAAATGACATAATTTTCACTCATTAGATGTCATTAACCTGTAGTTTAGAAGATTAATATTTAAAATAAAAATGTAGAACACATTGAGTAAGTTTTTCTTTATGTAATTCGTTATAAATTATTTAAGATGAAAAAAAAATCATCTAGTCCTAATAAAATAAAATAACGCATATTAATATGCAAAAAAATTAATTATTATATATTATTTTGTTTTTTTTCTTCTTTTACTGTACTTTTGTCCTAGGCCTGAGTGGTGTGCCCTCCATGTTTTTCTAAGGGGTCCTAACCCATATTTACGCGTCTTTCTAAAAAAAAAAAAAAAAGGCTTTATTAAACTGTATCGGAAAAATACTTTTTTATTTATGATTTTTTGTTTTGTATCGAGATAAATGTTGAAACAATTGAATGGAGATATCTTTAATAAATGTAGAAACAGAGATAAATAGATAAAAAAGGAAATAAACCATATAAAGGACAAACAAATTCATTTTTCGGATTCGTTTTACCATGGTAAATGAATTCGTAGTAAATGCACAGTGCTGCTATCTAGTGGATAAAAATTACTTTAGTTATGATGCTTGATTACTCTTTTTCTGACTATCTTGTTTAAATAGCTAAAATTTGACTGTAGATTTTAAAATTGAAACAAACAATGAATAAATTATTGTAAAATTTTATATAAGCAAAAATTAAATTAAATTTAATTCAGGGTTTCTGCTCTGCATTTTTTACGAAATATTTCAAAAACAGCTTTGATAGTATCAGTAGAGGGGAAATTTATTCACGGATTTAATCAAACTTTGAGATTATATATGCATGGTAAACATGTGATAATTTATAAAAATAGCATAATTTTACCTTTTTTCTGTTGATTTTCTTTTTGTTCATTTGCTTATCATTGTGTTTCAGTATGTTCCGATTCATCTAAAAGTAATACAAAAAGTATGCACCACTGTTGCTGCATTTTTCTGAACTATACTAGAAATATGTATATATAATGGCTTATATACGCAGACAGCAGATTTTACAAAAATATAAGCAATAAACATCACACAAAATAACTAGTAGAACAAGAAGAGATGTAAAATAATGATACATTTTATCAAATGAAATGATAATAATACTTCATCCTGAGGAAGTGATTATTGCTGTTTAACTTACAGTGTAAAAAAATAACTTTTACTAAAAGATATTTTTGAAAGATAGTTTGTAGGGAGCTAATTTTTTTTTTTTTTTTTGAGGATTACTTATCTAAAAAATGTAATGTTGATTTGGCCTATATTGAAAACACTGAAATTTATTTTTCCTATATATGATTGAATGTAATTATATGTGACTATTTTCTGAATCATTTTTGATAGTAATAATATTCCGCCATAAAACATTAATAATACGCTAGGATAATTTTGCTTTCCGTCTTCTTCCTTTAGCAAGTACAGGGTGGGCATAAAATAACGTGACATGTTCGGAGCCCTACAGATCTTAGCATAATGGGCCAAATGTAATAAAAACTTGCGTACACAGGCACAGCAGAGTATGAGGTTTCGAATTTTAACGATAAAAAATTACCAAAAATCGGCCAAAGTGTAATATCTGGTGCTGCAAGCGTAATATGTGTGAAACACGAATACATAATTGACAATTAAAACAGTAATTAAAAGCTTATTTAATGATAATAATAATCTACGTCCATAGATGCTTACAAATTTGGCTAAATACAATCTCAATGCTGATGTTTCAATAACTGCATAGGGTATACGATGTTTTAAACGGAAGCCGCACCATACTGGCCTTTATTTGTTGATTTCTAAAACTATCTTATCCGTTAAAGTTGAAGTGTTAGAAAAATGTACTAAAGTTGCTAAATTTTTACTCAATTTTATGCATTAGAAGTGCACATTTGTAGGTTGCTATTAGCTATTATATTGTGATAAATAATTTTCTGTATAATAGATTAAACCTAACTAAAAGTGTCGAAATCATTTGTATCCTTCAATTCAAACTAATTAGAATTCATTAAAAATTTGTAATTTAATGAAATTTTAGAGTCTGTTTTTTTTTTTTTAAAGTGATGTCAGAATGATTTTATTTTTATGCAATTTAAATTAAATCTAAGATTTCAACTACTGCTAGGCGTTGCCTAGTTTATTTAGAACCTGATTTACCAATTTAATTTTAATTAAAACAACGCAATTGTAATTATTTAAATCGACTTATTTACAGTAATTTTCTATACGATCTTGAGTTAGTATTTCGGTATACAGTAACTAAGTAAATTATGATTTTCATTTAAGAAGTTGTTAAGAAGGAAAAGTGGTAAATAAAGTTAAATAATAACATTAACATCATAACAAAATTAAACGTAATACAATCATATCGGCAACACCAGTATTTTAATAAGAAAGCACCACAGATCTGGCGCTTTAATGTAATAAGTACAAAACTTTGAATAAGCACCATAAAATGTAATAAACTTGCAACAATTGTTTCGGGTCGAATGAACAAACGATCCTTCATCAGGCGAACAAAGTAGGCAACCAAAGCGGCAACGCACAGAAACATTTGAAGTGAAGAGCAAAAATATATAAAGACGAATGTAAATATAAATACTGTTGTGATCAGAATTATGAAATTAAAAAATAAAATAAATAAATAAATAAAATTAAAACATATAACAAAATATAAAAATCTAAAAAATATCAAAATTAAACGGAAATCGAAGTTATGCGAGTAATTTCCAAGCATCAGACAAAAACAGAGTGGAAGAAATATTATTAACAAGATTTTTCGAAATTTTAAATAAGTAAAAAGCTTCATGGATATACAAATGGGAAGAGGAGACAGGAGATGCAATTATGTTAGTTTTAGAAAAATCAAAACGATGACCCTGAGCCCAGCAGAAGGAAGCAGTGGAAGATTTGGAAATCTCTTCATTACGAACATTCCGACGGGGTTCATTTATTTTATATTTCAAACGCCTCCTAGTTTGACCAATATAACCTAAATTGCACGACAAACACGGGATTAAATAAATTCTAGAACTATTTTCAGTAGGACTGGGATTTTTAAGAGAAGATAATTTAATTTTGTTAATGAGTTTCTAAATGATTTGAAAACCAAGCGGTGAAATATTTTTAGAAATTTTAAAAGTAAGTCATGAATAAATAGGTAAAAGAACTGGGATGAGACTGATCGTTGAATTTGGGAACAGAACGTTTAGGATTCTTGAATTTATAAAGAGCTGTTTCGATAGTAGAAGGATATAGCCTCGAGAAACAGCAAGAGGTTTTAAGTAATTAATTTCTTTCGAAAGCCTAGACGAATGAGAACAAATGTGTAAAGAACGAAAAACGTAAGTATAGAAAGCAGATATTTTCTGTTCAGGGGCGTGGTTAGAGAGAGCATGCGGCGGTAGAGACAGAGAATGGTTTCTTAAAGACAGTGGTTGAGAACCGATTCTTGTCTTTAGACACAAAAGCTTCAAGGAAAGGCAAGGAATAATTCTTTTCAATCTCGAAAGGGAATTGAATGCTTGGGTCAATCGAATTGACCAAAGAAAGTAAACTGAAAAAATTGACATCAGGGGGAACAAGAATGAAAGTGTCATCAACATACCTAAACTAGTGAGAAAATTTATATACATCGAAGAGTTTTTCTTCAAAATAGTGCATATAAATGTCGAAAAGCAAAAGAGAGAGAGGACTGCCCATTGCTATACACTCATTTTGGGAATAATAAGTACCATTAAAGATGAAGGCAGTTTGCCTGATATATAAATGAACTAAATTCACAAGCTCCTCAATTTCAATAGAAGAATAATGGAATTCACGTATTCTGTTCTGATCTCTGAACAAACCAGACACCTTGAATAGGAACATTAGTAAAAAATGATTTAACATCCATAGTTAGAGGGAGAGATGCATTTAAGTTTGTCAACAAAGTCATACGAGTTTTTTACTGTATAAAGGTTAGTACTAGTTAGATGAGAAAGAGATCTTAAAAGAAAACGAGCAGATCTTGCACGTTTAAATTAATTGCTCGTTTTTTTTTTTTTTTTTTTTTTTTTTTTTCAACTCCTGTCTGCTCTTCCCATTTGGATATCCATGAAGCTTTTGACATATTTAAAAATTCGTAAAATCTTGTTAATGATATTTCTTCCACTCCGTTCTTGTGTGATGCTTGGAAATTACTCACAACTTCGATTTTCGTTTACTTTGGATATTTTTTTAGATTTTTAGATACTGTTACATTTTTTAATCTTATTTATTTATTTTCTTTTTCATTTCATAATTCTGCTCACACCAGTATTTATATTTACATTCGTCTTTATATATTTCTGCTCTTCACTTTAAACGGTTCTGTGCGTTGCCGCTTAGACTGCAGCACTCGTGCCTACTTTGTTCGCCGGACGAAGGGTCATGTGTTCTTTCGACTCGAAACAATTGTTGCGAGTTTATTGCATTTCATGGTGTTTAGTCAAAGTTTTGTAATTATTACTGGTATTTTTGCTCTGCTGATAAAGCAGCTTGACTAATACAGCATTCCATCAAAAGATAATTTATCTATGAATGATGAGAATTCTCCAACTTTTCCTTTGATCTTCATGATCTTTCTACACGTAACTAGCTTATGAAAATTTCACATATTTTTCTTGACCACAGCACTAAATGGTCCCCTAATGGCGATTTTTTGGAACATTGTTTTTCTTTATAACTCGAAACCGTATAATCAGCTGAGCATGTGCGAAAATTTTTATTTTATTTTGCCCATTACACTAAGAGCTATAGGTCCCTGAACACCTTCACGTCATTTTATGCCCACCCTTAACTGTATAACAATTTTTTCAATTGCCCTGACTGTATGAAAGTATTTCATGTATAAATGTCTATTAACGCTTAGTGACCACAAATATGGAAGTTATAAATCTTTTTGCATTTTTATTATTTTCCCCGTTTTTTTCCTTTTTGAATATCGATCAATATAAAATAAATAAATTGTAATAAAACCAAAAATTAAATCTTTATTTATTTATTTTTTTTTTCACTATAAGAAAAACTTCCAACACGAACACCAACATAATCTGACTTTTAAAATATCATCCATGAAGATGTCAATAAACAAAACTATATTTGCACTTTTTTTTTAAATATGACTCTTTCTGTTAATTAAAATTTCTGTGTAAAACTGATTTATATGATCGTTGGATTATATGAAGGAAATTTCGGTAACTTTTGTCCTTCGTCTCTTTTGTCTTTAATATATTTCTAAAAGAAATTACAAAATCTGCATAATTGTACAGTCTTCAAACCCTAAAATTTGTATCAAGGAATGCCAAGCTAAAACAAACATTAAGAGAAATACAAATGAAATACAAATGAAATTTACAAAGTTGGAAAGTCAATGGTGAACGCTACAAGTGTATATTATGTCGACGTAGCATCTCGTACTTTTCGACTACCTGTATCACAGCTCCCTGATACCCAAGACCTATAATTTTTTGCACAGTCCTTAAGCATATCCTTAAGACAAAACATACAAATTTGCATGTCGCTCCGAATTAAGGGGCCTGAGTTATATGCCGAAATTTGTCGGTCAGATTCTTCTTCTTCTTCTTCTTCTTCTGGTTGGTTGGTTGGAGGATTAAGGCCGATTGACTCCTTATGTGTCCTAGGCCAATAGGGGGAATGCCCTCCGTGGGGGTCTTTCTAAGGGGTCCTAGCCCGTATTTACGCGAGTTTCGGAGGAAACCACGGAAAACTCCGAACGGCTAGGTCGATGAGCGCGACCTGGGATCGAACCCGGCACCTCCCATCTACCAGCTTTGAGCGCAGACCGCTCGGCCGCTGGTGGGCTTCTTCTACTGGTAATTGTTAAGACAAAAAACTATTGACGGCGATTGAGCCTGGAGTTCTGCAGCTAATGAGCTGAAAATTTGCATGGATATTCCTTCTGACCTGTACTAGTGCCTTTTGCAATCAAAATTTTTTTTGCTCGGGTTACTGCTGCCTTCGGCAGCGTTACCAGTACACATCTTGCAATCGCTTTTTAACTAACTTCCCGACTAGCTAGACATTTGAAACTTTCAGGATAGCTCATAACACGGCCACAATACATTTTTTAACACTTTTAGTACACTGTCTCAGATCCCTACTGCCTTAGGCAGCGTTTATATGATTCGACAGAAAATTTATTTAATTAATTTCCCGACTAGCTAGACATTTGAAATTTTCAGAACAGTTCAGAACACGGTGAAAATGCATTTCCTAAATACTTTTAGCCAACTGTTACGGGCTACTGCTGCCTTCGGCAGCGTTACCAGTACACATCTTGCAATGGCTTTTTAACTAACTTCCCGACTAGCTAGACATTTGAAACTTTCAGGATAGCTCAGAACACGGTGACAATACATTTTTTAACACTTTTAGTCAACGGCCTCAGGTCCCTACTGCCTTCGGCAGCGTTTTTATGATTCGACAGAAAATTTATTTAATTAATTTCCCCAGAATAGTTCAGAACACGGTGACAATACATTTTTAATGCTTTTACTCAACTTTTTTGGGTTCCTGCTGCTATCGGTAGCGTTACCAGTACACATCTTGCAATCGCTTTTTAACTAACTTCCCGATTTTAATCAGTTTAATCCTTTCTACTATGTATTACCATATTTTTTCGATAGATACTACAAATGAAAAAATAAATAAAAAAGAAGAAGAAGAAGAAAATCAATGGATAATATCTAAAAAAATTAATTTAAAAAATTTAAATTCCACAATCCAAATAATAATAAAATGTGTAATAGCTGTTGCTAGGAAAATCAATGGACAAATATCTAAAAATATAATTTTTTTATTTTTACTTCCATTACTCATTATTTTTTCTTCCATTATTATTGGTCAGCGTGTGTGTGTGAATGTATGTATGTGCGGAATGTACTGACTATCATTTACCCGAAGCTAACAAAGATAAAACGACGAAACTTCAGAATTGATACAGGTTTGGTGTTCAGATGAAGTTTCCAAATTTTGGTGAAAATTGGAAAAACGGAAGTGGGCCATCGGAAACCGGATGTGGGACCGTAAGTCCATATATCAAAAACGTCTCTACCGACTTTCTTCAAAGTTGACATATAAACACTCTATTAGATGTCCTTTCGAATGGTATAGTTGATTAGTTCAGGAAAATTGATAGGCGTCCTGTATAAATAGCTCAATTTCAGGTCTCGCAAGTGCGTTCCGTTAAAAACGGCTCTACGATTTTTTTTTTTTTTTTTTTTTTTTTTTTTTTAACTCGGCACAATAACTCTTTTTAACATTTTCCAACAAGGTTGAAAAGTGTTTATGACTTCGGTTTATCTGCCTGTCCGCGCTCTAACTCCCGTAAATATTTATGGAATTTCTTGAAACTGATATATGTTATTCAAGTTCACTATCGAATGTTCTCTATTGAAAATCAAGTTTATACCTCTACTGGTTTGTGTACAGGGACACCCGAAAGTTTTTCAAAGCATTGTGTTCTATGAGAGGTATTTCTATTAACCGTATTTTCATACCTTTACTGTAGACATATCTTAATGAAATTGAAATATGTTATTCAAGTTCACTATTGGACGTTCCCTATTGAAAACTGAGATTATACCTCTACTAGTTTGTGTACAGGGACACCCGAAAGTATATCAAGGCATTGTGTTCTATGAGAGGTATTTCTATAAACCATATTTTCATACCTTTACTGCAGACATATCTTAATGAAATTGAAATATGTTATTCAAGTTCACTATCGAACGTTCTCTATTGAAAGTGAGTTTATACCTCTACTGGTTTCTGTACAGGGACAAGAGAAAGTATTTCAAAGCATTGTGTTCTATGACAGGTATTTCTATAAACGATAATTTCATACCTTTAATGTAGACATACCTTAATGAAATTGAAATATGTTATTCAAGTTCACTATCTGATGTTCCCTATTGAAAATGGAGTTTATACCTCTACTAGTTTGTGTACAGGTTCACCCGAAAGTATTTTAATCCATTGTGTTCTATGAGAGGTATTTCTATAAACCATATTTTAACACCTTTATTGTACACATATCTTAATGAAATTGAAATATGTTTTTCAAGTTCACAATTGGATGCTTGCTGTATAAAATGTAGGAGAATATCACCATCGGTTTATGTACAGGGACACTCAAAAGTATTTCATAGCATTGCGTTCTATGAGAGATATTTCTATAAATCAAATTTTAATAACTTTATTTTCCATGAAGTTTTAGGAAATTGAAATGTATTATTTATATGTACAAAAGAATGCGTTGCATAGAATATAGCAGGATTAGCATTAGATTTATAGGGTGGCACAAAAATATCCAGTTATATTAAGAGGTATTAATGCAAAATTGCTAGAATTGTACTTTCGTTTACGTTAACCGTTTTTAACACTTTCTAGCATTTTTTAAGTGTGAATTTGATTTCAGTTCTGTGTATCTGCATGTCCGTCTGTCTGCTTGTCTGTCTGTCCGAGCTCTAACTCCTGTAAATATTTATGGAATTTCTTGGAACTGATATTTGTTATTCAAGTTGACTATCGAATGTTCCGTATTGAAAATGGAGTTTATACCTCTATTGGTTTATGTACAGGGGCACCCGAAAGTATTTTAAAGCATTGTGTTCTATGAGATTTATTTTATAAATTATATTTTCATACCTTTACTGTTGACATATCTTAATGAAATTGAAATATGTTATTCAAATTCCCTATTGGATGTGTCCTGTATAAAATGGAGGAAATACCACTACCGATTTATTTACAGGGACACTCAAAATTTATTCCAAAGCATTGTGTTCTATGAGAGATATTTCTATAAATCTAATTTTAATAACTTTACTTTCCACGAAGTTTTAGGAAATTGAAATATGTTATTTAAATGCACAAAAAAATTCTTTGCATAGAATGTAGCATGATTAGCATTAGAATTACAGGACGACACAAAAATATCCATTTTTATTAAGAGCTATTAATAAAAAATTGCTAGAATTGTACTTTCGTTTACATTAAGCCTTTTTAACACTTTCTAACGTTTTTAAGTGTGAATATGATTTCAGTTTGTGTATCTATCCGTCTGTCTGTCTATCTATCTGCCCGCGCTCTAACTCCTGTAAATATTTATGGAATTTTTAGAAACTGATATATTTTATTGAAGTTCACTATCCGATGTTCCATATTTAAAATGGAGTGAATACCTCTTCTGTTTTGTGTACAGGGACACCCAAAAGCATTCGAAAACATTGTGTTCTATGAGAGTTATTTTTATAAATATTTTCCGTATAGAATGTTCCCCATTTAAAATGACTTTAATAGGTCCTGTACAACTAGTTTGTTTACAGGGAAAACAACAACAACAAAAAAAAAAAAAAAAAAAAAAAAAAAAAAAAAAAAAAATTCCAATGCATTACGTTTTAGGACAGAATTTTTTGCAAATTATATTTAAAAGTGTTTCTACTAAAAAAATCATAAAATTATTGAATTGTATTGTTTATATTCTAAAATAATGTTTTGTATAGAATATGATATGATTAACTTTCTCATTTACAGGGCTATACTAAAATATTCAGAAAGATTAAAATCTGTAATTAAAATTTAAAGGCTGCATTTTCTTTTGCGTTAAGCCTCTTTAACACTTTCCAAAATGCCTAAGAGTAATTTTAAAATCAATTAGTCTATCTGTATATTTTTCAGTCCTTCTGTCTATTGTGCGATAACGTAGGGAAAGAATATTAAAAGTTATTCGATACAACAATTACGTACAGTTGGAAAGTGTTACTAATCAATGCGTACTGCATGATTTTTCTTTCTTGTTTAGATATCCTTTCATATGTAATTGTTGTTTTCCGGTCAACAATTGAGAGAGTCAAGTTTTGGTGAAAGACTGAATCTCAGAAACGGCTCTAACGATTTTCTTAAAAATTGTTACATAAATATATTTCAGATGTCCTTTCTCATGCATTACATGGTTATTACAGGAAAAATAATTATAAGATAAAATTTTTTTTTTTATAAACCATGTTTTTAAATTTTCTGTTGAATCATATAAACGCTACGGAAGGCAGCCGGAACCCCAGCAATTGGATAAAAGTATTAAAAAAATTCCTTGCTATCGTCTTTTGAGCTATTTTAAAAGTTTCAAATGGCTATCTAGCCGGGAAGTTAGTTAAAAGTTGATTGCAAGCTTTGTACTGGAAACGCTGCCGAAGGCTGCAGGGTCCCGAAGCAATTGGATAAAAATATTTTTAAAAAGCATTTTCACCGTATTCTGAACTATTCCGAAAGTTTCAAATGTCTAGCTACTCGGGGAGTTAGTTAAATAATTTTTCTGTTGAATCATATGAACGCTGCCGAAGGCAGTAGGGACCTGAAACAGTTGACTAAAAATATTTAAAAAAAATGTATTGCCACCGTGTTCTGAGCTATCCTGAAAGTTTCAAATATCTAGCTAGTTGGGAAGTTAGTGAAAAATAGATTGCAAGCTTTGTACTGGTAACGCTGCCGAAGGCAGAAGGAACCCGAAACAGTTAGCTAAAGGTACTTTAAAAAAATGCATTTTCACCGTGTTCTGGACTATTCTGAAAGTTTCAAATGTCTAGCTAGTCGGGAAGTTAGTTAAATAAATTTTCTGTCGAATAATATAAGAGCTGCCGAAGGTAGTGGGACCTGAAATAGTTGACTAAAATTATTAGAAAAATGTATTGTCACCGTGTTATGAGCTGTCCTAAAAGTTTCAAACGTCCAGATAGTCGGAAAGTTAGTGAAAAAACGATTGCAAGCTTTGTACTGATAACGCTGCCGAAGGCAGCAGGAACCCGAAACAGTTGGCTAAAGGTATTAAAAAACTGCATTTTTACCGTGTTCTGAACTATTCTGAAAATTTCAAATGTCTAGCTAGTCGAGAAGTTAGTTAAACAAATGTTCTGTCAAATAATATAAGCGCTCCCGAAGGCAGCGGAACCTGAAATAGTTGACTAAAATTATTAGAAAAATGTATTGTCACCGTGTTGTGAGCTGTCCTGAAAGTTTCAAATGTCTAGCTAGTCGGAAAGTTAGTGAAAAATCGATTGCAAGCTTTGTATTGATAACGCTGCCGAAGGCAGCTGGAACCCGAAACAGTTGGCTAAAGGTATTAAGAAAATGCATTTTCACCGTGTTCTGAACTATTCTGAAAGTTTCAAATGTCTAGCTAGTCGAGAAGTTAGTTAAACAAATGTTCTGTCGAATAATATAAGCGCTCCCGAAGGTAGTGGGACCTGAAATAGTTGACTAAAATTATTAGAAAAATGTAGTGTCACCGTGTTATGAGCTGTCCTAAAAGTTTCAAACGTCCAGATAGTCGGAAAGTTAGTGAAAAATCGATTGCAAGCTTTGTACTGATAACGCAGCCGAAGGCAGCAGGAACCCGAAACAGTTGGCTAAAGGTATTAAAAAAATGCATTTTTACCGTGTTCTGAACTATTCTGAAAATTTCAAATGTCTAGCTAGTCGAGAAGTTAGTTAAACAAATGTTCTGTCGAATAATATAAGCGCTCCCGAAGGCAGCGGGACCTGAAATAGTTGACTAAAATTATTAGAAAAATGTATTGTCACCGTGTTGTGAGCTGTCCTGAAAGTTTCAAATGTCTAGCTAGTCGGAAAGTTAGTGAAAAATCGATTGCAAGCTTTGTATTGATAACGCTGCCGAAGGCAGCTGGAACCCGAAACAGTTGGCTAAAGGTATTAAGAAAATGCATTTTCACCGTGTTCTGAACTATTCTGAAAGTTTCAAATGTCTAGCTAGTCGGGAAGTTAGTTAAATAAATTTTCTGTCGAATAATATAAGCGCTGCCGAAGGTAGTGGGACCTGAAATAGTTGACTAAAATTATTAAAAAAAATGTATTGTCACCGTGTTATGAGCTGTCCTAAAAGTTTCAAACGTCCAGATAGTCGGAAAGTTAGTGAAAAATCGATTGCAAGCTTTGTACTGATAACGCTGCCGAAGGCAGCAGGAACCCGAAACAGTTGGCTAAAGGTATTAAAAAAATGCATTTTCACCGTGTTCTGAACTATTCTGAAAATTTCAAATGTCTAGCTAGTCGAGAAGTTAGTTAAATAAATTCTCTGTCGAATCATATAAGCGCTGCCTAAGGCAGTAGGGATCTGAGACAGCGGGACTTGAAGTAGTTGACTAAAATTATTAGAAAAATGTATTGTCGCCGTGTTGTGAGCTGTCCTGAAAATTTCAAATATCTAGCTAGTCGCGAAGTTAGTTAAAAATCGATTGCAAGATTTGTCCCTGACAAACAAACACACAAACAAACAAACAAACAAGAATCGAAGTTAATTAATAAAAACATGGTAATAACACCCATCCTGCTTAGGCAGGTTAATTTTAGATCTCGAAAATCGGTGTTTCAAAAAAATAACTCGACCATTTTTTCTGTTATTTTCTAAGTTGCTATGTAAACGTTGTTTTATATGTCCATACTCGTGTATTAAGTTTCTCATACCGGAAAAAATTTCTGTTTATATAATTCGTTAGGTCAATTTTATGTCTTCTCATCATATTATCTCAAAAGAAAAGAAAAAAAAAAAAAAAGCATATAATACGTGTAATTGTGGGTAATGGAAGTCGTGTGGTTGTTTTACACCAGATTTCCCCCCCCCCCCTATTGTATGCGTATTATTATTTGATTTCAATAAATATAATGCATTAGATAGAAAAAAAAAAAAAAAAAAAAAAGAAAGAAAGACGCAGCGCAGACACACGGACACACGCACACAGAGAGACACTTCTCTTTGTTCATATAGATAAATAAATCTCCTCTTTTCTGTGGCAACAGTAAAATAGATGAAGATTGAATGTTAAAGAATACGAATGTGTTAAAATACTACGTTAAAGAATTATTTTCGTCTAAGTTGTTGATTGTTTAAATGTGATTTTTATCAAGGAAAAGAAATGAATAGCTGTATTATTATTATTATTATTATTATTATCATTTTAATGAAGATTTCAAGTATGCTTGTAACTAGATTGTTTATCTCATCACAAATAAACTGTTTGAATACAAATAAATCTCGCTTAGTACTTTGAATAAGAGATCTGTATGGTAAGATAGATTTTGAATAATACACTCAAAATGAATCAGTTGCTTAATAAACATCATTAGCATTAACTTAAGATAATATATATGAATCTCATAAAAAACAATACTATTGTAAAAGTCACCCCGCCCAGCAAAAAATCTTACCTTTCTTAAGCAGAAAAAAAAAAAAAAAAAAGGATTGATATCAAATTTCGCCGCCGCTATTGAATCCGGGGTACTCAATGCCCAGCTTAATGAAGATCTGCCAATAACACTGCATGTATCTTTCTAATATATCCTAATCTCTTTCAACATTCTTTGTTATCTGCGTTAATTTTTTCGCTGCATTATAAAGTTATAATTTAAAGTATTTTTACGACGGGGTGCGTAATAATATTTTAATCTTTACTAACTAAATTTTTTAGTAATTAAAACTTCTACATAGAGGACGCACCCCGCCGTAAAAATATTTTAAATTATAACTTTATAATGGAGCGAAAAAACTAACACAGATAACAAAGAATGTTGAAAGAGATTAGGATATATTAGAAAGATACATGCAGTGTTATTGGCAGATCTTCATTAAGCTAGGCATTGAGTACCCGGGATTCAATAGCGGCGGCGAAATTTGATATCAATCCTTTTTTTTTGCTGCTTAAGAAAGGTAAGAGTTTTTGCTGGGCGGAGTGACTTTTACAATAGTATTGTTTTTTATGAGATAAATATGTGAAAATCACCGGAGATCGACACTCCAAACTCAAACTCTATAGCATGTATTTAGCGAAGCATTTCTTAAAACATTAACACACAAGCAATATATATTATATATATCTTTTTAAGTTAAGAAATTTTTTGATGCATAGATGATAGATATTTTTAGCATTAGAAAATCATTAATTAGGGTAAGTTCTTAAGAGGGTATAATTCAATTGAAATTGTACTTATCTGAATAACTATGCATAGACTACGTTTACTGATGTAATATCAGAAGTAACTAAAGTAATTTCGAATGTTCTTCATTGTCTATTTTCAATATAAAAGGAGAATTTAATACTTACCAATATATGTTCAAAATCGAGATAAACCAGATACTAATTATTATTTTTTAAGCTCTTTTAAACTTTTAATTGTAATAACTGGCCAAAAAATTACTTTTCAAGAAATTTGCAATTATGTTTTTTTCATAATGTCTCATTGATGATTAAAACCGATAATTGACGGAACGTCAGTGGAGGAATCCCTGATGAGATTCAAAAACGTTTTGGGTTCTGTGTGTCTGTGTGTGTGTGTACCGCGATACAGCTATGGACAGAATTTCGTTGAAATGCATTTTAATGTGGTTACACTGCATTCAACAAAATGAAATTAACATACAATATTTAGGTGCTTAAAATTATGTTTAATGTAGAGAAATGTGTGCTTGGACTTAATCAATCTACACGACCTTACAAAAGATCTACAAGACCTCCAAATTATGTCAGATTTGATACAATTATTTATGAGCTACATAAAATAAGTGGTATAATTTTTACTGGTGTACATAATGTTATAACTCGTTTACAGGGTGTTGGTGTTGGTGTTAGGGATTAAGGCCGATTGACAACACTGGGGTCCTAGGCCCGAGGGGGAGTGCCTTCCGTGGAGGTCTTTCTAAGGGGTCCTAGCCCGTATTTACGCAAGTTTCGGAGGAAACCACGGAAAACTCCGAACGGCTAGGCCGACGAGCGCGACTGGGGATCGAACCCGGCACCTCACGTCTACGAGCTTTGAGCGCAGAACCGCTCGGCCGCTGGTGGGCCCGTTTACAGGGACTCATAAAAGAAATTCGTTACACTAGGACCTACGGATAAATTTTTATTTAAGCGCATTTTAACCCGTTTATGCTGAATTCAAGATAATGGAATTAGCATTCAGTATTAAGCTGCTTAAATCATGTTCCTCTATATATTAAAAAAAAAAAAAAAATACTGTCGCTGGCGTTAAATGTTTTTGTCTGGGAACACATTTCTTTGCGAACGGCAGTGTCCTGAGCATCATGAGAAGTATAAATGTTTTCCAAATACTCCTAGAAAGACATTTCAGTTGGTAAGAAATTTCTATCAACTTAACTAACAAAGTTATTAGATAAAAACTTCGAGTTAATAAAAGAACTCTATTTCCCACTAGCTTCTCCAAAACGTTGTTTTTTCATTCTTATGACGTCACAATTAGCAGAAAATATAAAATGTCATCCATGGTGTTAAAATAAAAAAGTCAATATTGCTATTGGTAAAAAAGAAATTTGTCGTCTGGAAATAAGTAAAAAGCGTTATCTTAGATATTTTCAATGAAAAAATGAATTTAGGATTGTAATTTGTTGTCTGCAGATATCTTTTTTTTTTTTTTTTTTTTTTTTTTACTTTTAGAAAATTAATTTTCTTATGGGCAATTTCTTATGCTGTTCATAATGTTTTTTTTTTTTTTTTTTTTTTTTTTAAATTGTGAATAATGAAATAATGTCGTGTCTGTATTAACTGCATTTCTTTTTGTCTTTAATACACTTTAAAGTGTATTTATCTTTTTTTTATTTAAAACATATTTTAAAATATTTCGGCTGTATTTTGGCATTAAAAACATTTTTGAGTCAAATTAAAACTCATTTATAAACAGATTCTTTCATACACAGCTTCATCTAATTTCGCGTTTATAACTTTTTAACATTACAAAATTAGAATTTTTTTATCAGACATTTAATATTTCTAATAGTGAGGGAAAAAAAAAATAATAATGCATCATCTAAGACTCCTATCGAGTATATTTTATCCTTCATTATTTTAAAAAGTACAGTCGGTGACAAAAGTCTCCAAACACTAGCAAAAATTCCTATATAAAAGAAGTGCATTTAATACAGTTTTGTTAAATAAATCCTTGTCGAATCCTGTTCTTAGTCTAAAAACATGATTCGACAAGGATTTATTTAACAAAACAGTATTAACTCTACTTTTTTTTATATAGAATTTTTGGTAGTGTTCAGAGACTTTTGTTACTGACTGTAGGTAGGAGAGAATTAAAAATTGAAGCTGTAGGAGATTTTTTAAAATAGTAATAGTAATAGTAATAATAATAATAATAATAATAAGCTTTTTTTTCAGATATTTTCGAATGTGTAAAATTATTACCTAGTTGTACATTAGAAATATATATAAAGTATTATATACTGCCCTTAATTAACTGAAAAATTTCAATAGTAAAACGTATCGGCATTAGAAAAAATAGGTACTAGATTTTTTTTTTTTTTTTTTCTAACAAGCAACTATACCAAAAAATTCATCGCCAAGTGGTGACAAAAATTTAAAAGCCGCCAGTGTGGTCATATGCTAAAGCTATAACGCAAAATTGTCTAGATAATACGATTTTCTGTCTGATAAAAAAAAATAATATATACTGATTTTTAGCATAATGTTTCCATAAAAAAAAAAAAAAAAAAAAAAAAAAAAAAAAAAGGTGCTGTTAAATGTTATGAATTTTAATTTGACACTGAATATGGGGATTTCTGTAACATTTTTCTGATTTTGTCTTGTGTTATGCACTATTAATATTCCTATTCAGTGAAAAGTAAAGCATCGAATATGCGGGCAGAGCTCCACAGGTGTTAATAAGTGAGTGAGTCGGAGAGAGGCGAAGTCAGAGTTCCCAACTTTTATAATTTATTCACGAGCATTTTAGCCCCGCCTTCTTTTCGCACCAGAAATTTTGTAGATTATTTCTCTTTAATATGTGACAACGATTAAATAAGAAGAAAATCATTTTTCATAATTTCCGATATGAAAAAGAGGCGGGGCTAAAAATGCTCGTGAATAAATTATAAAAGTTGGGAACTCTGGGCGAAGCCTCTTTTGAAGATTGGTGAGCGGGGCGAGCAGGGGAAAAAAGGTATGTATACAATAAATAATTTATTTACAGGGCCACGCAAAAAATTACTATAACATTCTGTAATAATCGAAATGATTTCAAATTTGGTTCAAATATTAATGTGTCACAAGGAATTTGCTGTAAAGTTTTATTGATGTGTATAATGTTTGTTGCTCGTGTACAGGAAAAAAAAAAAAAAAAAAAAAAAAAATAGCACCCTTGCGGTCTGTAAACGGTATTTCTTATAAGGGCATTTCAATATGGCTAGACTCGATTAAAGAAAGTGAAGTAAAGATATTTATTTAGAATAATTAAAAGCATGGTTTCTGTAGAAAATAGAATTGGTAAGTAGTATTGGTATAGAATTGGTAAGTAGTATATAGAGCTACACAAGATAATTCCGATATGCTATACAATCATTTGACATCAAATTTGGTATATGTATTTATGAGTTAAAAGAGATTAACTCAAGGAAGTATATATACAGATATATACAGAAAGATGCAGACTGATAAATAACACAGGGTTTGAAGAGGGCGGCCTGAACCATTCAATATTTTCATTTAATGAATAGAAATTATTTTTTATTTTGCATTTGAGCTGAAGGGTATCACTTCGAACAACTGTTATAGTCAGGTTGTGAAGGTGTTCACATACATGGTTAAATTTTAATTGAATTTTTAAATAAAACAAAAAATTGAATGATAAATTAATGCATTATCGCAATAAAAAAAGTAATTAAATTTTAAATTAGATATTGTATTCACATAATTTGTTCTCAGGCATTTGAAGAAAAAACTGTTTATAAATGTCATTGAAAATTACACAATTTTAATGATACATACGACCTACACTATGTATTAACATAAAACGATAACAGACATCATTCAGAGATCTAAATTTTATATGTTTTACAACTGAATATCGTAAATAAAAAATGTTTATTTATTTTTTAATAGATATATTAGTTATAATTCAAGTCAAAGCCACAATTACAATTTAAGAAACAGAAGTTAATTTTTAAAAATCATATTATGTAATGTTTTACAAAACTTATGCATTTCATGAGCTCAGTAGGGCATGAGCTGTTTTTTTTTTATGTTTGTTTATTTATGGTTCTGTCATTCATTGTCTGCAGGCAATTGGCTGGACCAATATATCAATCCTGCATTTTTTTTCTTCCTTTTTTTTTAATAACAATGGGTGACACAACACTATGTGAAATATTACATAATTTTCTCTTTTCTAATTCATATTGTTACAGTTTTCTCAATATCAAATTTAACAAAATTTATTATAATTAAATAAAAAAAAATCTTGTTTAATAATAGTTACAATTTGATAGATATCAGTGTTTCATAATGTTAACAGGTGATTACAATAATGTTTGTTTACATACTATATGTATATATCATACTATATGTATATATCATACTATCTGTACATACTATATGTATTATCAATAGTTCAGAGACTTAAAGTTAAAACTCGAAATTTTAATATGTGGCAATTACCCTATTATTATTACTATGCTATGTTATTTTCTAAATGCTTCATTGGGTTTAGTGAGTTGTTTTGGTAGTCTTTATCTCATCACACTAAATTCTGATAGTACTAAGAATTTTAATTAAATAATTTTTTTTTCTTTTTCAATTTTTCCCTCTATGTTGATGCTAACTAGTTAAAAATTTACCCGGGAGAGTAGCATTTCATTGTGATGAGACCCCCCACACTTCTTTTGAAAATTGTTTAATACAATTCAATTTAGATATCTAAGTACCCAGTTTTGCGAGGTGTCCCTACAGAAGTCTTCGACTTTGATGGGGGACGGAGGCCTGTCCCTACCAGGTCAGGTCTTTTATACACGCCCTATCCCGCTAGGACAATGGTCCTAAGCCAAAGTCGTCATACTTGTTGCTTCATACAAGATTTAGGGGAGATAATTTTTTTTTGACTGTCCAATGGACGTCGTTTTTTAATCTCTCCTGTGCGGAGTTGCACGAACAATTTTTTTTCATTTTTGTGATATTTTCTCTTATTTATATATACATATTTTTTTTTTCATTTTGTGTTTATATTTTTTAATTTACTTGTACTCGTGTGCTATTTTTTTCTTTATTTTACATTGATGTTATTTGATATATTGCAGTGTTATATGGCATATATTGAATATTGTTTTACAATTTAGAAATTACTGTGAAAAAGCTTTAAAGCATACCAAATGAAAATAAAATGAACATTGTCAATAAAATAAATTGATAAAATGAACATTTGTCAATTTGAAAGAAATATTTGAATTGAAAATATGAAGAAAATGACTGTTATACTGCAAAATTCATTTCTTGACAACATATATGTAAAAAAACTGGATCCTCAGACAACAAGGAAAAAACTGTATTACATGTGATACTCAGAATAATAAGACTCTCATCTATCAATATGTTTCATGATGAAACAGATTTGTTGTATGCACAATTATAATTGACTGTTTCATTGATATACAATTTTTATTTTTGCTTATGCAGGTTTCTTATTTAAAAAAAAAAAAAAAAAAAAAAAAAAAAGACATTTTTCATTGTGTTTATATGACATACTAGGGAGTGAGAGAGATTTTTTTTTTTTTTTTTTCTGGGTCGCCAGGAGAAATATGTGAAGGTGTTCACATATATGGTTAAATTTTAATTGAATTTTTAAATAAAACAAAAAAATGAATGATAAATTAATGCATTATCGCAATAAACAAAAAAGTAATTAAATTTCAAATTAGATATTGTATTTACATAATTTGTTCTCAGGCATTTGAAGAAAGAATTGTTTTTAGATGTCATCGAAAATTACACAATTTTAATGATACATACGACCTACACTATATATTAACATAAGACGATAACAGACATCATTCAGAGATCTAAATTTTATATGTTTTATAACTGAATATCGTAAATAAAAAATGTTTATTTTTTTTTTTAGTAGAAATGTACTTCATTTAATAGGATAAAAAAATTAAATAAAGAAATAATATATAACGGAAATTATGACATTAAGCATAATTATAAAAAAAGTGTTCTCAAATATTTCTAAACAAGAAAACTCATTGTCAGAATTAATGTGTTTCAATACCGGATGTAATAATTTATTTGAAATTGCGCAATATTAATGATATTTCAGTTTTACAACGGCTATTCTGTAGTCAGCCTGGCGCTTGGCATAAACTGGCGAACTACAGGGTTAATACATTTATAAACCGTCGTTGATAATTCAAAAATTAACATTGGTTTATTCTTAGAAACAAAGAAGTGAAATTGGCATGCATTTTGGCGTAAAACAATGATAACGGAGGCAGATGGCTTCCCTTCTTCGCTCAACTCTCCGTGTCATCAGAACGTGAATCCCCAGTTTTGCTCTTTTTCCAGTGTAGTAAACACGAAATAATTTTACTCTCCCCCCCCCCTCTCTCTCTCTTCCTGGCTCCGCGAAATAACTTTTAAACTTTTCAAGTATTTTATGTTTAAAATTTGAACTTGCAAAATAATCAGGGATGGAACACGGGCGCAGAATTCATACCACTATGAAAGTAAGAAAAATTTCTACCTCTTAAATCAACGATATTATAGGTATAGAAATTTCTTTAACAGATTCCGGTGTGAATTCTGCGCCCGTGTTCCATCCCTGAATAATTTAAAATGTGACTTTTCTCAGATATAAATAAAAAAACTGTTTGTACTTTTCCAGACTTCTAGTTACTTGACTGCGGCGCAACGATTCTACGGTCAAGAATATGGTGTAAATGGAAACTATAATTAACTATATTACGGACATCAACTTCATGCAGCTGATTTTTGATTTTTCAAGTTTCTGCTAGTTGATAATTGTCTTATTTCAAGTAACGTTTCTTTTTGAAGAATTCATTTTTTTTTTTTTTTTTTTTTTTTTTTTTTTAATGATGTTATTTGACACAGATTATATATTTTTTGAAAGCACAAGTCGCATCGCGTTTTGATTTTCACTGTTATTAATTGAAAAAAAAAAAATCAAAATTGTCAGCATAATGTTGCAGTATTTATTAAAACAATTTGCCTTTGAAACAGCTGATAATTGTTTTCTGGTAATTGTTGTTCTTAGTCTAAAAGAAAGTTTAACTTTTAACAACTTTTTTTTTTTTTTTTTTTTTTTTTTTTTTTTTTGTTAAGAATTTGTTGTTTTATACAGAGTGTAACATAAAGATGGGACCAGTCAAATATGCCAAGAAATACAGCTCGTATTAAAAAAAAAAGTGTACACAATATATATTAAAAAGCTATCCTGTGATTCCAAAATTGGTAATCTCTTTGGGGGTGTATACACGGTGGTTAGCTTTGAAATTTCAAATAAAAATCCTTATTTA
Source organism: Salticus scenicus (assembly GCA_963930645.1). NCBI lineage: Eukaryota > Metazoa > Arthropoda > Arachnida > Araneae > Salticidae > Salticus > Salticus scenicus. The sequence goes on along the minus strand of OZ005651.1, from coordinate 123,198,544 downwards.
TCACTGAAAATTTGGGTACTCCACAAAATAAATAAATAAATAAATAAATAAAATAAAATAACGGCAATTTACATGTGTTATTCTTTTATTCGCAGATGGTGCCACAATTAACAGAAAAGAAGTTTGTGTTTGGGAGTAAGGCCGATTGACTACTCTAGGATCCTAGGCCTGAGGGGAAGTGCCATCCGTGGGGGTATTTCTAAGAGGTCCTAGCCCGTATTAATACAAGTTTCTGAGAAAACCATGGAAAACTCCGAACGGCTAGACCGACGAGCGTGACCTGGGATCGAACCCGGCACCTCACGTTTACCAGCTTTGAGCGCAGAACCACTCGACCGCTGATGGGATTAACACAAAAGAAATAGAAGTAACAATGTTAAAAAATAGGAATTTCTAAAAATGAAAAAAAAAAAAAAATCTTTTTGGTTCGCAAAATAAAAAAGTATGCCTTTAATCATATTTAAAATGCTATCTAATAATTGTTAACGTGTCTTTCCCATTATATTTTTTGGTATGGAGAAGTAGCAACTTAAAATCTTAAATAGACGTTTTCACTTTTTACTGCGGATATATGGTGAAAGGATACCATACCTCAAGAGGAGCTATATGTATCCTAATGGCAAAAAGGAACAGTAATCTTACTCCTGGGTCAGTGGTATTTCCCGTTTATGTATGAGATATCAGAAGGCATTTGCATGTTACACATAAATACAAGGTGATCCAAAAGTCACAGAAAGAATAAAAAATTATTATTTAAAAAGTACTGACTGTAGCTCTATGCGGTTTTCACTGAAATGTACGGAAAAGCATGGGATTTTTTTTTTTTTTTTTTTTTTTTTTTTATATGTGTAAGAAAAAATATTAGTTACATTTCCCCCAACATTTCGCGCTGTATTTGCAGTATCTTCTCACATTTTAAACAGATTCGCGTGATCAAATGACGCCATATTTCGAATACTGAAGCTTTTTTTAGGAGAATTTCTAATGCACAAAGTCTGATGTTTATTCTAATGAATGATGGCCGTCACACTAAGCATTTATAGTCCTACAATTTTTATTAAAATCACACAATCAACTGTGGAAGAAAATCATATTTATTATTGAAATTTTATTTTTCCGACTGAGTGAAAATAATGCCTAGACCGGGAGTCGAACCCCGGATCATTGACTTACAAGGTCAAGGCTCTACCAATTGAGCTATCCAGGCCGACACCCCGGTCAGCATTACTCACTCAGACAACCTTTAGGCAGAAACATCTCTGGTCTATCATGTAGACAGCTCGACAGAATTAAGCCGCAGGAAATGAAAAACACCATTAGATAATGGGAGAAAGAAATACAATTTTTATTAAAATCACACAATCAACTGAGGAAGAAAATCATATTTATTATTGAAATTTTATTTTTCCGACTGAGTGAAAACAATGCCTGGTCCGGGAGTCGAACCCCGGATCATTGACTTACAAGGTCAAGGCTCTACCAATTGAGCTATCCAGGCCGATATCCCGGTCAGCATTACTCACTCAGACAAGCTTTACGCATTGGGGGTAAAAAACCAACTGGACTTATCCTCATTTTCAGGAAATTCGTGTTCACTGTTAACCTTTTATTCATCGTTTAAAACATATGCAGAAATTGGGTTTACTCATAAATATATGAAGAGTACGCATCCGATAAGTGTACGCAATCCCAACAGTCATGAGGTTGTTTGCAATATGCGTCGAACTTCAGTGTTATTTTGAAGTGCATGCTAGTGGGAGGTGCTGAGTGAAAAAAAAAAATATATATATAAACCTACAAAAACACTAAAATTACGTAAGTTTAAATATTTTTACCTATTTTCTTAAATATTTATAGCATTTTGGAAGTATTATTATGATAAAACTGCAAATATTTAAAAAGAAAAATCTATGCGGTTCGATCTACAATAAACTAACCTAAGCCTCACAGCGAGAACGATTCAGGTTTACGCCAATAAATGGCGTTGAACTTCGTTTGGTTAGACAATCATCAATCTGTGAAAGAGCACGCACTTGTATATGTTACAAGAGTACGCGCGCAATTTTTTTTATAATAGTTTTTACATGCATCGTAATCTTTTTTTCTTTTAACAGGATGTTTAGGCGACAAAGAAGTACTCAAAGAAATTTTTGTATTCCAGAACAATGGCTGGATGCAAAAACACGCATCGAGGCAGGCGAAAGTAAGAGAGAGGTAGCTAAATTATTAGGAATGGATGACGCAACTTTGCGAAAGAGTTTAAAAAGATAATCTCCAGCCAGAAGTATAGGCAGATACTCTCAAACTCTTTCTGCGAAACTGAAAATAGAACTGTGTGATTACACCAAAAAAAGTAGATAGCATGTTGTACGGACTAATCACTAAAAAAATTCGAGAAGTTCCTTTTAGTTTTGCAGAGATTAATGGATTACAACATCACTTTAATAAAGAAAAAAAAAATAGGTAAGAAAAGCTGGTATGGAATGGCTTCAGCTATTTATGAAAAGGCATCCAGAATTGTCGTTGCATACGGACATCTGAACAAGTGTTGCTCGAGCGATAGGCTTTAATAAGCCTCAATGCGATCACTACTTTGAAAATCTGGCGAAGTTGTTGGACACCTATAAGTTCCCTTCTCCCGCAATTTACAATATGGACAAGACTGGGTTCTCCATGGTGCCAAACAAACCACCAAAGGTGATTTGAACAAAGGGGAAGCGCTATGTCAATAAGATTTCCGATACTGAGCGTGGTATCAACGTAACACTCGTAAATGCGGTTAGTACTTCTGGGAGTTTTATTCTACCAACATTCATATTTCTTCGCAAGCGTATGAAGGCCGGACTTTTAGATGGGGCTCTGCTTGCTTCTATAGGAATGGTGTCAGACACGAGCTACATCATCAGCGCTTTGTTTGTGGGCTGGTTATCACATCTTAAAAATCACGAAAGGCCTAGCAAAGACAATACAAGTGCTATTGATATTAAATAACTACGCGTCACATTGCACCTTAAAGGCAGTTAATTTCTTCCGGGCTAATCTCATTCATGCTGTTACAATACCACCTCACAGTAGTCACATAACTCAGCCACTTGATCGCTTCATCCATAACAGCCTCAAGATATTTTACGCATTGGAATGTGAAAATTAGACGCGTAATCATTCTGGTCGAGTGATAAAAGTTTACCAAATTGCTGAAATTTTGACTCCGGCTTACCCCAAAGCAGCTATTTCCGAAAATGCCATACAAAGTTTCAAGGTATCAGGAATACAATCATTAAACTCGGACATTTTTGGAGAAGATGATTTCTTGTCCAGTGCAGTGACAAAAATGTTTTTGCCAGAAACTCGAGATGAATAAAATTTCCATCCAGTTCATGATCCAGTACAAAACTTTGATTATGAGGAAAAGGCTACATCTGACGTGACTGACGTCATTGGTGACGATAATGGGGATCAGACTAATGAGAGGATAGGCTGGCAGATTAAGGGGGATTCAGAAGTCCAACCATGAGCAGAGCAAATTTATCAATTAAAAATCTCAAAGGAAATTACTGTTCTAGCTAGTAACAACAATGTACCGGGCAATTCATCACATTCCTCATGCATAACGAATGAGAAATCGTGCCAATTGCAGGGTGAGAACACGTCATTTAAAGATAGTCAAAATATTTTGAGAAAAAGAGCGCATACACCGACTGCCTGCATTAAAAATAAAGAAATTAAATCGCCTCACGTACCACTTGCAGATGTAGCCCCACTACCACAAGCTGAAGTATTCTTAAGATCTAACCGCAAAAGAACAAAACCAGACATTTTGAGTGAGCTCCACAAGTTTGCTCTCGAAGAGGATTCAGCCTCTAAACAGGAACCAAAGAAAAAACCAAAAAGAATTTCAAAACCAACTACTAAAGGGGCCAAAGAACGGTTTCAAGGTCTAAAGAAGACACCCAAAAAGAAAATATGGAAATGGACACCTTGTGGTGAAGTATACTTACACCCCCCCTCCAGATGAAGATTGGATAGGATGCTCCAAATGCGAGGAGTGATGGCATGAAGCTTATACGAACTATGAAGGTGAAGTAAACTTTATTTGTGACCACTGTAAGTAACGTAGGCACGAATTTTCAGATCATCTTTCCTGCGTACTCTTATCAACTCACATGCATACTTTAATCAAACAGCCCTTATAAGAGTACGCAATTCTAACTTTTGTTATTATTTTTTTATTTTTCCAAAGATGTGGTACATTTTGCATTATATGTTTTTATTTTAGAACAGTTTGAACCTTAAGTGCTTACTCTTAGACCAGCCTTCCCTAACGGGGTTATGATAAGTATTCCAATATTGCACTTATTAAAGAGCTATGAGGTTGTCTTACTGCGAAATATTCAAATTACTGTTAGAGTTTTTGTGATCCCCCGCATGCGACTCTGTTCCAAAGAATAAGAAAATATTCATATACAGTGCGGCGCAAAAGTTTATGCACAAGCTAAAATTTTTAATGAAATAAAAGATTTACATCGGAATGCTTCGAAACATTTACTGTATCTATACCATTGTATTACAGATTCATGTTTCGAATTCGGAAACAATTATTTAAAAGGAAAATAATAAACTATAAAAAAATCAAAATTCTGATGTCGCAAAAGTTTAAGCACAAAGGAAGTTTTATGCAAATATATCTTTAAATGTGATAGGTGGAGGATCGGTGAGACTTATCTCTAGACTATAAAGTGTAGCGAACGCTGTACGAGTTATCGAAAATATGAAATCATTTCAGTTTTCACCTAAAGAAGTTTCGAAAGTGTGGAAGCTGAAAGCGCAAGGTAAATCTGTTTTGCAAATGTCACTTATTTTAAATCGATCCAGACATGGTATTTATAATGTTTTGCAACGTGGAGAACAATTGAAAATTGCGTACCGCTCAGGAAGTCCGAGAAAAAAACCACATTTCGTGAGGATAGAAGAATTAAAAAAATGGCTCTGACAATTTGTCTCTTAATTAAACAAAAAATCCACTTGGATCCAAAATATCACGTGATACCATACGCAGACGAATAACCAGATCAGGATTCATAAAAAAATATATATATATATATAGCTCGTAAGTATTTTCTGAAACAGTGTAACAAACAAGAAATATTTCAATGATCAAAAACTGAACATGTATTATTGTGACGAATGGGTTAGTATTGTTTTCTATGATGAAATAAAATGGAATTCGGATGATCCAGATGGGTTCTTATTCTATTGGCGTTACTTGAGAAAAGATCCGAAAAGCATATTCAGCAGGCAAGAAAGTGATGGATCGCTCATGGTATGGTGCGCTTATGGCTACGATGGACAAACAGATCTTTGTTTTATAAATGACAGAAAAAAATTCACAGAAATATCAGAAAAAGCTGAGTAAGAATTTGTAACGTTTAGTGAACTCCTAGGTGGTCCCTCCTAGGTGGACAATGCAGCAGTTGTCCCTTTCATCAGGATAATGCATCGATATACACTTCCCGTTGTACAAAAGAATGGCTTAGATCTCAGAATCATAGCCTCCTAAACTAGATGCCTACCGCGTGGCTCGGAAACTTGGCGGTAGACATCGCCACTTGGTACAGATTGCGCGATATTTTTATTCAACAGCCACTAAAAATTTTTAAAAGTGGGATTTGATATACATAAAAGGTGAACAGAATCGAAGAAACGTCGATTATATATATATATATATATATATATCATATATCACTTCTTAAAATTATTGGTGACAGTTGAATAAAAGAATGAGTAATCTGTACCAGGTGGTGCTGTCTACCGCTTGAACTGTTGCCAAGTTTCCGAGACACGCGGAAGGCTTCTAGTTTTTGGAGGCTATGTCAGAATATTAGTGTGATGAACTGGCAAAAGCTCAGTCCAGATCTCAATTCGATAGAGAGCATCTGAGAAATCCTCTTACCTGACATTTACAAGAATAGGAGGCAGTATTACTCAGTGCTAGAGCTCGAATCAGTGATCGAGGAAGCCTAGTACAGATTTGCTCTCGAAACCTTCTCTAATCTTGTATTATCAATGGAAAATCACGTATTTGATCTGTTCATGTACAATGGAAACGTCATAGACTACTAAAGGACTTTAGTGCTTTGTGAAATGCAAATATTTCGGTTTTGTGTATAAACTTTTGCGACATCAAAATTTTTATTTTTTATTTATTTATTTATTTATTTATTTATTTATTTATTTTTTTTTGTAATTTATTATTTTCCTTTCAATTTATTGTTTCCGAATTCGAAACAAGAATTTGTAATCCAATTGTTTAGATACAGTAAAAGTTTTGAATCATTCTGGTGTATATTTTTCTTTCATTAAAAAAATAAGCTTGTGCATAAACTTTTGCGTCGCACTGTATCTATTCTAGGAATCATAGAAAAGAAAAACGCATCTTTTTTTAAAATTAGATGTAGTGTGAAAAAAGAATAAGATAATAATGCTCAAAAAAAAAAAAAAAAAAAAAAAAAAAAAAAAAAACACTGCAAGTATTGGAAAAAAAAAAAAAAAAATCCTGTCTAAGGATATTTTACATCAATAAAGAAAGCTTCAAAAATTTGTTATAAAAAATTTATAAGCAAGCAAAATGCCAAAAGGGTTTGAGAAGACATGAAAGAAGATAAATTTGAACCAATGGTCGATCAAAAAGCTTAGGGCTATTAAATTAAAATATTGTGTCCAAAAAACGTAGATTTTAATAAATAATAATTAAAGAAAGTCTTAAAATAAAACAATAAACTAATACGTTTATTTTTCTACACAACAATAATTAAGTTTTAATGTTTAAACGGATTTTATTGTATATAATATTCCAAAATACATTACACAGTTTTCATGAGCCGGCTTTGAAAACTTAAAATAGATGTTATAAAATTTCATTTCATCTAAGAAGTATTTAAAAGAAGATAAATAATATTTTGACATTAGAAGAGAAAATATGTTTCTATGGTAAGCGAAAGAAAATGGCAAAAACTATGTGGGATAGGTTATTCGCTTGTTTTTATGTCCTAAAAAGAATGCTGTATTTGGACGAAAACTGAGTGCAATTGGAATACTTCAAACAGACAAAGGTGAGTGTGTGTTTGGAGGAGAGGGGGTTGGGGTCCGTAACAATAAAATGAAAAAGATGGAAAAACATTTTTAAAATTGCAAAAGGGATAAAAGAAACAACCACTCTCTCCAATTTCTTAGATATGAAGAAATACAATAAAAAACTCTTTATAAAACCCCATCATCATTTTGAAATAACAAATGTTATTTAAAATAAACTATATATCTCAAACAGAATTATACTAAAAACGGAAGCTTGAAAAAAGGTGGGAGTAATCGATTTTGTTAAATGTGCGACTGATAAAAATGATCTTATCTCGAAGATTAAAAATACCCGATAAAGTACCCTTTCGTAATAATATTTTGTAAAGTCAGCTTTTTTTCAATGAAAGCAGTAGATTTTATTATCAAATTTCTATTTATAAATTTAAGAAAATCTTTATATTGCTATTTTATATGCTACATGTTTATCTTAAGATTAACGTAAATTATTTTTATGTTACCTATAGTATGGAACTACAAGCGAGACTCGAGTCTTTAATTAATTTTGACGTAAAAGCTTCTAAAGTAAATATGTAAATCTGTGTTTTAATTAGAAAACAACATAAAAAGAAAACATTAAATTTTTCATTCAGAATGCATGAGAGTTTGAAGACTAGGAAATTTCCTAAAACCTAAAAATAGTAAATTGATTTTTTTCCCCTTTTTATATTTTTAATTACTGCTATTTCTGAAGTACTTTTAATTTACACATTTGCATTTTTTTTTCCATTTTTAAATTTTTACAAATAAAACTAACTGCTATAAATGATATTTTGTTGTAAATTCTCCAAAGTTCACAACGATTCGAACCCGATATCTATGAACTGAATTGATTTTTAGAGATACCTAAAAAAATGTCTAAACATGTAGCCGGAGGAATTTTGATGATATGTAACTGATTCTTACGCATACTTGGTAGCTCACACATTTCTAAATGCGTACAGCCAAATTAAAAATAAGAATCCAGATAAATTGATTGGAACAAAATTAATACATCCAATGATAACTAGTTGTTATTTTCTATATATAGGACTTTTTGGGATTAAACATTGTTGGAAATTACAAGGGAACCTATTGGGATTTTAATGGTCTTGTTCATAGAATGTATTGGAGGGGGTACCTTTTCATAAAAAATCGATGTTCTTAACAACCTATATCTTTTATAGGTCGAGTACCACTACTTTACTTCTTATGTTTTCTGTAAACCTTTTTTTTTTTTTTTTTAGAAAAATACAAAGTCATAATTCATATCTAGACACTGTTTTCATTAATACAATTGCCGAAACTGGAAAGTTGAAGGTGTCAAAATAGACTTAGAAAAAAAAAAAAAAAAGTATGGCTAACTAGGATTACGTTAACAAAAATTCACCAACAATATATTATATTTTATGTGTTACTGAATTTTCCCATACGAGGTTCTGCATAATTTGTAATTTTTCTTGGGCGAAATAAGTAAAATAAATCGATATGTGGATTTGGATAAGATGCTACAGTTTAAGGGAACGGTGGATATTATAAAACTTTTCAGTAAATTACAGTTTTAAAATTAAGACATTTTGCATACATGTGCATCGAAGTAGTATAACAATACTAAATAGATTAAAATTCTTTCAAAACTATTAAAAGAATAAAAATAAACTACAAATTTCAAATGTTTAAAAAAATTTTCAAATGCCCCAATTCGTTATTTTTTAATTTCTCTCTTGAATTTAATATTAATATTGTTGAAATATACAGGATATATACAGGGTGCCTAATAAAGTCCATTTATTTTTTAACTCATATTCATAAAAATGGTGTCTAGCTATAGTAAAATGACTATGCGCTACTAGTTGGGACCACTTACAGAGCCACTTGGTGGAAAACGGTAGAGTTAACATTCTTATCTCGTACCTTATAGTACACTTGCTGTAAATAAATAAATGTTAATGTAATTCTAAAATAAGAACGATGAATAAAATAAGGATTTAAGATATTTTTCAGGACTTTTCATCCGTTTGTCATTATTTTTAAATCTCAAATATCTATTTTTGAACTTTTGTAGGCAAGTTAAAAAAAAAAAAAAAAAAAAAAATTAAAAATTCTGTACTGCTATAGCTCTTCGGCTTGTCAGTAAATGAATAAAGGATTATCTAATAAATCAATTAATAATTTAAAAGTTTTAATACCTATTTTTCTTTTTTAATAGCTCCGATAATAAATTAATAATTACTATATTATAATTAATTATAATATATTAATTATTATTATTATTATATATGTATATATATGTTATAATAATTAATATGCCCTTTAATAGCACTGATACCATTTCTACAAATTAAATAGTTATTAAAAATTGAATGCAAAAACTATTTTTGTTTATTCCATGAGTTCTGATTTCATTTAATATAGTGATGAATTGTAAATTTATGAAAGCGTTCTTCCAGAAGAAATAAAATTTTATGTTTTGAAGATATTTAAAAAAAAAAAAAAAAAAAAAAAACAGACAATAAAACCAAATATGTCTTTCCAAGTTATATTTTTTTTATCACATACAACATTTGAAGATGAAGAGAAAATACATTTACATAAATGCGGGGAGGGATGTTACAAAACATTCTTTTTTCTTGCTTTGAATAACATGTCTTCCGCTAATATAACATTTTATATAGCAGTTTCATAAAATATTGTGGAGAGACATAAAAAAAATTGCATTTGGTTCATAACAACTGTGCTTGACATCTCAAAAATCACTGTGCAAAACGCAATTGCTTTATAGTCATGTGCATTTTCTTTGTAACTATTAGCAGACAAATTGAACACATAGTTCTGCACAGAATAATAGCTTCAGGATCATTTCATATGTATTTTATGACAGTAAAGATAAGTTTGATGTGTTTTTCTTATTGCAAAACGTATGCTGGTGGGTTTTTGTTTGACCTAAATAACAGTCTTTAGAGTTTATGAAATAACTTAGAGGAACACACCGTCTATAAAATTCGATTCTGGTCTTAAAATCAACATCTTAAAAATATTCTATGATAAAATCTTTCCTTTGCTAAAATTCCAACAATATTTGAAGAATAACATGGTCACAGTCACTTTCTTTATGCCTTGTAGGACGACCATAATATATAAATAATATTTAACGAATAACTTTAAATAAGTTCACTATGCTACATAGTAAAGAAAAATATAAAAACATATTTTAGCTGCCCCATTACTCATTTCACTGAGTAATTTGAGTTACTTCAAAAACAAGTATTAATGTTTTATTTATATTAATGAAAAAGGAAAAACAAACAATAATATAATTGAAGTTGCACTGTGTATAAAACTATACACACTTTTAAATCGCTGAGCACATATTTTAGTTTGAATAGTTTACAATATAATTTAACATTTCTTTCTTACTTTGACATAAAATAGAAAATTTCAAAATATATGTTGTAATTAATCATAAAATATTTCATAGAATTCTTGTGTATCCATGTTTATTTAACTCTAAACAAAAGAGTAGTTAACAGTTTTAAGAACCTTATTTAGCTGTAATGTTTTAATCGGTATATGTTAAAAGATTTTTAAAACTACAAAAGCATTACATACAGTTTTTAAAGATTTAAATTTTAAAACATTTTTTGTTTAATTTGTTATAATTATTGCTTGTTATTTTAATTTAGACTTGGAAGTTAAAAAAAAACAAATTCCTTTGTGAATAAAACAAAAGACATTTTCTTTTTATTCTACAACAATTTCATTTCTTTTCGTTTAAAATTAACTTTTTCTATATACAAAATGCTAGTTTCATAAGTTAATTGTTTGTACTTGTATATTTCAAAATATTATTCAATTATGTTTGGCTTTATTAGATGTACGTATAAAACGTTGCAATAACTACAGGATCATAATTATCGTGGTAAATTTTCTACATTCACCAATTTGGGAACATGTTATTTAATGGAAAAAAAAAAAAAAAGAAATCTTAAAGCAATATTTGATTTTAATCATAGCAGATAGAATTCAATATGGGCAATTGAAAACTACAAGCTCATTACATTTTGTTAAATTCATAAACATCAATACTATGTATAATAAGCCTAAAAAAATTAAACAAAGCCAGTTTTAAATTCTAAATAAAAAAATGTTAAATTTATAAGATAAAAACAAGAAGTTATGACAAAAACACACGACTGCATCTTTGAACATGATATTGCATTGTTTTTAATTTGAATGTACTGCTATATATCAATACAAACGTAAACAATTGATTATTTTTTAATTTCATAGATAAACAAGAATTCATTGAAAATTTTTCTAATAATACTAGAAGAAATGATACAACCAATAAACTCATACGTCATTTACTCGTTTAAACAATAAAGTTCGACGATATCAGATGATAATTTTTCAATGTTATTGGATTGAGCTTTATCATATTCATGGCAGGGATGTACAAAGCATCTAAATAAAGACTAGACTAAACACATTATACCTTTAATAAAAAAACACATAGCTTAATTTTTTCTCATTTCCTACTACATTTTTTGGCTTGTCATACACTCATAATCGAAAAAGATTATAACTGAACAACTATACATGCATATGTATACTTGTACATATAAACTTGTGCATAGCAAGGAAATGTATATCGTGATATCACGATACCTCCGAAATATGTACGTATATATAAGCATGTATATATACCATGAAGCATGTAAATGAAAAGTTATGGACTAAAATTACAATATTTTTATTATGGATAAGTGCCATGAGTAGCAGAAAACAATGATACAAACAACAGACAACACAATGCACTCAACCGTTTTGAATTGATACATTAAACAAAACAAGCACAGAACATATGACTAGTAAATTATAAAATATATTTAAGAAATATTGGTGCTCTTTGCTTAATTGTGGTTTGCGTTTTAGTTGCGTGTTACCTATAACAATGTGTTTTAATAAGTGTGGGCAAGAAAATCACAAGCAAAACGTATACACACTTTAAAAATATGTGCAATTAACAAACACTACACAATAGTGAGAGTTTGATGCATTACAAAGATGAGATGAGCTCCTTTAAATGAAATATCACACTACGTAAAGAACACATCGGCCTCTAGAACGGGCTTTTAGTTAAGAGATAGTCACTTGAACAATAATTTTTTGTCTATTTAATTATCTTTCTTCTTTGCGAAAACTCCTCAGTGTCAAACGTTTTCATAACGGGAGAAAATATGAACATTAGCACAAAGTAAGTTGTTATTAGTGTTTAATTTTACATGAAAATATTTAGTATTTTGTTGAGAAATACATGTGCGCAAAATTTTTTGCTATTGATTTATTATGCATCATTTTATGTTTTTTCAAAACAAATTTTATTAAGGTAGTAATGTTTTGATAAAATAGCGTTTAAAAATTATTTAAAATCAAAGGAGTATGTACAACGCAACTATTATGTTTATTAACAAAAATACATTCAATAGAATAATAGGAGTGTAAAGGAAGGCTTATTGTAGGTAGAATATTGCTCAGTGGAATGAATGAAAACCAAACCATCATTGTTGATTATTATAACAGGGCATGGAAACTAAGAAATGTTACACGGCTGCTATTGTCATAAATGTAAACGCCATAGTGTCAAAGCATTTTTTTTTTTAGGTTTTCTGAAAGTATATTTAAAAAGACTAAACATTAGAATAACAACAAAATGCAAACTATTAATTTTAAAATGGACAATGGTAGATAAATGTTAGAATTGAAACAATAACAAATAATGAAAGTTGGTAATAAATATTCAATTTAAATATATTAGACGTTATTTTGTCGAAATATTAAATACCAATGGTTACTTTCTCAAAGCTTGATTTAAAAATTCTCTTAATTACCATAACGACATAGTTAATATATAAAGCAAGAAAATTACATACATTTTACACTCTGAGACATATAACCACGTAAGAATAAAAATATGGAACACATTATTCAGCTACCTTTTACAATGACAAATATTTGAATTATTTTTGTAAAAATATATCATATATTTTATTGTTATTTTGTGCAGTCTATGAAACCTTCAAAAAAGGAGTTCTACGCAATCACTTTTAAATATAAAGCTCCTTTCTTATGAAAATACATTTTAAATATATTTTATGTACATATAGATGTCATATTCAAGTAACATTTAATATTAACATTTAAAATTTTAAAATTTATTTTATTCTATCACTGTTTCATTGTTAAATATTTGCCCATTCACATAAAACAAATCTTATTTCCAAGTCACTAGCTAAAGAAAGGATTAATTCAATGCATTAAATTTATGAAGCAAATAAACAGCTAATATTTTAAAGTATTAAGATTTATGAAATTTTAAAAGTAAAATATTGAGTAAATGTCCATTAACAAAATTTTAACTTTGATTTCTCATTTTATTTCTTTTTGGACTAAATTAAAAATAATTGCAGCTTTTTTATTTATTCATTTATTTATAATTTTTAATATGAAATTAGAAACAAATATGGCAAATATATATATATATATATATTTTTTTTCTTTGACTTGTAGACTTTATTTTCAATTGTTGGTTTAATTTTAGACAGTCTGAAAAAACAAAATTTTACACTCAAATTTAAGGCGATTACAAAGGTTCAGAGTATTTCCTTTATTATTAACTGTTAAGTGACTGATTTTATTAATTTTTAATTTTAATTTACATTATTAATAATTAAAAATATTCAAACTTATGTTAAGAATAACATTTATAGTGAAAAAAAAAATCATTTCGTTTTATTTTATTTCTGTATAACGCATTAGAAAATTTAGATTAATATTGCAAAACTACTATTTAGGCTTATGTTGAATAGTGGAAGTTTGGGATCCGGTTAAGGAAAAGAAGAAGAAGAAGAAGAAGAAGGAAAAAAAAAAAAAAAAAAAAGACCAATTGAATGTCTTTTAGTGGTTTATCGGAAGCATAACTTTTTAAAGATATTAAACTAAGATTGTGCTGGCTATTTCGTTGTTTAAGGACTATTTACCTCTTTTTAAATAAAGTAAGAGGCAAAATAGATTTTTTAAATTAAAGATTTTCTGTTCCATGATATCGCTATATATGTGAAGGAGGTTAAAAGTATGCCAAGTTATAATATTAAATCAACTGTTTTATTATAGCTCCGAGTGCAAATTTCATTACGAGATAGCTTTGTATAAATGAGAATTGTAATTATTTTGTCCATCAATATCTTACTTAGTTTTACTGCATGATAATGCAAGTTCCATGGCAAAAATAGGAACAGTTTTGCGTATGTGTTACTTGCGTGTAGTACGAATCATAGTACTATAGGGTAATATAGTTTAAGCAAAATTTAAACGAAAGTTTAAAATAATGGTACATGGTACATAATGGAGTGTGCGGTGAAGTATGTTGCATGCGCATATTTTCAAGCACGTATTTATATCTAAAGAGGTATAGATGACATTTTCAGCCCGAAAATGAATGTTGCACGTTATTTATTAAATATTGGTTAGTATAATCTAAATTATTGCTTACAGTTTGTTTCTAGTTTTACTTAAAAGGACTCTAAATCGTTGCAAAAATGTTGCGCTTGTTTTTTTTTTGTACTTAAAAAATTAGTTAGCATCTAAGAAATTCGTTTCTGTGAGCATATATAGATGAATTTCAAAATAATAGCTCTTTGTGTGTAATATTGTACAAGTATTTCAAATGCAAATTAAATGAAAATATAAAAGGAGTAGCAATTAATCTATATTTCTGGATAATTAAAATGTAGCCGAATGGGTACACTTCTATCATCTAAAAATAAATGGTAAATATATAATAAATTATAAATGACTAAGTGCAAGAACATTGTATCACTTTATCTTAAACAAATGTTGTACTTAAAAAACTATACTTACTTTTTTTTTTTTTGAAAAAAAAGAGAAAGTTTAAGTTTTATTTTCAGGTTTTTACTTCTATTATGTTCCTAATAATACTATAAAAAAGTTTTTAGCAGCTTTTAAAAACTTTGTTTCAATTTAAGGTACTAATAAAATCACTAAATATTGTTTCATTTACGAGTTAAATTAGAATGTTTCAAAAGTTTTTCATTGAATTGAATTCATAGATGTGGGAAATTAATTAGTGTTTTCGGTATTTTGTGTACATTTTGGTGGATTTACTTTACGCAAATCGTAAAAATTAATATAATGAGTAAGAAGATTTGATTTTCAGTACATTCTTAACAAATGGTAATTCAGCTTTTTTTTTTTTTTGCTTTAAATATATAATTCTGGGATAAATTTTACGCTTATTAAATTAGGATACAACTGATCATGTGATAGAAAATATACAAACTATATCATAAATTTGATCAATAAATCATAGGTTTTTATTGATCATGTTATTTTAGATCAATAAAAATTGAAGTAAATCTTCGTAAATTTAAGATTTAAATTCTTCTATTTTAACAAAGTAATAAGTGGCTTATTTTCACGATATATGTTCCATAATTCGTCTGAATTGATTTCTACATGTTTCTATTTCGCTGGACATCGTTTCACTTGCACAACCTGTCGAGTTCAAGAATATCCGAAAGAACAAAGAAAAAAAAAAACGCTTATTTCTTTAGTTAGTATTAAAAAAAAAATAAAAGAAAAATGCACTGTAAAATGCAAAATAGTATTGATGGTAAGCAGGAACTAGCTTATAATCACCAAAAGATAAAAAATTTTAATACTTTTCTACGTATTAACTAAAAAGTAATATGTTTTAGCACAGTTTAATGATGACTTAATTTATGTACAAACAATAGGGTATATAGTTACATCTGAATATTAGTGTTGTAGAAGTGCACATTGGTACAGATATAGAATTACAGAATTTATGTATGTTCATATCTAAGTGTATAAAGCCTTAAACACTAATTTATCACATTTTCAACCTTTAATAAAATAGATTTCAAATGCCCGTTGCGTAATTTTTTTTATTTTGAAAAAATAAGTCATATTTATTTACTTTTTATAAACATTTATTTTATAATACTGTATCATCTTAATTTCTATATAACCGATGAATTCACTCATTACAATGACATTCACATATAGCTGCCGCGTGCAAAACAATTTATTGGGCTTTTTAATTATTTACACAGTGTTTCATTGCAGTTTTATGTTTCTGAACTTGTTATTGCTTTGTTTTGTTTTGAAATGGAATTGCTATCGAACTTGGGTCCCTGATAAGTAGTGAGATACGATAATTAGATATAACATATATATCTAGATGTTAATGAAGAATTTATTTTTATTTTATTTATTTATTTATTTTTCATAATATTTGAGCGCATCCTTTGAATTGTCTCTATACAAATTTTCGACTCAATCCGCATTTTAGTTACAGCTACAGAGAGCGTAGAATAGGCCAAGTTTAATTACGGCCACCCAGTAGAGTATGCAAATAAGTCTGGAATTGCCCCCTTCGAGGAGAGTAAATTTTCATGATGGGTATCTTTCAAAAGAGCTCGCCAATACCTTTAAAACGAATGGTTGAACCATCGATTTGCGATAATTTAAAATAAAGATATCGATTTTTTTCATTATTTTATTTTTATTTTTACGTAGTATTGAGATTAAAATTGACTTTTTTTTGGATATTTAGTGTTATACTACTTGTCTAATATGGAAATCGTCTGCATTATCATGGAAGATAATTTTTTTAAATAATAATTTTAATAAATTGTTTTTGCTGAGTGAATTTGTATAGGAAAATATAGAAGAAAGTCATGTGGTGGCTACAAAATACTAGTTTTTACGATTGAATTATATTGGGTCGATAAACTGAATGAAATAATAAATTGTTAATACGAGGCATCATTGGAAAGTAAAGTGCGTTTACATTTCTTTCCGCAGCATCACTGAGATGTGAGATCACAGTTTTGTACATCTGCGGTTGCGCTATTTACCCTGATCTAATGAGGGGTTAACTGACGCCGTTTTAAGTTAGTTAAGTACAATCATTTTACGTTCATGCTTAGCTAAGTGTTATGTTCGCCAGTTTTGCCAGCTGTAGGGATTTGTCCCTACGCGTATTGACTCTTAGCAGTTTTCTTCAGGATATAGAAACAGTTTTTGGCTGTTTAGGGACATTTTAAGATACTTTTGTAAGACTTTTTATAGGATTTTCCGTGGATTTTGTTATTTTTTCCACTTTTTAACCTGCGTTTTCATTAAAATATGGACTTTTATCGTGAGTGTAGAGAGATTTTGAGTTGCCAGTAGGAATATGGCAAAATTTCAGTTGGCAACACTGATATAAGCTTGATGTCACGTGTTGGAAATGGCCAACACATTTGATGATTCCCCGCTTGTGAGGTAAGGTCTATAATTTTTTCTCATTGACAAAAACGTTACATAATTCCCTTTTTATCAACACATCTATGAGGTGTAGGGATAACGTGGTAACGAATTTAATGGTGAAGGAACAAATGTGAGATATTCCAACAAAGGATCTGATAATGTGCATGATAACGATTGGGGTTTGGTGACCATCTTTGACTAAACCTGGTGACTTCCTTTTTTTTTTTTTTTTTTTTTTTTTTTTTTTTAATGAAATCGTTGCTTAGTGTTAAGTGATTTAACAATCACCATGGGATTAAAGAATATGTGTTCACTTGGTTGACATAACTAGCGATAATGTTTCTATGAAGATGGAATACTACAGTTTAGGTCGTGCTATTACAAGTGCGTACAAAATGGTGAAAGTTATGTAGAAAAATAACTTTTTAAAAGTTTTTGACATTTAATGTTTTTTCTGAGTATGTACTTGTATTCTTTTACTTGTGAAATGAAACTTACTTTCCGGATACGCCTCGCACCATTTTTTTTTTTTTTTTTTTTTTTTTGTGTGCAATTACATTACATATTGTGCTATTCAAATGTTCCAAGTAAATATTGTCTGCTATATTGATATCGTTAGATGAACATGTAAAAACGTATACAAACCGTGACGTTTTTATAACACACAAAGTTCAAATAACAGGAAAAAAAAATTTGCACTAAATTTATATTTAAAGTTTTGAAGTCACTTTAACCCGTTAGCGCAAAGGGTCCTATTTGTAGGACAGTTTTATTTTATGAAAATCACGCAGAAAAAACATATTTATCTCAAATTTCTACAAACGCCCAGCGTCCTAATTGGGAATTCATGAAAAAATACCTGAAATTTTAACGAGAGAGAGTTTTTGTATGGGTTGAGAACATACAATTTATTGCAAGGAGACCCATTCCTCTTATTATGAAAAATATTAGTTTTAATTATGGTTTAGCAATCACATGAATTTGCTGTTTTTGTCTTTGTTTATGAATTTAACAACCAAAAAAACTGGAATTCTGGTACCAAAATTGAAAAAAAAATAAAAAAATAAAAAAATAAACCCTGAAATTAGGCAAATTACCTGAACATAGTCACCACCGCCTATATATAGGGCACCAATTATCTCGAGCTGTAACGATGGGATTGGAATTATTTCTCTAGGTTAGCTTAATATTGATATCTTAAACATAATTCAAAATAATTTTACTTATTTTTATGATTTAAATTAAGTCCGGCGTTAACGGGTTAAAACACATTTTAAAATATCTTTTTTTTTTTTTTTTTTCATGGATTCATTATCATAAATCTTATCATATTAAGACTAAAAAAATTTTTTTTAATGAAAAGTTACAATGCACAACGCCACAGCTAATTAGTAGAACATTAATCATTCAAAACAAACATTGTTTTAATTCTTATTAAAATTTTTGAATAATTAATTTAAACTTTTTAAAAGAGACTGTAATTAATATTTTTTTGGATACAAAACGATGGAGTTTGCTGCTCACTAATTTTAAAGATTAGTGATCTATAACGAAAAAACTTTGGAAAACTCTTTTGAATTTTCTAAAAAGGGGTGTTCAAACGTATCAACATTTTTTTTTTTTTTTTTAAATATATAGATTGGATTAAGCAAAAGTTACAGAAACAAATCAACAATTTTCTAAATATATACTATCACGATGATGTTTTGATCGAAATGATCAGGAAAAGTGGAATTTATTTAAAAAATGAAAGAATTTACTGACAGAATGTTAACATTAGCAACTTAGAGATATATGACATGCTTTTTCTTTTTCTTTTATTTATTTCTTTCTTTCTTTTTTTTTTTTTTTGGTAAAACGCAGCTAAGATCGTATATGCGTAAACGTAGAATATTAAAAACTAATATTAAAACGTAGCTTATCGACTATCAGTCATTATATTTTCCATCAAACATTGCAGGACGCTCTGCATGGTCTCAAAGATGTTTCCGCTATGATATATGTCACATAACGGTTAGTAGGTTTTAATATAAATAAGGGCGTTTGCTGCTTTCCGTATTCCTGTAAAATCATATAGCACCATGATTAAAAGTTACAAAGGATACGGAAGTTATTTGACGTAATTGAGAATGTTAAAAATTATATCTTCTTTCAATATACTGAACTCACCATGATGTGACAGACATTACGTACAAAAACGTTTTCAATGCTCGGTAGAATATTATGCTACGTTGAAGACACTTTCTGGTATCATTGATAATTTTATCATTCATGTAATTGTGTGATATCAAATATTTGTAATCCTGACCAGGGTTTGCTGTAATGTTGATATTAACGAAAGCAGTAACAAAACTGATGGGCCACCTGTCAGTTTGACAATAAACTATTTCTTAAAAGCCTTGTGATATTGACTACACATTAATACTGTTTACACTTTTTGAGTTATTGATTTTTTTTTTTTTTTTTTTTTTTTTTTTTTTGTTTTGTTGACATTTTGTTACTTGTGCTAACATGAGTTTGAAATTTAGCAACAGTTCGCTATGAAAATTTAGTTATTTTGGTAAATGTAATTAAAATAAATGGATTTTTTTTTTTTTAATTCCAATCTTCAGAGAGAGTGGTGTGTAATACAAAATTTTCTGTTCTGTAATAAATCATTACAGCATTGAGTCGAAAATGTCTATAAAGATTATTGAAACATAATCATGATGGAATCACTATGAAAAATAATTGATTATTCTTTAATCAAAATTTAATTTTATTTGTACAAAACTTTTCTTAGTTAAGAAAAAATACATTTCAGTTTATTAAATTTACTTTCTTACTTTTTATTTAAATTCTATATATTCCTTTAATTTTATTATTTTTCATGCCTAAAAATACATTTTTCTTCTGTTAGGTTATTTGAATTGGAATAAAGAAAAAGTATTTTTAGATGTTCATTTTTTTTTTTTAAAGCCCGGTAAAAATTGTTAAAATAGCTTGAACGTAAAATATCGACTTTGATTATTTAAGTATATTAATCATTACGAGTTATACTTTAAAATGTGGATGTAAACGACCATGCAACACTGAAAAATAATTCTGTAACTGATATTTAGAAACTAAATTGTGTCTCTAGTAAATACAGTTCCATGTCATCCTTATAAATTTTAGTTCCCTTTGATACCGAGTTATAAAAATCCCTATTAGCATTCTAGAACGTTTTCCTATATTATCGAGGTCAAACTTATTTAAAACTCTCGACAGATAAATGCGAATTCAAGAGGCGGGTTTTAGTAACTATAATCTTGATTTATAACCCAATTCTAGGAAATCAAATGATAATTTATCTCAATACAAAGAAATCTTAATATTCATAATATTGTTTCACCATCTAGAAAAGTATAGACTAGAAATTATCGATCATTTCGTCTATCCAGGTTATTTGTTTACCTTATACGCATAGCTCATAAATCTATATTTCTAGTTTAGTGTTTCAGAAAACTACTTAGTCGTTCTAGATGGAGGCAGTATATTTTTTTCTCAGTGTATGACGGATTGTATTATATTTAGCCTTGTTTATCTTGATATGAAAGCGCATAAATTTCGAAAATTTTATATAGAAACATGATTATCTATTAGAAAGCGCTTCTGTTAAAAATTACTTAATTCTCTTTTTTTAATTACATTTGAAAATAAATTAACTGAAAACAAAAATAATTTTTGACATGAGACATAGATGATGTAATATATATATATATATATATATATATATATATATATATATATATATTTCTGAGTTTTGACATGAGTCTTTTGGTACAGTTTTTTATATGCTGAATTGTTTTATATCATCTTGAAATTTCCTTTTAAACATCGGGTAAAAATCGTCCAAATCTAGCTGTCTTAATTCTGTTAGCACACAATTTTTTTCCCTTTTTACAGCTTTTTCTACTACCAATATTGAATATTTAGGGATTAATATCCTGATAGATATTATGCTAACGTTGAATTAAAAACATTTTTCAAAAAGATTTAAGAGGTAACAAAACATTTAGTTAGCCTTTAGGTCAAGTTAAAGAAACAATATAAGAATTTTTCAATTTTTCTTTAGGTTTTTAAGGGTACATGGAACACCTCGACAGGTTAAATGAAGCAATTTTTGCAAAAGATTCAACGATTTGTATTTTACTTAAAAATACAGATGGAACTGAGATTTTTTTTCCACAGTTAACATGTGCATTATAGCCCATATTTAAAGCAAAATAAATTAATTAGCTGAATAAATTAGTTTTTTAGAGATAATTAACTTTTTATATGTCTATATGAAAAATTCTTATCAATATGTCCATTCGGAACACTTTTCTAAAATTTTATTTAAGATAGAGAGTTGAATTTTTCCAAAATTGTGTAACTAATTTATTTCTATAAAAATACCCAACAATGTAAATCTAGGTGAAAAAGTTTTGGAAATAATGAGAAATATGTTCTCAAAATTTTTAGGATTTTCAAAGTTATTTAGTAAAAAAAAAATTTAATATTATTTCTTTTCAACCAAACTTAAAATTGCTACTTATTATCTCAAATAGTACATTTTCTGCTACCATACAAAATTTTAAGGTGATAAACTCAATAGATATTTAGAAAAGTGTACCGAATGGGCATATTGTTGAAAAAAATTTCATATAGACATATAGAAAGTTAATTATCTCTAGAAAACTAATTTATTCAGCTAATTAATTTCTTTTGCTTTAAATATGGGCTATAATGTACATGTTAATTGTGTAAAAAAAATCTTAGTTCCATCTGTATTTTTAAGTAAAATACAAATAGTTGAATCTTTTGCAAAAATTGCTTCATTTAACCTGTCGAGATGTTCTATGTACCCTTAAGAGCTTCTTTTTTCTTTCAGTTTATACACTGAAAGTTTAATTAAGATAAATTTATTTTATAAAAGATACTTTTCTTGAAACTTTTATATTTTGTTCATGTATATCTTTAATTAGTTTTTGTAGACACTTGTAAACATGACAAATAATTATTTATTCTTATCATCATAATTATTACTAATATTTGAGAAATAAATAAATACCTAAATCAAATATAATTTTCTCAAATTTATTCTATTAGTTTAGCGAGAAACTTATATTTTATTATCATAAAAATTGCATAATCCTTGCTAAATGACCAACTTCGGTAATTCAGCTTTACTTTTTCACAATGTAATAGCTTGCTATGTGCTATTAAACACTTTAGTTAAAAAATAATAAAAGAGAATTAACCAGAGGGAATTCTAGCTAACTATATATATATATGTATAAATCTAATACATTGTTGTCTAGAACATGAAACATCATATTTTGATAATTTATAACGTTAATTTATCGCAATTACCCTGAGTATTCATTTAATAACAAGTGTAAAAAATATACATTGTATATATATTTTTTTTTCAAAAAATTCCTTCATTGGTAATTTTGTAGTGCTCATCTTACGTTCAATCATACGACTCTTGCAATAAAACATATAATTAAATGGCATGACCGTAAATTTACTGAGAAACAAGTTTACAGGGAAAACTAAAATTATGGATAATCTGAGACACAAGGAATCCTTATGTATGCGTATCACATTGATATTAACTCTTTAGTTAATTCGTGATATAGTATTTCTCTTTTTAAATTTTGAAGTGACAAAACAGTGTGGCAGTGCAGAAAAATGATGATGTTTTACACTTATCTGACATTGAAATGAAGCATGAAAAAAGAAAAGAATTTATGTAATGAAATTAATAAATAAATATTCATCATACGAGTTATTATTATAAAATCTAAATATTTCTTTATAATAATTTGACATGTGTTTTAAAATTATGAATTATGTGACTCTTAATTTAAGTACAGCATTAAGATTACTTTGATTTTGAAGGAATAATACAAAATTTTTAAAGTAATAAACATTGTTTTAAAAAGGGAAAATTCAGAGCAGAAATAAAATTTAAAGTTTTAAATAAGGTGAACATCAACCCCACGAAGAGTAAGATTAGTAATTCAAAATCAGAGAACTGGGAGTATAAGCACAATCGTGGTTTTCTAATAAACAAACAAAAAAAATAATCTTCAGATATAAAAGTAGTACGTTAAGTATTTGTATTAGAAATATTACACTAATACAAACAAAAACTTATCACACTTAAAAAATGCTGTACCACACATAATAAAATGTGAAAATAACAACAGCAATAATATGTGCTACAGAATGCTTCAATGGGAAGCATTTATGTACTATGAGTGTTGTACGAGTATTTATTGAATTTCGCAATTTTCATTGCGAACAACATCAATGAACATTTGAATTATTAATTATTTATATTCTTATACATTTCTGAGTTTCTTCATAGTAATATGAATGGACTAATTTTGTGATAGAGGGGTTTGGGAATTCTTAATGACCATATTTGAGATGTGCAGAAAGTATTGCCTTAATTTTGTACTCTGGTTTAAAGAGAGACACAGTCATCATCTTAGCGTAATGTCATAATTTTCCACTTAAAAAGTAATTAAATAAAGGTAAGTGAAATGTCAAAGGATGGATATACAAATATTAGCAGGCACTTTGTTTGCAGCTGTTATGTGGAAGACAACATATTTTAAAAGTGCAGAAAATGTTTTAATACAAAACAGTTTTTGAAAACATTCCAGATAATTTTAATATTTTAACATTTATATTATTTTAAAAGAATTTTTTTGAAAGCTCTCCGGAAGTCTCGGTTAAATATAGTGTAAATAATTGGGTTGAGTGCAGAATTACAATAACCTAGCCAAAAGGCAGTTGCGAAGCCTGTGTGCTCTATTACGCAAGTCCGACACAGGGCCTCTAGCACGTACAGAACAAAGAAGGGCAACCAAGCCAGTATAAAAGCAGCCATGATAAGGCCCAGAATGAGAGTTGCTCTCCGTTCTCGTGCTTTGGCCAATCGTCTCTTCTGACGTTCAGCATCTGAGGGTAGAGGTCGAGCAGTTAAGTGTGTATGGGGCCTTAGAGGCAACCTACCCTTTAAAGGGAGTTTCTTTTTTAGAGAGGATGTCACTTTATACATCTCGTTACTTTCTGATTCGCCACTTTTGCCCCCACTTTCTGATAAAGAAGAACTAGATCCATATCCAGCACCTCGTGAAGTTTTCACGGACGTCCGTCGAACTTGTTGGTGGAAGAATCTTGGTGACTGTGATTCAGCTAACACCACAGCTACCATAGGCATTTTATTCTGAGGAGACACAATACCATCGTTTGAATAAACATTTAAATCAGAAGAAATCGTTAATCGTCTAGGAACAATGGAATGAGTTACGTGCTCCACAAATTCATCTTCTTCTTCGTCTTCACCATCTTGGCCTCTATCATCATCTTCTTCTTGATCTTCGTCTTCTTCTTCTCCAGTTTCTTCAGGAATACCAGGTGTGGTTGGGACAATAGACGGGCTTTCTGATGGAAATAGCGGAGGGGGAGAATGACACATCTCTTGTGAAGCTTCTATGATAATATGGGGCATGTTTGAAACTGCGGGTGCAGTTAAGCTTTCCCTCTTACTACCATTGAGTTTAGGGATATCTGGAAACCTATAAAAAATAGAAAACAATATATGAGAAAATAATATGACACAACTATTTGTATGTCAGCAAATGTACAAACTAATAAATCAAAATATTTATACTAAAGAATGTAGAGTATTTAGTTTTATTGTAAATTACAATTGCTGTAATCTAATAACAGCTACATGCTACTAGGAAAATTATTTTCAGCTTCTAGCAAATATAAATTGTTAAAGAACCAAAAAAGTATAAATATATTAAAAACTACTTTATCCTAGAATGTTGTACGCAAGATTCTCTTAGAAGCTAAAATGTACAATAAAAAGTATTAAATAATTTTTAAAGTAGGTTCCATTTCGAGTTGGAAAATAACAAAATTTGTATGTCTGTTAAGGAATTTTCCATAAAAATTCTAATTATAATATTTGCAACAACGATATTCTTTACATTGTTATTAAGTATCTTATATTCAATAACGTGGTTTTCAAATAAAACGTTTGCATGATAAGTTAATTAGGAATCTAACATTAAAACCTATTAATGGGAAGTACAATTTAAGCAGAGTTTTAAATATTAAAATATTGTATATTTAGAAAAAATTCAGAAAGATTTATGAAAATTCTTTTCACATTTTAAAAATACAAGAATACCTATTTAGAAGATTAATACTTCTCTCGTAATTCTTTTCTGAAACATTTGCCTTATCTGAGCAAAAAAAGAAAAAAAAAAAGAAAAAAAAAAAAAAAAAAAAAAAAGAAAAAAAAAATGCACAAATCACAGAAAACAGTGTGCTTAGCAGTTTTCCTAGATCAATGCAACTACTTTTTGTGATGTTTAATATAAAAAAATAAAGTTTTTGAAATATTTTTGTAATCGCTAAAATCTATTATTTTCTCGAGTCTATGACTAGTTCTTCTCTATATGTTTTCTAAAGATAAGTGAATTATTGCTTGACAAAGAAGCAATTTCGAGGCTACATTAAATTTTCGCAAACGTTATTGCTTTATCAGGAACAATTTCTCAATGTTGTATGCATGCATAAATTTCAAATCTCCAACGAATATTATTCTTGATGCCAAAATTAGCTAGATATAGATTGAGATTTCAACGAGAAACATTGATTTTCACATTACTTGATATAAAGAATATTTATGAATATATTTACATTCGAACTGTAATATCTCTATTAAATGATTTTAATTTAGTTTATGTCCTTAAAAAATGTTTTATTGTTTTAAACATGCATTAGATTTTAAATTACATGTCTTAGGCAATAAGTGATAAATAAATAATTTATTTCTCCCCGATTGTTGGACACAATTATTTTCATTTATCTTACGTAATTGCTACAGCACGTAGAATAGAGAAAATACTAATTAAAACATGTGTTGAATCCACATGTTCATAATATATATTAATTTATCTGTCTTCGATGATTATATCTTCTCCAAATTTTGCTCATCTTTTGACAATTTGATGATTGGATTGTTTTGCAGCACCTAATTCTTTTAAGATCACCACAAGAGAACTAACTAGACCAGGACCTGAACAAGCTGAAAAGAAACGGATTGTTTTCTGAAGTATAAAATAGAATGACAGAATAAATCAATCATATCTTTCATTATTCAGGAAGTTAATGAGTATTTTGCCTTACAGTAGTTATTCAAAGCAATAGCAGTAATTGCAAGCTGTAGGTATGTGTATTTCACAAAACGCATTTTAATATATAGAGTATTTAATATTAGCTATTTGATTGTAAACACTACAAACATATTTTTTTTTTTTTGTTTCAATACGTCAACATGGGATTTTAAATGTAAGTAATTATTTCTGTATATTAAATAATAGTTACTACCGCTGCTGCCCGATTTTTTTTGTCTGCGACCGCATCTCCTCGCGAACAAAAGGGTCCTCAGCGTCGCAAAAGGTACCAATGTTTGCCGCATAATCTAAGGAAAGTGTTTATCTTGGTTAGAAATGTCTATCGTCTTAATTAACTAAGTTATCAATTAAAAAGTGTTTAAAGGTACTCTATCTGAGAACTTTCAAATAGTTTCTCTTATTACGTTGCTTTTTCTGTCTCTGACGTCATTGTCTCAAAAAAGAAAAAAAATGAATAAATAACAAATAAATAAATAAATAAAATGTAATTCATGGTGTTAAAGAAAAAAAAAGTCAATGTTGCGATTGGTAAGAAATAAATTAGAAGGAAAAGAAGTAAAAGGGGAAAAAAAATTGAAAAACTGGCATGCTCGAGAGTAGAATAAAATCGTTAGAATAGTGAAAACATTTAAAACTAACACAGATTTTTAAAATATTGGGCCAAAACTTATTCGAGAGGAAATGAAAATTAGTTTACATTTTATTTTACTTTAACGACAGGCGAAAATTATTTAGCAATGAACATCATGATTATTTTAAACAACTATTGCTATAACGTTTTAAATGAAACCCAGGTACTTTTAAAATGAAATTTTAGAGACGAGAACTTAGATCAGTTTGAAGATTTTGTTTAGTTTTAAAGATTTAGTTTTTTAATTCAAAAGATATTTAAACTGTTAGCTAAATGGGAACATCTTTAGTGTGACCAATTGAGCGACTTTTAAAATTTAGAGCTGAAGTACCTGGGAAGTTTTTCGCCAAGGACTTCATTTCTGCCACCACGCTAGCCATTTTACTTCTAGTCATGCATTAAATATATAGATAAATTATAATGTGTCTGATTAAATCACACTGTAGAAAAAAAAGCACTTTAAAAAATTTCATCTTTACTTCTGCAAGCGCTATTTAAAACCTAGATGTATATCTGAAATATATATAATCACATATTGTCATAAATTAACTAAAAAATGCAATTGTAAAACTTATAGGCATTAGAAAAAAAGTAGGTTTTAAAATTTTTAAACAAGCAGTTATACCCAAAAAATTCATCGCCAAACAGTGACAAAAATTTACTTGTCTCCAAGGGAGTCCATATAGTAAAGCTCTAACACTAAATGGTCTAGGTATTAGGAATTTCCCTCTATTCTAAAAAAAAAAAAAAAAAAAAAAAAAGTTACTGCCGTCGTTATTTATTTTGTGCGTCTAGTACATGCCTAAAATGGTTTCAAATTGTTATTAAGTTGTTGAACGTTAAGATAGTTTTTTTACACATTATTTCATAAAATAATAATAATAATAATAATAATAATAATAAATAAATAAATAAATAAAATAAAAATAAATAAATAAAATTAATTAATTAATTAATTTCTGCAACATTATGCTGCTTTTGTCTTTTGTTATACACTATTAATATACCTATTCAGAGAAAAGCAAAGCTGCGAATAGGCGATCAGAGCCCCGCAAGAGCTAATGAGCGAACCGAGTCGGGGAGGGGGGGGGGGCGAAGCCTCCCTCAAGTGTTGGTGAGTGGAGCGATAGGGGGCTGAACCCCTTTGTATATTTGAAAATAATTTCGTATAAAATTTACAAAACTTTTCGGGTATAATAAAATGGATAATTTTTAGGACATGTTTTTTTTTACTCAATTGACAAAGATAAAGTTAAAAGCAAATAGCAACTCTGATAAAAATTGCCCTATATTCACAAAAAAAAAAAAAAAAAAAAAAAAAAAAGAAGAAGAATCAAAAATATTGTTTTAGTGGGGTTGTATTACGGAGGAATTAATTTTAAACATATGCTTGTGTTTCCATGATGAAAACTGGCGTGTGATTTTACATGAAATACTTCTTTTTTTTCCTCTTCAAAGCTTAATATTTTGAATATTCAAAAACATAATTATAACAATGAATTTTTGGCCAAGTTGATCGCTGAATATCAACGTAGATACAAGGCGAACAAGTGTAGAAATATCAGTTAAAACGTTAAATATTTCAAAGGTTTACAAATTATCATGAAGATGGCGATCTCATTCAAAACTTTGTCTGTTTAAACCGTATATCACGTGTAAAAATGTAAGCGTTGGAATTAAATGTTTTAATAATAACCCTGCCTTTTAAAAAATAAATATTATTTTTTAATTTTTCTATTTTTAATTTATCGACTGTTCATTAATGTATCAATTTTTTTGTAATTTTACATTGCTTTTGTTCGAAAACTTTTATCCTTACATAAAATTTATTACTTTTTAAATGTATCACCATTACTACTACTGACAACCTTTAAAAATTGAAAGAAAAATAATAATGAATGAAATAGAAGGTGCATTTGAAAAATTCTAGCAAAATACGGCTTACCAATTTTTTTTCAAACAATTAAAAATATGAGTTGGTTCGCCGATACTGATTGTGTTTTAGAATTTATTTAGTAAGAGAATAAAAAAGTAATTTCTTTTAATGAGTTTTTTTTTTCAAGAATCCTGCTTAGTCTTATTTTGGAACGATATCTCTAGCGATTTGACGAGACCTATTCAGAATTTATATTTTATATTTAAAAAAAAGCTAATTTCTTGCTTTTTTAAATACCTTTTTAAAACTAGATCAGTTAAGTTTACTTCCTACCTTTAAGAAAAAGAATGGCACTAATTATAAGATCAGATATATTAAACTGCTGAAAACTAGCATTCAATACTACGAGCATTTGTTTGCAAACAAATTGCTATTTACGATAAACTTCGCAAACTCCACAGCTTAATGCTTTTCACAAAAAAGTTCAAAATCCAGTTTCGTAAAATGTAGACTAAATTAAATCTTTATTACTTCCTTGATTTTGCGTTCAAATCTCTCTGACATTTTCAACTCAATGGAATTTGAATTAACGTCTTTTGTTTAGCATTGAAAATTAGCCGGATGTCAAAACACAAGCACTTCAGCTGTTATTCCAATATGATGCTAATAATAGGTCACAATTCTTCTGCATTGAAACGAACTTTATTGATTCTAATTAGCTCTTGTTATATTCTAACTACTGCATTTTATAAACTAAAATTGATTTGAAGGCAATAATTTTATATTTAGTCGTTTATGTCTCAAGAGGTAAATTAGAAGTATGAATTTTATGCAAGTTGCCGAGTATTTTAAATGTTATATAAAAAAAAAAAAAAAAAAAAAAAAATTCAAAATCTAATTTTTAGCAAGCAAGTATTAAACAATCAAATACTAAATAATAGTTAAAAATTAAACTAATGACAGCCACAGATTAATAAACCTATTAAAATACTATAACTTTATAGTTTTCATAAATGGTAGTAATAAATATTATATCTTATAGTAGACTTAAGTTTTTGAAATAGAAATATTTTTAAGTCCCTCATTATTTTTCTGTAAATGAATGTTACGATAAAAGATGAAAGCTACGACATTACAAAAACATTGTAAAAAGCATCATTACCAGAGAATTTCTTTTAGAAACATATTTCACAATTATAAATACATTTACAAAAAACGAATTAATAGTTATAGAAACAGTTAATAAGTGGCTAAATTTTCCTTTTTCATAAGCTAAATTGATTTACATTTCATGATTAAAGATTTAAAATTTCTAATTATGTAGTGGATAAAGTGCCAAAAAAATATATGCATAAATTTTAAGTTTCTGTTATCAAATTATGTCATCGGTGCCAACATTATATAATTTTTATATAAAAAAGTATACATAAACAACCAGTTTCTAAAATATTTGAATGAAAAAAAAAAAAAAAAAAAAAAAAAAAAAGTTGTTTATTTATTAACACAGAACTTTTTTGGTGACTTTTCCTTTTTTATTCCAGTAATATATTCATATGCTAATGATAGCTAATTTGTTCAAACTCTTAAAGCACCCACGTTATTTATGACGAGAGTTATGCAGCCCAGCTTGTTAGAAGTAGCATTTCATACAAATTAACGGGATTCTGGAGAATTTATATTTATTTTGAAGCTCTTTACTTTGAATTTATTGTATTTTAACTAAACTATGTGAAAAAGAATGACTAATATAAGTTACGTGAATACAGAATTTGTTGATGATACACATCATACATACATACATATATATATATATATATATATAATATCAAGATAAAAAAAAAAATTCTTCCTCAAAATTAACAGATGTTTAGACAATAGTTAATAAAATATGTAGAAAAAGACGTCACCTGTCCGTCATGTGCTTTATGAAATAGTAAAAAACTAAAAATTTTAAAATCAGTTCTTAATTTAATGGAAATTGCATTAAATATTCACCCATTTATTATTAGCATATTATTTAATAATTGTTATTAAAAAATAGCATACACTGTTCTATTTTGAACCTTCAAACCCACTGACCAATTTGGTTAAAAGAAAGACATAAACAACACTCTTTACACACAAATTAGTTATAAACAACTGGGAAAAGAAGGTTATAATTTGGTGTGTGAGTCTACAGTTTTCTATTTGGAAACGAATCATGAAAGTTATTAAAATTGATGTACTTAAAAATATCTAGATTGTTATTATAGAAAGCACTAAGCTATGAAATACTTTTAAAATAATATCATTCTACAGCTATTATTAAACATTATTCAAATTTTTTACAAAATTTTGAATTTTAAATTTATTTTTCTTAGGATCCAAATTTCGGAAATAATTAGTTACTCTTAACGCTTCATGCTAATTTCTTTTCATCCAATACTCTTAAAAAAAAAAATATGTAAGTATTAATCAGTGTATTTGTCACAAAACTGGGCATTCATTTTGAAATCAAGAAATGATTACCCTTATTAGGAACTCATAAAATCAGTCACATGACAAAAATTCATGAAGTTTTCACGTTTTAAACTTTTTTTGTTTGCAACTAATGCTATTATTGAGATATAAAAAATTCAATGAACAGATGTCATCAGTTACATACAAAAGACACACAGTAAAAAAAAAAAAAAAAAAAAAAAAAAAAAAACGGAGCTTTCAAACAATTTACAATTAGTATGGAGCATTTTGAAATTGGGTATTATTTTGTATTATTTTTTCCATAAAAAAGGCCCTTTTTTTTTTTTTATCTTCACTTGACTAATGACACATATTCATTTGACTAATGATTCTGTATATTCCATACTTTCCAACTATCTCATTAATAACCGTACAATTGTTAACGCCCCCTGATAAAACTCCCCTTTTCTCACACCACTATATTTTTAGAGTTATTCTCTCTAAATGTTGTTACGATTAAATAAGACTAAAATTACTCTAAAAAATTATTGGTGTGAAAAAAAAGACGGGTACTAAAAATTGTACGGTTCATAATGAGATGGTTGGCAAGTATGATATTCTGTTAGCCCATACCAGAACACCAGCCATCTCTAATTTAGTACAGCCTGGAAGCAAATGATGAACACTTCTAAAGCCTTGGTTTTTAAGAACTCGGAAGCAAACGTCAACGTTTTCGACGCCGCGACGCTCCAATCAGACTCTCCTTGATATCAGCGCTGGCGTTGAAACCGCAGAAAAGAGCGTCGAGACGCATGCGCAAAGACGCCGAATACGTTGACGTTCTCGTTTTGTGTTCTTAAAAACCAAGGCTTAACACTTATTCTCATGCCATTATCCATGTTCCCATCCGAAATATTTCCTCTGGGGTTCACCAAAGCCGGGGAGCCATCCCCTCTGTCGAAGTTTAAAATTGTAATAGCATGTCTCCTGACCACCCTTAGGTGTGAGTACTAGACTGTCGCCTCTTGCTTCTAGCACTAATGCGACGTAAAGCCCACTCACCCAACCAAACAACCATCCTTATGTTACCATATTTCAAACAAAACAAAGTAACTTTTATAAAAACGTTACCATTACTTTCATCCTTGGAGGAATGGCATAAGAGAAGACGATATGTCCGGTAAAACATGAAGCCAAAATTGTAACTGCAGAAACCATAGTGTAACACAGCATTAACTAATATTTTGGTAGATTCAATATGGCTCCTGCTTAGGGTTTCTACTGCGGCAGCCATCTTGAGTAGACAACAGTTAACCTCATTTGCTCAATATGTTAATACACCGTATGCCAAATCCACTTATGTCATTCCTCCAAGCATTCATCAATATAAATAAATAAAGGCATCATTCTCTTTGGGTATATGTCTGTGATCACTCGGAATATCAGACCGCCGACCAAAGAGCTAAAAAAAACGACCAGGATGTAGCTCGAACCACCTATGGAATTGTCTATCGAGATTTTTTCGTTTTTTGAAGAGGAATTTTTTTAATTAGTTTTCTCGATTTTTTACGTTTTTAGATGTAACTTGCGAGAGCAAAATCGGATCTTTTAATACTTGGTAATAACGAATATCATTCGATAAGAGATGTAACCCTTTCTTCCAAAATATGGCCTAGAAGCTTTGAGACGATTTCTACGGCTTTATGTATATATATATATTATATACATATATATGCGTATTTCTTCAATTATTACGTTTTTAAAAACTTTTAAATATAGCACACTTTGTGAGATATTTCACGTTCTATTCCACTTAAGGTATTTTAAGCAAATGAAGAAACACATAGTACATTTTTTCAGTCATTTCTTGGATCAATTTACGCATTTATTGCTTTACATATTTCGATTATTTTTGTTGAAAATTAAACCATAGCCGCAAGCACCGTCTCCGAAAAACTTTTTTCCTTCGTGGAGGATCAAAATTGTGATAAAATGTCTTCGAACCATCCTTAGGGGGGAGTTCCAGAGCGTTGCCAATTGCCCATTGTGCGATATAAAACCCACTCAACTTCAACCTCAAATGAAAAACTTTTATCGTTTACGTTTATTTTGAAAACTTTGTTCTTAAGTGACTGTTTTGCACAAATCACTGAATACATTTGTACCTTTGTACCTTTTCAATATTTCTATTTTAAATTTAGAATGATGATTGAAAAATAAAATATAGAGCTTCTAACGATTTAAACCTTAATGTATTTATTTTGATGATTTTTCATATTTTTTAAGTTACAGAAGCCGGCCTGGTGGCTTGGTCGGCAGGGCGCTTCCTTCTAGGTTTGCAGGTTGCGAGTTCGAATCTCGGTGTGGGCATAGATGTTTGTGCTGTCCTATGTCTTCAACAGTATTGCGTGCACGAATTTCTGTAAAAATATGGAGCAAGCGAGACGAAAGTCATTGTAACTATAGGCCTCAATAAATGCAAATAAATGTCCAACGTCCAAATGTCCAAAGTTACAGAAGATGGGAGTTTTTTCTTTTCCTTTCTGACGTATTTAAGAATTCAATGCTTTTATTTCGACCCCCCCCCCCCTGTTTTATCGTAAAAATCGAAACACAGACGCATCTCAAAACATTAGTATACTGCTTTTTCTTTTTTTCTTTCCCCCTTTTTTTTTCTTTTTTTTTTTTAACTTCGCTCTTATTGGTTTCATTCAAATTTGGATTGTTTGAAAAGATATAATTTCGATTTTTTTTTTTTTTTTTTTTTTTTTAACTCAGTGGGGATTCCAGCTCAACCTATCTGATTCTTTTTTATTTAACCAGCAGAGCTCGATTTTCTATGGTTTTACATATTAGCCATCACACATACCAAGTATGGCACATTTATATATCATGGAGGCTATGACATTGCCTTCTCGTAAACGGAATTAAGTTGCAGCACAGCAGCGCCACTTGTCGGCCGATATGTACCCAAATTGAAGTAGCATAGTTTTAAATAATATTCATCTCATATAACAAGTTCGCTGCGTTTATACATTGGAGGAGTTGAGATATAGCCTTCATTTAAATGGGGTGAATCACAATATAGCAGCGTCACCTACTGGGTGATTTTTTCCAAAAGCTAATCAACACCACTTTAAATCAAGGTCTAACAAATTATAAATCGTGCTTAACGTCCGAAGCTTGTCTAGTTATTAATAAATCTAGGGATAGTAGTTGAATATGTGGATTTGCATAAGTGCGTATGTATTTGCCTTTTTTTCTTTATTTTCAGTAAATGGATATAGGTGAGAAAAAATGTTTAGATAATACACTGCAAAAAATGATATTTTGCTTTTAATGCTTCAGTTGGATAATAAAAAATTGACATGCTATTACACACACACACACAAAAGAATGTATTTTGCTTTTTATGCTTCAGTTGGATAATAAAAAATTGACATGCTATTACTTCAAATAATAATAATAATAATAATAATAATAATAATAATGTAAATTTTTTAAATTCATTTTTTTTAAAATAAATCTTTAAATATGCATACTTAGTTTCTTATTTAAACTGTAACAGTACCATTGTTTGTTTTACTCCATAGACCCTCACGCAGTACAAGATTCAACATACAGTAGTCTTGATGTTTTAGAGTTATATATTAAATACAATAATGCTTATAAATGTGTAAATATTGACCACAATTCAAATTATATATTTTTAGAAGATTGCTACTACCAAACGTTTCTATGATTTACTCGTATTTGTTCAACCAACAATTGCATTATTAATGCTATCACTTTTTGCATAAAAGTAAGAGCAACCGAAAGTACTTTTAATAATAAGACCAGTAATTTTTCAATATTAGTACTTTT
Source organism: Salticus scenicus (assembly GCA_963930645.1). Lineage (NCBI taxonomy): Eukaryota > Metazoa > Arthropoda > Arachnida > Araneae > Salticidae > Salticus > Salticus scenicus. Next base: position 123,163,032 of record OZ005651.1, on the reverse strand, counting down.
GTACGATTTTTTCAGTACTATAAAATAGTCAATTTTTAAATAAAAATTAGGATGAGCAAAAAAAAAAAAAAAAAGTAAGTAAGGAAAGGTACTACAAATATTAAGTACTATGCAAAACAACAAACAAATCTGCTTTTTGTACATTTTTACAGCTTGAACTTGTGCATTTGTATAACTTATATGGTTTTCAATTAAAACTACAGGTAATGTAAAATTTTAATACACATTTCACTATTTATTACTATTTTAGTGTAACATAATGTAATTCATATACATTGAGGTGCATTAGCAATAACAGCACGGAATTTAAAAGCTAGTTTAATAATGCGATTTTATTATGTCACGTACGGAATCTAAAATTTAGATTATGCTTTGTAAAAGAGTTTGAGTACATAGTTTTTTACTAAAATGTTTTTAAACATTTTTGCTAAGGAATTACAAATATTTTCTGTTCATTAAATTTAGTTACTAAAGTATAAACTAATGAAATATCTTTATCGATTTTTTATTGCAATACAGTAACCACAGCTTAAAAAATTCACTGGTTAATAAAACCAGCCGCTTAACTTGGTCAAATTGCTAGAACCGGAATCAAATCAATGCAAACTTCTTTTAAAATCGCCGCTTAATAAAATCAAAATCGCCAGTTAATAAACTCACAACAGATTTTTTATTTACACTGTGATTTTTATTTTCTTCTATATTCAATAAAAGAAAGTGTTGGTTTTGTAAATATTTTTAACTTTTGGTTTTCTATGGATTCACATGTCTTGAGAAATACCGAACACGATTTGACCACTTGTAGAAAATGTCTGTCTACGTATGTGTGTGGGACAAAAATTTTTTCCAACTGTATCTCAAGAACTATTGCTCATATGTACATATAAATTTATTTGTATTTGCACCATGGCATAAATTAGTGCCTACCAGTTTTTGCTGTCAATCATTCAACAGGTGGCACTGCTATATAGCGATTTACGCAATTTTATTGAAGGCTGTACCTCAGGAACTACTACAGAGAATTGCATATAAATTTTTATGTAGATGCACCTTGACCTATATTACTGCTTATCAATTTTTAGTATCAATTGCTCAACAGGCGGCGCTGCTATACAGCGATTTCCCTAATCAGGGCTGGAACACTGACGCAGAACTCATACCACTATCTGTGTAACAATTTTTTTTTACTTCTTAAATCAACGATATTGTAGGTTGAGAAAATTCTTAAACAAATACCGGTATGAATTCTGCGTCCGTGTTTCATCCCTGCAAAATTTTAAGGAAGGCTATATCTCAGGCAGTACAGAATAAATTTGCATATAAAATTATATGTAGATGCACCTTGACCTGCATAAGTGCGTATTATGTTTTGGTATTGATCTCGCAACAGATGGCTCTGCTATACAGCGATTTCTCCAATTTAAGGAAAGGCTATATCTCAGGAACTACTGCACAGAATTATATTTAAATTTATATGTAAACGGACCATAACATAAATTAGTGCCTGTAAACTTTTGGTGTCAATCTCCCAACAGGTTACAGCAATTTCCGCAATTTAAGGGAAAGTTATATCTCAGGTTCCATCACGTATAATCAAACAAAACTTGATGTGTGAAAGGCTATTATGAGACATTATGCTGATTCAATTTGGATGCATATCGGTGAATAGGTGGTGCTGCTATATTGGAAATATCCCCAAGAACGGGAAGGTCATCATCTCTACGATAAAATTCACTTTCGTTGTGCATTTCTTGTAATATTTCTCTGCAATGAAAATAGTCAGCATTCATATTGAAAAAAAAAATAATAATAATAATTTGATCTTCGTGAATTTGTATAGGAAAATATAGAAGAAAATTTTGGGATGACAACAACATAGTAGTTTATTTTTGAAATCAAAAGAAAATAGAACACAGCAATCCCTCCTTCATCTCTCTTTGTCGAAAATTTTACGATAATTACAAATTAAACACGCACCTTCACTTGTCTTAGGAACAATTTCAAGAAACATATTTTTCAAGAAACGTAATAAGTTACAATTTGATTTGATTCACAAGTGATAATTTATTTTAATTTTTAATTATTAAAAAAAGAATTTCTAGTTCGTATTTTGAAATAACTAAAAAGTAAGAGGTTTAAACGGAAATATTTTAAATTTAAAAGAAAATTGTGAACTGTTGGCAAAGTAGTGATGATTTTGCTCAAAGGAAAGCGCATTGTGTTTAATTTACGTTTTTTCAAGGAACAATTAATTAATTATCTACAAAATTTAATTTTTATTGTTTATCAATTCCATTAATTGTTATTTTTCGAAATTTCTTTTCAAAAAGAGAGAAGTAATACCCTTTTTTTCAATGCAGCAACGTTCGTCGGATATAAAAATCAGTCACTTAATAAAATCACGTTGACTCTGTACGAATGTAATTTTTAATAAGCGGTGGGTTCTGTATTTGTGAAAAAAGCAAAATTACAATAATTTCTTATTTTTGCGTTAAAATTCTTATTTCCGAACCTAAAAATTTATGAATAATATTTGCGTGTTTTGAAACAGAGAAAATAATTTTAAATAAAGATTTTTTTATTTGTTATTTTGATAATGAATAGCAGGAAAATTAATCTAGAATTTTTCGTTTTCCGGAATAAGTGAGAAATATTTGGTATTAAAATTTTCTTCTCTGACAAAATGTAATCATTATACAAAAACCTATATATATATATATTAAAAGTCACAATGATATAAGAAATGAAATAAATTCCTTCATAAAGGCAAAATGAACTCCCAGAAAAGGAAATTTTAAGTAAAAATCTCCAGTTTTCATTAAAAAATATTTTTGGCAGAAGTATTAATCACGGATAGTATTTTGTGTAAACATTAGATACTGAGTTAAAAAAAAAAAAGAAAATTTAGTAAAATATAAAAAGTCTGGTTCAGGTTTACACATGCATCTAATGAGTGCACTTCTTAAGAAATGTGAGAGTTTACTTTCTCCCTCCCCCCTCCCCATACTTTTTCCTCTAGATGAATATAAATTCATGTCTGCATTAATTAAGGCATTTTAACATGCTTTAATGATTAAGTACACAGATGTCTTAGAATTTTTAATGTAATAAATAGTAATGTTCGTTTTAAGCGTACAATAATTTTAGATATATTTTATAAAGTTTATTCTTAGTAATCTAAAATTATTTGATCATAAATTACAGAAAAAAAAAATAAACAAATAAAAATGAAACGTTACACACAGACAATTAATTGTTTATGGACGGCATAATATTTTATGCTATTATGGTATCACAATTTTAAAACACGAATTACATTTGCACAAGATGCTGTAATAAAATGTATATTTTTATTTCATGTTATTTCTGATGCAATATAAAATAACTTTTTAAACTTACAATATGACTGAGAATTTTCTACTAAGATACGAACAGAATAACATTGTAATTTAACAGATGAACAAATATTGCAGAAAATTGAGAATTAAAATAACATGAGGATAAAGACATTATGTTTGGAATTTAATTTAAAACTGTTATTAGAAACTTTTTTGCATTTTTCCTAAAGAGTGAGTCAGCAACATTTTTTCCCCTTATTTATTTATTTATTTATTTATTTATTTATTTTTTTTTTTTTTAAACAATGAACTAATTCTTTTGAAAGTATGTATATATCTTTCACTTTCTCGCTTTCTTTTCCCTCTTTATTTTCTTTTCATTCTTTTTTTTTTTTTCATATATTTTTATAAACCATTTAGACGCACTGTTTTTAAAGAGCTTGTCAGTTGCAGTTAGTTAAGGAAAATCCAATGAAAAAGAAAATTTTATAGAAATAATTTTTGATGTAAGTATTTTTTTTCTCCAATGGCGCGGCACTTGCGAATAAGCATTGGCCAGGGGGTCCCCTAACTGATGACCATTTGTGAAGGGGCACCCAATGGACGATCATCGCTTCCCCTAACTGGAGCAACACATACATGCCTTGTCCGGGTTTCGAACCCAGGACCAACCGTATAGGAGTCAGGTACGCTAACCATTGCATCGTCTGGGCCTTGATGTATGTATTATAATGCTATTTTTATTTTATTCCTCCAAGAAAGTACATTTATCGAGAGTCTCTAAAATATGAAAGTTATCGCGTTTGTTACAAATAAATTATTATTTTTTTTTTAAAATAATTCTTTTGTAACACATAACCCTGGAATGGTTACACTCTTAAAAGAGAAAAAAATGTTGTTCTAAGAAAAGAGCTTGTTTTTTTCCCCCTATGCATAGACGAATAAAATATTTATCAGTAATATGCAAAAGCTTTCTGATGCTATACAGAGTAACTCAAAATGAATATAGCTATTACAAACGGCTATAACTATTTAATGGAAAAGAATTTATCGATAAGATTAACACAGAATGTAGATGGAACTTCAAAATTTTGTATACATACGTCATAGATGTTCTATGTGACTTCCCTTGGTCACACGGACAACATCTAGGAGGTAGTCCATTTCACGCCATACATTCTGAAGCATTCGTTTAGTCACCGACGCAAGCGCATTACAAATGCGTACTTTGAGTTCATCAATTGTTTTGGGCATAGAAAGCACATACACCCTGTCTTTCACATAAACCCATAGATAAAAATCGCAGAGGCTCAAAGTATGCATTTGTAATGTGCTTGCGTCGGGGACTGCAGACATGCTTCAGAATGTATGGCGTGAAATGGACAACCGTCTAAATGTTGTCCGTGTGACCAAGGGAAGTCACATGGAACATCTATGACGTATGTATACAACATTTTGGAGTTCCGTCTACAGTCTGTGTTAATCTTATCGATAAAATATTTTCCATTAAATAGTTATAGCCGTTTGTAATCGCTATATTCGTTTTGACTTACCCTGTATTATAATTTGGAGTTAAGATTACCATTTCTTTCTACTTTTTCTGTCACTAGTAGGTAAAAGAGCGACACAATCACAGTAAAGCGTAGCAGTTTTCTCAGTGAAAATGCATGTTTCCTATTGAATGATTTTATAATGAAATTAAATGAATTTTATAATCAAAAATAAACTTCATTAAATAATCATTCCCAACTGTTTTAGTTAATTGTTTTCATTTTAAAAGAATAATTATTCATACTTCTGTATATAAAGTTTTAATTTAAAATTTTTTCAGTTTAAAGATTTTGCTATAGTCAGATTTGGCTAAATTGCGAAGCGGAGGAGAGAAAAAAAAGTACATAAAAAAAAAAAAAAAGTTTTATGACCAAAATGTTCTATAAAAAATTATAAACGAGATTTTTCTTCACGGACAGCCTCTTTTTGAAACTAACGTTAAATTATTGATGCGTTCCAATTTTTGTTTTATTTTTTCTAAGTGTTTGTTTAATTAAATATTTCTCAGTTGCATTAACTAAGAATATTATGAATTCAAAGAAGTAAGTTTTTCAAATACTTTTTCAAATACTTTTCTGAAATTAGTAGACTAAAATTTTTTATGAAAGAGAAAAAAAAAAAATGCAACTAATTAAGAACTAAAGAAATTTTATTCTTTGTTTTCTTCCCCCTTCCTTTTTTTTCTTAAATGGAATTAAACAGCTCGATTTAGAATCATAAGCGTATCAAGCAAATTACTACAGAATTTACTTACAAGAACTTTTATAACTGCTACTCTTTTTTTAAACAGTTCCCAATTAATTTATTCTTAATAAAACTGATATTTGACCTTTTTTTCCGGTACAAAAGTCCAGAATATTTTTTAACATGATGTAAAAACATTTGAAATGTTACATAAAACAAACAATGAAAACGTTGATTAATTACGACCAGATTATATTATTTCGTTCACTAAAATATTTTGTTTCAAGAAACCTTTTTATATATTTTTAATTAATAATATTTTTTTAATCTTCTACCTACGTAATTAAAACAGAACTTTAGATTAAGATCCAAATTTATTAATAGCTGGCATTACCTACTGTTCATTCTGGATACTTGAGTATATCTATTTATCTATATATTCATTCAAATTGAATTAGTTTTGCAGAACTCTGAGAAATATTTGAAATGCAACGATGATTTCTAATTTAAAATCATGCGTAGATATATATTCACGGAATAAGTTATTAGAATTTGATTAGTAACTTTCTTAAATTTAGTCTTTTATCGAATGTATTATTCAACAAACTTGAAGATGATCATCTTTGACGTCACTATAACTGAAAAAGGTTACACCCAATGTAAATTATAGCTCGAGCTGACGTAATATCTAACAAAAAGCAAACAATGAAGAATTAGCAATTGTTATATTGAACAAATGTCATAAATACTCACTTCTTTTCTTCTGATTTTTTAAAAGAAAAAAATCCTCCACTATTCTAAATCTCTCTAGAGTATCGAAGAAAAGAACCGAAGATGTTCTCTGAGTAGTTATACTAATGATTCTTTATTGTTCAAAGTATTTCACTATTTAACTCGTTCATGATGGTACACAGTCCCTGTCTTATATCGATTAGATTGATTTGGGTGGTTACTTTTATCATTAACGTCGTAAAAAAAAAATATATATATATATAGTTAGGCTGTGGTATTCTAAGGAAATTAAATATCGGTAGTAGGATATTGTAACATGATTTAAGAACATATTTTTTTCATTCTTATTCAAATTGTGTCCATCTCGAAAAATAAATGAATGAATAAAATAAAGAATTGAAATCTTCAAATAATATATATATTAACGATAATAATAATAAGATTAAAATAATAAGAAAAAAAAAAAAAAGAGTTATGCAATTATTCGAAAGAAATTTTCAATGATCTACTCTCAACAAATCTAAATGTTCTAAATTTTGTTTGAAACATTTCTTTAGTTTAAAGATCATGATCAGTTTCATATCTCTTTTTTAAATGTTCCGTAAAGTAACACTTCTTTGGGTTACCGTAGTGGAGAACCGTCTTCCGTAGAGCATCAAAACTGTGAGGGCATGTTTCCGGATCACCCCAGGGGGTTAATACCAGACCTTTGCCAATTTTCCCACTGCGTAGCTCTTCTTGGCTGATGTTAAGCCACTCAACCTCAACCTAAAACTCTTTCTGTAAAGTCCCACAATTTTTAAAACTTATTTTCGGTTTCAGATATTTTCTTTATTTGTTCTTTTCTGATTTAATTCCTCTTTAAAAATATGGTATACTCCGATCATCCGCGGAATTGAGTGGCACGGGTTTCATGGATAATGAAAATCGCGGATAAACTTCGAAAGGACTGGAAATGAGAGGTAAATAACATAAAAAATATTCTAGTTCAAAACCATTAATGTATTGTATTAAAACATAATGCAATGAAAATATTCACAGTAAATATATACATATTTTATATACTAAAGGATGTAAAAACAATGAACAAAAAAGTGTACTTACGATGAAGCCAGGGTACAATTTGTAAGCTAATTTATGCACTAAATTAAACAGTACCGCATTCATGCCAACATTTTAATTTATTCCAGAGCATTTTAAATGCCACCCTTTTTACACACTATTTTATTTGTAGTGAAAATTCCTCCAATTAAGATTAAATAAGAGGGAAAATGTCCTTAAAAAATGATGTAAAAAAACAAAAACAAAAGCAGGTACTAAGAAGTTTCCAAAATAAATTAAAATGTTGGCATGTCTGTTAGCGCACTGTACTGTACAGAAAATAAAACAAAAGCAATATAGTTATGTATATTTAAATTTTTTTCTCTTAAAAAAATAATAATTCTTTTCTCTTTTTTTCTCTTAAAAAAATAATAATATTTGTTTTTGTTTCTTGTTAAGAAAATCCTTTCTCTTAAGCCTGCCCTTTTCCTGCGCCCGCAAATAATCGGGATTTTATTGTATAAAGTATATTATATCATTTAAATGTCATTAACTTGTTTGATTATTTTGTAATTCGCATAAATATATTTAAAAAACAAGCAGAAATAAAGAAATTAAAATTTATGTAGGTTATTTTATAAAGAGGGATTTCTCATACAAAGTAAATTAGTGCCTTTATTTAAAAAAACTTAAAATGGTTCAATTTATGTAGATTGAAAAAGAATCATGAGTGAATTTACTTTTTACTTTTTACTTTTTAAACAAAAATTAATTTTAATGCTCCTTATAGCGTATTTATGAGAGGAAAAATTTCAATGATTTTTCTTTCTGTTTTAATCCTTTGCATCGCTCTAAACAGTGTTGCCAAATTTAGGGACTCTTTTATTCAACTATCACTAATAATTTTTAGGAGTGATATTTGATATACGTAATGGACAAATAACCTTCGAAGCCATTAAGCAACCATTACAGCTAAAATTTACTGGTGGATATTAAATAGAAAAGTCCCTAAATTTGGCAACACTGATCAAAGGGGGAAATTAAACAAGACCGGCAGAGGGTTAAAAAATGTGAAAATTTTCTGTAAAATGAGCTAACTATGGATTAAGTTCAAATTTTAGGTATTTACAAAAAATGTGTTAGACTAAGTGGCGCATCTAGTTTACGAGATTTTGCCGTTGCCATTCTTTATAGCATTTTCTAAACCAGGAGTGACCAACCCATGGTTCTTGGGCACACAGTAAAGTTTTGAGGCTCGTAGAGGAATTTGCAAAATTTATAAATTGATATTATCTATTAATTCAGTAAAAATTAAGAAGTCTGTTTTGACTCTTCTGAGTCAAAACAACGTACGTGGCAATGGTAACTTTCAATTTAAGCTACATTGTATGAGAATCTTATATTTTATCTGTTTTCTAATTAAAGCAAGTTACTTTTTGAACTTTATATGTATACGTTGCGGCCCGTCGGAATGAAATGGATTTATAAAATGGCTCTCAAAAACTTTTGGATTGGACAACCCTGATCTGAACCTTTCATTTTAGAAAAGGATAACTCTTTAATATTGTGACAGTATAAACTCGAAACGAATTATGTACATTATACTGTAAAAATTTTTGTGCCATATTACACAACAATATTGAGGCAGCTTACTTGCCACAACCATGTAATGCTACAATAGCTGTAAGTGCATAAAATGCTACGATTACACAATTACAGCAGGTAACTTTACTGTGCATGGTTGTGGGAAGTAAGCTGCCTCAATAGTGTTGTGTAATCTTATACAAAATTTTTTACAGTGTAGAAATTCATATTATACCTGCAAAATAACTCATTTCTAGCTAAATCTCCCCCCCCCCAAAAAAAAAAGTGATGGGATGTCTTCGGACCACTTTTAGGTGTGAATAGTGAATCCCACTCTGTGTCTAATTGCCTAATACCGTAGCTCTAATGCAACGGTAAACCCATCCAAATAAAAAAAAAAGAAAAAAGCATCCCATGTTAACTTTCGAAAATTCACTCTAGCTAATATTCCAGAATTACTTAAAAATAAGCGAAAATCATTTGTCAAAATCATAAGTTTTGATATCGAAACACTGAAATTCGAAGGCACTGCTCTGTAGAAGACCTTCAAAAAATAAATATTGGAAACCTCTTCAAAATTACACTTTAAAAAAATATACAACCTTTTCTGTTTTTTTTAGTCTTTATTTAATCCACCGATTTTCCGATATTTTAGAAATGTTTATCGAAACAAAAGTTTTACGCTTTCATACATTTAAGCGAGGAAAATAATAAGACTGAATCTTTCTTTTACTATCACGAACTTCTAGAATTTCAAATAGTGAAAGCCCTATAAATTTTTGAACATTATTGATCGTAAAATGTGACTCAGAACTCAAGTCACCCGAATAAAAGTAGTAATGCATGATTAATAAAACAACGTTTTCTTGAACTAAGTTTATTTTTTGCTAAAAAAGTTATTTACTTGTATATTATTCATTAAACAACTATTAAAGAGAATGTTAGCACTTCACTTGACTCATAGACTTTTCTGAAATGTGTAATTCGTTGATATCAATGAATAATAAATTTTATACATGAATTTTTCTGCTTTACCTATAAACACTTCATAAATGAAAATTTCCTTTTTCAAAATGAATCGCTGAATGGTTGAACAGTGACTTACATGCTAATTGTATATTTATGACTATGATGACTGATTGGTCAGTAGATCTTTATTATGCTAAGAATATTTATTAATTCCGTGCCTGATTCATAAATGGAAAATCTGTTAGCTAAATGAATTATTAATCAGAAGGTTGAAATTCCTTGTAACTGTAGCATGTGATTATGAGGCTTCTTGTTAATTACCTGTACTCATTTGCATCTGAATAGCGCATATATACATGGAAATATAAAGGTTTCTTAACAAAATAATAATAATAAAAAAATATTCGTCTTTTAATTATAAATGCAATCCGCCTTTTAATTATAACATGCAAGCGCATTTAACCCAATGAAATGCCATTTTTAGAAAACTTAACATACTACATTCAATACAGCATACTGCAATCAATATATTAAATATATGATTAAATATGTGCATTCTAATTAAATACTTTTAAACTGCGCCTGCGCAAGCGTTAAAGAAATTTCTTTTGTATAATTTAATAGCTAAATGTATTGAGCTACTTGCATGAAATTCCTAAACGAAGATCGTGAAAATTCATAATGCTATCTTCGATAGAATGAACTGAATTTCAGTTGTTCAGTTGCCTTTTCCTTCTTTCTCACAAAAAAACAAAACAAAACAAAAAAAAAAAAAAAAAAAAAAAAACAATGTTATGAACAATTATTTGCAATTAGCGTGCACTATAACCAGTGTTTCCAGATCTGGCGGATTTTTTATTCAATAATCACAAATAGTTTTAAAATATGATATTTGATATACATAATAGACGATTAATCTTCGAAGTGGTTAACCAAACGTTACAATTTAAAATTATTGGTGATTACTGAATAAAAAATCTGCCAGATCTGGCAACACTGACTATAACCCCATCGAATGAATTGAAATAAAAATTCGTGCAAAAACCTTTATAGCTATGCCTTTTTTTTTTCTTTAATGGGAACTGAAGTTCAGTTCATTTTAACGACAATAACTTTTTAAATTTTCGCAATATTTGATTGTGAATTTCACATAGATAGCCTAATATATTTGGCGAATAAATTATACTAAAGAAATTTTGTTAACGTTTGAACATGCGCAGTTAAAACTTATTTAGTAAAAATGCTCATCTTTCATCAGATATTTAATATTTTTATATTATGATTGCAGTATGTTGTGTCGAATGTAGATGTCAAGATTACAAAAAATAGAATTGCTCTGCGTTGAATCCCCCCCCCCCTCCCGCATGTTATAAGCAGTTTTTTACGGACAATTTATTTTTGAAAATTTAAATCTTAATATCTTCATGAACATATGTGCTCTTAAGGTACAAATGAATGCAGGTAACTAAAAGAAGCCCCAAAATCACATGCTACACATATACAGTGCATGTCAGGCATTACTTTTTACAGGGCTATCCCAAACATCCTGTTTCTTCTTTAATTTATTACTGGTTCCCTTTTAGTTTTTAGGACAGAACTTTCACGGAAGTATATGATGTATGATATGTTGTCTACACGCCCGAAGTTACAGGATGTTTCGCTATGTATTTTTTGAGATATTTGACAAAGCATCTAAAATCGGATGTGTCCGGTAATTTATATTGAGATGGTGTATACATAGAGCATATATCTATGCAATTAATACGGAAGTTCCTATCGAAACGAATAACCAACATTGAGAGTGATTCTTGTTGGAAACGCGAGAGGTTAAATGGTTCAGATCCGTTTGGTTTGCCACACTGGGCTCATTTCCAACGTTTTGTTTTCCACAATTGGCTTATTACCATAGCTGCAAAACATTTTCCCTCTCTCTCTTTATCTTATAAAGATGACATTGTAATATTTTAGTGTAATTTATTAATAATTCCAGTTTAGAATACATTTTAAATATATTAAATTTTCAAATAAATTATTACTATTATATATAGGCAATTAAATTAGCAGCACATATGTAATGAAAGAAATTATCATTTTGTGACTTAAATATTTAATTTAATATTATATTAAAATATCAGTAAAATTTAAAAGTATACATCTACTTATAATATGATAAGAGTCTTCATTTGACACATTTTTCTTTGCATCCAAACGTATAGCAATATTTAGGCATTTTCTTGGGGCAACTGGATGACACGGCGAAAAATCTTTGTCACCCCTTCTCTTAGGAAGAGAGTGACCCCGTGACCTTTAAGGGTGAAAGCGGAAAAACATTCATCATGTGATTTCGATGTTGGTTAAACGCAGTTTCCACTGCGGTTGGTTGGAGGTTGTTTTGAGCGGCGCTATTCAGAATCCTTTGATGTGGTCAAGCGGTTGGAGGTGGTTCGACGGGTTGGTTGTGGGAGAAGTCCCTGGCTCTAAGGGAGCCTTCACACACTGGCAACTGGAAAGCTTTAACATAGGTTTCTTTTGATATTTCTTTGATGTGGTTTTTGAGAATCGAAGCTCGCTCGAGCCCTCCCTCACAAACCCCCTAGAGCGATAATTGCATGGGAACTGGTCTCTTTTGTAAAAGAGCAATAAAAAGTAATGTCCTTCATTGTAAATGTATGCAAAATTTCAAGGGCCACTTTTGGACAGTGGATAATTTATGACTTTTGAGGCTCTGAATGTTTCCAGAGTTTGAAGGAAGCTTAACCCCCTGCTGAGATAGTTGAGGGGCCAAAGGCAATCTTTGTTAATCTTTGTTAATTTTGCATGCTTTCCTTTGAAGTAACTGCGCAATCTGATAAAAAAAGGTTACAACTGATGAAAAGACATTTGGCTCTTTGTGTCGGAAGCGTGATTAATGGTTTTTTGAACCTCGAAGCTTCAACGCTAGTGGAAACCAGCCTTTACTTGCTTCGATGAGAAATGCGCACTCTAGTATGATGGTAGCTCATGCATTACTACCACGAGATTTTTTTTAACTTGATATAGCTAATGTTAGCATTTACGTTAATTTTTAACCTTTAAGCATTAAAAAAATCTTAAGGGAAAAAGCGTAGAATATTTTGACTGAGCTAATGAAGGCAAATAATAATAATGATTATAATAATAATAATAATAATAATAATGATAATAATAATGATAATGAAAAATTTGTATTAAAATGGTTTGAGTGTGACTGTTCATATAACCCCAAAAGTGATATCATTGACTGTTCATTATTTGTAGTTGAGAAAGATACACTACCTTTCCATAACTGATCGGACACTTTCGACTTTAGACATTTTAATAAATATCTCAAAAAGTAGTAAACGAGTCATCTTGAAACTCCAAGAGAGAAAAGAACATGTTACACCTCATATATATTTCAATGAAATTCTTGCCTCGAAAGCAAAAGGTTGAGCAGTAGAAAATTAAGAAAACTGAAAGTGTTTGGGATCATCCTGTAAAAAGTAAGGCTCGAAATGCGTTCTAACTAGCATGCGATTATGAAACTTCTTAAAATCAGTACACATTTTTATGATACTGCTACAAACATTCATGGATATACAAATGTTTCCTTAAAAAAAAAAAAATATATATATATGATTTTTTTTTTTTAAACTATAACATGCAGAGCATTAAACGCAATACAAAGCCATTTTCAGGAAGCTTGACACACTATATTAGACACAGCATACTACAATCAGAATACAAAAATATCAAATATTAAATGAAATATGCGTATTTTTACTAAATAAATTTTAACTGCGCACGCGAAAATTTTAACGAAATTTCATTTGCATAATATAATAGATAATAGTATTGAGCTATTTATATGAAAACTCCAAACAAATACCGTGTAAATTCAGAAAGTTGTAAGTGATAGAATGAACTGAATTTCAGTTCTAAAAATAAGGTAAATGGTAAGGAAGTTTTATCCGTATTCATTTACAATCAACGAAAACTGTATAACCATTGATTGAATCAACATAAAACTGTGAGTAAAATCCCTAACACTTTAGCTTTTTTTTTTTTTTTTTTTTTTTTTTTTTTTGAGTGGAACTAAATAGCAGTTCATTCTATAGCGTATAACTTTTTGAATTTGCACGATACTTGTTTGGGATTTTTAAGTAAGTGGCTCAATACTTTTGGCTCTTAGATAATGCAAATAAAATTTCGCTAAAACTTCCGCATGCGCAATAAAAAGTTATTTACTAAAAATGCTCATATTTCATTGTTACCTGAGAATGACTTTACACCTGGTTTTACACTCCGAGTGTTACAGTAAAAAAGTTTCCTTTTATTTTATTTTTTTTTTATTTTTTTTTTTTTTTTGGCGGGGTGATTATAATTAAAGTTACGATTTCAAAACGCTATAATTTTAAAACTACCCATCAGAGTGATTTGATATTTTACCAGAGCAATCGTGAGGCAATGAAATTTTGTTTGGGGGAGGAAAAAAAAGTTGTTCCAACATGTTCTTATAGATGGCGTTGTCAGGGTAATGTCTGAGGAAACGCCTAAATGGACTCATTAAATACAGGAATGTTGTTAGCAACACAATGGAATAGCAGGAAACAATATACTTTAAGGGTTTTCTTACAATTTTTTTTAGCAAAAAGACAAGAATACGTGTTTACAGCAGAAACAGTCATAGTGAAAAGAGAAAAAGAGGAACTTCATGAAACAAATACTTTACGGATAATTAACGGCGCATTTTGGAACTTTTTTTTTTCTTTTTTTGCCAAAAATTCCATTGCCTCACGTAATTGTTCTGGTAAAATATAAAATCGATCTGATGGGCGTTTTTAAAATTGTAGCGTTTTGAATTTGAAACTTTAATTATAATCACCCTGTATATCCATGAATATATGTGATAGCCTCATACAAAATTATACTGATAGTAAAAAATATCCTCATAATCATATGATATAGCCAGAGCGCATTTCAATCATTGTTTTTTACATGGTGACGCAAACATTTTTCTTTTTCTTTAAATTTTACGGGCCCCCCTTTTGCTTTTAGGGCAAAACTTTCACTGAAATATATGAGGTATAATATGTTCTTCACACCCCTTAAGTTTCAAGATTCTTCATCGAGTACTTTTTAAGATATTTGACAAAACGTCTGAAACAGTTTCTTACGGAATGACAATCATCGAGAAAAAATCTTCATGAGAAGGAATGAAACTGAAAGCAAAGAAAAATAAAAAAATAAAAATCATAAATGCTAAATCAAGGTGGTACTCATAATTAGCCTCTTGTGATTAGAAACCATTAGTTTTGCGGTTTCTGAAGAAGAAGCCCTAGAATTAAACAAAAAAGAAAAATCATGCGGCACGCATTGATTAGTAAAACTTTCCAACTGTACGTAATTGATGTATCGAATAAGTTTAAATCTGAAAAAGTTAATCATATTATATTCTATACAAAACATTATTTTAGAATATTCAAAATGCATGTGAATGTTTTTATGATTTTTACAATAGAAAGATTTTAAATATAACTTAAAAAAAATTCTGTCCTTAAACTTAATCCATTGACACTTTTTTTTTTGTTTGTTGATGTTGCGTCTATGTAAGTAAACTAGTTGCACAGGATCTATTAAAAAATTCTAAAAATATTTACCGAAGCTAGGAGCCGGAAACAAACAGATAGAAAGGTAGACAATCGGACAGACAGATACACAAATTGAAATCATATTCCCATTAAAAATATAAGAAAGTGTTAAAACGCTTAATGTAAACAAAAGTGCAATTCTATCAAATTTTTATTAATAGCTCTTAATGTAACTAAATATTTCTGTGTGGCCCTGTATATCTAATGATAATCATACTATATTATATAGAAGGCACTCTTTTGTGCATACAAATGATTTATTTCAATTGCATTAAGCTTTGTGCAAAGTAAAATTATTTAAATTTGGTTTATAAAAATAACTCTCACAGAACGCAATGCTTTGAAATACTTTCAAGTGTCCCAGCACACAAAAAAGTTAGAAATGTACTCGATTTTACATAGGAAACATCCGAAAGGGAACTTGAATAACATATTAAAATTTCATTAAAGTTTCTATACAGCATAGGCATTAAAATATGGTTTATAGAAACTCCTCTCATAGAACACAAAGCTTTCGAATATTTTTGGATGTCCCTGTACACAAACCAGTAGAGGTATAAACTTCATTTTCAATAGGGAACACCCGATAGTGAACTTGAATAACATATATCAGTTTCAAAAAATTCCATAAATATTTACGAGAGTTAAAGCACGGGCAGACAGACAGACAGACAGACGGAAATATACACAAATTGAAATCATATGCACACTTCACAAATGTTAAAAAGTGTTAAAAACGCTTAATGTAAACGAAAGTACAATTCTAGCAAATTTTTATTAATAGCTTTTAATATAAATGAATATTTTTGTGTCACCCTGTAAATCTAATGCTAATCATGCTATATTCTATGCAAAGCATTCTTTTGTGCACACAAATAATATATTTCAATTTCATAAAACTTCGTAGAAAGTAAAGTTATTAAAATTTGAAATAGCTCTCATAGAACGCAATGCTTTGGAATACTTTTGAGTGTCCCTGTACGTAAACCAGTAGTGATATTTACTCTATTTTCTACAGGAAACATCCAATAATGAACCTGAATAACGTATTTCAATTTCATTAAGATATGTGTACAGTAAAGATATGAAAATATGGTTTATAGAAATACCTCTCATAGAACACAATGCTTTGAAATACTTTCGGGTGTCCCTGTACACAAACCGAGGTATAAACTCCATTTTCAATAGGGAACATCCGATAGTGAACTTGAGTAAAACTCATTTTCAAGAAATTCCATACATATTTACGGGAGTTAGAGCGCGGACAGTTAGACAGACAGACATAACCGAAGTCATTAACACTTTTCAACCTTGTTGGAAAGTGTTAGAAATGAAGTTATATCTATAATAAGCTGTTAAAAGAGACACGCATTTATAAAGAACATTTGGAGACGCTCATATCTCGTTTGAACATGTGATGGTATTTTATTTGTCGAAAATTTTCTTGACGTAAAGCTTCTACGGTGTGCAGGGAGAGAAATGAAACTTTCTACGTAAATAACATGTCTGTGTTTCAACGTTTTTTTGTTTTACGAGACTAATATTTGAAACTGAAGTTTTGATTTTATTTTTACATTTAAAACAGTGCCACACACTCATTTTTATTGAATATCTGCTTTTTTTATTTTTTATTCCCAGCTCTGTAATCAGAGGTGTAGGATATAACTATATCAGATTCGCAAATATTTATAAGTGACCCAAAGCATTTTATTTCAGAAAACGACCAAAGCAGTGCTGTAGTAATGTATGAAAATGTACTACACACATTCTGTGTTGTATAGTGAATATTCTATAATTGTTTATCAAGTATATATATATGAATACTATTTGTATTGCGAAATGGGTTACAGAATATAAGAAGAATGGATTGTGCGCATAAGTGTTGATTGACGGATTAATGTAAGAATTTATTTATTTATTTTAATAAAAAAAAAAAAAAAAAAAAAAAATCTTCGGAACTCTAAATATTGTAGTTTCCTGACTCGAACTTAGTTTTTACTTTTATTTACTTTTTATTTATTTATTTATTTTATTTTTTTGTTCTTAGTCAATATTCTTAATTCTCAGTAAAATTCATCGCAAAACTGGTGATGAGTAATGAAAAATTAGAATTTTTTAAGCAAATACTATAAATTGCAATCACACACAAATGTCGCCTCGAGATGGAATAACTACCCGTGGCCCTTCATTATGAGGGCCATGGAAAAAATGTAGGCATGAGTGTAACATGAAAGCGGCAACACAATTGAAAACAGATGCATTAATGCTTTTGCGCTGTTTGTTTTTTTCTTGACTGCTGAAGAACCGTGCCTATTTTTTCCCACTCGAAACACTTGTTACGCGTTTTTTTTTTTTTTTTTTTTTTTTTTTTAAGATGTCTGCTTGAAAAGTTCATTTTTTTAATTATCTTAATCACTTTCTACATTTATTATGAATTTTTATATTTTTTTTTCAAACCGTGTAACTTAATATTCGATCAAAAAATAAAGAATAAAGCATGAAATGGAATTTTGATTTGAATTTCATTCTGATTCATATCTTAAAACTACCGATAGCATTTATTTATTGCTCTTCTTTGAGAATGGCAACATTTAATGGACAATACTCCAACACAATCTATAAATAGTGCGTAGTATTGTCGCTTTGTTAGTTTCGTAGAATGGTCAATTCATGAATTACTAAAAGCGCATCTAATGCTTTCCTAGATTGTGAGATTTGCTTTAAGCTTGGATTTCAATGTAATTCTCATGTAGCATTTTACTATTGATGTACGCGAATTAACGTTTTGCCATTTAGTAAATGTCAGTAAAATAATTTAACATTTGCTTATTTTACATAATTTGCTTAGTTTTTATCTTAAGACACTGAAATCCTATTATTTTTACGCAATGATTTATATTCAATCATAAAAATATTTCTAATCAATTTATATTTAGTCGTCATAATAACACCTTGCGCTTGTTATAATTCTTTTTCTTTTTTTCCCCTCGCTTGATAGAAAGCATGCATTATTCTTTTTCAAAATGCAGTCTAATTTCTACTTAACTTCCTTTATCGTAAATAAAATTAACTAGCAATAATAAAAATAAATAAATAAATAACAGCAAATTTCTACTTTGCTTCTATAATAATTGTGTTTTCTAGTGTTCATATACTCTTTTGTCTATTGTGAATATTTTGTTAAAGATTTTATATGCGAAATGTTTGTAGGTGTTATGGCTGATTGACTTATGAGGGTCCTAAGCCTGGGAACGCCCTCCACAAGGGTCTTTATAAGAGGTCTTAGTCTATATTAAAACCATGTTTATCTCCGAAGGATTCTGCTTCGATCCCAAGGCGCGCTCGTCAGCCGAGGGGTTTGGAATTTTCCGTGGCTTTCTTCGAAAATCGTAAAAATACGAGCTAGGGTTAGGAACCATTAAAAACACTTCTATGAAGAATATTTCACCCAGACCTAGGATTCTAGCGTAGTCAATTTCTCTTAAACACAATACCTCTACCACCGAACCGTTAGGCCGACGAGCGCGATCTGCGTTCGAACCCGGTACCTCTCATGTACCACCTTCGACAGAAAAACCTCTCGACCACTGAGGGGTATACATGCAGAAGGAATTTTATTATATTTAAAATTACACGTCTTAAAGATGTTTTTTTTTTTTTCTTTAAAATGAATCAATCCAAATTTAAGCAAATTTCTTTTTTATCTACTTTATAAATTATCTTAGATAGGGAATAATAAATCCGTAACTTAATATATTTATGTATTTTTGATGCAAAAAATTTCATTAGACAAAAATAGTATTTTCCATAGACAAGATGTAGCGATGATTTATGACTTGAATTAGTTTATTCCTATTTAAAATATTCAACATCCTTCAACCATTTCTGGGGCAAGAAAATTTCGTTTATTTAGAATAAACGTTCACTAGAATTTACAAACAAGTCTAAAGAGAAATAACTCTAACTAAAGTTTTTTCTTTATATTATTAAAGTAAACTTCGTAAAAAATTACCGGGATGAGTTTTCGTAGTGAATAAAAATTAGGTGGGATATAATACATCCCACCGCCTCTGAAAAGGTTAAATGCATTTCAAATAATTATCGACTTAAGATACCAATGCATCAAAGTGTTGAATGCATACCTATAAAAAGATTTTAATGATATCCAAATACAGATAATTTGTTGTGATAATTCACTTTAAAATCACTTGTCAGTCGACGCATAATTACAAAAGCTAGGGTACGGACAGACAGACAGACAGATACATTAACAAACAAACGAATGAAGTCAAACTAAGCTATTGAAAGCGCGAAAAGTAACCTTAAAAAATGTAATAGAGAAAATTAAAAAACTTCTACTGCATCAGTAGCATATATATATTATTACTTTTGAAATATTTTAACCGAACTTGTGGTTGTGGTTATGTGGGTGAAGTCCAATTGACTACACTAGGATCCTAGGCCTAGGTATACGGGCTAGACCCCTTAGAAAGATCCACCAGGGTGGGGCCAGTGGGCATCCCCCTTCGACCCAGGTCCTTAGGGCAGACAATTGGTCTTAACCCAAACACCGAGGATTTTAACCGAGAAAATTGATCTAATTTAAAATTTCTACCTTGGTGGGTATATTAACATTGATAATATAATATATAGTATATATAATATCACATAATTAAGTTTCAACAAATGTATTCATAATTTAAAATTTAAAGAAAGTAATTTCTGTGAGATTGTTAATTTTTATATTTACGATAATTATACCGATTTAAGAGAGTCCCCAATAAATAACTTATATTTAGACTTATTAACTGCTACAAAAACTTCCATTCAAAATGGTGATACTCCATTTAAATAAAGGTTACATTTACATTTTTGGTATATTTATATAAATGTTTGATTGAATGAAAAATCATATTTAGTCCTCCTAAATAGTGATTACTTAATTACACCCACGATAAATATTTTCTATTTACATATTTGTTATTAAATTTGCACATGACAATAACACAGGTCGACATGTAAAATTTTGATTTTATAATTTTGGCTGGTCTTTGTGTTTTTTGGTGTGCTGAAACCGAAAGTCAGTTTTTCTCTATCACGTATAGATTTTTGTCAATACAAGGTGCCTACCTATACATTTTATTCCATTACTCTTTCACCAATACAATTATATGGTAAGTTTTATAGTATTTTTCCATGATTAATTAATCATGGACACCTGTTGTTGTAATAGCACAGCACTAGTGCGACGTAAAACCATACCAACCAACCAAACTACTGTTATGACGGTATATGCAAGAATTTGTGTCTGTAAACACCCTGTATTGACAAAAATTTATACGTGATACAGAAAAATGGGCTGCATTGCTGCATTTTCGGTTTCATCACATCAAAAACATAAAGATCAGCTAAAATCATCAAATCAAATTTTGTCAACTTCATTTTTGTCGACCTGTGTAATTAGAGATTTAAATGGAAGAAATCTTAATTTATATTACTCCAACACTAATTTATAGATTTCTTTTATTATAACTGAATAATTGATAGTGAATTTATATTATATATGCTGTAATTTGTAAAGTTTAAAATTAGACAGAATATTGCGCACAATAACCTAATCCTTTTCTTAACTTTTATCTAATTATAATTTAGGATTAAGTCAATAGATGGCAGCACTATATCAATACGGTAGATTTTAGAAGTAAAAGAAGTTTTGAAATATTTAAATACCTTTTGCATCTTTTTAAAAATATGTATTTTGCTAAAAAGGCAGAGAATATACGATTTGTCCTAATTATGATATCCTATATAAAAAAAATTCCTGCAGTGAAATCATTAGCACTAGCAGTAATATTTCGTCTTTTTAATGCATGCTTTAAAACTGGAAAGATGCTTTTTATGATCTTGAAATATATTACGTCTAAAAATAGAACATGTTATATAATCAAAAATCTCAGGAGAAAGGAAATCGAAGCTTTATTCGTAAGTGAATTTTGGAGTAGGGAAAACTAATTGTTTTGAAAAATTTTGAGGAAATATCTGGAGTTTGTAAAGTTGAATAATAATAATAATAATAATATTTTTTTCCCCCTCCAAAGAAGGAAAAAAAATAAAAAAATAAAAAAATAGAATTAATTAAATAAATAAATAAATAAACTTTTAGATATTTTATAAATTATTGTGGAAGGAAGTATCAGAGTAATTCTGCAAGTCGCGTTCGTTGATCTAGCCGTTCAGAGCTTTTCGTGGTTTACTCTAAAACTCGCGTAAATATATACGGGCTAGAACCCCTTAGAAAGACTCCACCGACGGCACATCACCTAGGTCTAGAACCTCCGTGTTGTGAGTCAGGCTTCACCTTAACACCAACACCCGATGAACAAATGAAAGAGGATCCAAGAGACTTATAGCTACAAATTATTCAATATAATTTGTTATTTTCCTTTTTGCGAACCTTTAGAAAGACCCCCACGGAGGGCATTCCCCCTCTAGGCCTAGGACACATCAGGAGTCAATCGGCCTTAAATCCTACAACCAACCAACCAACCAACCTTTTGCGAACCCCAACTTGTATACGTGTACGTATAAAACTAAGCAGACATACATGTGAATTAGAAACCTGTTTTTAAAAAAGAATGAGGGATGAGAAAATATTCAGTTTATCTGGAATATATTTCGCTTATAATTAGCGTTGTTTTCCAAACTTCAGCGCGAGGCAAGTCTCACTCGCCGGCATAGCTGTTTGGACTTTTCCATAGTTTTCTCCAAAATTCTTATGATACTGTCTAGGACTCCTTAGAAAGAATCCCACGTTGAGTGTTCACCACAGGCCTAGCTCCTACGCGTAGATAATTGGCCTTAAACCCTATACCAGTAACATCTAAACTTAAACACCAATTATTATTATTATTATTATTTTTTAATTTTAATTCTCACAATGTGGGAAAAAATATATATACGTGTATATAACTGATTGGGTCAAAATGTGAAAGTGTATATTTCAAATGAAAATTAAATGAATAATTTAACTAGTGTGATACAGTTTAGAACAATTTTTGTATTTTGAAAGAGTGAGAAAACTCTAAGTTTTTTTAAGTGAAACAGATTCTTTAAAATTATGTTATGTTCTCGAAGCTAGTAGATGGAAAATACAGAGTTAGAACCCAGGTCATGCTCGTCGGAATAACCATTCGGAGTTTCGGAGTCCTCCGGAATATTTTGCCGAAACTCACATAAATACGAGATGAGATACCTTAGAAAGGTCTCCTCCCCCATGTAGGGCATTCCTTACAGCCTACGTCCCTAGAGTATACTACTGCTTTTAACCCTACTGCTTTACACTATCGAACCATCTTTAAGGTTATGTGCTCTCAATGGAGCTGTATTGAAATAGTTCAAAATTCCAAGGAGTGGTAAAGTTCTATTACATAAATCTTTAAACAGAAATATTGGAATTCATAATTTTTTTCTTGGTAGGAATCCTGACATCTCTGCGGTAGAAAATTAAAGAAAAATGCACAATCACAAATATTATAATGGTAAAAGAGAATGAAGTTTAAAAAATAAACAAGAAAATTGGAATAAGTAAAATATATAAGAAGCGCCGGAAGTACGGCGAGCGAGTAGAGAAGTTGAATCATATGAGACTTGAGATTTTTGAGCTCTGGAAGTGTGTGTGTGTATGGGGAGGGATAAGTCTCTTCCAGCCATCCTATGGACTCGGCAAAGAAATAAAATGTTTGAGCCAGTGCAGCTAATTCAGGGATAATGAAATTTTGATAGTAATAAACGGATTGACAAATTTCAATTAACATATAACACCGATATCGTTTCACTGAGCGGAAAAAAATTCTGTTGCAAATTGTGATATATAGTACATAGAGTTTAATCTAAGGATGATGTTAGACTACTTTTATTACAAACCAATTACGTAAGCCAAATCATCTTTATCGGGCTTTTCTTACTCTGATTACAAAATATCTATATATAAAGGAAAATTAGTAAGGAGAAGAAATTGTAAAAAAAAATATCTAGCAGTTTTAATTTGTATTATTTTTATAAATGTGTAAATCATGAGTGGTGAGAGGAAATGCCAAAATCAAAGTTTTAAAGTTAGTGTATATATATATATATATCACAGCATTCTGAGTATAGGTTACTGAATTGCTAGAAAATGTAGAATGAAGCGAAAAGTATTTTATTTAAGTAAACACCGTTATCTTTCAAGACTAAAGTTTCCAGACTGCAAAATTCTTTCTTACACTAAAAGACATTCAACTAATTTTCGAAAAAATAACCTAATAATGTTTAGCATCTTCATTTGACGACAGCCAATAAAATAGCGTTGATAATGTATCTTAGTGGTTTCTTGGAATATTTTTTTCTTTTTAGTGATAGTTAATTGCATCCCTATAATTCGATGAGTTTTTATGGAACTGCTATTAATTGAGGCACTGACACGGGGAAGGTAGTAAGTAAAAAAATATCATATTTCTGATTTTTCACAGAAAAAGTTGTAAGGAGTCATGCCATTAGCGTAGAGAAGGCAGTATGTCCGATTTTGACTGATTTAGTTGCTATGAACGTCAGAAGATGGCTCTGATGCCAAGAGGAGATCAGGTGGCGTGGAAAAGGGAATAAGTCAATCATTATCAGTTGTGAGTTGTAGTGCTATTTTGTGAATTATTACACAGTTTTTACAAATTCTGTAATTCATTGACGCTGTTAATATTACATTTTAGTTTCGATATGCCTCCGAAACGTGTTTCGTACAAACTTGTAAGCCATATTTTCTTTTTTGAAAGTTTATTCAAGTTGCATGCCGTAACAGAGTTTGATTTATTTGTACGGTCTAACTGTTTGTTCATTTCCATTGCACAGGCTACTTGTAAATACAAATATATTTGAGTGACTTCAAGGAGAATGAAGTAAAGAAGCTACACTCTGATTTCTGGAAGCAAAAGGAGGAAAACCAAGGTAACTTTCTGCTTGGTTTAATGAACATCGTGAAAGTGAAGCAAAGGAGGCCGCGTAATACTGATGATCCCGTTTCGAGCAGAAGGCAGATATCTGTCACTTACTGTTTACCTTCTAAAAATGGACATGTTCAAGTGTTTGCGAAGACATTTAAGGACATTTTAGGTATTACACAGAAGCGTATTTACACTGTCATTGATAAAAAGAAAAAGGGGGAGTTTTTTTTTTTTTTTTTAATCTTAGGGGTAAAAATCCGCGTTCGCACGCTCATAAAATTAAATACACTGAACATGACAGGCAGCTCATTAAGTCCCACATTTAATCTTTCTCAATAGAAGAAAGCCACTATGCACGGCACAAATCTTCGAAGCAACATTTAGGTCCGGATTCTAATATTCAGAGGATGTATCGCGCTTTTTTGAAAGCCTATCCAAATTCCAACATTCATCAGCGATTTTATCGTAGAGTTTTCAGAAAAAACATTTCCCAATTTTTCAGTTCATCGCCTTCGTACTGACACTTGATCGACGTGTGATTTACTAAAAAATAAAATATACTTTGTAGTGGGTCCAGATAAGCTGCATCACATTTCTAAGAAAGAGTTACACTTCAGAAAAGCTGAAAAAGCAATGAAGCTTTTGAACGACAATAATACTTCCTCACTCATGCCCTCAAATGCCACATGCACCATCAACATGGACATGTAGTAGGTGCTATTTACACCCACGCTTACACACTCCAGCACGTTTTACAGCCGTCAACAGTCAAACTAAAAGTGATTACATCTGGCATAACAGTAAAAAGAAATTTGAATGTGTGGTGTGACAACTGCGCCGGCCAAAATAAAAACCGGATGGTTCTAATGGCTTTAATATACGCTGTGGTAAAGATGTCCATAATATCGATTCAAAATTTCTGGTATCGGGGCATTCATATATGCCATGTGACCGAGATTTCGGTGTTAATGAAAAGAGAAAAAATGTTTCTAAACCAATGGTTCCTGAAGAAATAGCCGAAATGATTTCGGATGCTAAAAATGTTCAACCATTCACAATTATAAAGATGACAGAACAAGACTTCTATGAATTCTCTGCAGTATGCGATCGATTATTGAATACAGCACCGACCAAAATCAGCTCCGCTTCATGGGTTCAAGTTTCTAGAGATAATATGCCTCAGATAAATATAATAACATCCTTTAATGAACTGGAACCGTGGAGGGAGTGCAACATTTTGAAAAAAGGCAAATTCGTTAAGAGCATCTTCGAACTTCGTTCTCTACCACTACTTGAAAAACAACCAATCCTCAGCGATCCTGAAAGAAAAGACCTGCTGTCTATGTTGGAATATATGGATCCAAAATATCATTAATTTTACCGTAATTTTTGTACCCTGTAATGATTTGTTTCTTCATAAAAAATGTAATGCTAGGATAACAAATGTTTTCTAAATCTATATAATACGACTGTCTTGTAAGTATATTGCAAAAAAAAAATCATTATTTAATTCACTCCAAATTGTTTTTTGTGTCCCTTGTAAAATTTACATTTTATGACTTACTACCTTTCCCATGTCAGTGCCTCAATTATAATTTCGTAATTTTACTATCTATTTTATGATGTTTCATTCATCGCACATGTATTTGCTTTTTATGGGGGAATACCAACTAAAGTCAAGTTGAATAATAATATATGTTATAGTACTTTACTTTAGAAGTCTTTGTTAACTAACATATAACAGAAAATTTGTATACTATCTCGAAATTTTCCTCTGTAGAAGTTTTTCTCACTGGAATGCCGAGTGTCACCAAATGAGGGCAGACTTTAGTTAAAAAACTAACAGAAGAGTTAATTGAATTTAATATATTTCACTCTCAGCAAGCCATATTAATTTAGATTTCAAATATTCTTCCAACTATATTTAGCAGAAATAATTTAAGCGTTTTCGGATTAAGATCTTTGATGAAATTAAAACAATATTTTAGAAGGAAAGGCGAATTTTTATTTTATTTTATTTATTTATTTGTTTATTTTTACCAAGTGTAAAAAGGGACCATGTCAGAAATCAACTCTTCTCTTTTGAATAACGAGTCACTGAGCTAATCTGGTATATAACAGACCGTGATCCCCAAATCCCCAGTTCTTTTAGATTTACTATTGAAACTGATAAAGCTATTAAATGAATCTCCAAATCTTGATAAAACGATCCTACCTTTATAATATGCTTTTGTAATATAATAAGGTAATAAGATCTGGTATAATATCGTGTAATCTAATAAGATATACGGCTGTCGTTTGTACTCTAATAAGATACATAATCTGATATACAACTAACCGTGATCACCGAGTGCCATTTTCTTTCATACTATTAATTATTAAAACTGAAAGTCATGAAATGACTCTCCAAATTTGGATAAAACCATCCTATCTTTAAAATATGACACCAGTTCTCGCAAAATTTCAAGTGATTAACTTGCTAAACTAAACACTTTCTTTCAAATGATTTAATATAGCACAGAATGTCCCAAATTTAATTACTCATTTCCGAGAAAGCTGAAGTAAATCTATTTATGCTATTCCTTATCAAATCAAATTCGTTATCTTAAGGAGATATTAAGATAGCTTTCTTTTGTAAAAAAGATAAAGAAAAAAGAGCTTTTCATAGACTTTAACGTCTGTAATCTAATAAGATACACAAGACCCTTACGATCTAAAAGTAATTCATACAAGAAGTAGTGATTGAGGGAATTGTATATCAATTTTTAATACAAAAATCTTAAATTCTTATAAAATTTATGTCTCAGTCAAGTGTGATTTTGACAAGTCTTTCGTCAATATTGCTGGGATTATAACGATGAACTGCGATGCTTTAATTTTTCTTAAATCTTAAATGTCTAAGTAATGAAAAATTATTCGTAAAAACTCAGTCTTCAGCAGGTAAGAATATCCATAATATCGAATAGGCCTGATTGAATAAAAGTTCCATGAAATCATTTCTGAATGTTTTCTCTTTCAAATATAATAATAAAGCTAGGAAATACATGAGATGAGTATCCAAATTTTATTAAAACCACTAGCTTGCTTAGAAATAAGGTATAACAATCGCCACTTAATTTCTCCACAAAACGTAGTCTATAATAAACATCTATTTATTTGAAGCAATTTCATAACATGAATAAAATCCGTATTTGATCTAAAGGTAACATGCCATGTATCTTATATTTCAAAGGTATATATTCCTATTAACCATTAAATAGGTCGTTCATTGTAAAAGTAAATTATCTTCTTGGAAATTGATTTCGAAATAACGAGCTTTTTTCAAATTTATGAGTAGGAAAATAAGTCAAGATTCAGTAAGTGTTATCAGTTTTTGTGTTTAATACAAATCCTAGTTATAAGAATTTATAAATTATATTAAAAATAATTTGACGTAACTCAGAAACTTCCTTTTTATAACGAATATTTAGAAGTCTTAGTTTTCTGAGAAAAACATGTAAGGCCATTTATGGGATTTTAATACAATTATTGGAGTTTTTTCTTTTTTATAATGAAAGATGTGACAAAATGTGATGCAATTAATCAATTATATATATATTTTAAAAATATGGAGTTACACCACTTTTACAATGAGCCGTCCAAATATGATAATTTAGAATTAAGAACGATAGCAGTCAATGTTAGCAACATTATTGTAAATGTTTTTAATCTGATTAGAAGTTGTTAAAAGTAATATCGCACGTTTCACCAGAAGAATGATTCCAATTTAATTGCAATGAATATTTTTAGAAATTTGCTGCGCTATATTTTACCATCTTAGTAGTGTTATTTTAGCAACAAACATTGTTAAAATGATGGAATTTAACATCAAAATATTGTTGAAGTTAAATTAGTCCAACTAGCACCATTTGATTGAACTATAATTTTTTACAGTGTGTAATGGTGTAGCTCATATTAATTACAGGGTGGGCCAAAAATCCCTGACACATTTTAAACTTTAATATTAAAAAAATGAATTAGAGAAGGTGAGTGCCGTTTGCACAACAATGCTTCTTAAGATGAAAAGTTTGGTAATAGAAAAATTAGTTCCAAACTTTGCTTATAAATGGCGCTATACTTCATGTTTTGTTTATATAACGTTTCTTTTAGTTTTGCTATGGTTGCTTCGATTTCCTGACTTAATCTCCCATGAATTCTTGTTGTGGTGCTGTATGAAGAACAAAGTACAGTAAAGTCTCGTACAACGCGGTGGCAGAGATGACAAATAAATAAATTAGTTTTTTTACATAACTAAATTTTTAGAGTACCAATCTATTGGTTCATACACTCGATTTAGTATTTGTATAAAGCAGTTGCTTTGATATAAAATTAGTGGTGTTATAAAATAAAATTGTAATATTCATGAGGCAAACTTGGACCTGCGTTGTACGAAACTTTACTGTATATGCTTTCCTCGTGGTTATAACATTAAGGCATTGAACAAGCGAATAGCACATGTATCGAGTCCCTTCTACAATCAAAGCTAGTGAAAACAAGTGGGTTGAATTGGATGTAATCCGCGTTATAAATGGTACACATAGGAAATATTCTCACGAATTTCACTAAATAAATGCTTTTTATTTGCTTGCTTTGCATTTTTTGATACTTTTTCTTGCTTTTTTAAAGATATTACAGTACCATCTATGAGTAAACTTTTTTATTTGTTTAGACAAAACTTTTCATTGTAAGAGTCATTGTAGTAAAAGCTGCACTCTAGAACGCCAATTAGTTGATTTTATATTAAAAATTAAAATGTGCCGGGGACTTTTGGCCAACCCTGTATATTCCATATAGATTTTTCATTAAAAACCTAATTGTCAATTTACTATACTATTCAAAATTGATTCTTTACTAATCAATAATTTTTGCTTTTAGTCCTATCGCAAATACGTGGCAGGGTTGGCATCATGACAGGGCTTTTATGCAGGGTTGTCCAAAAAGATGTTATCACTTATATGGTAGTACATAATTTTTATTTTTATATCGTTATATCGTTGCAAGCTAAATAGGGCCACCCGACTGACGTTGGAAGAGAGAATGAAGGTAGAAGCTTGGATGGAAGTCTTTGGGTCACAGGACGAAATTTTGGGAATGGTTTCTGAATGGACTTCCAAGCCGTTTAACCATCCGTCGAGTGTGTGAGAAATTTGTGCACACAGGGTCTGTGACCAATGACAGTAAAGGAGTTACTCTTGTTGTTGGAGTTTTTGAAGAGCAGATTGTAACGGGACATTCGAACCTCGACATGCTGCATAATTTTGTTGTAGACCTTCCACTGCGTATCATAAAAACCGGTTATTTTCAGCACGATGGTATTATTTCTTATCTGTTAGACAGTAACTGCATGAAATTATGTTCTGTGTAATATTATGTTCTTAAAATACACGTCACTCCCATTTATGTGGCAACACCTTTTTGAATAACCCTGTAGTTTAATTTTTAATACTATATAGAAGGATTTGGCTTTATTTCACAAATAAAAATTAAAGTTATGCCAGTTTTAAAAACGTGCAAAACAAGAAGTTAAACTTGGATACTGCACTTTCGGTAGCTTTAAGTGTACGGTCGTTAAGCAGTTGCTACCGAAACTTCATTATGCTAATTATACTTCTTATTTCGAGCATTTTTAAAGTTAACACCACTTTACTTTTTATCTATTATATATTGAGTCTCCGATTCTTATGTTAAATAAGTGTTTGTTACTTGTTACAAGAAAAATATTTACAAGGAAAAAATACTTTATAAGATTTGAGTATAGCAACTTTTTTTAATTTTTTCTTAACAAACTGTACAAATGAAATTATTATAAACGATATATTTGACTTTCCTCTCCAAAAATATCTAAGTAGAAAAGGTCAATTAAAAAAAATAGACTTCTAATTTTTTTTTCAGGCTTGAGGGTATATACATCCTTTTATTATCTTGCTCGAGATTATTTATAAGACATCCTAGATATCTAATTAGAAAAGAATCTCAGTTTTGCCTTACGCCCTTAACGAAGGCGAAAGAACATCAGCAGAGGGACTCTTCAGAAAAGATGAGGTGAATGACTTACTGAGAAATTAAACATTCCATTAATATCCCAAGGCAGCACTTTTACTTAGCAGCAGATCCTAGGTTATGAAATATTTAATCCCGAGCTTTATTGATAACTACTAATACTGCTTATTCCACAGAGAACGAAATTTTAGTATATTAAGCAAGAGTAGGTATTCGAGGTAGAGTTTTTGCTCAAAATGTAGCTTTCGAAAATCACGCGATTTATAAATTTAATAAAACAAATGGTGTTAATCATGGTTTTATTCTTGCATACAGACAGTAATTGCATAATAATTGCGTTACATTATTTATTAAAAAGTGGAGATTTTTAGAAAATTACCTTCAAAAACTAAAATGAATCGATGGATATGTAAATTTTGAGATTCATTAACATTTTATAATCAATAGAGATTATTTTGTGAGCTGTATAAGAAATTTATTTATCGTGATCAATCTTATTTAGGGCATACAACAGCGCTATTGAAAAAAATTGTATTTTAGAAACATAAAATTGCATTATTATTCTTGAATTCAATGGTTATAACAATAATAGTGATAAGGATATTTAAAATGCTGTTTAATATCTCAATATAAATACTTAAAAGCGCATTAGAACACAGTACGATAATTCATTACTATATACGGAACACTTACAAAATAAAGCTTATCTAAATTAATAATTGCAAATGTTTAGCTAATATTACTTAACAACGTTTACAGATCATTGTTATTTTCTTGAAAGTCTTTCTAATAAATTTCAAAAGGCATTCGTACGTATAGTAAATAGTTACAATAAATACTCGGTACTCTAGAGTCCTACTCCCACCCGAGTCCGACAGATGAATTTTAAATCAACCTGAAACCCGATCCGAACCCAACAAAAAAAATTTGAATCGATCCGAAAACCATCCCGAACCCGCAAGGGAGAATTTTGACGATCCGCACCCAAGCTGAACCCGATTTCTACCGGAACCTGACCCGAAACCGAACTTCTTTTCACCCGGAACCTGAATGTAAAGGAAAATAATAATTCATCTAAAAATCATGCAAAACATTTTTAAGTTATAAAATAAAGTAAATTTTCATTGTCACACAGTTGGTAAATCATTTTAAAAAGAATTGAAAATGTAATTACTAATAGACTAAGTTAAAAATTTAAAAATCTGAAAAACTGATTATTAATAATTTTTAACTATTTATGTGTGTTGCGTATTTCGAGTGTACCAAAATGGGTTTCAAGTTAAATGTTTGTCGCTTATTGTTTAATGCTTATCACACAAACTCAAAAATATTAAAAATGATACAGTATTACAGATGGCAGACTAAACGTCCGTTCTCATCTAAATCTACATTTCAATAACTTCTTAAAAACATCTACAAGTGAAAAAATATTAATTATCAGTTTAAGTTTACAGTCTATTTTAAAAGAATATGAGTAATCAAAATAGATGAATCACACATCTGTTTATTGTCGGGGAACCTGTTTTCCACAGTTTATTTCCTAAATAATAATAATAGTAATTTCATGTTTCTTTGTTAACTATTTTATTTGGATATGAATGCTTATTTTACTATAATAATTTGAGTAAGCGTATATTCACGTATAGGTATATATAGCAAACAAACTTCTGCTTATTAAGGTAATTTTTTTTTTTTGAAAGATATACTCATGTTGACCCGACTCGTTGAGAACTAAACCGAACCTCAACCCGACCCGTACGAAAAATAAATCTGTCAACCCGACACGCAAGAGACAAATTTACTCGATCCGACACGAATCCGGTCCGCTAGTCGGGTCGGGCTCAGGTAAAATCGGGTCGCCCGACTCGATGTAGGACTCTATTCCAGTAGTGGAAATCGATTTTCAGTCAAAAAATTTCAGTCAGAAGTACTTTTTACCAAGTAACGACGTACCAAGTATTTTACCAAGTAATTATAAAATAAATATGACCCATCATATTAAAAACCTTTACCTTATATCAGGGGTGCAGAAAATGTTCAGACCTCGGAAATTTCCCCCAAACACAGTATAAATTTCCCTCAATAATGCAAAAATCTACTTTGCTATACAGTCATTTGCTCTATGTAATAAATCTTTAAGAGAATAAGTATACAGTGAAACATAAAAATATCACTGTTAGTGTATATTATAAGAACTTCAAAGCAGCAAATTTTTATTTTTTATTTACATTTTTATTTTCTCTTTAAAAAAATATTCAGAATTTCCCCAGTTAGTTTAAATTTCCCCCGAACCTCGTTCGGGCGTTCGGACATAGTCTGCACCCCTGCCTTATATTAATATTTAAATAATTGTAAGTTTGCACTCTATATCATTAATTTTTTTTCTTTTTTTTAATAATTACACTTAATAGTACATGAGCTTTTAGGTCACACGAAAATATAACAGTTATATACAAAATTCTTTAACTAAGATTTAAAATCTCTACAAATTGCTAAAAAGCATATGTTAAAACTTTTCTTGTTATAACACCATTTACTTAGCTTTCAACTTGTTTATGTTAAAACCTTCTTTAAAGTAACATAGGTTAAAAATAGCTTCGAATGCAGAAAAATAAAAGTTCGATATTTTGGTAATTGGTTATTGAAGAATTCATAGGTTTTAAAATTTCATTTTATATAATATTCTAAAAAAATTGAGGTACTTCCATATCCTTAAATTTGAATTACACCAATCTGAATTAAAAGAGTATCCAATGTTTAATCACGAACTACAGTCACTATGATTCTTTACTGTAAATACCATTATTATGGTTCCAATTTTTCTATTATATTTTCATGTACATTAGGATGGGATTTGAAAGTTTTAACAATACAGCGCCTTTTTGTTTTAGCAAGAAACGTTTTAACATATACATTTTTTAGCAATTTTTACAGATTTCTAAACTTAGTAAAAGTTTTCGTATATGATTCTTATATTTTCTTGTAATTAAAAAAAAAAAAAAAAAAAAGACGCTGCTAAGTATAATTATAATAAAAAGTGTCACCTTATATTAATGTTCATTCAAGATACAAACTTTATTCTCTGAAGATCATAACATCGTTTGTATTTCAAAACTCTTTTTCTGTTCTGCTGTTCTGCTTTTACTTCTTTCGGCTGAATCACAAATAATATCCCCTCAAATCAGAAGTTTTAACTAAAAGTAAATTTCGAACTGTATCCAAAAAGATTTGTGTCTGCGTGTGTGCGCGCGGTGGGGTGGTGGTTAAGGCCGATCATCTGTGCGAAAAAACTAGCACTGGTAGAATGCCCTCTATGGAGATTTTTCTATGGGGCACTTAGCCGTATTCACTCTAGTTTCAAAGGAAACTACGGGAAAATCCGAAGTCTACCTGGTTTCGAACTCGACCCCTCTCGTCTATCAGCTTTTGAAAGCAGAACTTTCCAGCCACGTACGCAAAAAGGATAATTTTTGTAAGGCACTTCATTTTATTAACGTAAAATCACTAAAATGATAATAAAAAAGAATTTAATAAAGAATTTATTCATTTCCAAAGCAATCAAGCGTTAATAATAAAAACATTTTATACACTATCAAGTATGATAGCTTATAAATTTTTTTATATTATTGCTAATTTTTTAGTAATTCTTACATTATTCTTTCTCGAGACACAATAAATGATACGCGTTTAAGTAATAAAATTGTGTTTGAACACAAAGGTACACACACACACACACACACACACACATATATATATATATTATGAGCGTTATAAGTAAAACGTTCCAGCAAATCATTTATTCCATTTAAGGAAAGATTGGTTTTATAAGATTGTTTTACTGAATTTTAAAAAAATGTTGAATGCATAATTAAGATATTTTAGATAGTTTTAAAATTATTTTTCTTGGAATAAAAAGTAATAACAGCAGGAATAATTTGTTAGTAACAAGTTTACAGGAATCCGTTCAAAATTAAATTATTGTTCTTTAGACAAGTTTACTGCAATATTTAATAATTATTTTTGTGAACAACTATACCTTATCATTTACAACTGTATCAAAAATTTCCAACACAATTAAAAAGTAACTTTAATTTTTTTTGTCTCTACCTCTGAATTCTATTTAAACGTCATGGATTTCAAAATTCAAATTTTCCATATCATGAATGTAACTAGAGAACTTACCAGTGGCTGGAAGGTTTTGCTCTGAAATCTGGTAGACGAGAACAGCCGAGTTCGATCCCAGGGCATCTATTCTCCGACCAGACTATACCTCAATTTCGACTGTGGCAGTCGTTATTTTGATACTGACGTCACATTCCGACGACTTTTGATTTGACGACTGTCGCTGTTTAAGGACGGTCGCTACGGCAGTCGGATCGGAGAATAGATACCCAGGTCCTGGCTCGTCGTCCTAGCTGTTCGGAGATATCTGTTTTTTTTTTCTTCCAAAACTAGCGCATATACGTGTTAGGATCTCTTTAGAAAGACCTCCACGGAGGGCAATACAATCCAGGCTTAAGATCCCAGCGTAGTCAATTGGCCTTAATCTCCAAACTTTTGAACTGGATCAGTTCAAAACAATATGCTTCTGATGTCGTGTATATCACTTTTATTGCTATTAATTTAGTGACAAAGTGCAAGAATAATCCTTTTTCAAGGCTACAGTGAATAACAAAAGTATATTATTATCCACAAGCCATTAAACAGCAAAATATTTTGAACTTATAAATTAACAGAGTTACGGTATTTTGATGTATTTTTCGCGTCAAATTTTAAGAAATATTTGTAAAAAATGTTCACAAAATGAAATGTTTTAGTAGGTATTATATTTTATATACAATATATCACCCATGATAAAATACTTTCAAAGTGCTTATAATAAAATTATGCGTATCGAGAGAAATACATTAAAAATGTTTTACTCAACTCAGCAAAATTCTCTCTTCAGTAAAGAATTAAGATGACAGTAATCCAAGATGAGCTAATACTGCACTTTTCAAAAAAAAAAAAAAAAAAAAAAAAAGTTTGATAGATTTTTTTTATACATCATTTTAATGATGATAATATTTTGGTATATAGTTAAACATAAAAGTATTTCAGCCATGAAATCTAACCTGCATGCAAATATTTCTGAAAAAATGACTTGTACGAAAGCATTATATTTTTATGTTTATGTTAAGAGAATAAAAAATAGATAAATAAATAAAAACTTTTTTAAGTACATTGGAATGAAATATGCTCAATGACCATTGTGTCATAATGTAACATAGTAAATTAATAAACATGTTCCTAAATTTTAAAGGGGTGCTTGGTTTTATATCTTTTAAAAATATTGATAAAACTTTCCCTGTGATGAATTTTTAATGGTTGATTATCTAATATCATTTTACCCACTTTAATATAATAAATACAATATTTGTGAAAGGGTGGACCAATTATGGTTTTAGACTACACTGTAAAAAAATTCTATTAAAAATCATAAAATAACTTTCCTACAAAAAATTTATATTTTCTAAAACTAGAATTTTTTTTTTTTTTTCAAAATTACACCTCAATCTGTCGAAAAGCATATATATATATATTTTTCTTGTAACCAGATGAATTCTGTAACCATTGATACAGATTTAATTTGGTGGGCACATGCTTTTTCAGTTTTGCATACAGAAAACTTCATATCAAAGCAGGATTGGGAAATCTTTAAATAACAGTTCAGTTGGTGTTGGTGTTAGGGATTAACGCCAGTTGAGTACACGAAGGTCATAGACCTGAGGTGGCGTGCCCTCTGTGAGGGTCTTTCTAGAGGTTCCTAGCCCGTATATACGCAAGTTTTGGAGAAAACCACGGAGAATTCCAATCGGCTATGTCGACGATCGTGACCTGTGATCGAGCCCGGTGCTTCCTGTCTACCAGCTTTGAGCGCAGAACCGCTCGATCCTGGTTGGTCAAACTGAAGAATTTTATTTAATGCCACTTTCTTTTTTATAAAGTGCCCTACTGAAAAAGTCTGTTGTCTATGAATATTTCATACATTGTTCTGTTACAGACTTTTTTTTTCATATTTGTTCCATAGCATATGAAAATTTTCCGGCAGCTTGGCTTCAAGAAATTTCATGTAATATAGTAGATGTTTTATACAATGTAGGTTAAAACACGAAAAACCGCTTTCAACGTTTGTATTATTACAGTATAATGGGTACTTTTTATTTATGTAGGATCCATCTTCACTTAGATTCAACCTCAGTTGATTGCCCATAGCGTAGCACAAGTGTGACGTAAAACCCACTCACTCACTCAATCGCAGTTGAAATAAATAACCATTAAAGATAACCATATAAAGATAATAACCATTTCACATTAATAAAACTTAATGAAAAACAGTAAATTTAATATTTGAAGCACAAATATGCTACATCGTAATCTGAAAAGTTTTCTATAAGATATTTTGGATTTTGTTAGTTGTCTATTATTACATCTTGCTTTTAGCGCTTAAACTTGAAAAAAAACATCTGTCATTCTCTGAGTTTCAGCAAAATAGAATTCCTTGATGAAAATTATTAGAATCGATTTTACGCTACTCTGTACAGAACTAATTATAAGCTCGATGCTATATTTCAAAATCACTTGCTCTTGAAGTCTGAAAGTTAAGTTCTTAGCACATTTAATTTGAATTATTACTTATTACTAAGAAAATACTTGGAAAACTTATTACAAACATTTATGAAATTTTATATGTTTCTGTATTTTGCTATATCATACAATTTCAAAAGAAAATTAATTTAATTATATGTATAATGAGGTTATTTATTTTGATACTTACAAAAATTATTCAAAAATATTGAGCAAGGAGGCAAGTGAAACAAACTTAAAATCGGAAAATGCGTCAAAGCAGTAGATAATTAACTGAAGTATTGATATAATTCAAAATTACTAATTATATTTCATTAATATTTGCATATTTTTAAGCTCTCTCTCTCTTCTAAGATCCGGTTAACTGCTCTGATTACTTCTCGAGCAAGATCTTGACCTATTCTGTTCAGTTGATTTTCGCACTATATTAGCTAATTTTACGTCAGGCACTGAAAGATGAAAGTCAGTGACGCTTAGAAGTTCAGATTCTAGAGAATCTATTTTCGGATTGCAAATGGGACTATTTATGCAGCTGACATTCGAAAAGTATTTCTGTGAGAAGAATTAAACTGTTTTAATTAAAGATTGAATTTAATTAAGATAGAATTTAAAATGCTAAAATATATTTTCTCTAATCTTTACGGAAATTTTAGCATTGTATTTTAATAGAAATCATATATCAACTTCTGGAAAGGTTAGACTAAATGTTTTATTTAAAAAAATAATATAGATGTATATATAAAGAAATAGGGAAGTAATTAATAGGAAGGTTTCTAAAAAAGAAAGACTGTTTTCTTTAGATTAAAAAAAGTGATGCAAAGGATATTATATGCACCGTGAATGTTTAAAACGCTAAGCAGAAATTTTTAAACTCTCACCTTAAAAGTTAACATTAAAAAACAAACGAAGAATTTTATTATTGGGCGTAACTTCATTTATCATAAATTAATTATACAGCTATTTTCCCTCAAGGTAGTGCATCATTACATATTGTTCTAATAAAATAAATGACTAGATCCAAGTCTAGTGAATGGTAACAAGTTGGATTTTCTTCAGGAAGAAACACCAGTATGCTGATTTTAGAAAATGGTATTGACATAATCGTAAAAGTAGCACGACGATGCGTTGTACACAAAGGCGCAGCCAAGGGGGGGGGGGGACTACGGGGGATCGACGCCCCCCCCTTCCCCAAGGTACTTTGAAATTAAATAACTTTTCATTTTTGATCATTCGGTTTTGACCATTGCTCCCTGCAGATAATGTAACTGGCTACGCCTTTGGTTACACATTCAATAATCGTTAACAATAATGAAATTATTTTTTTCTGACTCCTTATCGTACTACTGACGAATGATAGATCTATTACAGAACCGTAAAAGACTTTTCATTTCTCATGAAAATACACACAATTATGCTCTAACAAAATTATAATCACTTGATCAATTCCATATCATATTTAAAAAAAAAAAAAAAAAAAAAAAAAGAATGTAATTAAGCGGAATTTAATTCACTAATTTACCGTTACTTCATCTGTCAGAATATTCTTCAAATGTAACTTTAGTATGGCCATAAAGAAAGCAAAAATCATAAAATATGAAAACATGCAATAATTGCTTCAGGTCGAAATAATCAAACATGACTGTTCGTTGAGTGAAGAAAAGAAGGCATGTGCCGTGTAAAATCAACAATGAAAAAATTTGATGTGGATACCACATGACTTACTTATACAACCATAGGAATATGCATATTGTTATGAAAACATTGACAGTTTTGTGTGAGGTAATCGATTCGTAAATAAACAGGCAGCTTCCAGTCCACGAACATTCCTTAAAGCAAAAAGAAACAAGAAAAAAAAAGAACTGCTACTCCAACCAAAAAATTCACGATAATACGATTATATATACCACCGAGACAAATATAGTAGTTTTTTCAGGAATAGTACTCCAAGGCTAATTACAGAATCTTTCATTAGCAAATGTACAGCTTGGAGTACACTGAAAATGATTCGAGAACAGACGGCCCAATTTGTTCTCTTTGGCGAAAATTAGTGGTGAGAAACGATAAATTTTACCAAATTATTTAACTCAGTTAAAATGAGAAAGGGTTTCTGACTATCCTGAAACAATTAGCCGCAAAATTTTATCGCTAATTTCGCCAAGCCGCAAATTAGCAGCCAGAGTAGATTTTTGGTTTTGGCATCGCCTTTGGCGATTCGGCGTCGAATTTGGTGAATTGGAGACCGAATTTGGCGAAAATTTGTAGTTTAGGATTGCCAAAGTTTGGAAACTCTATTAGAACAGAGTTCTGGAATATTTCGGAAAAATTCACTGGTTTATAGCGCAGACCTAAATTCTTCGAAAGTTTTATAAATGACTCACAAGACTATATATTAAAAAAAAAGAAAAGAAAAAAAAAAGAGTGATTGTTGACGATTGTATGACTAGAACTTCCCTATTTCTGTACATGTTACTTTCTATACGGTATTACAGTAAAAGTGGAAACTGATCAAAGTTTTTTCATTTCCACGAAAGCAGGCTTTGACTTAGCATCAAATTAGGCATTCAAATGTGGCGACAAATGGTGGTAAAGGATTCACAAAATTTGGAGACTCTAACCTCAATAGGAGTCTAGTTCGGAAAATTTTGTAATGATGGTTTTCGCACAGTTTGGTGGCGATAATTTTGGTGATAATGGTTTCTCGTACAGAACTACCTTGATAATTCCATAAACCACTCACAATACTTCTGATGAATTCAAATTCCATTAAGATTTCTAAATATTCGTTTGTTCTTGATTTAGCGAAATTTATGCTCTGTAGTGTATTTAACAATGTTTATTTGATTTCTGTAGTAAAAATGACTATTTTATTGGATTGTTTCAAGAATATTAATTTTTGTACCACAAAAAAGATATTTATTCAACTGTTTACTGAGTATTAATTAAATAAAGTGCATTCGTCAACTAGAATCTGTTTATTTCTTTAAGAATTATACTTTCTACACACAAAAATGTCCCCAACTTTCATAAAAGTAGCATTACGGGCTCTATCTAAGCACTGAATAGTCTTTAAATAAAGTGCATTCGTCCATTAGAGCTTGCTTGTGTCTTTAAGAATTAATTTCTACACGCTAACATGCCGACAACTATTTTGTTATCAGTATAATTACAAGCTCTATCTGCGGGCTGAGTATTCATCATATGAAGTGCATTCGTCGACTAGGATCTACTTCTGTCTTAAAAAATAACTTTCTACACACTAAAATGTGGACAACTTTCACAACAATAACATTACGGGCTCTATCTACGGGCTGAATATTCATTAAATAAAACGCATTCATCGACTCGAACCTTCTTATGTATTTTCGACACGCAAAAATATCGACAACTTTCATAACACTATCATTATGGGCTGAAATTCATGAAATAACGTGCATTCGTCGACTGGAACCTGCTTATATCTTTAAGCATAACTTTCTACACGCAAAATTGTCTTTAACTTTCATAACAATATCATTACTGGCTCTATCATTAGCTTCTTTTGAAATCTCTCTGAAGTAGGTCATATATAATGGCCAAAACCTTTGTATTTTTGGCATTATGAATATAATTTTCCTAATTATCTCCAAAACGGAAAATCAAAAAGGGAGGTGCACAACTAGATGTTATAACAAACCTATATACCAGTTTGCAACGTTCTACCCTCAACTGTTTTTCAGTTATGTGAGATACACATACACACACATTCTTACATACAGGCGTCACGAAAATTCTTGTAAAATCGTTGATATCTCTGAAACGGGAGCTCGTATTAAAACCATGACAGTCACACACATCATGACAGTCACACACATAAGTTTGCAACGTTCTACGATGATTCGTTTGTGAGCTATGCGAAATACAAAATCCATTTCGCAAATCGGTATTACTATACTTCCTACTTTGGATAAGGTGATAAAAAGAAAGAAAGAAATATCATGAAAAACGGCAGTTTTTCGAGTGACGCAAGCGGAAGGACAAACGGACGGAAAGCTGCGAACTCATATATACGCCTAGTTCGACATCAAAGAGATTTGTAAAAGCCGACACTTAATATCTCAGCAAATATACCATATTTTGTTCTGATATTTTTAAAATAATCTTTTATCTTCGGTCTTAATCTATCCTGAAAATTTTACATTTCTACATGCAATATGTTTTGAGATCTGAATCTCAATTTAAAGCCAAAATGGGAAAACGATTGGAGTAATGGACTGAAATTCTGAAAAATATCTCTAAAACGGCTCGAAGGATTTTCATATAATTAATATATGTTGTTAATAGGACCTTTCTGAATCTAGTAACGTTTTCGTTTTTTCCAGGAAAACTCTTGTTTTTTTATATAAATCGCTTTAAATATGGAACTATATTACTCCGCCAATTACATATGTTTCTTCGGGTGAAAACGCTGTTATTCGGTTCTTACTTGTAAGGTATGTGGGTTGGTTTGTTGACCGACTTGAATGCAGCCAATGAATTATTTAGAATTTTTTTTTAACGCAAAAGTACTTTATTACATGTTTAAAATATTTATTGTATATATACTAAGTCAAATTCACTTAAATATATTTTCTCTTCTGTTATGAAAAAAATAGTTTTGATTTCAAAATTTCATATTTAGTCAAAGAAATATTTAGATAATATTTTAAATAAGGAAGTATTTTATAATTTTAGATATTCCATTTTATCATAATAATGATGAATTTACAATTTTTTAAAGCGAAAATTTTTTTAATCCTTCATGAAAATCGATTTTATAATAACTCAATGATTTGCGATTCCTATTCATGTATCCTTACGCTACGGGAATGGAAAAAAACAGTAAATACAGTTTTGGCGCCATCTATCGTTTTTATTTAAAACATACTCTTTCGTAAATACATATATATATATATATTTCTTTTTAAAAATTAAAAATCTCTTTTGAAAATACAGTTAGTGTTTATTCATTTATTTATTTTTCAGACTTTAAAATGATACATATTTTAAATATTAACATAATCAATTTTTTTTATTATTATTATTCAAAGCAATGACTAGAGGATGAAACAATGTTTGCACTGTTTATTAGAAAAAACAGTGTTTTAACAAACAGTGTTTTATTAAAATTCATTTTTCATGAATTTCGGTAAAATTCATGAAAAATGTGTCAAATAGCAATTATTAAAAAACATGTCAAAATAAATAAATAAAATCTTTACTTTGAAACCCATAATAATTTATTTAAAAAAATATTCCTTCTTTTCTTTTTTTAATTAATTAACTTGTGCATGAAAAATTCTATTTCATAATTTACAATTACAGTAAACAAAAAATCCTCCTTTAATTTTAAGTAACTATTTCTACCTGTTTCTAAACAAGTTTTTTTTTTTTTTTTTTTTTTTAATGAAAAAAAAAAGTTAAATCTGTATGTATATGATTTAAAAAAAAACTACTAGATGGCGCCACTACATTTAATTTATTTTTCTTAAAAAAAAAAAAAAAAAAAAAAGAAAGAAAGAAAGAAAAAGAAAGAAAGAAAGAAAGAAAAAACTTTTAATAGCTTCGAAACATGTAGAAATAATTATTTAAAATTAAAGGAGCGTTTTTTATTTATTGTAGTTGTAAATATATTTATGAAATAGTACTTTTACGCAGAAATTTCATTTTTTTTTAAACTTAACTTATATTTTCCATAAAATTTTTCTCCAGGTGATTTTATCTTATTTTTAAAATTATAGAAATGTAAAGCTTAATTTATATTTTGTCTATTTTTCCCCCCAAACGTTTTATATGAAAATATATAGGAAGTAATTTTTACCTGCACTTTTGATGAAAATTTAAATTGTGAATATTGGAGCAGTATACTTAGCCTCAAAAGGGGAAAGAAAATATATAAAATTCCACTTTTATTATTTACTTGATATATTTTTTTAATTGTTTAATTTGTAATTCTCTAAAAAGAAACTTGCAAAATGTAAATTACATAATTCTAACTTAAATTTAAAAATTTTCACTTACTTTTTTTTTTTTTTTTTTTTTAAGAGTTTGAGAATCCCAGTCAATAAATTTTTCTAGTGCGAAGCTTCTCCATTTTGTTTCCAAGTGGCAGGCTACTTGAAAATTTGTGAGTATGATAACGTTTGAAATACTGAATTAATTCACACTAAATTTGTAGTGTGGATTTATCTCAGAAATGTATTTGATATGTTCATTTGCCAACTTAATCCACCCTCTTGTTTCCCTGTGCCAACACACTGAAAATTTCAAATTTACATTAGAAAGGTTTTATGAACCGATTTGCTTAAAACTCCATATATAAATAGCCTTCATTTATAAATCCACTAAGTCCATTAATAAATTGTAGCTGCCATTTTGAAAAAAAATGGTGACAACTTCATACGAAAAGATAAATTAGTTTACCCTTCCTAGGAGCCAGAAGGACTTGTTTTAATTTTTTGATCAATAACCACTAAAAAGTAATGATATCAGTACAAAAAACCCTTAACGGCTTAAAAGTTTGTGACGCCGCTACTTTGTGGCTATAAGAATTTGAAATATGAGTCTTAAAAATAATGATATTAAATTTTAAGTGACGCTTTGCAATTAGTTAAAATATACATAGATTTTCTTATTTGATCATTCACTTTTATCTTTTATTTATATTTATAATGCAAACGTAATATTTTTAACTTCAAGATCAGACAGATATTTAAAATACACTCACTGATGCTTTTTCATTCGCATTTCAAATTCAAAATAACAGTTTTAAAAGGAATGATATAAAAATTCCAGTGGCGCCTCGGTGTTATTTT
This sequence comes from Salticus scenicus, assembly GCA_963930645.1. Lineage (NCBI taxonomy): Eukaryota > Metazoa > Arthropoda > Arachnida > Araneae > Salticidae > Salticus > Salticus scenicus. The sequence continues at coordinate 123,119,017 of OZ005651.1, read as the reverse complement.
AAAAGATTTGTTTTTAGATTCCATTAAAATTACTTTTGTTTTGCAAATAAAATATATTTACACATTTAAACAGTGCTTTTAATTTTCAAATATACTGTCAAATAATTATACTTTCACTGAGTTAGCATTATAAAGTAAAATTATTTATTTCAATAAATTGATTTATCCTTTGCGTCACGCTATCCAAAACTGCAAGTAAAATTTGTGTAAATGTTTTCTTTACGTCACACTACCTCTTTGAGCAAATTTTCACTTAGTTGGACACTATGATACTATGTTTTGGATAGCGTGATGCAAAAGATAAATCAATTTATTGAAATAAATAATTTTACTTTATAATGCTAACTCAGTGAAAGTATAATTATTTGACAGTATATTTGAAAATTAAAAGCACTGTTTAAATGTGTAAATATATTTTATTTGCAAAACAAAAGTAATTTTAATGGAATCTAAAAACAAATCTTTTAAAATAACACCGAGGCGCCACTGGAATTTTTATATCATTCCTTTTAAAACTGTTATTTTGAATTTGAAATGCGAATGAAAAAGCATCAGTGAGTGTATTTTAAATATCTGTCTGATCTTGAAGTTAAAAATATTACGTTTGCATTATAAATATAAATAAAAGATAAAAGTGAATGATCAAATAAGAAAATCTATGTATATTTTAACTAATTGCAAAGCGTCACTTAAAATTTAATATCATTATTTTTAAGACTCATATTTCAAATTCTTATAGCCACAAAGTAGCGGCGTCACAAACTTTTAAGCCGTTAAGGGTTTTTTGTACTGATACTATATACGTATGTATATTATACTTCTAAAGGAAAACGAGCAATGTTGTTAGTAGCCGTACCAATTTTATAAGCAATTGAACGGAAAATAAGATCAGGTTTATAATTTTTAAATAGGCATAGAAATACATACAAATAGAAATAGAAGGAATAACCATATTTTTGGTGAGATCACTAGGAATAAGATAATTTTAAATTTGCATTTTAAGATCTTTTTAAATATAGAATAATGGACAGGATAAGGATAGGTTCAACATGGGTTATGTTATTCGATTTATTGTGAATTTCCGTTTGACCACCCTGGTCAATTTTAATGAAAAATAAATTAGAGACCACATACAATTTTGAGAGATTAAACGCTGAGGAGAAAGATTAGGCTTTTGTGGATGACTATTATTAGAAATGGCATGAGATGAAAAGATACTGAAATATTGCAATTGACTAGAAATAATATTACTGTATTTGAAAGGTTCCTAATTGAGAGCAATTAAGTTGGGAAACGAAAACTTCAAAATCTGGGAAAAATGAAAATTTAGAAAAAGAACGTAACGTTGAGAATTAATAAGGTATTTTGTGGGGAAAAAAAAAAAAGATTTACTACGTAATTACAGAAGAAATTAACTACAGAAGAAACTAAAGAAGATTTTTTTTTTTTCAACTATAATTTTTATACACGTATAAAAAAATCCCCTCCCCCCTTTTTTTTAAAGTAAAAGAATTTTCGTAATAGTCCGTGGGGCGACAGGCCAAATTATGCTTAGAAATTAAGTTTCGTTTCCTATGTCTGGTAACAAATAAATTACTTATTTTTGTGAAAGGTAGATGCATGTAGAGTAGAATGTAGAAATATACAATGTTACCCCCAAAATAATTGCAAATAATTTTTTTACAAACAAACAAAAAAAAAAAAAGACATACAGCGACATTTTCATAAAAACTGTTTAAACGCTTTGAAATTTTATATTTAAAATTTTTATAATATATTAAATTTATTTTTTTCTATTGAAAAAGAATAAAAATATTTCAAAACTACCTGTAAAAAGAAAACAAGAAATGTGAATTTTTTTTTTCAATGAATGTTATATTCATTTTAAAGAGAATTGGCACCTTTGATGGCATTGCTGAAGTAGGTTTCATATAAAAGCTTATATTTTCATTTAACATTTATATATTAGACTATATTAGATTTGTTCAATAAAATACATATTTAGGAAAAATTTCTTATGGTGTTTTATATGATTTGAAATCTTTAAATTGCGTTTTATCAGCTTGCATTTTTTCATGAATTCGTGATCTTCAAAATGCTTAAATTTAAGAGAATTAATGTATATATATATATATATATATATATAATATTATGTTTAATAGAGCCTGTCTAAAAGAATTAAGGATGAGTTTTGCAATATATATATATATATATATATATATATATGTATATATTAAAAATAAAAATATAAGAAAAGTAATTCCCCCCCCCCCCCTCAAAATTTTTACATAGACAGACACTTTTTATTTTTTTTTTCTCATAAACTAATATTTAATTTTAAAACTGATCCCTAATTATTTTAAGTAGGTTCTATTAAACACCCTCAGAATATTATTAAGTCTTTTCTTAAATATATTCAGAATTTATAGCTTTTTGAAGATTATGAATTAATGAAAAAATGCAAACTCAGATGTAATGATATTAAATCTGTAAAAGCATATCAAAAACCATAAGAAATGCTGCCTGAATGTATATTTTATTCAAAAACCTGATATAGTTCAGTTTATAAATATCAGAAATGTAAGCTTTTATATGAAACGTATCTTAGTGGTGTATTAAAGGTGCCAAGTCCCCTTAAGTAGAATGTCAATTACTTATGCAACTAAATAACTTTTATTTTTTATGCACATTTACTTTGAAACTAAATACGCATTGAATTCCGTTTTTGTTTTTCGTTTGCCTCCGAATACAATTATTTACTATAATTCATTATTATTATTATTTTTTTTAAACTATACTTGTGTAATACTAATTATGTGCATTATTATATAATCGACAACAATAATTTCGATAGCTCTAGTATGAACCTACTTTCTTAATATAAATAATGTAATCAATAAAATTATACTCTAGAAACTCAAATATAATTAATATCTGAAAACAAATAAAATCCTATTTTTTGCACTACAACCATTATTTTAAAATGATATAGAGGATAACTAAAATTCTTTCCTGCAAAAACGTTTTATTGATAAATATTTCAAACGAAAAGTTCAGCAGAAAAAACAATTGAATAAGAGTAATTGTAATAACATTAATTGCTTAAATAACAAAATAATAGAAAAGTCATCATAATATTAATAAATAGACTAGCGGTTGTGCCCGTTCTTTGCAAGGGAATTTAATTATTATTCGCAGTATATTATAAAAAAATTATTTATCTTAGTTGAAGCTTATTATGCTGATGAAGATAGAGAATGAATTATTTCAGTTAGTAAGTACAATTTGTAAATTTTCACTCATATTTTTATGTATATATATTATATATGTATATATATATACCTTTTAATTTGCATAATTTTTGTGCACTGATTTGAAGATAAGTTTCCTGAACGCCCAAAAGACGTAATTTTTATTGCTATTAACGTTTCGAAAAACTGGTACAAAACCTAGTATTCAAATAATTATGTATTAAAAATTATTAATCTGTGTTTATTAAATTTAAGAATTAGTTTTTTTGCTTCTAATTGCATGGTGCGTTTTAAATAAAATACAGGGTGGGCAAAAAGTCAGTAAAAACTTTAAAAGTTCATAAAACTCGAAAAAATAACCGAAATAAATAACGGTTTGCAGGTTCAGCATTGATAGGTCACGGGATTTTTTTTAAGATTAGAAAATAAATAAATAAATAAATAAATAAAATAAAAAACAGCCGACTGATGGCGCTGGTACGAACGAGTTAGTTGGAAATATGCAAATGGCTATTATAAATACTTACACTCTTAATCCAGAACCAGTTCTCCGTTGCGTAAGTGACTAAGGTATGTCCCATGTAAGTGAACACATATTGCTATAATAAATGATTTGGTAACATTATTTTTGTTATTTACGTGTCTTTTTTTCACTTATGTACGAAACGCCACCTACCGGCTGTTTTTTGAATTACTCTTTTTTTTTTTTTTATTATCTAAAAAATAAATAAATAAATAAATAAATAAATAAATAAATAAAATAAAAATAAAAATAAAAAATCCCGTGACTTATCGATGCTAAATCTGCAAACCGTTTTATATTTCGGTTATTTTTTCGGGTTTTATAAATTTTATAATTTTAACGGACTTTTTGCCCACCCTGTAGATATATGTTATACTTTCTTTACAGTTTTCTACAGAACATCTAGGAATCATTGCTTGCCGATAAAATATGTTTTATATTCAAAACAATCTAACTTTTAAAGGGAAATATAAATTTTAAAAAGAAGCAAAAATCAAGTGGTATGCATTGGTTATTAATACTTTCAAACTGTACGTAATCTCTGCATTGTTTAGCCTTCAATATTTTTTTTTTTTTTTTTTTTTTTTTTTTACTTCTTTAGTAAAAAAAAAAAAAAAATATTTTAAAGACTTCTGTTAGCCGCCATCTCAGTGAGTAATACACATGAAACTTGGGTTGGTCTTGAGATACGTTAATCAGCTAAAACTCTTTTTATAGTAATGTGCATTCTTTATAGTAATTAAAAAAAGAATTAAAAGAAAAAGAAAAGTAATTTTTTTAATAGATACAGTATATATAGAAACACAACCACCCATTTTTCTAAATATTAGGAGCTTTTTATATGAAACTGACTTTATAATCGTGGCTTTGTGTCACGCTACTAAACAATTAAAGTAAATACAAGCCGTTTCGTTTGTGGCTCCATTGCTCAGTCGGTTACAGCGTGACGTTAATAAAGCGGTGGTCAAGGGTTCGGTCCCTGGAAGGTCCGGCGTGTTAAATTTTGAGGATGATTAGTAGAAAAGGTGTCAATTGATAAAAGAAAATTTTTCGTTGACTACACAATATCTTAAGAATTTTCGAAGAGTTTTTTTAAGAAGTTTTTTTCTTTTTTTAGATATTAAAAAACACAAAATATTTTAGATATTAAAAAAGTTCAAAATAAAATGTTTCAAGTACAAAATAGATAAATAAATATTTTTAGAAGTTTTATATATATATTATTATATGAAGTTGAATTTGTTATCGTGTTCTCTGTCATGCTAAAAAAAAAAAAAAAAAAAGACACTTCCACTTAAAAAAAAAGAAAAAAAAAAAAAAAAAAAAAAAGTAAGCATTTCATTGTATCGCTACCTCTTAATGGCTCAGTTGGTTAGAGCGTCATGTTAATTTTTCAAATAATTAATAGAAAAGGTGTCAGTTGATAAAAGGAAATATTTCGTTGTGTACACAGTATCCTAATAATTTTTTGAAGATTTTTTTAACTAGCTTTTTATCTAGTTACTAAAAAGCACAAAATAAAAAATTGAAATAAAAATAAATAAATAAATAAATCATTTTTTAGAAGCTTTTTATTGAAATTGAATTTCGTTATCGCGTCTTCAAATTTACGCTAATAAATTAGGCACTTCAACTTTAAAGTAAATGTCAGTAGTCCTTATAGTAGCTCGTTGGCTCAGTTGGTTAGAGCGTCAAGTTGCCAATACGATGGTGATGAGTTCCATCCCGAAAGGATCGATGTGTTAAATTTTGCAGATAATTAATAGAAAATGTGTCAATTATTGATAAAAGAACATTTTTCATTGTATACACAGTATTCTAAGAATTTTTGAAGAGTTTTTTTGAAGAAGCTTTTCTTTAGATACGAAAAAGCATAAAATAAAAAGTTAAACATATGTATATATATTCTTTTAGAAGCTTTTTATTGAAATTGGATTTCTATCATCGTGTCTTTGTGTTATTCTGAAAAAGAAGGCGCCTCCACATTAATGTAAATTGAAACAACCTTTTTCGTCGCTCGTTAGCGCATTTGGTTAGAGCGTCATGGTGATAACGCGATGCTCGTGGGTTCGATCCTCGCAAACCGATGTTATACTTTTTCTCAGATAAGTAATAGAAACGATGTCAATTGATAAAAGAAAATCTTTCATTGTTTACGCAGTGTCCTAAGGAATTTTGATAGTTTTTTTTAAGAAGCTTTTTTTTTTTTTTTTTTTTTTTTTTTGAGTTACTAAACGCACAAAATAAAAATTTCAGTAAAAATATAAATATAAATAAAAATAAATTAATAAATAAATAAAAATAAATATATATAAGTAAATAAATATATAAATATAAATAAATAAATAAATAAAAATAACACTGAATGTTTTTTATTATTGTAGAGCCCTAAAAAGCCTAAAATAAAAATTTATTCTTGTAGAGACATGCTATAAAATCATAAAAGTTTCAACAACAAGAAAAATTTAAAGAAAAATATAGATATTTCACTTTTGCTAAACATGAAAAATTTTAAATATTCCAAATATTTTAAAAAGCATTCGAGAACAATATTCCTTTTGTATAAGTATTTGTTCAATTTTTCTAGAATGTTCTATGATTTTTCTTGACAGTTCTTAAATTTTTGGTTAGAGCGTCATGCTGATAACGCGATGGTCACGGATTCGGTCCTCGAAAGACGATATAGTACATTTTTGCAGATAAATAATCGAAAAAAAAAATGTCAATTGATAAACGAAAATCTTTCGTTGTCTACAAAATATCCTAAGAAATTTTAATTAGTTTTTTAAGAAGCTTTTTCCCTTTTTGTAACTAAAAAGCATAAAATAAAATTTAAGTAAAAAATCATTTTTTAAAGTTAGAAGCTTTTTATTGTGAAGCCCTAAAAAGCACAAAATAAAATTTATTCTGGCAAAGACATGCTACAAAGAAATGAAAATTTCAACACTAAGAAAATTTTAGAGAAAAATATAGGTACTTTCCTTTTGCTAGAAATGAAAAATTTTTAATGTTCAAAATATTTTAAAAAGCTTTCGAGCCATTGAAATTTCTGGCCTAACAAATGATTATACAAAAACTAATAACTAAGAATATTGATCTCGAAAGCTTTTTAAAATATTTTGAACATTAAAAAATTTTCATCTCTTGCAAAAAGGAAAATATCTATATTTTTCTCTAAAATTTTCTTAGTGTTGAAATCTTCATTTCTTTGTAGCATGTCTTTGCCAGAATAAATTTTATTTTATGCTTTTTAGGGGTTCACAATAAAAAGCTTCTAACTTTAAAAAACGATTTTTTACTTACATTTTATTTATTACACCTTTTTCTATTTCGATACAGCAAGGTGATCAAAAACCGCTATTTATAATTTTGGTACATTTCTAAGATTTAATGTATTTTATATAACTATGCATTTTCAAATAATGTCTTTAAAAATATGCTTAAAAAGAAATGTTGTAAAATGAAAATGTTATACATGTATAACGACACTCTTTAGACTTAGTTGATGATTTTATTACTTTGCTAATAGTTATTGTATTTTTGCTTACATATAAAAAAATACACGTGTAACTACAGTCTTTTATACGCAAATGCCAATTAAAATCTGTATTCCCCAAAAAACTTTTTTTTTTTTTTTTTTTTTTTAATAAAACTTCAGGTAACAACAGGATAATACATTTTCTTTTTGAATATAATTAAGGCCTACACGCAAATATTAATTCTATGCCATTTTAATAAATGTCAAGCACCTTATATATTTTTAATCATTATTATTATAAATATATTATTTCTCATATTTCATGTTATTAAAATGTTACTGCTAAAATTTCTATTGCTTATATTACAATAAATATTCATTTTACTTAAATTGCTCAATTAATTCATATAAGAAGTAATTAAAAGTAGAGAGTTTAAAGAAGTTTACTTACAATTACTTAGCGACCGTACTCATCGCACCGCATTTCCTCATGTACAGTCGGTAACAAAAGTATCCGAACACTAGCAAAATTCCTATGTAAAAAAAAAGTAGAGTTAATACTGTTTTGTTAAATAAACACACAGAATCATGGTCTTAGTCAGTCTAAGAACATGATTCGGCAAGGATTTATTTAACAAAACAGTATTAACTCTACTTTTTTTACATAGGAATTTTTGCTAGTGTTCGGATACTTTTGTTACCGACTGTACACGAACACATTTTATCAAAAAATTATTGAAATCGTTTGATATCGTTGATATCGTTTACTCTCAAAATTTCTTAATAAACATACATTTTAAAACTGTATTTTTTTGGCAATCAAAGCGATTTAAAAAGAATGTAAATGTTATAAATCGCTTTGTAAATTACAATCTTAGAGTTATGAAAATTTGCATGCACATGCGTAGGAAAATTTTAATATTATGTATATTAAAATTTTTCAAAATCCGTTTAAATAAATAAAAATAAAATAAAAATAAAATATAAAATTTAAAAATCTGGAAATCTTTAAAGGTGCTAACTAATTTTTACTTTTACATGTAATTTTACATTATTATATTGTAACTCATAACTGCCAAACGTTACGATTTTTTGACACCTGTATCTTTTTACAGAAATTTTTTATAAGATTTTATAGCAGTTTTCTATGAATAAAGAAGGAAAAAATTTGGAAAAGGAAAGGAAAATGTTTGGATATTACTTTGCGGATTCATTGATAAGTTAGTTAAAAAATTGTTTTTATATTTCAATTTTAAAGTTCAATTCAAATTTTTAGCAAACTTAAAAATACGTTAAAGAAAAAAAAAACTTATTGGTGAATCCACAAAGTAACGCCAGATCTGTTCAAAATATAATCTTAAACTACAATAATGTAAAACATAGGAAGGAAATTAAAAATTAATTAGCAGGGAATACTTTAAAAAAATTCAAAAAATCTAAAATTTTGAATTAAAAAAAAAGAAACTGAGATAATTTTCGAGAAATTGGGATATGTCAATGCACATGCATGCAAATATTTATAGTTCTGAGACAGTAATTTACAAAAACGATTTCTATCCACTACCATTTCCAAAACAGCTCAGATATTCACCAAAGCATTAGCCAATAATATATTACTGTCTAGGTCAATAAAATGACTCAAATAGCAAACATTTCCTTAAATCATATTCTAAAATTTCCACTCACATAAATGGCATTTTAATGACACCGGAGAAAAGCTTTCTAGAAATTTATTTTCTACGATTGGATATATTGAATTTATAATTGTTACATTTGTATTAATTTTATTCAATCATGTGGATATATTCAATTATAATTGTAATTCACGAGTAAAGATAATGGTGAGAATTGAGTTTAAAACGCAACTTATTGTATGCGCAAATAACAGAATCTTGATTAAATAATTCTAAAAGTTTATTAAAAAATTAGGATATCAAATATTTATAATTGAATGTCTATCACTGAAAAGCGTATGACTTGTATTTCCCATATCTAATAGATGCTTTCATACAGCGAGAGAAAGTAGAATTTTAATTACTTATTACTGATTAAATCTTTAACAATGTGAAACATATTAAGCATGCAGCAATCTCAATGTAATTAACAGTATCTGTAATTCAGGATAGTTAGAAATTCTGAAGACTCCCTCCCCTCCCTCCAACACCCAAATTAAAAAGTGAAATATTTTGGGGAAAAAAAGGCCCCTATGGAAATACTTAGAGCCTTTTTTTTTTTTTTTTAAGGAAAAATAAGGTAAACTATTAAGCATAAAAGAAAAAAAAAATCACTGACAAAAAACAAATATGTCATAATTGGCTCACTGATAAAAGTCGATACTAAAAACAGTTTGTTTAATTGTAACTTTAAAAAGTTTCATTGTAAAAATATAGATAGGATGTATTCGTCTGGTTAATGGTTTGTTTAAAAAACTTAATCTTGCTCCTGTGTCTTTTTATTTTGCTCTGAATTGAAAAATTTTCAGGTTCAGGTGGTCTAATGGTGGTGGTTATTGCTTCAGAGGTTATATCTACTAAAAAATTATATTAATGTAGCCTGATCTTACTAATAAATTTATATAATAAAGTTACTGTTGAAAGATGATTCTTAATACCACAAATATGTTTTTGAAAGCTAGTTATGGCCTATACAATAACAAATGAAAATTAAAAAAATCGCCATGTACGGGGTGGCTACAGGCCCGTCTCTTTTTCCCGATTCTTCCACCAGTACGTTTATACGATAATATTTAATTAAATAATCGTGTAAACGTACTTTAAAAATTCCGGAAGAAAAATACTGGTGGAAAAATCAGAAAAAAAATGTGGCCTGATAAAACCCTGACGTATAAACTCTTTAAACAATAAGAGAATCAAAAGTAAATGCCATATTTAAGCTGCATTATAAATTAATTTTTAATGAAAAATATATTATCTGCACATGAATTATCGAGTATCAAAATTCAAATATTTATTGATAACAACATAAAAAAAATAATAATACGTTTAATTTATCTGTAACATGTTCCAAAAACTATATTGATTATAAAGTTTCTTTAGTGACAGAATATTTCTTCTTCTTTATCAAAAAGGGATGGTAGTTAATTTCTTTATTAACACGCTTTTATTAGCTTCACCTGTATGTATGTTTGTATGTATAATGTATGTTTGTAACCGCTCAGGGAGCAAACAAAAAATCTATATTGTAAAAAAAGACTTTCCCTACGTGAACGCTGTGGCTGTGAGGTAAAGCTCCGCGCTACGAACCTAAAGGTCTAGCTTTCGAGCCCAGACAGGGGAGATTTTTTTAAAAATGGTTTTTGTTTAATTCTAAATTATTTTAATTAAAGATTTAAATGTATGTAAATATTATGGTGTGTCACTCACACGATTTTCTGTTACCCTGCATTTTAATACTAAGATAGATATTTTGTGCTTTTTAGTTCACATTTCTATAAAAGCGTGTTCTTTAATTTTTTAAAACTATAATATTATTATTTCTTTCTTCCTTTTTTTTCCATGCAAGCTTTTTTTTTTAAGTTATTCTTTTAGATGACGATTCAAAACGTTTCACTTTACACTGGTTATTATTATTATTATTATTATTATTTACATATTTCGGCTGGATAGCCAGGTAGTTACCTATAACTTAAAGTGGAATCAGAACCACTACAAATTCTATGCCTGAATTGCGACTTTGGAACCCGGCACCTGCAATCTGCAGGCCAGAGGCCAGAACACACTATATTGAAAAATACGAAAATTAAGGTTACTTATAATTCTATATAGGCTATTAATCTTAAAGCTTCTCTAAAAGTATATCACCAAATTTCTCAATATGGGATTTCAATCTTTCTTCTGTTTTCTATTAGCTTTTATCGACAAATTACTCTTTTAAGCTTAAATATTTTATTTTACTTCCTATTTTCGAACAATACTACAATTTTACATATTCAAAGTTAACATTTTGAATACAAATCTAATTTTTTAATAAATAACTCAAAGTAATTTTTAAAAAGAAAAATGTGATTTTGTTGGCAATAAAAAGTATTTTTCTTAGATAAATATGAGGAAATCCTCATGTTTCATTTTGAATTTTAAAAGCAAATAATTGTGGTGCAAGCATGCCGTGCAATATATGTATTGCAGTAAAAATCGGTTTAAAAAAATAAAAACCAGTATTGAATGATGATATATAAAAACTATTTAAAAAGATGAAACGTCATAAAATACACAAGTACGCAACAGTTATTTTTGGTAAAATTAAATATGCACTAAATGCTATTAGCATATGAGGAAAAAAAAAAAAAACACCAGATGAAGCGTCTTGCATAAATATTTAATAGTAATAATAATGATAATAATAATAAAAGAATTGTTACATGTACTGTTAAAATACCATTACCAAATTAGTAAAATTTGTTACTAAATTTCTACAAAATTCTACCAAATTTCTTTTTTCTCGGTTATAGCTAAATTGGTTTAAATTTGCACCATTTTCTGGTAAACTTTGAATTTTATTTTTTACAGTGAGTGTGTATATATTTTATCTAGATTCAGAAAGCCAGTATTTTAGCAGGAACTTTCAAAGAAATACCAAAGCTTTAATATTATTCTTCACAGAAAATAAAACAAAACGTATAACGCTGAAAACATTCTCACAAAACACAGCATTATATTTTGGTTTATGTTGTCTATTTAAAACACATTTTTAATATTATCTTTAATTATATTACTACTACATTTACACCAGGTCATTACTACTTCTACATAATCATATATAATAATATAATTTTTAATTCATCATTTAGCTTTTTTAATATTTATTAATTTAGGCTTTTAATATTTTAACACTTTTAATATTTATTAATATTTATTTGCATAATATTTATTAATTTTGGCTGCTTTAAATGTAAGTAGTTCAGTCAGAATTACTGAACCAATTCATCCAGAAGCAGAAAATAGTACCACATCCCTCTTTAAAGCTATTAGAATAGACGGTGGTTAAGTGTTATTAACCAGATTATATCCCGTATCCATTTCAATTTTCTTGACAATATTGAAGGTATGATGGGATATTTCTCTCCGTGCCAATGTGTTATTTTGTCAGATAAGCGATTCTTTTGAACGAATATTTATCTTAATAAAATAAAGTTTTGCTATTTCAAAGACTATATGGGGTATTTAGGCTGTTTTACTCGAATAATTAAGTTTATTTATTATATAAAAAATATTTTTTTTTAAAGTTATAACATGTATACTTACATAAACTAATTTAACATACAGTTCTTTAATATTTTGTTTAAAAATCTAAGTGTATCATACTGATAAAGACATTTCTTGTTTCTATAGGATGGGCCATGCGGTCACAAGAAAACTGAAATTAACCGTATAGGTTTTGAGTATATGAAGTTTTAAGTTTTTTTTTTTTTTTTTAACAATTTTTTCAATACGTGTTCATTCCAAATCTTTAGCCAGAGATACCAAGATATGCAATAATTAATTTTACGAGGATTGCTGCATTAACTATTTCACTATTAAAATTATGAACACCAAGGGACCAAAAAAAAAAAAAAAAAAAAAAAAAACGCACTGCTGAAAAAATGACTTACATATTACTTTCTCTTACCCACAAGGTAGAGAAAGTATTGTTTTTGGGTCAAAATTTCGAACGCGAGATTTTGTTATATTTACACGTTTTGAGGTCCCCTGAATACGAAAATCATGTTTTTAGCAAATGGTCTGTGTGCATGTCTGTGTGTCTGTGTGCATGTCTGTGTGTCTGTGTGTGTGTCTGTCTGTTATCAGCATATCTCAAAAACAAATTATGGAAGAAAGTTCAAACTTGATATTCTAAATGTGTATCATATAGGGATGCTACAGTAAGCTTTTCGTTAAGATCAAGCAAATGGTTCGTGTACAGGGACAATCAAGGGAATTCTAATACATTACGTCTATGGGGAAATTGCAGGTAAGTAGAGTTTAACGTCTATAGACTGCACTAAACCAAATGAAACGAATATATATTTTTTGTAACAGAGATAGTTAACTAGGAAAAAAAAATTGTATGTAGGAGCCTCACCCCCCCCCCCCTCGAGGAGAGTAAATTTTCATGATGGGTATCTTTCAAAAGAGCTCTCCAATACCTTTAAAACGAATGGTTGAACCATCGATCTGCGATAATTTAAAACAAAGTTATCGTTTTTTTTTTTTTTTTTTTTTTTTTTTTTTTTTTAAGTATTGAGAATAAAATGGACTTTTTTTTTTGGATATTTGGTGTTATACTACTTCTCTAATATGGAAATCGTCTGCATTATCATAAAAGATAATTTTTTTAAAATAATAATTTTAATAAATTATTTTTTAAAAACAGAATTATTTTTTAATAACCGAATTAAATTTTATATAAATGTAGGTGCATTAATGAATCGGGGGGTTGAGGGGGGGGGGCGGTAGCCCCCCTCACACAGACCTAATTATCATATAAAACTCTTCAGAAGCCTAATATGAATTCTTTAACACAGGTTTACATAACAGTACTCGTTATCTTACCTTTTAATCTGCAACCTGTATTTATAGTATTAAATTTCAGGGTAACAGAAAGTCGTGTGAGTGACACACCAGATTATTTATCGATACATCAGTACTATGTTGAATAAGAGTGGTCTTTCTTGAGAAAAAAAAATCGCCATTTATTTTCCCCATTGTATTCTTGTTACTTTCTCTTACCCATAAGGTAGAGAAAGTATTGTTTTTGGGTCAAATTTTCGAACGCAAGTTTTTGTTATATTTACATGTTCTGAGGTCCCCTGAATACGAAAATAATGCTTTTAGCAAATGGTCTGTGTATATGTTAGTGTGTGTGTCTGTCTGTTATCAGCATATCTCAAAAACAAATTATGGCAGAAAGTTCAAACTTAGTATTCTAAATGTGTATCATATAAGGATGCTACACTAAATTTTCGTTAAGATCAAGCAAATGGTTCGTGTACAGGGACACTCAAAAGTATTCAAATACATTACGTCTATGGGGGAAGACTGCAGGTAAGTAGAGTTTAGCATCTATAGACTGCACTAAACCAAATGAAACGAATATATATTTTTTGTAATAGAGATAGCCAACAGGAAAAAAAAAATTGTGTATGTAGGAGCCTCGCCTCCCTTCCTGGGGGGGGGGGAAGTCCCCCCCTCGAGGGGAGTAAATTTTCATGATGGGTATCTTTCAATAGAGCTCGCCAATACCTTTAAAACGAATGGTTGAACCATCGATCTGCGATAATTTAAAACAAAGTTATCGATTTTATTTTACTTTTAACGAAAAAAAAAATCTTTTTTTTTTTTTCAAATATTGAGAATAAAATGGACTTTTTTTTTGGATATTTAGTGTTATACTACTTCTCTAATACGGAAATCGTCTGCGTTATCATAAAAGATAATTTTTTTAAATAATAATTTTAACAAATTATTTTGTAATAGCCGAATTAAATTCTATATAAATATAGGTGCATTAATGAAACGGGGGGTTGAGGGGGGTCGGTAGCCCCCCCCCCAACACAGAACTAATTATCATATAAAACTCTTCCGAAGCCTAATTTGAATTGTTTAACACAGGTTTACATAACAGTACTCGTTATCTTGCCTCTTAATCTGCAAGCTCTATTTATAGTATTAAATTTCAGGGTAAGAGAAAGTCGTGGGAGTGACACACCAGATTATTTTTTGTTTGTAATAACTACAAAACTAATGGCTGAAACAAATAAAACTGTCATGTTTGCATAATACCAAAAAGATGAAATGATACCTATGTACATTTTCGATTTAGTAATTCGCTTTATTACACTCTACGAAGTATTTAATAAAAATCGGCATAAAACATTCTTTTTAAACGTAATATGATAAACATATACTTTGAATTCTATTATGATTTATTATATGAAATAAACAAATTATATTTTAATATATGAAATAAAACTATACATTTGTTAGATCTAAACAATTACTTAATAAAAATATGCTTTCTGCATTAGTTTAATTCCACTTTTATATGGAATTACTGCTTTACTGCGCAGTGGCGTAGAATTATACAGTGTTTTAATATAAATCTCAGAATATTCACTGAGCCAAATATCATAAATAATTTTTTCTAGTTCTTGCAGAGTTGTAGGTTGTAAATTTCGAATCCTCCCCTCTCCCCCCGCCTTTTTATAGACTAAACATTTTCGAGCAGATTGAGGTTAGGACTATTTCCAGGCCTGGTAAAGAAAAAATTCTATGGTATTCTTTGTGGAATTTAGCTTAAAGAAAAAAAAGTTATGATTATTTACATGATTATACATGCTCATGGAAATGGACAGGTAATTTCAACAATTTTAATCAAATAAACGTATCACAGACGCTGTATAGCAAGGAGCATTATCATCTTGAAATGCCATTTGCGGAAAAGTCTGAGATACCTTCAAAATAGTCGGTTAGGCACCACTTTTATAATGTCCGTGTTTTACTTCGAGTTAATTGATTGCTTCAGCAGGAAAATTTGCCTGACTCCTTGAAAAGTTATGCACCTCCGTATCATAATGTACGGAGAATGTGTCATTGTTTTAAGAGTGCAATTTTCCTTAAGTTTGTCATATTTTCGTTGTCTACTAGCTTTTCACATCAGCTCGAAATAAATTAAACTTGACTCATGAGAGAAAACCAGTTCAGCCTAATAATTAACTGATATATATATTTTTAAATTTTTGGTCAACTGAAGTCTTGTTTTTTATTTTTTAATTCTTTTCCTTAATAATGGCTTTTTTTTTTCAGATCTTCTGATTTTTAACCTGCTTTCTTTATTTGTTCCCGCGCTGTTTTTGAAGAAAGTATTTTGCAGTACACTTTTTTTAAAATCTTTTTTAAGTTCTGAACATGATGCAAATCGATTGTTTAAACATTTACTTTTTAACTTGCCGTCATCTCGCTTGGATAAGTAACGTGGCCGCCTAAAGCCAAGTTTTCAGTTTAAACAGAAAAAAAAAAAAATATCTCTCTCTCTATATATATATCTTGCTGAAAACCATCTCACCAATATTTCGTTAACATTTAATTATTTTGCCATCTCACGTATTAAAATATTTTTTGATTTTCATTCTAAAGTTAATACATTTGTGAATCATTAATTGCCTTATCCTTGCCATTTTTATAATACTTTCTAAAATTGCAATTTTTCTGACAATTGCATTTTGTTTTTAACAATAGGCTGAATCCTAAAGTGCACTTGGAGGACAACGTAATGAAATCTGTTCGAAACTTTGCTTTTTAAACGAAAAAAATAAAAAAAAATAAATAAAAATATAAAAATAAATAAAATAAAAGCAGTTGCAGAAAGAGAAAAGGAAAATATCCAAGTGCGTTTTTTTTTTCTATTTCTTAGTGTGTACACTAAGGAATAGAAAAAAAAAAAAAAAAAAAAAAAAAGTGGTTTCAAAGAAACTGCAACCAATATTTTATTGCGCTGGATTTTACGATTTTAGTAGTAAGCACCATCGAAACTTACCACCAAAAATTTGGTCTTGTTTAATTTTCCTAACTGACACGATTTTGTTTTGGGGAAATTTTGAGTTATAATTTTTTATAGTGCACTTCTATAGATTCATAGCTCCACAGAATATAATTATTTAGTTTTGAATTATATCAGTTTCTTATTTTTGAATTATACCTATAAAGAACCTAAATCGAAGATTCTAAATAGCAAAACTTCTGCAAAAATGTATTAGGGTTTAATTTAATTAGTTTAATTTGGTATTGAGATATGTTACTGCAGTAAGAGCTATAAGCAGATTTTTGAAAAAAGCCATTGCAGATTTATGGTTGGTTTACATAGTTATTGAAAATATATTGAGTGTATTACAACTGAATAATTAGGATATATATATATATATATATATATATATATATATATATATATATATATATTCATATTTTATGCAATTTTAATCTTTGTAAAGTTTCATTATTATTATTATTATTTAAAATTAATAAACATTAACCCAGTTCGTTTATTAGGTAATCTAATAAATCGTCTTTCGAATTTTCAGCTTTAGTAAAAATTCTCCAGAAGTAAATTGCCTGAAAACTTTGATAATGAATGGTGAAAGATAAAAACTTTATGAGGAAACTCCGTAAATTAAAAACCATCTAACAATTGTTCCAAGAGACAAATAAATAAATAAAGAAAGAAAGAAAGAAAAGGAAAGGAAAGAAAGGAAAAGAAAAGAAATGCAGCGTAAAAGCATCAAAGCGTTTCAAGAATTATGTAGATTATTTTCAAATTTTCTTCATAACAATTAACTTTCAGATACTGAAAAAAAGCATACTTTAATAATCGAGAATTAATATTTAGAAGTCATACACAAACTCTAGGGGTTAGCATTAAAGACTCTATTAGCCATGTTTAAGATTAACAGGTATGTAAAAAGTATTTATGTAAAAATTTCAAAAAGTGAAGAAATTTTAAGGTTAAAAAACTATTCCAAAAGTAAAAAAAAAAAAAAAAAAGAATTTACGAAGGACAGAGGTCAATGATTTGACCGGAAATCATAACTAAGGATTAATAGAATAAATATTCGTGTTATTTTATTTTAAAACAACAAAATTTTTTCAAACACATTATACCAACTGCACAAAACTTTAAAACTCTGTCATATTATTTCCATTGTTAATACTTACCAATACATATTCAATTATTTTTTATATTTTTATTGTCTATTTTCATTTCCTGAATTAAATGGATGTGTCATGCAAATGAAGTAACACGCAAGAAAAAATGATATTTCTTTAAAAACTTTATACATGATCTTCCCAAGCGACAAATCTAAAAATCTGGTTATAGAAAGAAGTTATCGAGTGATAAAAAGAAGTATCACATAACAGTCCCATATAAAATGAATGAGCGATTTATCGGATGGGAGAGATGTATTTTTTCATATTGCAAATCATAAAAGACATTAAAACCTTTAAACAGAATGAGTCGTAATAAATCTCATTAGCATAAAAAAGTTTTATTGAATATATATACACAAAATTTGGTATGGACAGATAGAATGATAATGAATAAAAGTCAGACAGACAGATAAACCCGTGTTAAAAACTTTTTAGAATAGGTTGGAAAATGTTAAAACAGGAAAATATATAATTTTTTATAAGCTAATAATTGTCATATTAATGCTTTTTTATAATTTTATTTGTTAATTAAACAAATTTGAAAATAGTATGTAAAAACATGTTTTTATACAGAAATTTGTTTTTTTTTTTATAAAATCGAAATACTCTAAAATTTTCTTTCTCTAAATCGACGCTTATCATGAATTCTTTAAAATACTTTATTACCTTGAAAAAAATTAATAATAATAATAATAATAATAACAATAATAATAAATGGATGTGTTTTTATAAAAAACTATTCTTTAATAATAATAATAAGAAGAAGAAAAATAAAACTCCCTAATTAAAAAAATTATTTGAAGAATAATAATTCTATTAAATGAAATTCATTATAAAGAATATTCGCCACTCCTAACTTAACACTTTTGACTAACGAAAATAACTAAGTAACTATTTTATTAGTTACCTATTAACTAAAATAATTAAGTAACTCGTAAACCAGGTAGCTAATCTGCAATTTAAATCATCTCTAGTTTAACTTTGGCGACGGTTGAAGAGTTTATTTAAGTGTCTGCAGTGATTTGATCCCGAGGCTTTATGTCGTTGATTTCAAACATTTAGGAGAAGGAGGAGAAATGGCAATATATTTTCTGTTCTAATTACTAAGATCGGGTGTCGTGTCTCTATTTCTAACCGTTATTTTAATGAAGAATATAATTATCTTCATATTTCTTGGTTACAAATTGGTATAGCAAACTTCAAATAGCGATTTTATAGAAACTATTTCGAGTTAGGCATTTCGATTTTTAACTGTACTTAATATCTTTACAACTATTATTATTATTGTTATTATTATTATTATTATTATTTTTGTAGTTGTTTTATTTTGTCGATGTATGCGAAGCAGATAAGACAGTTTCTTACTTTAGCTGCAAACTTTTATTTATTGAATCTGGAATAAGAATTTTAAACTTGGTATTATAAATGATTAACAAAACCCAATATATGTAAATCTTTCAAAGAAGTAAATTGCCTTAATATTATTTCGACTGCAAATAATTAAAAAAATTAAGGATAATTAATTACAGATATTAGAAAGGATTCGATTGAGAAATGATGTTTACGCCGACTGAAAAAGTCGAAACTCGTTTTATCAAGAACATGTACCTATAAAAATAGTCGAGACTTGGCCTTACGAACATTTTTGAAAATAATACTTTTGGATGTCATCTTCAGTTGGCGCAAGAGCTTTAAATTTTGAAATATCTGCTTTTTTTTTTTTTTTTTTTTTTTTTAATTTTTTTAATTTTTACTTTTATTTATATTCACAAAATAGACTTGGGGTAATTTTAATATACTTTAAAAATACACTTGAAAAACAACCTACTCTCTAATCGAAACTAAGTATATAGTCTAAAATTAACGAAAGTAACTTTAAAATGACAAAAAATCTCAAAATTTAGGTCACGAGAGGAAACTGAAAATATTAAATGGGTAACAAGAAAAAATTTATTTTTCTTTTTTTCCAAATCTATTTTTATCATATAGTTATTACCCTAAATTAATTTTGTCAATATAAATTGTGGAAACAAATGATAGAAAAATCCCAATTTCAATATTTAAACCACTTGCACAGTCTGAAGATAATATTCATAATAATAATAATATAATAATAATAGTAATAATATTCATAGTGTCAAAGCTACAACTTTTCATACGTACCCGTTTTCGATAAGGGGAGTTTCATTCTCAAATAAATTTTCTTGCCGAAATAAATAAAACATTTTTAGCATTAATACCTAAATTTGATATTAAATATTTCTTAACATGCATTTTAATGAAATGATATAATTTTTAAGCTTGCGCAAGGAAATATTATTTCATTTTCTTTGGTCAAAATTTAAAGAGATGTTTAAGATCCAAAAAATAGAAGTTAAGCCTTGTTAAACGATATATAAAAAGGTTGTTAGGCATTATTAAACGCAATAAAAATGTGATTTTCAATCAACAATATAAATAAGTTAACCACAGATCAGAGAAAGAAAGCCAAAGAATATATTATAATAATGACATTTAACAATTACTAAAGAATTAACTAAAGATTTAATAATATTAACAACTTTCAACAGTTTGAAATTCTAATGAACCACATCCAAATGCACTTTTATTCTGCTCATTTTATGTTCTGTCATATATCAAAGCTTAAGTAATATCTAAATATGCAAATGAATACTGTCTAATGTATTTACCTATATTTCGCATACAGCAAACTGCTTTAGCAAGAGAGAACAGTCATTTTAGCAGATTCATTAAAATATGGTTCATATTCAAATTAAATTCGAAATTAAATGAAACGTATGTGAAAACGATATCAAAACAATTTTATATTAGTTTTGATAGCTGAAAGAGGATATTAATGCTTTCATTAAACTAATTCTTATGTACTGTCTGTTATTGTTCCTTAATATATTGGAAACTACTTATTTCATCAGATTGAAATTGTTGAATAAATAAATAATAAAAAAAAATAACATAACATGAAATCGGTATTTTATAAAATCTTTTTGTAAAAAAATAGAACCGACTCCAAAAAGCAACTAATTGCGCCTAAAAGTATAAAATAATTTCCTTCGCCAAACAACCCATAACACTACAATTAATCATAACTTTTGAAGTCGGCGCAAAATTAAATAAAATTTAATTAGTTTTTAAAGGTTTGTTTTTAGATCGGTAGCAACAAATGCTGTCGTCTCAAATGATCCATTTTCATGTTTCCTTTATTATTTTATCACAGTATACAACTGGTTCATTAGTAGCATCTACATAGAACAGTGAACATTCTTCACAATGCGGTATTTATGTTTCTACGAATTTAGAGTTTCCTTTGCAAATTTGGTATAACTTTGATAACTATCATCCTTGGTGACTTTTGGATTTGGTGATCAAAACGTAATGCAAAAATATACACGCAATATGTATAATTTTATAATATATATCGTATGAAGTATTGTTTCCTATTCTTGATTACTCTCTTAATATACCTTATCAAAAGAATCATAATATCCCAAAGAAATTAAATATGTTTGCCAGATAATTTTGCGATTTTTCTTTCACCAAGGACGTCAGATACCAGCATCTTCGCCAACTGTTGCTGCTTACGAAATCTTATTTGTTTTCTTGAATCAAAGTAGTTTTCGGCTGAGTTTTGCAGGTGACAATGTGAGATGTGTATTTTGAATAGGATTTGATTTTTGTATTGAATAAAGGTATAGATTTTTATTTAATTTTGCGCCGACTTCAAAAGTTATGATTAATTGTAGTGTTATGGGTTGTTTGGCGAAGGAAATTATTTTATACTTTTAGGCGCAATTAGTTGCTTTTTGGAGTCGGTTCTATTTTTTTACAAAAAGATTTTATTTTTCTCTTTTCAGTGAAAACTTATTCATATAGCAGAACATCAGAAGACGTTCGACGGCAGTTTCACAAATCACAACTTCCAAGAAAAGTGACATAACTCAAAAAAAGGTTTATGTCACTGAAAAATACATGAAATGCAGCCAATGTGAACAAAAAAGTTACATCTCCATCGAGAAAGTTATTCGCTCGAGAGACAGTTGTGCCAGTTTTATTCTAGTCAAGTTACTTTTAAGTTGATTTTTCTCAAATTCTGCATTTTTAAGTTGGGTCACTTTTGTTGCCTTTATCGGATATGAGCAAAAAACTATCTATTGAACGAACATACGTTAAATTAAAAAGTCTAGAAATGCAAAGTACGGATACGCTGTGTTCGTAACCAAAAAATCTGTTAGGCATATATATTGAACTTTACAGTGAATACGTGTCACCCGCTGCGCTGGCAATTGAGCAGCGTAAAGTTCAAACAAAGAGCAAAATATGCATTGCAGCTGACGGACGGAAGTTTCAACATCGATATTTACATACTGCTTTTACCAGTGTAGCTGCATGCGTTCAGCAGTTAGAGTGAGAACAGACTTTTGTGAGTATCCTGTAATTTG
The DNA here is from genome assembly GCA_963930645.1 of Salticus scenicus. Lineage (NCBI taxonomy): Eukaryota > Metazoa > Arthropoda > Arachnida > Araneae > Salticidae > Salticus > Salticus scenicus. The sequence continues at coordinate 123,096,611 of OZ005651.1, read as the reverse complement.
TTTATACCTTAATGAAACCATAATGAAACCTATTTCAGACCAAGATCATTACGAGAACAAAAAAAGTATTAAAATTAAATCATCTCTTACAAAGTTATAAGCTATCAAATTTCAACAACAACAACAACAATGAGAAACATGGTTTGTATTGAGAACCTCTTCCTTTACGAAGTCGGTTTAAAACGTCTATGCGTTAATCGATGTCACCGCTTACAATAACCATACTTTGAATTTTACATAGCATAAATGTCACCCGCTGCGCTACAACCTATGCAATGTCGTTCAAGTGTGCACAAAATAGGAAATTGTGAACAAACAAATGCACGTTTTAAGCGTTCTGTTTTTAGCATCAATGTCTAAACTGTCTTTTCGTACTAAATCGATGATGCTCTGCAACAACAATGAGAAACATGGTTTGTATTGAGAACCTCTTCCTTTACGAAGTCGGTTTAAAACGTCTATGCGTTAATCGATGTGACCGCTTACAATAACCATACTTTGAATTTTACATAGCATAAATATCACCCGCTAAGCTACAGCATATGCAATGTCGTTCAAGTGTGCACAAAATAGGAAATTGTGAACAAATGTCTGAACTATCTTTTCCTAGTAGATGGATGATGCTCTGCAATTTTATAATTTACTTTTTTCCCCTGTCTTGAACCGTTTCCGAGATAGGAACGCTAACTCCACTGTTTTCCACCAGGTGGCGCTGTAGGCGGTTGAATCACGTTGCATATGTCCACTTTGCTATACCTACGTACCACGTTTATGACTATAGCTGCAGGTGTTCAGCAGTTAAAAGAATAGGGACTGACATTTTTGGGCACTCTGTATTTTCTTTTGATCGTAAAGATATTACAGTGAGACTTATTTCAGACCAAGACATTTACAATAAAACAAAAAGTATCAAAATCAGATCATCCGTTCAGAAGTTATGAGCTAACAAACAGAAACAACAACAAAAAAAAAAAACATATGCTTTGAATTGAGAAAATCCTCCTTTTTGAAGTCGGTTGATTAGAGCATCTCTTACGAAGTTATAAGCTTACAAACACCAACAACAACACATAGTTCGGATTAAGAACACCCTCCTTTCTGAAGTTGGTTGAAAACAACTTTGCGCTAATCGATGTGACCGCTTACAGTAACAGTACTTTGAACCACAGAGTATACGTGTCATCCACTACGCTGCAAAGTGTGCAACGTAGTTCAAGTGTGCACAGTGTAGTAAATTACGAGAAAACTACTGCACGTTTTAAGCGTTCTATTTTTAGCAATAAGGTATAAAAACTGTCTTTTCGTAGTAAATCGATGATGCTCTACAACTTCGTAATTAACTTTTCTCACATCTTGAACGGCTTTTGAGATAGAAGCGCTAATTCCGCTGTTTTTCACCAGATTGCGCTTTATGTTCTTTAGATTGTAAAGATATTACAGTGGGACCTACTTCAGACCAAGATCTTTACAACAAAACAAAAAGTATCAAGTAACCATTTTTTGAACTATATAGCGTATGTCTCACCAGCTACGCTACAACGTGTGAAATGTAGCTTAAGTGTGCATAGTGTAAGAGTAAGAAATTGCGAACAAACAAATGCACGTTTTTAGCATTGCACTTTTAGCATCAAAGTCTAAACTATCTTTTCTTACTAAATCGATGATGCTCTGCAATTTTATAATTCACTTTTTCCCCTTGTCTTGAACCGTATCCGAGATAGGAACGCTAACATGAATGTCTAAACTATCTTTTTGTACTAAATCGGTGATACTCTTGAACTTCGTAATTCACTTTTTTTTCTCTAGAACCGTTTTCGAGATAGGAACACTAACTCCGCTATTTTCCACGAGGTGGCGCTGCAAGCGGTTTAACCTTGTACTGCATGGCGACTTTGCTATACTTACATACCATTTTTATCACTATAGCTGCAGGCGTTTAGCAGTTAAAAGAGTTGGGACTGATTTTTTTGGGCACCCTGTATTTTCTTTAGATCGTAAAGATATTACAATGGGACCTATTGCAGACCAAGACCTTTTCAACAAAACAAAAAGTATCAAAATCGGAGCATCCGTTCAGAAGTTATGAGCTAACAAACATAAAAAAAACATACGGTTTGAATTGAGAACCTTCCTTCTTTTTTTGAAGTCGGTTAAAAACAGCAATAAATGCATTTGTAGGAGTATTGCATTAACCAGATATTTAAACAATCCTACATGGAAGTGTTGCACACAACTAGCTTTTAATAGTTAGTCTTATTTTTAGGATTTTAATTTTTGATGAAATTCCTTAATAATAATTTGAAAGCTATATACTGACATGTAAAGATATAAAAAACCTATAATAATTCAAACAGTGGCTTAAATTTTTATTCAATTCTCAAAATATGCTCCACAATCTAATAAGATGAGGTACAAAATTTCAGCATTGAATCTCAAAGAGTTTTTGAGATATGTTTATACAAAATTGTGTTAAAATGTAAACCTGTTTGTTTGTGTATATTGCCATTGTTACGTTCTTCTCTCTCTCTCTCTCTATATATATATATATAAGAAGGAAATATTGGATTTTTTTTAAATTTTTGACTTCCGATTTTTGGAGAATTTACACATTTTGAGGTTTCCTCATCAAGATTTGACCATTTTTACAAAATATTTGCCTCTGAATTTGTCTGTGTGTCTATGAGTATAAAACGTTTTGTGGATGCCGTAGCTCACGAACCAAAGAACGAAATTTAACCAAACTTCGTATTCAGTTGAACTTTGCCCTTCACTGAGAAAACATTCTGTAACTGACATCTAGAACCAAAATTGTGGCTCTAAAAAAATAGTTCCATGTCATCCTTATAAATTCCAGTCTCATTTGAAAACAAGTTCTAGAAACCCCTATTAGAATTCTAGAGCGTTTGTCTATATTATTGAGAGCAAAGTTCTTTAAAAATCTCGGCAAATAAATGCGAATACAAGAGGCGAGTTTCAGCAAACTATAGTCTTGGTTTATTACCCAATTCTAGAAAACCAAGCGAGAATTTCTCGCAGTACGAAAGATTCAGAATATTCAAAACATTCAGAACATTGTTTGACCATCTAAAAAAGTGTAGACTAGAAATTCTCGATCATTTCGTCTATTCAGTTTATTGGTGTGACTTATGCGCATAGCTCGGAAATCTATATTTCTAGTTTAGGGATTTCGAAAGTGACCACTTATTCATTCTAGATAAAGGCGGTATATATTTTTTCTGAGTGTTTACTGGTGTTGATTGGATTTGCAGATCAATCGCTCAAAATATGGCGCAGTAATCCCATTTTTTAAATAATCTTTAAAATGACTCTATAGGGAAAAATTTCGTATAAATGTACATAATGAAAAAGATTATTCAACTTTTCAATGTGAAATTAAAAAATATATGTATATATAGCAGTAATAGTCAATCAGAATTTTTTTTGTGCATGTAGGGGCACCGTTTCCTCTCTGAGGATGCAATTTTTCAATATTTTCACCTTTGAAAAAAATTCGTAAACATCTTTAAAACGAATGGTTGAACCATCGACCTGCGATAATTTGAAGCAAAATTTTAAATATATATATTTATATTTTTAACCAAAAATAAAATAAAATAAAATAAAATAAAATAAAATAAAATAAAATAATAAAAATGAATTTCCTATATCTTCTGTATAGCATAAAATTGGTTTTCTTTGAGCGTGAGTGTTATACTTTACTGTAATGAAAATCGTCTGCATTTTTCATGGAAAATAATTTTGATAAATAATAATTTGAATAAATAATATGTACTGAATGAATTTGAATAGGGTAATAAAGTTTTGTGTGGGGGGGGGGGGGCACAACATACTGGTTTTTTTTTTTTTTTTAATTCGGATTTTCAACAAGAATGAAAGTGTCATCTACGTTGAAAATCCGTTTGATGTTTCTGCCATTCTTAATATTGCTAATGCTATTGATCCCCATATTCAGTTTACCTTCGAGTTAGAAAATTGTAATCAACTTCCCTTTCTTGATGTTTTAGTTACTAGGTACGATTCCTCTTTTAAAACCTCTGTGTACAGGAAACCTTTCTCTGTTTCTAACCCTCCCCATGCTCTCTCTAATCATCCGGCTAAACAAAAAATTGGCACCTTTTACACTTACGTGTATCGTGCCCTTAAAATTTGTTCTGATACTTCTTCTCTTAAAGAAGAACTGAATTATTTAAAGTCTGTTGCTATTAAAAGAGGTTTTAGGCCCTCTATAATTGATAAAGCTCTCAAAAAGTTCAGTAGGCCAACTTATAATTCTACTCTTTCCATTGATGATAAAATTAAACCCGATAATATTGTTGTATTACCTTTTTATCCCCCCTTATGTTTTAAATTAGCCAAAGTTTTGAAGCGTTTCAATTTTCAAGTTATTTTTAAACCTGTCAATAAATTCCAATTCCCTTCAACCAAATCCTCTGTTCCTGAGCTTCAAAAATGGGGTATCTATAACGTCCCTTGTAATAACTGTGATTTATCTTATATTGGTCAAACTAAAAGAAATCTTGAATGTCGTTTACGTGAACATTCTCGGTATGTTGTTAATCAAGAAGTTTCTAAATCTTCTATTGCGAAGCATAGTTGGGAATTTGATCATAGTTTTAATTTTAAGAGTGCCAAAATTATCTTTCATGCCAAACGCGTTTCCGAACTAGATTTTTTGGAAAATTTAGCTATTTACCTTAATCGTGATAAAATTGTCAATGAAAAATCTGATTCCACTTTGCTGTCTACAGCCTGGAAAAATTTGTTTAATTCAATTAAATAAAATTGTTCTAATTAAATAAATAAATAAAAAATAATAATAATTAATGGATAAATTTTATTAAATTCACTTATTAGTTTAATATTATTAAAAAAAAAAAAAAAAAAAAAAAAAAAAAAATGTTTACTCCTTTTTTCTCTCCTCTTTTTGTGGTGTGTGTGTACTTGTGTTCCTCTCTGATTGGTCCTGCCCTGCATGTTGCTTCCTATTGGTTGTTTGTGTTGCTCCTCCCCCTCTGGATTTTGTCCTGTTTTCAGTCTTGCTTTTGCCTCCAAGGCAGTTGCACGTGTTTGCACCTGATGAAGAAAGGCTACGTCCTTTCGAAACCGGTTGTGCTGATTTAAAATTTATGGTGTGTGAAGAAGTTTTAATTTCTTGCTATTGTCTGTACGCCAGTTTTTTGAATTTATTTTTGGTGAGAGTAGTTGTTGCTGGATAGATCGATTAACTATGTCATAAATAGCAGCAGCGAATGAATGAGCGATGTTCTGAATCATCAAAACTGTTTGTTTAAATCAACGAAGTAAATTTCTTGATTTAAACAAATATTCATAGAATCAACAAAACTGTTTGGTTCCAAAAACAAAGCAATTTGGGTTCTGGTAACACAAGTTTTGTTGAGGCTATATATATACATATATATATATGTAAATTAGCTGATTTAACAAATTTTTGTTGTTTCAATAAAACATTTTTTTTTTTTTTTTTTTTTTTTTTGTGCAGATTAAATGTAAATATCACAAATATTTCTCTGAAATCGACTTTCCTATGAATTCGTTTTTAAATAATTATTCCATTATTAATATTAAGTCTAAGAATTCTCTAAAAAACACTTAATATAATGTATAAATAGGAAATTTAAGCCAAAAATGCATTATAAATATCTAGTTTATCTGAAGAACAAATATTGTATAATGTAGCGTAATTCAATGATTTTTACGAAAGCTGCTGCGTATATTTCCTAAGAATACATATAGTGTGGCATTTATTTTGCTTTATGTATTTAGATATGATATTAAACTTAAGTAACCATTGTAACATGACTTTGTATTTTATCTACTTAAAAAAAAAAAAAAAAAAAAAAAATGTTATTATGACATTTCTTTACACGTTATATTGCTACAACGCTATTTATTGTACACACTACTCTATATTATTACTCTTACCAGGGGTTGATCCAGGCAAAAATTGGGACTCTTTTGCTGCCCTTTCACAAAATTCAAACCTCTAAAATGGGCCCCTTCACAGAATTCAAATTCAGAAAATGGGTTCCTTCACAAAATTCCGATTTATAAAAACAGCCCTTTCACAAAATTTTGTTTTATAGAAATGATACTTTTGTAGAAATTTTCCATGTTTACAGTATTATTTTTAATGAGTGACTATACTTGTTTAATAAAATGCTATTAACTTGATATTAAACATTAGATAGAGTAACTAAAATGAAGATAGAGTAGCTAAAATGAAAGGTTTCTAGCGACAATTCTTTTTTTCACAAAAATATTTTGATTTTTACAAAAATAAATAAAAATTTCACAAAAAAAAAAAAAAAAAAAAAAAAAAAATGTTTTTCACAAAAACGGGCCCCAAAAATTAAAACCTGGATCAACCCCTGCTTACTACACCGCTCTAAACACACATATTAGTAATCCATGAATTTCAAAAGAGTCATCAATCATGTTTTTAAAAATGAACGTTTTTACACCTTAACTAGTAATCGATATGATTGGTAAGAAATACAGTATCACACTTATATAATACTAATCTAGTAAGTTAAACATTTTCAAGATTTTTGATCTAAATTAATAAGTGTAAACTAAAAATTAGGATACACTTATTAATTCTCTCTATATATTATACCAATTCTAAAAAAAAGTTTATTGCTTTTACATTTCATTTACCGTTAAAAACAGTTGGTGGCATTCTGACTTCGGTATGAAGTTACTAGATAGTCTACTATTAATCACTGATATTTCTAGTTTACTGAAAATTTAAAGTTAAATGGTTAATACGCACTCATACGAATATACATTATTGCACATAAATAAATATGAAAAAGAACATGCGTTTATAGAAAAGATTTTTTTACAATTATAAAATATTATTTTTGCATATCACATAATTTGTTTTCTTTATGCGATAATTAAAATTAAATATTAGTGCATCATATTATGTTACAAGCATTCAAAGCAAAAAAAAAAAAAAAAAAAAAAAAGAAAGAAAAAAGAAGAAACACACACACACATACAAAAAAAATATGATAAAAGATAAGATTTATTAAAATTTATTCTAAATTAATAACATCTTAATCAAAAACTGCAATATATTCTACTTAAGTAGTCATCTAAGCAACTTTTATACGATAATAACAAAAGTAAAAAGGTATTTATATCAAACCTTTTCATTCCAGGCTTTTGTCACGTACATAGGCAATTAAAGAGCAAATGTGGAACACGAATAACACGAATACTTTCATTAGAGTACAAACAAGTAATGTAACATGATTTAGTTAATTTTCTCAATAATATGTGCAATTACGACGTTGTTTAACAGAGATATGATTGCTGATTAAACAGACGAATTTAAATTTTATTTTTAAAAATGTATGTGAAGTAAGTTTAGTTGTGTTATAAAAGTTTGAGTGATAACTTTCTAAAGTAATTTTCTAATTTAAAAGTGTGGTTTTGAAACTTTGTTTAAGTTATTTAAAGAAGAGAAAGAGCATGTTATCAGTCTTTTTAATAAAACCTGTACAGGCAAATATATTTTAAAGGTTTTATTCTCCCTATATATGTATATATATATATATAAAGTACATGAAAAAAAAGGCCTCCCTATAATAAAAAGTCGCCTATAACCATGGAAAATTATAATAAAGAATGATATTTAGAACGATAAATAATAATTGTAATTAAACCAATTTTTAAAAGCAACGTAATTTAAAGAAACTTTTAATCAATGCTTGTAATTCCTTTAAATGTTTTTCTTTTCTTTTAACTTTACAAAGGTAGCATTTAAACCAAAATTAATGTTTTTAACTATTTCTATTTAAATAAATAAACTTTGATATAGAAGGTGTCTCTAAAAAGTTTTGTGAATAATGCGAAAAGATAAGGTTAATAGGTGGAGACATCTCAGCATGTACTAACAGAGTTGTCACCATTTGAACGGAAGAAATGTGATAACGAAGAAGTGTATGTCATAGTGCAATGGAGCAATGTGTAAACATTAATTTTTATTACTAATTGAAGAAAACGGCAAGGGAGGATCATGTAGTGCTAATGCATGTGTATTTAATAGTAATAATAAGTAAAAAATGCCTTTACAATTAGTTCAAACAGTTACGCAATGAAAAAAAATGTTGACGATGCGCAATGCTCAAGGCGACCAAAAACAAATAGAACATGGACAAGTCATAAACTCATTTTTTACTCACTGTCTCTATTTAATACATATGCACTAACGCTACATAAGGTTTAACAAAACTTGATATTTACGCACTGACATTCACATAACGGGTTGTCACAGGTCTTCTTTTCGAATAGTCACACCAGACTACTGTTCTTTAAAATTGTGATTTTTCTAATAGGTTGCGCTCACTACATATTTTAGTTTGAACATGAGTGGTTGCATCCTCCTGACAACTTTTTTTTTTTTTTTTCTTTTTTGTACCATTCACGGAATATTTAAGACACACCTTGCATTTTGATAATCAATACTTGACTAAAAGAGAATATTTTCACCATTTCTAAAGATGAATAATTCTGGTCAGGGATTTCAGATGGAGAATTTGGGGAATTTATGGCCTTAGTCTGAGTATTCGAAATCATTACAATTTAAATAAAGTACCCTATCGTTTCACTTATTTTCTTACAGAATTTTAAGAAAGTTACACAGATCTTAGAAGATTAAAATACAATAAATAATATTTCAGATATAAAATAATACACTTCAGAGTATTAAAATAGGGCAATATATATAACATTTTCAAAATCGTTGATATGTAACTTTAATATAAATATTTCAGTGAGAAGAAAAGTATTTGATCATTTAAGATTGCAAAAAAATGTATCCCATCATTAGATAAATCAAATGTAAATTTCTTAAAGTATGTACATTTCAAATAGCATTGCACGCTAAGACTTATAACAACATCTTATGAAAATCAAAATCGTCAAACGTCAATCAGAAATAAAAATTGAGATTGCATGTTGGTGGAATTATGGTTCCTGATGGGAAAGAACTTATCAGCGATTTAAAATTAAGGATGTGTTAAATTAAGGATATATAAAAAGCTTAAAAAAGTAAAATATCTTAATGAAAGGTATAATTATTGCTTAAATGTGGTCAAACTATTTTAACAGACATCTAGATGAAACGTATCGCGCTGCCATCTGAGCAGAAGACAAATTTTTCAAAATGGGCACCTACGTGTTACCTTAAAGAAACAAGAGAGAAAACTGATAAAATTGCCGTAATCTGTACGAAGTTCCACATCAGTGCAGCTGAACCCGATGTGATAAAAATATCGAGTTCACGTGTTTAAGTGGAACAAGGTCTTCTTCTGAACGAAAAGGGCTTTACTTTTTGCAAAGCAAAACCTGAACCCTTTTCTCATAAGTAAACTTTCTTGTAGCGATGCATTAAACATCAAAATTAAGAAATGATGAACGGGGAAAAATTGTATTTATTGACCAATCTCGTATTCGCGATTGAACTGGCGATAATTTTGAAACCTTTGTTTGGAGAAAGACTGATGTAAAATTCAATAAAGACTGCATCATTACCAAAACAAAGTGTCCACGTGGATTCGTTGTTTGAAGTTTCATGACACTCGAAGGAGTTGGAAAATTGCCTATTTTATTGCGAAATATTAACTCTGATGCAGTGTTGTCAGACTTTGCGACTTTTTTATTCAACAGTCACCAATAATTTTAAGAAGTGATATTTGATATACATAATAGACAATTAATTGAATATAATGTATATCAAATATCACTTTTCAAAATTTTTGGTGACTAATGAATAAAACAGTCGCAAAGTCTGGTAACACTGCTCTGATGTATACAACCTAGCATAATCGGATCGTTTAGTGGTTCGTGGGAATTATATTTTTAAAGATGATAATGACTCTTGTTACCGTACAAATAGTTACAGCGCCTAGAATACATAGTGTGGAAAGAGACCAGCAAATGAGTGACCTAAAGATTAAGCCTCTCACCAGTGGTCAGTGCGATAGAGTTTATTGTTTGAAAAAAAACCGAAATTAATATATTTATTTATTATTTTTTTGCTTAGGTCACGTGACTGAGCAGACAAAACTGGGAAAAGCCAATCAACTCTTATGCAATGTTTACGATTTGAGCAAACAGTTCGATCGCAGCGCTACCTGGGAGACAATTCTTTAGCAGTATTTTAAGCATACGGTTATAAGCACTTCTCCTACTGTATATTTCAGGCATTTTAAAACAGTATCAACAATTTTCTGGAATATCCTGAAAAGTCTCCCATCAAGATATTAACATTGCCTTCAAATATCCTGGCAGTAAATCCGACTGCATTTTGGAATATTTTAAGCAAAATACCAACAATAAAAGACTTACAAATATTCTAGATGTAACAGAAATCTGGAATGAAATTTCTGCAGATAAATATCAAAAACTTGTAGATTCTATACCACATAGCATGAAAGTAATTATTTGGACGAAAGGTCCAAATAATTACTTTCATGCGATTATGAATTGATTTTGCTGATGTTTTAAATTTTTCTAGACTTCGGATGCTAATCGGATGTTTTTTCTTTTGTAGATGTAATCCATATGTATCCATTTTAAATAAAATGAATTAATTATTGCACTGTTATCATTAATTTCATTTCTTACTTAATTATATTTATGTTTGTAATTGTTTAATTTGTTATAGTTTAACATATTGTTAATGAATATATATATTTTTAATTTACTGTGCGAGTTACAGTTATTGATTGGGTTACTTTTGTTTAGAATTTGTATTTAGTTCTCATGTATCAATAAGCGATAAGAAGTTATTGTTAATTATCAAGAAAACTATTCGCAATAAAACAAAATCTTGATAAGTTTATTCCTGACAAGGTTACAATATTGTGAACTAATCTTGAACTAGTGCAACTTGTCCTGCAAGCAGATATGAAAACATAAAAGAATCTTTTTTTAAAATAATTGAAGATAGATCTATTGTTTTTTTCTTTGTGATGTGCATTACAGTGATCTAAACTGTTGGAAAGTAACAAAGTAATCCGAAAATAAAAATCTACCAGCGAACTTATCAGTAATTAGAAACAATATATATTTATATATATATACTTCATTTATTGAGTAATATATTCACCTTTTTAACTATTGTAATCTATATTATGATTAACCTTTAACTACACGCGCTTAATATTTTAACACAAGTACACGCGTGGTGTATTTTGTACACCACCAAAATATCAAATCCCTAACAACACACTTGCCCACAGAACATCCTGAGGAGGTCCATAGGATTTCCCTTTTATCTACAGGACATCCTGAGGATGCCTTTCAGAGAAGATGTGTTGTTAGGGAAAATAAATTAAATAAGAACAAATATGTATGCTACAGTTCACAGCAAAAGTATTCGATCACTAGTAATAATCCCTGTCTAAAAAAAGTACACATAATACTACTTTGTTAAACAAATCCTTGTCGAGCCATGTTCCTAGTCAGTTCTAAGAACATGGTTCGACAAGAATTTATTTAACAAAATAGTATTAAGTGTACTTTTTTGATATAAGAATTATTGGCTAGAGCTCGGATACTTTTGCTGCCGACTGTATAAGTTTTAATTATCAAAACTTTTTATAAAAACTAATGAAAAATCTTCGAATAAATACTTCAATGATAGGTTAGATGTGCACGCAGCGTGGGGAGAGGGATCCCAAAGTCATTTATATTCTGTCTATTATAAATGGTGTATTTTTTACACCGGCGCGTGTAGTTAAGGGTTAAAAATGCATACATAGAAGGAAAATTTATCAATATTGAAACACAATTTTTTTTCTATCACATGCAGAAACTGACTGTTATAAATTGATGTCAGTATGATCGCTTTCGTATGAATGCAAGTTATCATCAATCTTTTCCCCGTGATTACTTCTTATTGGGTTAATTTACTCATTATAAAAAATAAAATTTCTTTAAAATGTGTTTTAGTAATGTTTTTAAGAAATTTATTAAATTAAATCTTTCTAATTGAAAGCTGTCTATAACCAACGTCCAGAAGCAAGCGTTGGATGAACTCAGAAAAATTGGCATGGAGGATTGGAACAAAATTAGTCTAGATATTTTAACAAAAGTTTTTTTTATCTTGAAATCAAGAAAAAATAGTTATTGATTTCAACAAAAAGACTGTGAAATTTAACATAAAAAAAAAATATATATAAATAAATAAAAACGAAAAAAAATAAATAAATAAATAAATAAAACACTACCATTCTTAACTTTGTATATATATATATATATACATATATTTCAAATGGTTAGATTAATGTGTGAATAAACTCTGTAAATACAGTTGTTCCTAGAAAGTTAAACCCAGTTTTGTATTTATTTACACAGATAGTTTGACTAATTTGTACAACTTTTTTCTACCACCATCGATCAAACAATACAGAATAATTCTGTTAACCACAAAAGTTGAAAAAAGAAAAAAAAATCAATAATTTCTCTGTGTAAGTTGTAGACCAGCAGTCAATATTTACATATACATATTTACTCACATATGTCACAAATTAAATTTATTATTCTTATGGGTAAAGTAAAATAATTCTTTAATATTTGGAAAGCAATCTAAAGAATCAGAAAAAAAATAATACTGAACTGAATAAATGTTTGAAGAAGAATAAAAAAATACACAGATGAATAAACGAAAGGTAATTATAATATTCACTCTTTAGTCACGAAATCTTGTTATCAGCGCGTTTTGAAAGAGTAGACAGTTAAGTAATTAACAGAAAATACAATATTCACAATCTGTATACATATTTGAAATTAGTATTCATATCATGTATGCTATTTTCCTCTTGATGTGTAGCACGTTCTAGTATAACAATTTAAATCTCTGGCTTATACACTAAAAGCCTAGAAAGGTGTTTTGACTTTAGTATTACGTATTCAACGTGGGTTTCATCCCTTTTTGTTCAGATCTATGTAATGAAAATTACAATAACTGTGTCAATACATACGTGTTATCAAATATGTATCTATCACGAAATTTATCGGTCTGTCAGTGAAATTCCTAGGCATTGTTTTGGCCCTCATCCAAAATAAGAACCAAATGACTGTTTTTCTCTTTTGTTTGAAAAATAATTTATTTTTAATTTTTATTGTGGCTGTATTTACCAGAAATGAGTATTTGAGAAGCATTACCTGCATAATGAGTTTTCACAGCAAGTGGCCTTTAAAGCTATGGCGAATTATAAAACTTTCACGAGGCGAATAATTTAAAATACTTTGTTTTGATTTACAAGCACGAATATATGAGCGCGTGTTAGAGTAGAGTTTGTGGAATAAGAATAATATGTGCGTTTTATTATTTATTTTTAAATACCTTTTATGTTCCAAGAATACGTAAAAGCTACAATTTCCCATGAAAACAATGCCTGTCATTGGTGATTATTAGATATGTAAAATGAAATGAAAAATGTAAGATAATTTATATTATAACGATATTTTTTATTACAGACTAGTTAGAACTATTAAAGGAATAGTATGAACATAAAATATTTATTTTGCTGTCGTTAGCATTAATCTGACTAATATACCTTACAAAATCTTCAAGGAGAATAATTTTTAACATTAATGTAAGATTCAATGAATAGAATCAAAACCAGCTTTGAAACTTCATACTAAAACAATAAACAACACTTATTTAAAAAAACAATTTATTTTTATATTCATTCACAAAGAGTTTCAGTTACAAACTTAGCAATACATAATGTAAAGTAACAATATTTTATAGTAAGAACGATACTACAGCAAAGAATGCTTCCATAAAGACTATAGTTATTATTTATTAAGTGTTTAACTACCCACCTCTCATTCTCTCTTGATAAATCTAAGATAGGCCCTAGTGTTTTTAAGCCAATAATTTTAACAAGCCAAAAAGACTAACCTTTTTCTTCCTGCCATATTAGCTGGACTGAACTTCATCGATTTTGGAATATATATATATATAAACAAACAATACATGCAGTAAAGTTTGACTAAAAATGTTTCCAATATTTTAATTCTTTCTTTTATTATAATAAAAAATTTTAATTTAATGATGTATATGAGATATGTTATTGTAAATGAAAAATGATTGTCCTTTTAAGAGCAATTTTTAAAACTCTCCAAGAGTTTCGATGATGTTTGTGCGTACAAAATATTCTGAATTCGACATGTATGTAATAGAAGCAATTTGTAAATTTAAAACACATTTTTAGTTCAGAAAAAAAATATTAATTTTAAACTTAAAAACCTGTATTAACTAATATCTCTGATATATCCTGAATACTGATATTCCTATCTGATATTCCTTTATGAATACAAAATATCTTAGTAGAGCAGCTTTGGAATGCATATTTTAATATAGTAGAACCCCTATTATGCGAAAATCTTTTAACTGAAACTCTAGGTTAATAAAAATCCTTTTATTTTATTTTTTTTTTTTTAATCACGTTCTTTGTGTGCAAAATTCCCAGACATTCCTGGAGTGCGAAATCTCTTCTTAAGGTTTTTTAAAAATTTTATTTTACTATCACTTGTGTGCAAGTGGTAGTTTTCAAACCACCAGTAGAGATAAGTAAAAGGTACTTAGTTTCAAACATAAAATTCAGGTAATTTTTTCTTAGTTCTATTTTGCCATATATTTGTCCTTAATTTTTAAATTGAACCATTCTCGATTATCTGAAAATTTCGATTTTTCGGAATATGGTCGGTCCCAATTTCTTCGGATATTGTGCTGTATTTTACAGTACTTCTACTGTACTTTAACGATGCAATTAGCTAAATATGTAAAAATATTCAATTTAGAAAAATTATATTGTTTGTATACAAAATACAGTTACGACAAGAAATTTAATATATATATATATATATATATATATACATATATATATATATTGTCTGATATTATGTAGATATAAATTTTTGAGATATTTTCTAATGATTAGTTGTTGCAAGAAACATATAAACGAAGAAATTTAATATTATACTAAAGTTTTATTAATTGTATTTATTTTCATATTATTAAATGTATTTATTTAATCATATTTATATTAAAGTTTTATTAGTTGTTATACTTTATTATATAGAAACATCATCCAAACTGCATAAACAATAAATGTTTCTTAAAAAAAAAATTCTTTTTCTTTTCCCCCATCTTTTACGCATTTTTAAAATATAAAAGTAATTCTATGGCTTTGTTTAAAAAATCGAATTTAAACTAACTTTTCAAACTCTTTCCAGAAGAAATAAAAATCAGAGTGTAGCATCAGTATCTCAAACAATCCATTTAAAGTTCCAGAAATTAACTCCATCGCTAAAAAGGATCTCATGAGGATATAGCTCGGAGAAATTGAAAATTTGTTCCGCAGTCTCTTTAGTAAACAGTGGAGAAAACTCGTCCATGTAGAACTGCTTTAGACTTCAATTATGAAAATGTCCTCTTCTCTTTTCAAACCTCCTCTTTCATAGCGGTATCAAGCTACATTCGAGTTTGAAGCTTTGCATTATCTGTCTAGTGATTACATGCAATTCTATGAAATTATTTATTTATTTATTTATTTATTTATTATTATTATTTGAAAACTTGCTTTTTAATTTTCTGTAAAATATAAATATATTCTTCAATATTTCAAAAAAAAAAAAAAAAAAAAAAAAATTCTAGACATATCTGTAATAACTTAATATATTATCTGTTACTGATATGAAAAAGGCTATTTCATAAAGTGAAATACGTGCTATGATTTAATTATAAGATTACCTAAATCTTTTAAAAATTAAAATAATATGACCTTGATTTAGAACTGAATTAGTTTTCATTTAGCATGAATTTTATCTCAAAAGTGTTATTTAAAAAAAAGTAAAATGGAATTAACAAAGTAATGTATTTCTAGAACACAGTTAAACAAAAATATAAACTTTATTTACTACTAAGTTCTTTATAAACTAATGTGAAAGTAGCATCCATCGCTACTTTACAATGACAGAAAATATTTCGAAAACATTACAGTCTCAAGATGGTTTATATTTAAATTACATTTTCATATAATAATATTACATTACTTAATATATATATATATATATATATATATATATATATATATATTAGATGCTGTATTGAGTCATGCAATAGCATGGCATTTTTTTTTTTTTTTTTTTTTTTTTTTTTTTAAATAATACACATCACATTAATCCTTCGTTTACATGGCGTTTTCAGATAATTTTCAGTCTATCAGTAGGGATTCTTTGCAGTTTTCCATTAATAATCTTATTTGATTTTTCTTCAGTTTCCTACATATGAAGTCTCGTAGAACATGTTGTGGTAAACACACCGGGCAGGAAAAAAAAAAAAAAAAAAAAAAAAAAAAAACGATTTGTATATATTAATTTATTGAAATATCATTTTAATTTTCAGCATTTTTAGATAATTTTCAGTCTATCAGTGGGGATTCTTTGCAGTTTTCCATTAACAATCTTACTATATTTTAAACACAACGAAATTTATAAATTTATTTCTGTTCACTTCAGAAGAAGTCTCGTAGAACATGATGTGTGGAACATACAGTGCAGAAAAAAAAAAAAAAAAAAAAAAAAAAAAAAGAAGATTGGTTTATACATATTAGAATTCATTTCTAGAAATATTATTTTAATTTTCAGCGTTTTTAGATAATTTTTAGTTTATCAGCGGGAATTCTTTGCAGTTTTCCGTTAACAATCTTACTGTATTTAAACACAACGGAATTTATAAATTTTCTTCAATTCACTACAGAAGAAGTTTCGTAGTCTCGTGATGATGTGTGAAACACACAGGGCAGAAAAAAAAAAGATTCGTATACATTAGAATTAATTTCTAAAAATATCATTTTAATTTTTGTTATGCATTTTCCGACAAAACTAAAATACAATACGTTTTGTATTGCATTTAAACTGAGAAAAACTTCTGTGAAAAACATCTAGAAACTAAATTGTAGCTCTAGTAAAAATAGTTTCATGCCATCTTTATAATATCTAGTTCACTTTGCTAGCGAGTTCCAAAAACCCCTATCAGAATTTTAGAGCATTTTCCTATATTATAGTGCTCAAATTTATTTAACAATCTCTGCAAATAAATGCGAACGCAAGAGGCGAGTTTTAGTAACTAGAATTTTGGTTTTTGTCCCAATTCTAGGAAATCAGGCGAGAAATTCTTGCAATACAAAGGTTGATTGGTGGTTGTGTTTTACTTCGCACTAATGCTGCGCAGATGGGCAATTGGCGACGGTCTGGGACACACCCCAAGAGGTGGTCCGGAGACATGCCATCACAATTTTGATCCTCCACGGAAGGGATGGATCTCCTGCTTCGGTGACCCCATAGGTATAATTTTTGCAATACAAAGGATTCATAATATTCATAATGTAGTTTCACCATCTAGAAAAGTATGACTACAAATTCTCGATCATTCTGTCTATCCAGGTTATTTATTTTTCTTATACGCATAACTCGGAAATCTATATTTCCAGTTTAGGAATTTAGAAAATTACTACTTATTCGTTCTAGATGAATGTGGTATATTTTTTTTTTCTCAGTGTAGAATTTTTAATTTTTACATAGGCACAAAGAAAATAATTTAAATGAATTATTATTAGTAGGCATTTAATACTTGAAATGTTTTTTAATAATGTCGTATGAAATTCTATTTTTGATACAAAATATTTAGATTTTTTTTTTTTTTTTTTTTTTTTTTTTTTTTTTTTTTTTACGGTTCAAACACTACTGTTACTATGAAATTAGTCTTGAACATGAAGTTCATGTTCTTTAATACAAAGGTCGACTTGCAAAATGAACTCGTTTGTTGGTTAATTTAGGGTGCTACCACGAACATATCGAAGTCTTTCGATGGTCGAATGTGACATCATTCTGACGTAATATTTTAAAATAAATTTATGGTTTTAATCACTTAGTACGCCGGAAAAAAATTATGATAGTAAACATATCAAACAATTTTCATGTAGAATTAGCGAGCAGAACTGATGTTACGATATTTTTGACTTTATAATTTCTGAAAACATATTTCTACGTCACTATTCGACGATCGAAACGTTTCGATGTATTCGTGGTAGCACCCTAAGAGAATTTTTTTTTACACTAAATACTTATATTGAATATTTTAGATATTAAGGTTCTATGATTCATAAGTTTGAAATTTTATATTTGGATGTTTCTCTTTCCAAAGCAAAAGTGCAAAAAGAATCGCCAAACATTCAGTCAGTGAGTAAAACATCGAACTATTTTTTTTTCGTCTTTTATTTAATAATAATAAAGTCTTCAGACAAACTGTTCACCAGTTTTATAGTCAGATTTGTTGCCAATCAGTCAGAATGAACAGTTAAAATTAAACTAGTCTTTCATTTATCGAGATTTGATTTTTTATTTTACGAATTTCGTTACAGGAACTGAATGCTTTCCACTGTCTAAAATTCAACAGTTAAAATTTATTATTTAATAATTTATTAGTTTTTTATATTTATTATTTTTTACAATGAATTAATGTTACTTAGAAATTTTCAGTATCATACATTCAAATTAAGCGTTTCTAACTTTCCTGAAAAAAAAAAAAAGTATACATACATATATATCTATATATATTCATAGATATGGTTATATTTTTAATAAAAAATTATTGCCAAATGAACATTTTTCAAACTTCTATGTGCAAAACAGCATGCCACTTTATTATTATAAGCATTGTATTGAATATTTATTGCTTTAAACTATCAAGGAGTTTGCTTATCGTGAACATTCATATGCCTTTCACAGAGGGATATTTAATTGAGTTCATTAACATAGAAACTTTGTTACAGTATTTTGATGATAATGAATGTTAGAGATAAAATTTTGCGTCAGTAATTATTGAATTTAGTATTTATGAATGTTAAGTTATACTAGCAAGAATTTGTAATGTTGGTAAAATAATTTATGTTGGTATGTTGGTAAAATAATTGTGTGGTAAAATAGTTTTCATTGGTATTTTGGTTGTAAGAACGTTCTAAGTATTTTCGTTGATAAGAATACTAGGTAAGCTTCTAAAGTAAGCTTTTAGATAAGCCAAAAAAAAAAGAAAAGAGAAAAAAAAGCAATTTTAGTCAGAATGATGCAGTATAAAGTCTAAGAAATTGTTTCCACTGACAAACATTGCGATAAAAGTAGTTATATTTTACTCACAACTACTTTAAGAAAGCTTATCAAAAACTGCATTTAAGGCACTTTTCAGGATATTATCATTTTTAAATCGAAGGTCACATTGTTGAATATATAATAGTTATTTATACGATACAAGAGGTAAACAATTTTAAAATGTTTTGCGTAGTTTGAAAACAAATTTCTGTTTAGAAGATCAAGAACAATGCGGACGACATATTATTGCGGCTTAAATAGAAAAAAAAAAAAAAAAAAAAAAAAAAAAAAAAAACATAATCTTTAATTGGTATACTAAAGCAGTGCAAAGTTTAAAAACACTTAAAAATTTAAAGTGTTTGGTGAAAGTATAACACGTTAGAAATATTTTGTTTGATTACAAAATATCTTTGAAAGAAATTACATTAATATATAAACGATATATTTAAAAAAAAAAAAAAATGAAGAAACATGTTGATTTGAACCAACTGAAAGAAACCATTGAAATCATCTGAATACGATGTCATGCTTTATCTTTTATGAAAACTGTAAAGTGGTTACTGACCTTTCTTGCAAAAAGAAAATTTTTTATCATTACGAATAATTTCATATACTTCAACAATCAAAAGCAGTAATTTGTAGATGGTTTGTCATAAAAGTCCAAAACAGCTTAGAAGTGAGGTTTGACAATCCGAAATCTTTATAGGTAGTATATATACATATACATGCATACAAATGGGTTGTTGCCTTGTTGCTTGTGTTTTACGTCGCACTAATGCTGCGCTATGGGCAATGATACACAAATGGGAAGGTGGGATATGTTAACACGCACAATACTCTTATATATATATATATATATATATATATATATATATATATATATATATATATACATATATATATATATATCCATACATACATACAAATGGGTTGTTGGCTGGTTGCTTGCGTTTTATGTCGCACTAAGGCTGCACTATGGGCAATGATATACAAATGGGAAGATGGGATATGTTAACACGTACAATACTCTTATATATTTATGTGTGTGTATGCAAGAGGATATATATTTACAAGAGAATAACCTAAATTTTACCAAATTATACCTATTTTCTTTTTCATAAGAAGTATGATTCCTTAGAAATATGGTCTGAAAAAAAAAAAAAAAACAATTGAATGATCGCATGTAGATTCTTACGTTTCGATTAGCCCAATTCTACATTAAAAGAGTTTCTAAACGGTTTGAAACATTAAAGAGCTCAGAAATAGGATAGAGGACACAGGACAGGAATATTTTACACTGAGAAAAAATTCCGTGAAAGACATCTAGAAATTAAATTGTGGCTGTAGTAAAAATAGTTCCATATCATCCTTATAAATTCTAGCTCCCTTTGCTAGCGAGTTCTAAAATCACTTATTAGAATTCTAGAGTATTTTTTATAGATTATCGTGGTCAAACTTATTTAAAAATCTCTGCAAATAAATGCGAACACAAGAGACGAATTTTTGTAAGTATAATTTTAGTTTATGACTCAATTCTAGGAAATCAAGCGAGAAATTCTCGTAATGCAAAGGATGAAATAAAATAGGAAATTATAGAAAATAGAAAAAATAGAAAATTAATATTCATAATATTCGTAATGTTGCTCCATCATCTAGAAAAATAAAGATTAGAAATTCTCGATCATTTCGTCTATTCAGGTTATTTGTTTTACCTGGGAAATCTATAACGTAACTGGAAAATCTATATCTTTAGTTTAGGGATCCAGAAAATGACTACTTATTCGTTCTAGATGAATGTGGTATACTTTTTTTTCAGTGTAAATCATAAATTGTTAAGCTTCTTTCTCTTACTTAAAAATTTCATAAAAATGTACGTAACTTTTATGCGAATCAGTGTAATCTTGCATATAGTAAGCAACTCTTTCAAGAATGAAGGAGTGTAAATATTATTAATTCCTGTAGAAAATACAAATTAATTTTTAATATTAATCGCATTACGTATAGCCCACAATGTATTTAAAACTAAATTTTATCAAACCATAAACATTTCAAAAATTGTTCCAATATTAAACAAAATTATATATATTGAATAATTTTATTTCTAAGAGTAGCTTAAAAGTTTCCATCAAATAAAATGAATTAGTGGGAATCTAAATTATTTTGTTTTTATTCAGTAAACTGAAACTTGCATTTTCTATTCAATGTGATTTAATAAAATATTACTTCGAAAAACAGTTTTACAAACATATATTGTACTACGAAAAGACCATTTTTCCGATTTTCAATTTGCCTAGAATGGTTTAAACACATTCCTCTTGTTGAATATGTTTTAATAAAATTTATATTTATTCAAAAATATCTACAGAGTGAAAAACATCCCAATTTTTTTTAGCTAAATCTGTGAGATATATCTCTAATTCTATAGAAATGGGAAAGTGTAGGTTGTAAAGATGTTCTATTTCGGGAAGAAAACGGATAAAGAATACAACACCATAGCGAATTCGTTTGGAAATTGCTGATTTCATATCTGAAATCTCCCAAAAAATTTTATCGAAATTTTTAGGAACCAGATAATGAAATATGATTTATGCATATTTTTAAAAGAATTCTGAAATAAGAAATGAACTGATCAGTATATTGAAAACTGATTCTATATACATTTATATCAAATCACATACCAAATATCAATATTAATGATTATTGGTTACAGTTTAAATAGATCAAAATAATTATAATTTAATTTTGATATTTCTTTTAGTTAGGAAATAAAAGTATGAAATATCAACTATAATGGGAACATGCAAGGAATGTCAATCGTATGCTGTATTAATCCACATTTTACTTTAAAGTAATCAAAGATATATTTAATAAGAAATATTTTTTCTGAGATTCGTTATTCAGCAACTAAAACTAAAACATTTTTTTTTTGATTTTCGATCAGTCTTTTTTAGGTTTATTTCTTTAGAAATCGACCTATTGCAATCACTTCCTCTCTCTCTCTCTCTCTCTCTCTATATATATATATATATATATATATATATATATATACATATCGATAATGAAAATATTGTCATCACGATGACACACGAAATAATGCTCCAAATTGAACCAAATTTAGACAGCGAACTTATCTTATAAATATCTTGGATGAGTTCGTTAACCAAGTTGCTCCAACGTTTTGTTTTCAAGTGGCGGCCACTTGAAATTTTCAAATCCACATTGTAAAAAGCGTATATAAGGCCAGATTTGCTTGAATTTTGATGTAAATATAGGCCACATAAGGGTCTCAATGAAGTTTATTAATGAACTTTATCTGCCAACTTTAACAAAGTGACGAATATCTTAAGTTGAGAGAGTTCGTATGCTGAAAATGTTGAAAAAGCATACGAACTCTTAAACGATAATTCCACTTATGAACTTTTGGACAAAGACTTAACCCACTCATTCCAACGTAAACTTAATTCGCTCATTAGTGAACTTGGAAATTCTAAATCCATTGATCGTGCTCTCTCACCTAAGTTAAAATGTTATACTGGTTCTGCACCTATCTTTTATGGTTTACCGAAAATCCATAAACCTAACATCCCCCTTCGTCCCATTGTTGATTATACTAAGTCTACCCTTTACAATCTTTCACGTTTTCTGTCAAATTAATAAAATCCCTCATTGTTCTTCTAATTACAGTTTAAATTCTGCCTTTCAGTTCCTAGATGCTTTAAAATTAATTCAAATCCCTTCTAATTGTATTATGATATCATTAGATGTTGTATCTCTTTTTACTTCTATACCTATAACATTAGCATGTGATATTATTCAAGATATTTATCCTAATTTCAATGTTGATTCTAATTTAAATTTAAATACTGTACTTGATCTCACCACTTTTTGTTTATCGTCTAATTGTTTTCCTTTTAATGATTCTTACTATTATTAAATTAACGGAACTGCTATGGGAGCCCCTATATCTGTCGTTATAGCTGAAATTGTAATGCAGCACTTAGAAAACAAAATTAATTCCAGGTTACATGATAAAAAAAAAAAATCTGGAAAAGGTATGTGGATGATATTTCTATAATTAATAAGCAACATCATGTTAGTGATATTTTAGATTTTGCTAACTCTTTATGTCCTGCTATCCAGTTTACACATGAAATTGAAATTAATAATGAACTACCCTTTCTTGACATCCTTATAATGCATAAAACTGTGAATAATATTTTACATTTTTCAACTTCAGTTTATAGAAAACTCACCTTCTCTGGTCAATATCTGAACTTCAATTCTGCTAATTCTTTATCACATAAACCTGCAGTTATTCGTACTCTTTTACATCGTGCAAAGCATTATTTTAGTAATTCCGAATTATTAAATATTGAACTACCCAAAATTTTTTCTGATTTAAAAATTATTGATTACCCCCCTCGTGTTATTAAAAGAATATATAAAGAAGAGTTCTATTTTTCGTATAAATCAGTTTATTCTTAAGTTAAAAATTCCACTCACCGTACTACTATCCTTTATTATAAAGGTATTTCCGAAAATATCTTTGAATTGCTTAGAACAGTTAATATCTTTACTAGCTTTAAACCTCAACTCCGTATTAGTAACTTTCAAGCTTTAAACCCGCTGTCCCCCCAATTAAACGTTTAGGTGTAATCTATAGTATCCCCTGTAAAAATTGTGATTCTACATATGTCGGTGAAACTGGCAGAACAGGTGAAATTAGATTAAAGGAACATAAACGCTCATATAAAACAGGTGATTTAAGATCGGAACTCGTAATCCATTCTCTCAATATTGATCATATTCCTGATTTTGACAACTCTAAAATTTTACCTTCTAATGTTAATATAAATGAATCCCGTATTTTTCTAGAGGGCGCTTTTACTAAATTGCAAATTTCTGCTTTGAACGATTCTAAAGCTATTCCTCCTGAACATATAATCTTGTTCTGATGTGTTTGGATTTTTTTGTAAATGTTGTGCTTTGTATGTTTGACACTGGGGAGGGCCAGTGTTCTAGCCGAAACATCTGTCGTGTATTTTAATGTTTTTAATTAAAATGTATTTTTAAAGTTTTAAAAGTTTTGTATTCTTTATCTCATTTTAAATGTTACTTTGGTTTCATGGATACTTTTTTTTTTTTTTTTTGTCATTCCGTTTTTTCATATACTTTGGAATTTTGTTGAATTTTAGCTTTTCCAAATCAGAAATAAAATGATTTAAAAAAATAAAAGAGAATGAGAAATTAATCTCAGAGAAAAAAAAAAATATTTTTGTTGTATTTTTAAATTATTGGCATATTTATTGTAGTCATCGAATCAGTTTTATATCTTGATTGATGTACTTTTGTTAGGCCTTTAATAGAAGCTAAGTATACAACAAGTCCTTCCGGCTCATTCGGAAGGGTAGGTTGATTTCTTTCTCCTTATCAAGTAGCCACCATTTTAAAACAAAATGGCGGCTGCAAATTATTAATGGACATGGTAGAAATATTGATATAGGCTATGTACATATGGAGTTTTAAGCAAATAGGTTCATAAATACTTTCTTATGTGAAAATAAAATTTTCAAGTGCCCGGCACTTGGAAACAAGATGGCGATCCAAGTTGGCAAACAAATATGGCAAATGCATTTGTGAGATAAGTGTACTGTATAAATTTAATTTGAATTAATTCAAAATCTCAAAAGTCATCGTGTTGAAAAATTAACTGGTCGCCACTTGGATAAAATGGTGGAGCAAGTTGCTCAGGGAAAAAATCCAAGATATTAGTAAGATAAGTTCACTGTCCAACTTTGTTTCGAATAAATTTAGTATTTCAAATGTTATCGCGATAACAAAGCCTCAAGTGGCAGTGTTAGAGTGGACGCAACTTGCAAACAAAATTGCAAAGAAACTTGTCCACCGAAATCATAGATATTTGAATGATAAGTCCATTTTTCAACTTTGGTTTGAATGGATTAAGTATTTCAAAATTACCGTGATAACAAATTTTTAAGTGGTCGCCACTTGGAAACAATATAATGGAACAAGTGACACAAAATACTCATACAAGATATTTGAAGCAAAAATTCACTGTCCAACTTTGGTTCGAATCAGTGCAGTGTTTCAAAAATTATGACAAATTTTCAAGAGGCAGCCAAAGTGGCTGATACTTGGAAGCAAAATGGCGAAGCAACTTGCCCAGTGAAATCATCCAAGATATTTGCACGATAAATTCATTGTTCAACTTTAGCTCAAATTAAATCAGTATTTCAAAAATTATCGTGATAAGAAATTTTCAAGTGCACTGTAAAAAAAAAAAAAAAAAATCCAGTAGGGTTACAGGGAAAGCCCGGCAGCAGAGATTCCAGACAAAGACCGTAAAAAAAAAAAAAAAAAAAAAAACATTGGTTTTACGGGTAAAATGTTTTTTTACAGGAATGTAACATAATTTAAGGTTATTATATATTTAATTTACGGTCTAAGCGTTACTTTTTATGGGCTTTGTACCGTGATTTCAAGTGTCCACCACTTGAAAAATGAAACTGAGTGAGATGCCAAGCGAACTTATTTTAGATATTTGAATGATAAATCCACTACCCAAATTTGATATGAATTGATTCAGTATTACAAAAGTTATCATAATGACAAATTTTGAAGAGACCGCCTCTTGAAAATAAAATTGTGGATCAAGTTATCAAACGAACTTTTTCAAGATATTTTAACCATAAGTTCACTATCCAACTTTTGTTTGAATAAGTTTAATCTTTTAAAAGTTATCGTGATGGCAAATTTTCAAAGGGCCGCAACTTGGAAAAAAGGTGTCGGAACAAGTTGCCCAGTGAACTCATCCAAGATAATTATATGGTACGATCTCTGTCCAACTTTGGTTCGAATCGAATCAGAATTTAAAAAGTTATCATGTTTATAAATTTTCAAGTGGTAGCCTAATTTAAATGTGTCTCGCTTATTTTATAATATCCACACTTTGTTAAAAATGACAGATAAAGTTCGTTAATAAACTTGGTTGTGACCATTATATAGACTAAGTATACATCAAAATTAAAGCAAATCCAGTCTTAAATATGCTTTTTAAAGTGTCAATTTGAAATTTTCAAGTGACCTCCACTTGAAAAAGATTAGGCGGAGCAATTTTGTTAACAAACTCAGATATAAGATAAGTTCACTGTCCAAATTTGATTCGATTTGGAGTATTTCGGAAGTTATCATGATTTTCAAGTGGTGACCTGTTCAAGTGGCTCCGCTTAACTTAAGATATCCACCACTTTGTTAAAATTGGCGGATAAAGTTCATTAATAAACTTGATTGAGACACTTATATGGTCTATGTATACATCAAAATTTAAACAAATTCGGAATACGCTTTTTACAATCTGAATTTGAAATTTTCAAGTGGTCTCTACTTGAAAACAAATTGGTTCAGCAACTTGGTTAACAAACACATCCAAGATATTTATAAGATAAGTTCATTGTCCAAATTTGGTTCGATTTGTAGTATTATTTAGGAAGTTATCGTGAGAGATTTGAAATTTTCAAGTGGTAGCCTGATTTCAAGTGTCATTAACAGGCTTTTATTATCTTCACCTGTATATATGTTTGTATGTATCAATGTATGTTTGTAACCACTCTGGGAACAAACAAAAAATCTATATTGTAAAAAAAAAAAAGACTTTCCCTACGTGAACGCTGTGGCTGTGAGGTAAAGCTCCGCGCTACGAACCTAATGGTCTAGCGTTCGAGCCCAGTGAGGGGAGATTTTTTAAAAATGGTTTTTGTTTAATTCTAAATTATTTTAATTAAGGATTTAAATGTATGAAAATATTATGGTGTGTCACTCACACGATTTTCTCTTACCCTGCATTTTAATACTAAGATAGACATTTTGTGCTTTTTAGTTCACCTTTCTATAAAAGCGTGTTCTTTAATTTTTTAAAACTATCGTATTATTTTAAATGTTACTTTGGTTTTAATATGTTAATGAGATGTATAAATTATGTTTAATTTTATTAAAGTATCCATGGTTTGTTTCCCTTTTTTTATGTTATTTCTAATCAAATAAGTTATTAAAACGATTCAAGAACTATAGAATCTGACAATGAAAATTTCACAGCAGTTCTGAACTGTAATGACACAAACTCATCCTCTCGTTAAACTCAAATTTGCTTTCTATTACCCTTCTAAAGTCAGACTTTTAATCATAATTTTTTCTTGTTCTATACCCAAAACTTTAAACCTCAGTTTAACCTTTGTCTATATTGTTCTAAAAGTTATCTTTCTATGTCACTTTTTTCAATTTCAGTAATTTTATTCATCTTTTGCAAAATATCTGTAAAAATGTTTCCCTATTCTGTTCATTTCTTCTGTGCTTTTTTTATGACAAATGTTTTATTTAAAAATCAATTTATACAATAATTTCTATAAAATTATTTTTTGAACCCATTAATGAACTGAATCCATTGATTAAATCTGAGGTTCAGAAAATAACTAGAACTATTGCATTATTTCATGCATCTTCATTTTCCAAACGATGTTGAGAACTTTTGTCAATTAGCAGTTAGATATTGATTTCTCCTCAGGCATTTTGAGACAAGCTTCTGATCTCAAATTCTGCTAGCACTGAAATACATTGATATACAAATATTTCAAATATTGCCTTTAAACTTGTTATATTTTATGAATTACTCTCGTATGCGAAGTAAGAAGATTTAATGAAATTTCTGAGAATGATTTAGTTAAACATTAAAGTTCTTGACTTTACATTAAAATGTCCAAACATGCCATATTTTTGCAACGTCTTCATTTTTCTAATACTATCCTCAGAAAATAGTTTGATTCTGGGGACTATATTTTGAAAAAAAAATTTCATTTTTATCTCCGGACATTTAATTATTTTCAAAAACGTACAATTTATTTATTTATTTATTTATTATTATTACTATTATTATTATTATTTGCATACCGCACCTTGTTTACATTTTGTGCCTAACATTCCCATTATTCTTTAGAACAAGGGAAAACTATCGATTACAATAATTTTGAAAATCCAGAACGCCATGAAAATTCAATTTGATTACACAGGCGGACAAAAAAAAAAAAAAAAAAAAAAAAAAAAAAAAAATAAATAATAATTAATTTCATTTTTAAATATTTGTTTTAGAGTCCATTTTCAGACTACGTTTATGTATATAAAAAGTGTTTCTTTTCTTTTCTTTTTTTTTTCTGTAAAAAGAAATATATCGAAACTTAATGAATATTTCTAATAATACTAAAAACTTTCTTTATAAATTAAAAAAATGAATTCATTTTATAATTAAGTTTAAATATTTCAGTTTAAGTAACTGATTAGTGAGGGTTATTTCATGCTGTGCCATACCTGTAGATGTAACCTATTAATATAATTCCAAATAAGAACACTGAAAAAAATTTCGGATACTTATTACAAGTTTTTTTATTTTAATTAACATTAAACTAACCACGCTTTACTCTACATTAGCAAAATTTCAAAATATCTAAATCTTTTAGGTGGTTTAATTTCTGATACATTTCCTTTGCTTCATCTCCTTTTTACTTATTAAAGGTTATTTGAATACTTTTAGAATTTACTTTAAACTATTACGTATAACAATAAATTTTTTACGAATTAATAATTATATACATATAAAATTATAGATAAAATTTTAAAAATAAAGTCTAGGACTTAAAAGAAATAGACCAGCTTATGATTGCTTTCTTTTCCAGTGTTGAACTTTAATATTACAAACAAAGTACACAAAAAAGGCAATATTTATGAATGTTTCTAATACCCGACAAAACATTTTTTAATGAAGCTTGTTCTTTGCAGAAAAAAGTATCAACATGTATTAAAACATTATTTTTAATTATGGAAGAAAATCCTAGTTTTTTATTTTTTTAAAAAACGCCTAATTAAGACACACATGACATTTACAAATCTAAAAATAAATCATCATAGAGTCAAATAAAACGCGAACAAAAACAAGTTTTTTCATTAGTTAAAACAAAAATAAAATGTATTATCATTATTAAAGGAAAAAGTTCTTTCGCTGTAGCTTGTTTTAAATTTAATATCTTTAGTTTTGATTGTCTTTTCAAATAAACTGAAATGCACTAATTATAAATGAGCACAAAAAGCTAACAGGAAAAAAAGGAGCAACTTTTTAAATATACTTTATGATATGCATGCATATGAAATTTTGCTAGGATTTGGTTTTCAAATGAAGTTGCCAGGGATTTTAATGTAAATACTGTTATTCCGTTTTTGTTATAAAGGTAATTAGTATTGTTGCTAAATTTTCTGAAAACAAATTCATTCTTTACACAGTAGAAATAATTTACTTTTTATCAGCATAATGTATTGAATAATCAAATCTTAAATAATAATAATAATAAAAAAAAAATAATAATAATTTGAAAAAAAAAGTAAC
This sequence comes from Salticus scenicus, assembly GCA_963930645.1. Lineage (NCBI taxonomy): Eukaryota > Metazoa > Arthropoda > Arachnida > Araneae > Salticidae > Salticus > Salticus scenicus. The sequence continues at coordinate 123,066,949 of OZ005651.1, read as the reverse complement.
TTTACGCTGCTTAATTTTTTTATTGACTTTCATTATACTAATTAATATTAATATTTATCGTAGTAATTAATATGCACTTTTTTATTTAACTATTTAATTGTGCTGTACAGTTTTACGCTTTTTTTATTTTCATAATTTACGCACGTATGTGTAGCTGTAAAAATAAACTTAGAAGTTTTTAAATAAACTTCTACTATCTTTTTTGCCGCTTAGCAAATTGTTAGAAAGAACGTAAAATTCTATAAAACTAAAAAACTTATTTATTCTCTATTATATTCCTTTTCCTTAATTCTATTATTTCAGATTTTCCGTTGTAATTTCAGAAGTACTTTAGTTTTCATTTCCTAGGATTTGCATTCCATTAATTTAAATGTAAACTCCAAATGTCTGATAAAATATGACCTGAAATGAAAATCGTTAGACAGCATTCTAGACAAGATAAAAAAAAAAAAAAAAAAAAAAAAAGAGTAATCTTTATTATCCTCATGATTACTTTACACCACTTTTTTTAATAAAAAAAAAATGCTTTCCAGACATTTCAGAGTTTTCCCAGACTTTCTAAATTATTGGCAGTTGTCTAAAAACTTCAAAGGATAGGGAACTTTTATGGTAAGTCTGGCACTAAAGGAAAAATTAAAATTAAATTTATACTAAAAAATACTTCTAAAGTAAAGATATTAACGAGAGTATTTCAACTATAAGCGAAAGTTTGGATATACTTTATTTTTAATCTAATTTGACAAACTTGAAAGATAAGGAAAAAAATTATGAGACAATAGCGTTGAAATAAATTCATTTATTAGTAGGCCTAAGAAATATAAAAGAAAAATAGATATTCGTGTATAGCATGCATTGCATTTCAATCAATACATGCACAGACATTCTTCCGTATAATACATTCATTTAGACACCTTAAAACAAAGTGGATTAATGTGATATTTTTACATTAGCATGCTATGAAAAGAAAATTTCAAATAAGTTATTAATTATTCTAAAGAAACCGTGAATATTACTCTACATAGAATGTATATAAATTAATAATAAATCTTTTATTCAAGGACAAACATAATTTGATTTGTTGCTCTATGGTAAATTTTTCCACACCAGTGCAAATTAGACAATGATATACTACTTTTAAATAGGTTCCGAACCATTGCAAACATGCATGCTTGAAACTGCACTCGAGATTTACAATTGCTAACTGAAAGCTAGAGCACCAGCCATTCAGCCACCAAATAGGCTGAGGTGGAAACATGAATGCCTAAAAATGCTAGTATAATTATGCAGACAAAATTTTATTTTGACAAAAAATTATGTCTGTAAAAGAAAATTTCAGATATTTTTAGAAAGGTATAGTTCGATACAGGGGAGTTGAAATTCAAATAATTATGGGAATGTAAGTAAGTTGCATCGAATGGAAGTTTTATTTTAGGGAATTGTAAATGGAGGAAATAGAAAAGTCACAAACATTTTTAAAAGTATTATAAGCTGGATATTAAAATTTATACAGAATTCAAATTAAGGCAAAAGGCACATATAAACCGAATCCTAGGTTTCTAGTTAAAAACTAGAAAATTAATTTTTACCTACAATAGGGACATCTGGTTCTAAAGAAATAATCATATTGTTTAAGTTTTGGTCAAATTTAGAGCTGAAACACTTTTTTTACCCACTGCTGTAAAAGAATTGATCTTTCGTAAATCGTAAAACATTAATACAGTTTCTTGGTGTCTTATAAATTGATGCATTCAGAGGTGTCTGCAACGTAACAGCTTTTCGTACAGTTAGCAGAAATGTAATTGCTAATGGTGGAGAGATAGGAAAGAGATTCGGACAAAGAAGTTCAAAATACAGAAAAAATATAAGGTGGCGGTTTACTTTTGATTAAAATAGCTGATAAATTAATCTTATACGCTTAAAGTATAAATACATATTTTATTACTTATTTATTGCATTTTTTAATTATGTAATTATATATATGTAGAATGATAACAATAAGAATGAGAACGTGAGTTACGAAAAATAAACAGATGAATAATTCGCTACAACAAAACACAAAAGCTAATTTGGTAAGTAGTTAACTTAATTATTATTATTTTTTTAATAATTTGGCCAGAATTTTTTAATTTATATTGGAAAAAAGAAAAAGAATACTCACTTTAAACTAATTCCGATAAGATTACGAAATATATACAAACATAACAAGAAAGAACTTTTTAATGATTGTAATCAAAAGTTTTCTATTCGAACTGACGATAACAAAACGAACCAAAAAATAAGAAAAGCTGAATTTATGGAACAGGACATTAATAACTGAATAAATAATAAAATAAATGGCTCAAAATGTAAAGGTAATTCATCAGGAGTCACCACTTCCACATTGAGCTAAAAAATGGGTTTAATTTTTTGGCAAGCGATGTAATGTAAAGTACACAAAAGGTGACTTAACATTTTTATTAAAATATTACTTTCAAAAAAAAAAAAAAAAAAAAAAAAAAAAGGAAATAAGGTAGATCATAACCTGGAATTAGAATAAACAGGGCTTCTTCAGATATGAATCCATAAAGCAGATTCTAAAAGCCACACTAAACGTAGTATGAAATATCCAAGCAAACATAAAGTTTAGCTGAATATTTCAATATGACCTAGGAACTATCATTATTCATTCAATTTACATTTAAAAATTATGAATAATCTTAATTACAATTGTTGAACTAAATAATATTAAACAAGGAATATTTATTAGTATAATGAATATTTATTAAATATTATAAACCAATTATTTTTTTAAAAGTACATCTGTATTTTTAAAATGCCCAAAGTCAGTTTCCAGCTTTTTAAATGTTGAACGGCTGCAGCTATAGTCATAATTCACCGGTGGGAAGTTGTCGAAATTAACATTCATATCTCGAAAACGGTTAGTTATAGAGTATCATCGATTTAATACTTAAAGACAGGCACTAGAAGCGATAGGAAGCTATAAGTATCTACTACTCCTGAACAATCTTGCACAATTCAAGAAGTTTGTTGGAAGGCAGTCTGAGACTCGGACATCTGTCTCAATTTCATGCCAGATGTACTAGAATGGATTAGGGTCAAGTTGTTATGCAAGGTAGTTGACCACAGCAGGGTTGATTTTATTGAAATCAACGTACTCACGGTTCTTTTTTGACTCAGTGCAGCATGAATATCCAAGTGTCTGCATTAATTAATCAATGGTATGATCCTCTTCGTCGTATTCTGACTATTTCTTTATGGTCGAAGGCGCTTAGATCTGCATTCCTATTTATAATGCTCTTAACTATTTTTTATTCCTTTCGCAGCACTTTTCCTTTTGTCAAACAAAATTTTTCTAGGCGCTTCCAGGCCAGTGCACATCTCTAAATTTTCATATTGATAGTTATCCGCTATGCAGTGCATTTATATAAGGTATAAATTAATTTAAGAAGATTTTCTAACTAATTTAATCAATTAAATTAAATATTGATTAAATTTATCCATTTTTTAATTCATTTAACAAGAGTACACTCAAAACGATTTTAGATTATATGGAATAAAATCGTATGCACTGTATTTTTTCTTATCCAGTGATGAATTACTTGATAAGCTTATAAATTTTTTTTTATCTGGGTAAGCTTGAATTTTTTTTTTCTTTTAGAAAAAAAAAAAGAGATTTATATATAGGAGAAAAAACATAAATTTTTATAGTTTCACCCACAATGGACTTGCCATTTTGGTTTGCTGCAATAGACATATCATATCTTCCCTCAAGGACATCCCCAGGATTTCCTTAGTATAACCTGGGGAGAAGGTGTGTGTATGGGAAGTTATCATTCCTAAATATCTGAGCTTTGAAATTAATGGATTTAACTAAGCAAATTTAAATAATGATGAGTTATTTATATTTACTTGTTTTTAATGCATTATTTGTTACTTTTATGACGAATACAGTTAAATATTGTAAATGTTTCTTTATCTAAGCAAAGCACAATATACAATCAGGAATGATTTGCGTTAGACATCATGTTAGTTCTAGTGTAAAATAAATAAATAAATAAAATAAAGTACAGAAAGCCGAATATATTAACACTATGTAGTCGGGCATTTTCTCGCCAAATGACGAGTTTACTGGTTTCCCGAAATCAATGCGTTAATAAATAAAGAATATATTTTAAACAGAAATGAAAAAAATTACGAATAAATATTAATAGCTGAAAAACGTTACTATTTGAAAGGCTATCTGAGAAACGAAGAGAAATATATATATTGCTATGCAATACAAACTGTGAACCACTATAATCTGCATTTAATTAAATAAGAAAGGACTGTACAATAGACTTGCAGTGGTATCTATTGTGAATTTTTTTATGATAAATCTAAAACAAGAAAATACTTTAAAAGAAAAAAAAACTGAGAGTTTTTTTTTTTCAGAGAATTTTCAAATTTAAATATGTAGCTAAACGTAGCTAGTTGCTTTATAAAATACATGTAACAGAAAAAAGTATGCTCTAAATATGCACAACTATTTTTACACAAGGTTTCTTTTTTTATTAAACTAGTAGTCTACGCTCGCTTGTTGGTCCCCATTTTAAAATGAATCACTATAATTAAAGCATTAAAAAAAAAAAAATCTTGTAATTTTATTGAGATATGAAGGTTCTTGTAATATCACGTCTCTTTGCAGGCTTTGCCCATTTCGCTAGTCACTATATTAAAAGGAACTCTCAAAATTAAATCTAATTAATAAAAAAAAATCATTGAAATCAATCGAAATTATTTTTTGCGGTCTTCTCCGTAAAACAATTCCCAAAATGCTCTAACTCTTACTTTTATTATTTTCCCCCATCGGTCCCCCCTTCCGTTTATCCTAATAATTTTACAAATTCGAAAATATCCGCAATCGATTTGTAGGTATCGAAAACCTCTATGTACCAATTTTGAATGATCCAACTCTATTTTTGCCCCTCCGACCCCCCCTTCTCGGCCCACCTAATAACTTTACACTTTCGAAAATATCCCCATTCGACTTGCAGGCCTCTAAAACCTATCTGAACCAATTTTGAACGGCCTAACTGTATTTATATTTGTTTTTGCCCATAGCCCCCTTACCGCCCCCCCTGGGGGCTGAATTTCTCAAATACCAGAAATTGTTTGTTAGATATTTGTATTAGCTATATTTTAGAGCAAAAATTTCGCATACATCTGTTTTTTTTTCTCTGAGATATATAGGATTATGTGAAATCACGTTTTACGCATGTGAAATCACGTTTTGCCCCCCCCCCCCCCCCATTATTATTGCGGACCGAATTTCTAAAATTCCAGAAATTAGTTTTTAGATATTTGTGTTAGCTATATTTTAAAGAAAAAATTTTACGGATATCTGTTTTTTTGTTTGAGATATGAAGGATTTTGTGAAATCACATTTTGTCCCCTCCCCCCCCCCTTTGGGGGGCGAATCTTGTAACATCGATTCTTAGTAAATGCCTACGTCATAGAAGGAACATTGTAAATCACTTCTTAGTAAATGCCTACGTCACAGAAGGAACATTGTCACAAAATTTCATGCTTCTAGGTCCAAGGGTTTGGTCTGGACGATGATGAATCACCCACTCACTCACTCAGGATGAATATATAGATAACTAGCATGCTAATGAAGACCGAGAGAGGCGTTTTGCGAAAACAAATATTGAAATTAATCACATTTATTATTAGGTAATTTAAAATACTAGTTATTATTATTATTATTTTGCTACAGCGGTTTCTTAACACAAGACTCTGTTGAATTTCAATCTTTTCCAGTCAGACAACAAGTCTTTATTTTTTAAATATGCGTCTTTAACTCTATTTTTTAACACTTTCCAACAAGGTTGAAAAGTGTTTATGACTTCGGTTTGTCTGTCTGTCTGTCTGTCCGCGCTCTAACTCCCGTAAATATTTATGGAATTTTTTTAAAATTGATATATGTTACTCAAGTTCACTATCGGACGGTCCCTATTGAAAATGGAGTTTATACCTCTACTGGTTTGTGTACAGGGACACCCGAAAATATTTCAAAGCATTGTGTTCTATGAGAGGTATTTCTATAAACCATATTTTCATAACTTTACTCTAGACATATCTTAATGAAATTGAAATATGTTATTCAAGTTCACTATCGCACGTTCCCTATTGAAAACGGAGTCTATACCTCTACTGGTTTGTGTACAGGGACACCCGAAAGTATTCCAAAGCATTGTGTTCTATGAGAGGTATTTCTATAAACCATATTTTCATAACTTTACTCTAGACATATCTTAATGAAATTGAAATATGTTATTCAAGTTCACTATCGCACGTTCCCTATTGAAAACGGAGTCTATACCTCTACTGGTTTGTGTACAGGGACACCCGAAAGTATTCCAAAGCATTGTGTTGTATGAGAGGTATTTCTATAAACCATATTTTCACACCTTTATTGTAGACATATCTTAATGAAATTGAAATATGTTAATCAAGTTCACTATCGGACGTTCCCTATAGAAAATGTAGTTTATACCTCTACTAGTTTGTGTACAAGGACACCCGAAAGTATTTCAAAGCATTGTGTTCTATGAGAGGTATTTCTATAAACCATATTTTCATACCTTTACTGTAGACATATCTCAATGAAATTAAAATATGTTATTCAAGTTCACTATTGGATGTTTTCTCTATCAAATGCAGGAAATACCACCATCGGTTCATGTACAGGGACACTGAAAAGTATTCCAAAGCATTGCGTTCTAGGAGAGATATTTCTATAAATCAAACTTTAATAACTTTACTATCCACGAAGTTTTAGGAAATTGAAATATGTTATTTACATGCACAAAAGAATTCTTTGTATAGAATGTAGCATGATTAGAATTAGATTTACAGGGTCGCACAAAAATATCCAGTTATATTAAGAAGTATTAATAGAAAATTGCTAGAATTGTACTTTCGTTTACGTTAAGCGTTTTTAACACTTTCTAGCATTTTTTAAGTGTGAATATGATTTCAGCTTTGTGTATCTGCCTGTCCGTCCGTCTGTCTGTCTGTCCGATCTCTAACTCCCGTAAATATTTATGGAATTTCTTAAAACTGATATATGTTATTCAAGTTCACTATCAGATGTTCCCTATTGAAAATGGAGTTTATACCTCTACTGGTTTGTGTACAGGGACACCCGAAAGTATTTCAAAGCATTGTGTCCTATGAGAGCTATTTCTATAAACCATATTTTCATACCTTTTCTGTAGACATATCTTAATGAAATTGAAATATGTTATTCAAATTCCCAACTGGATGTTTCCTGTATAAAATGGAGGAAATACCACCACGGATTTATATATACGGACACTCAAAAGTATTCCAAAGCACTGCGTTCTATGAGAGATATTTATATAAATCAAATTTTAATAACTTTACTTTCCACGAAGTTTTAGAAAATTGAAATATGTTATTTAAATGCACTAAAGAATGCTTTGCATAGAATCTGGCATGATTAGCATTAAATTTACAGGGTGGCACAAAAATATCCAGTTATATTAAGAGGTATTAATAAAAAATTGCTAGAATTGTACTTTCGCTTGCGTTAAGCGTTTTTAACACTTTCTAGCATTTTTTAAGTGTGAATATGATTTCAGTTTTGTGTATCTGCCTGTCCGTCCGTCTGTCTGTCTGCCTGTCTGTCTGTCCGATCTCTAACTCCCGTAAATATTTATGGAATTTCTTAAAACTGATATATGTTATTCAAGTTCACTATCGGATGTTCCCTATTGAAAATGGAGTTTATACCTCTACTGGTTTGTGTAGAGGGACACCCGAAAGTATTTCAAAGCATTGTGTTCTATGAGAGCTATTTCTATTAACCATATTTTCATACCTTTACTGTAGACATATCTTAATGAAATTAAAATATATTATTCCAATTCCCTACTGGATGTTTCCTGTATAAAATGGAGGAAATATCACCACCGATTTATATACAGGGACACTCAAAAGTATTCCAAAGCATTGCGTTCTATGAGAGAGATTTCTATAAAGCAAATTTTAATTACTTTACTTTCCACGAAGTTTTAGGAAATTGAAATATGTTATTTATATGCACAAGAAAATGCTTTGCATAGAATATAGCATAATTAGCATTAGATTTACAGGGTGACAGAAAAATATCCATTTATATTAAGAGCTATTAATAAAAAATTGCTGAAATATTAGTTTCTTTTACATTGAGTGTTTTTGGCACTTTCTAACATTTTTAAGTGTGAATATGATTTCAGTTTGTGTATCTGTCCATCTGTCTGTCTGTCTGTAAGCCCGCGCTTCAACTCCTGTAATTATTCATGGAATTATTCATTTCTCGAAACTGATATATTTTATTGAAGTTCACTATCGGATGTTCCATACTGAAAATGGAGTGAATATCTCTTCTGGTTTGTGTACAGGGACACCCCAAAGCATTTGAAAGCATTTTGTTCTATGAGTGTTGTTTTTATAAACATTATCCCTATAGAATTTTACCCATTTAAAATGACATTAATAGGTCCTGTACAACTAGTTTGTTTACAGGAAAAAAATATGCCAATGCATTACGCTTTAGGACAGAATTTTTTGAAAATTATATGTCAAAGTCTTTCTACTGTAAAAATAATTAAAATATTGAAATTTATTGCTAATACTCTAAAATAATCTTTTGTATAGAATATGATATGATTAACTTTCTGATTTACAGGGCTACACTAAAATATTCAGAGAGATCAAAAGCTGTAATTATAATCTAATGGCTGCATTTTCTTTTGCGTTAAGCCTTTTTAACACTTTCCAAAATGCCTAAGAGTAATTTTAAAATCAATTAGTCTATCTGTATATTTTTCAGTCCTTCTGTCTGTTGTGTGATAACGCAGGCAAATAATATTAAAAGTTATTCAATACAACAATTACGTACAGTTGGAAAGTGTTACTAATCAATGCGTACTGCATGATTTTTCTTTCTTGTTAAAAGATTAGCTTGATTAAAGACTTTCAAATTTTTAAAGAAAAAAAATATTAGAAGAATGTGGCTCATATTTTGTTTGTAATTTTAGATTAGTTTGTAAAATATACATATTTTATAAACTGCATTCTATTTCAAAGTTTCTACACTATTGTTTTCCACGTACAAAATTTAAGGACAGAAAATATTAAATGCATGTACGACGCTCCTAAAATAACATATATTCTAAAGTATCTTAAATAAACAGAAAAAAATAGGTAGATAAGAAAATTGAATATTAAAGAAAAAATCATGGAGTAAATTTAAAGATATTTTCAGGAACTAGGACTCCTTAGAAAGACCCTCATGGAGGGAACTCACCCTCAGGCCTAGGGCCCTAGTGCAATTAATCAGCCTTAATCCCTACAACAACAACAACAACAACAACAACAACAACATCAAAACATTTTCAGAAGCACGCAATGTTAAACTATAGGTATTTCAAATTTAAAACTGATGATTTGAAAAGCTGAAAACTTGCTTAACAGTGCAAAATTATATATATATATATATATATATATATATATATATATATATATATATATATAATGAATTTATATGTATATATAAATGCACCAGAGGATAGGCATTGAAAAGCAATAAGTAATGAATAAACACCATAAAATGTAAAAAAGTTTTTTACTTGGGAAATAGCAGTAGGAAATAATATTTTTTACACTTTTTTAAACGAAATACGCCAAAGAAAAATAAATAAAATAATAAAAATAAATAAAAGAGAGAGAGAATTAATATTGTTTGATAAATTTAAAAATGTTAAAACAGCTTAATACATAAAATTAAAACAACGGCTTTTGTTAGACAGATAGAAATATTTGAGTTGAAATCCTTTTTTAATAAAAAAGTGCAATGCAAATTGATAAAACAAATGCATAAAATTATGCAAATACATTTTTTGTTGTTTTTGTTGGACGGAAAAAAAAGTAGAGTACATGTGGAAGTTTTTCATTTAAATCATATCAGAGTATGGGTTTCAGCTTATGATGGGGAAAAAATATTACAAAAAAAAAAAAAAAAAAAGAAAAAAAAAAAGATAAAAAATATGAGAATGTTATTAAAAATTTGACATAAAGCAAAACTTTTTATTTAAAAGTCATTGCGAGCTTCCCAATGTAAAATTAACTGAATTTTCCTTTTATTTGAAATCCTTTAAAAATTTACTTTACTACAAACTAAATCTTCTTATTTTTGACATCTTTGAGAAATGTTATTTTAGGTATATTATTAAAAATGTTACACCAGTGGAAATAACTTAACCTAACGAAAATAACTTCTACGCAGGAAATTTAATAAAATGCTAATTTTTCGAGAACGTATTTATTAAAATCTACACAATTTAAAACTCTGAAACAATTCAAAAATACATATGTTTTAAAATAGAATTTAAATAATTACAGAAATATTAGAAATTTCTGTGAAACATTAATTTTGGAAGAAATTTGGAAAGCTGTTCATTATCAATAAATCGATATGTTATTAAAAGTATTTTTAAAGTTTCGAAAAATGAAATTTGTAAATAATATGTGTATAAATAGCAAATGTATTTTTATTTGTGTAAAAAAATATTATATATATCTATCAAAATATTTCTATATTTATGAGGGAATATGTTAAATATAACGTAGAATAAATATTTTTTGGGGAAAAAATTATAAGTTGTCAAGCATATATTATCATTGATTTTCGCTTCAATTTTTCTTACAGAGAACTAAAAAGGCTACTTTTAAAATGTTTGAGATAAAATCAATATTTTATTTTTAGTTGGCGCAAAGTATGCAAGAAATTTTTTTTAAAAACTTATTTGTTATGCAAATGTTTTTCATCATTATTTGAATTGCTGTTTATTTTTTTACCTCTTGTAATTTTTTATGCGTTTCACTAAGCAATTTATGAAAATTTAATATTAAAGTCGAATTAACAAGCAAGCAAACAAACGAAAGTAATAAATTGGCAAATACATTCTTATATTTTCAATTTATAGCTACAAATGAACTAATTATTTACTTCCTTATAAATCTACTTCAAACAGCAAATAGACAACCAAATCAAAAGAAATGTTTAGTTGACTTGTAAATAAAAGAGAATACCGTTTCCTTAAGAAAAAAATGAAACGTTTCATTTTGAATTAGATATAAATTTTTACAATAAAAGATGCTTAAGAAAAAAAAAAAAGGAAAAAGACTCTAATAGTTAAATGTTCTACTTTTTAAATTATTCTATGCTTATTATGGTTATAATTATAAGGCATAGTTAACACTTTGATACGCACATACTTTGTTATATTTATTTGTAATCCCCGCTCTTTGACGTTTCTTTAAGACATTTCAAAATATAACTCATTAACAAAAATGAGTTTTCGTATTTGTGTTTAAATCGCTTACATTTTATCCTCAGCAATCGATATGATAATTGCCGCTGAAAAAAATATATGCCGATAGCAGACAGTGGATTAAACAGGAATGTGCAAAATTCTTTTTAAAAATAATGTATTGTTTCAGAGGAACGCCTAAAGGCGAGGCTAGCCTTTTTAATCATACGAGTTAACTCGTGACCAGTCCACAATGTACTAAGTCGCTAATACTTTTTATCACAGAAAACCACAGAAAAACGAAAAGAACGGGACAATCTGATTTTAGAAAACTTTTAAGTTTAAATGCATTTAAAGAAAAAAGAAATAGTTGAATAATAATATTCTAATGATTATGTATAAATAAATAAATATATGTTCAGATTGGTGACAAAATAATGTAAACGTTTTCGAAGTTAAAACGTTTTGTTGAATATATAAATACTTGATAGATTCTTTTGGATTTGCATGGGTCTAAGGATCATGTTATACCACACATATTTAAGCGAAGATTTTATTCTGAAGACAAAAAAGGGCCAATAACAAAATAAAGAAGGAAATTTAGGTAAAATAAAATGCTTTAAATGTGTTATAATTGTAGTATGTGATTATCGCGTTTATTTCATTTGCATTCATTTGAATGTCAATATCACATGTACTAATGGAGATATAAAGGTTTGTTACAGAATTGAAAAAAAAAATTCAAATGCCTTTGTTTATAGCGCAAGGTTTTCAAATCAGTGCAATGCAGTTTTTGTAAACTTGATATAAGCATTTGACCCAATATGTTGCAATCTAAACATAAAAATATTAAATATCTAATGAAATAGGAGCGTTTTTACCAAATACATTTTCACTGTGCATGCGTAAGCGTTAACGAAATTTCTTTTGCATAATGTTTTAGCGAAATGCATAGAGTTAATATGGCGAAAAAAAAAAAAAAAAAAAAAAAAAAAAGCGAATATCGTAAAATCCTGAATTATATAAAGCCGATAAAGTTAGGTTCATTTCAAGTCCTTTGAAAAAGTAGGAAAACAATAAATGTTTTAACAGTATTTTTATTTTAAATCAACGCACACTATATTGCTATTTATTGATAAAAAAAAAAATGGAGACAAATCCTCCATAACTTTGTTTTTCTTTGGAAGCACTTTAAATTCAACAAATTCTATTGACTATGTTTTTTTTCGAATTACACGATACTTGACTGAGATTTTTTTCAGGGTAATTTTATACATTTAGTCGATAAATTATGCACATAAAGAAAAAAAAGAAAGATTCAACACTAGCGCATTCATAGTCAAACAGTATTTAGTTAAAATGTTGATATTTCATCCGGTAATTTATATTTTTTACATTCTGATTTCAGCATATTGTGTCCAATGTAGTATGTCAAATTGCCTAAAAATTACTTTGCATTGATTTGAAAGCACTGCATATTTTAACAAAAGACGTACAAACCTTTTGTAAAAAAACTTTTATGTCTACATGAATACACACCCTTTTGACATACAAATGAATACACATGATTCAAAGAAGCCTCATAATGAAATGCTACATGTACAACACACTTCAAATATTATTTTATTTCCCCAGGACTTTTAAATATCGTGTTTTTAATTTGCTACTATTACTCTCTTTTTGTTCTTCGGACAACATCTTTGCTAAAATATATGTGGTATAGCATATTCTTTACATCCATGAAGTTCCAGGATAAGTCATTCGGCATTTCTCTGGATATTAGACAAAATATCTAAATTCGACGATATCCACATTATTTTGTCACCTATCTGTATGTATATGTGTAGATGTTAATACTGTATAAGTTGCAGATCTAAATAAATAATGTGTATGCAGTAATATAAATGTAGATCTTTTTAAACGTGTATATATGTGTGGAGATCTATTAACCTCAAAGAGTGTGTTATTTTGTAGACTTGAATTTTTTTTACGTTAATACTATTTTAAAATAAGAATAAAATATTATTCGTTGAAAACTTTTATTCATTATAGCGTATAGAAGTATCTGAAAGATACGATAGCTCACTAAACGAAGTTTTTACAAAACAATTACAAAGACATTTTAAAATGCCATAAAAATGCATCTGAATATTCATGTTGAATGATGGTGAATGAAGACTTTGAAAACAAAAATCATAAACTACTAAAACGTGCAACAGTTGTTTAGGGTGGAAATAATTAAGCAGGACCTTTCCTTAGGCGAAAAAAAAAGTTTTTGCTTCGTTCATGTTGCACTCTGCCTACATTTGTTTCGCCTGATGAGTAGTCATGCTAAATTGTTTTGACCCGAAAAGACTGATGCATGTTCTTTTTTAATTTATGGTGTTTGCTTACGAAGATCTTATGCATTTTTTTAAATAGTAGCATTACAATTTTATATCTATCTTATATAAAGACATCAATTATCTGTAGGCGGGTTATTTTATAGCTATTTTTTTCGTTCCATTTTTTCCAATAACAGAATTTACATGCTGCACGTTCAGTTTTGATCACCCATGAAAAAATCCTAACAACCAATTTGAACGTTATCAAGGTATTTTTTAAAACATATTAAAATGGGGGGGGGGGGGGGGGGAAATGATAATTTAGCTTCTGTGAAAATCCAATTTGTACTTTGTTAAGAATAAATCGATAAATATCTTCTGTTATAATCGTAACGCAGGTATTTTATGCTTAAAAGCTTTATTTATTATGCAGTTTATAATTTGTTACGTTATTTAGACTACTTAACGACCTTTCTACACATCATTTATGATGCTTTTATTTTAGGTCATGCCTCATACAAATCAATTACTTACAAAGATATAGTAAATAATGAGTAGAATACAGCTGTTACTTTTAAAAAGCAAGTGTACTGCGTACACAAAAGAGTTTATCTGCATAATGATTCAGAATATAAAATATTTAATTATAATATAAGTTAAAAAAAAAAAAAAAAAACATTTTTTAATATAGTAACTCATTAGTTTTAATAATAAATCTATAGTGGAAATTATAAAAATTTTAAACCTGAAGTAAAGATCACGTGGTTTGTCGCTCTACGTTCCCTTTTTGCACATTTTAAAAATGATAGTTTGGATTAGCAAATACATTTCTGCAAAAGTTAAGAAAATTAAATATATACATGTTAATGATTAATTATTTTTCTCAGGTTTATACATAAGCGTTTATTTCTAACAAACCTAATAACATGTATATCAGTAAAAACAGTATATATAAAATGAATATTGTGATTCTCTATATTTAGTGTTTCTAACAGATGATAAGATGCTACAGATTCTAATTTCGGAAGTACAACGATATTACCTGCAGGAAATGGAGGCGTAAATCATTACATAACTTTGTTTGCTGATTGTTTATCCCTACGTACCACAGAAAAGTAGAATGTGGTAGCGACAATCTGCACGTTTGAGTGGAAAGAGCGAATAATACATAATTACCAATTTTTACGCTTTTTGTGCACCTGAAAGTTTTAAAAGAATCTTTTTATGCATTTCTGTGGCAGTTTTCATTGATTAAATAAAACAAAAATATTTCTATTAAAACTTTCCGGCAGCCAAAAAATCGTTAAAGTTGGCAACAAACGATAATGCAATTGTAAAATTTTGCAGGAAAACCAGATTTTTGGTCATTTTGAGTCTGTAAGTAGTCTAAAATCATTTCATTTTGAACGAGAAATCAAACGTGGTTGTTGCCAAAAAATAATATAAACAGAAAAAAAAAAAAATTGTATATATATATATATATATATATATGCATTCTACCAGGCCCTTGAAAACGTTAGAATGCAAATAATGCTTTTTTCTCATTCCAATTTCCACCAAAAAAGAATTAAAGAAAAATCGAAATGAATTATTATTCATTTCGATTTTTCTTTAATTCTTTTTTGGTTTGATTTGGGTAGTCTTCGCTTATGATCCGAATAATTGTTTTAATACTGAAGTTAAATCATCTTTAAAATTCAAATTTTTGCACTGATAATATTGTATTACTATATATATATAGTATAAAAACTCTTGTTTTCAGTTGATGATAAAAAGACTTGTAATCTATATATCTGAGAAATTGCAGTACTAATTCACCTACGTATTTACGAAATTAAAAAGTTTATTGTTATACTTAAAACATTACGAGGTAGTTAAGATTCCCCTTCCTGGGTAAATATTTCATAAAATACTATTTTTTCTAACAGCTTTCTTCTTCATTAAGGAATATTTAAGTTAGATTGAATCTGATGACGTCAACAAACAATTTCAACACATAAGGTGGATTTTATCCAAAACTAAAATTTTATTGTTTGAATATAAAATGTTGAATAACAATGTCAAGTTACTCATCATTGACAAGTTTGAATTTTAAATTATTATACTGTTAAAACCAATTGTATATCTACCTCTTCACGAAACGCTGAACGCAGAAAGGCGTGTAAAGGTACCAAAAGATATGAATCAATACAAGGATTCCGAGTTGACCATTTAAATTAAATTCTTCCAATTATTTAAAAAAGTATCAAATTAAAATCTAAAGCGAGTGCAAGATTAGCGGCACAACGTAGTACTAAAAAATGCCGACCAACAGCAGTGCCAACTGCCTGATGCGGTTGGGAGGCTAAATACAGCGGAGTTTGTTAGAGAAACCTTAAAGTCCAAAATCATATGTAATCGATTTGGACTTTTTCAGTTTTAATATGTAAGGAGATATAAAAAGAAAGTGATTATTATTATTTTTTTTTTTTATTATTCATTCAAATATCAGTGAAGTGGACAAAGCTCGCTAATTAATAAACGAAGCAAATATTTTAGTAGTCAACATAACAGTACGCGAAACTTGCATTTCTGCAATTAAATGATTGAAAAACATCTGATCAAATTATTTCTATCAGTTTTAACAAAACTTTATTGCCAATATATTAGTAATCATCTATAAATTACATTCACAGACGTTCGTTACGAATTGCTTCTTTCTATAAAAATTATAAAATACTGCCGTAATTTAATAAAGAATAAATTCGCTACTACTGTAGATCAACAAGTGAAAGCAATCAGGCAATTAAGGATAAATTTATTTATCTTAGTTGAACTTTCAAATTCATAGTTCTAACAGCTTTTCGTAGGTCCAAGAAACGTTTCGACAGGTGCCTGTATAAATTTGATTATGTTTAAAAATAACCTTCGTCATTTATATTGCATCCCCTATTTCATTTTCAGTTGAATAACCTTAATATGTTGTTTCAACATTTCAAATAGCAGTGCGGCCGCAAATAATGTGAAAAAGTGTGTTGATTTAAAATGGATTCTACAATAATTTATGAAAGGTTCTATAATAGAGTACAACAGTGTAACACAGGTAAAAAAAATTAAAAACTGGATATTAATTTTTTTTTTTTAAATCATGATTTAAAACTGGTTAAAGTTTAAAATCTGTTATCTAAAAACTTATCTTTCATGCTGTATAATCTCGAATCTATGAAACAGGCCAATATTTGGACGTCTATTTCTCACATTTTTATGAACTTTCTTACAACACAGTGTCTATAAGATTAATGTCTTACTTAAGACAAATGCTTCCCTCATTACTTTTGAAGAAGTAATATACGTATAACTATTTACTGATTCCAGTGACTATTTTATCTGCATAATATAAATAGATGAACGAAGAAAAGTCTAGATGATATAAGCCTACAAACTAAAAAGTTGTAATTCTAGAAAAAAAAATTGGCTTGTCACTCACACGAATTTTCTTTACCCTGCCTTTCAATACTCTAAAGACAGATTGAAAATTAACCCTTTGCGGCGCAAGACAATTTGTATCATTTAAATTATACTGCCACCGGAATTCATCAACTAAATTAAACTAAAAGAAATTTTAAA
This sequence comes from Salticus scenicus, assembly GCA_963930645.1. Classification (NCBI taxonomy): domain Eukaryota; kingdom Metazoa; phylum Arthropoda; class Arachnida; order Araneae; family Salticidae; genus Salticus; species Salticus scenicus. The sequence goes on along the minus strand of OZ005651.1, from coordinate 123,049,659 downwards.
TTTTAAGGATAAAAAAACGGCCTTTTCTGAAATGTTATAAGCGTAAATTTTTGCTAAAAATTTTCCGGGATGAATTTTTTTTAGCTGGGTCTTAAATTTTGCGTCCTCGCAGCGAGGACAGCGCGCGTTAAGGTGTTAAAGGATAATATACTCGTTATACTGTATATGAAACTACTTTAAAAATTTTAAAATAGGTTCAGAAATAACTTTATTTGACGTATAATTCTTAGTGAGGGAGCTACTGCCCATCTTAAGCCCCAGTTAAAATACAGTGCTTACATATATATATATATATATATAAAAGTAGGCTATTTGGTCATTCCATGTGAAATCATCCAGGTCGTGACACCCACCAACACAAATTTGGATAAAATCTGTTATGCCTATAGAACTACTTATGGTAATTATAGAGATGTCAATCGAAGAATTTTCAAGCTATGAACATTTAAATATATACCAAAATGGGCAATTTGCTACTATTTTGAACGTTGCAAATAAAGATATAAATGACTATAAATTCTTTTATTTTTACCATAGAACCATCAAACTTTTGTTAATTTGTTTAGAAGAAAGTAAGCCTTCCTTTATTGATGATATATTTTTTATTGCTATAATACTAAGACATTTATGACATTGACTTTTTTGATATATTTTTTTATTTACAAAGTGAATAATTTTAATTGATAATTTCATGCATTTTGTATTTCATACAAAAATACATGTCTTCGCCATAAAAAAACGTTTAATTCTCAAAAAGTCAATATTACAATTGAATAGTTAGTTAATGATTCTTATATACCTAAAATGATTGTGAATCGCCCATCAAAATTTTTTATCAAACGTAAAAACATAGCTTGGGTTGACTACATATAAAGTTTGGTGAAAATTGAAGGAGGGGCAATGCATGAAATTATCGGTTAAAATTATTCAATTTATTAATTTAAAAAATGACAAAAATGCCATTGTCATAAATCTTTGTACTATTTTAGCAATACAAAATCTTCATAAAATGAAAGCTTACTTTATTCTAAACAACCTATAAAATGTTTGATTTTCTATGATAAAAATAAAAGAAGTTACAGTCATTTATACCTTTATGTGCAATATTCAAAATGGTAGAAAATCGGCCCCTTTAACACATATTTAAAAGTTCATAATTTCAAAAATCTTCGATTAACCTCAAAACAATTGTTATTTCTAGAATTAGTATGAAAAGTTCACCAAATTTGATCTAAATCGGTGATGTTGGGATTCTTTTTTTTTTTTTAAATCCTGGTCGATTGGACATGAAATAACCCTGTTACCCAAATTTCTAGACAACTTTTTCACTCGCAACACTCCTTGAAACTTAGAAACCTTGATCAAACTTTTCAAGTGGCAATCCTCATATGAACTTTAAAATACAAATTTGAATTTACTGCAATAATTTGTATTTACGTTATACTGATAACAAATATACGCACAAATCAACCTTTAAAAATCTGATAATCATATTCAGGAGATCTTTAAACGCGATATTATGCTTAAAATAGCGATGAAAATTAAACTTAAAAAAATTGTATGCCTAATATATGGGTATGATAAATTAATTTTCATTTCTGAGCAGTTTTCGCTAACATGGTAAAACGCAGTAAAGCACTTACATTAATTACATTCAATAGAAAGGAATGTTTTTGCTTATTTTGTTTAATCCTGTATATTGTATATAAATAATATACACACCACATTGTGTACATTAATTTAGTCCTATATGAAAAAGCATAAAACAACCTGAAAAGCACTTCTAGTAGTTTTGAAAAATGTCCCCAATACATACTAAATTTTTGAGAAGCCCTGTAAACAAATGATGAATGATTTTCATACTATATTCTACACGAAATGCGCTTTTATGCTTAAAAAATCTATGTTCGTTTCAAATTGTTTAGTGCAGCCTATATATGCTAAACTTTATCAACGAGAAATTACGCTTATAGATGTAAAGTATTTGAATTTTGTTGGATTTTCTCGTGCAGGAATCGTATGCTTAATCTGAACGAAAAATTTAGTACGTCACACCTATATGATACAGATTTAGAATACCGAGTTTAGATTTTATGCTTATATTTGCTCTTGTGATATGCTGATAACACACACACAGACCAACCGGAAAAAGGCAGTTTTCCGAGTTCAGAGAATCTCAAAATGTGTACATATAGCAAAAAGTGAATTTCGAAAATTTGACCCAAAAACAATATTTATTGTACCATATATGGATAAGAGTAATAAAAAAAACTAACGGAAAGCTGAATAGTTAAAATAGCCTTTAAAAATTGTAATCATTCATTTAATTTTTGTTTTAAATATTTCACTTAGCGTTTGTATCTAAGTTGTGCAACAACTGTGCAAAGTTAATTGTGCGCAAAAAATATGATAAATTTAATGAATATATATTCGTCTATGAATTTTAAAATTATTTTTAAAAAATATTCTTACCAATTCATCGTTAAAAGAAATTAACATAATATCTTTTAAAGTAATAATGAAACAAAGTACCATATTTCATTCGATATTTCTTATGATGATGATGTAAAGCATTTTATTTTACTTGAAGAAATAATGTGTAATATTCTAACATTTTGAAAGTAATCATCTAAAATACTGTCAGTTAAATTAACTTTAGCATTTGTAATTTAAATATTCTATTTCACTTAGGAATAAATTAATCTAGAACATCTTAAGAAATTTCATTTTTTTTTTCTTTTTTTTAATGAGGAAAAATACAGTAGCCACTCAGCAGTGCGAAGTGATGAAAATCTGCCAAGTCAGCTGATCAAATCTAGAGGTATATTCTGGTGATGACTGGAAGAGAAGAAATACTAATAAAGGCACTTTGAATAAAATAGTAAAAAAATATTGTTTAGCTGGACAGAATTTTTTTGGATATTTTAAGTTTTCGTACCCTTTCGAAGTGTCGCCTTGAGCTCAAGAGCTTTATTTAGTTTCATTTTCGAACAATATTTATTTTCAATGCAGAATATTAACTATTATATATAGCTATAGCTACATATATATATATATATATATATATAATCTTACATACGTATATTTTACGGCATTCACATATCTAATCTAATAATACATATAACAAATACACATATTTAAATATAAAAACTTTCATTAAATAAAAAATAAAAACATATTTTGATAAAATAAAATTTTGCATATACAATCCCTATATTTTGAGACAGCAATTTATATTTACTTTAAAGTAAAATTATTATTTTGAAAACCTAAGTGTGAAATATATATATATATATATATATATATATATACACAAAAACATTGAATTTAGATTAACTTTTGTTGCATCTCTGTACAAACATGTACTCTGTACTAATTTTATTTATACTACTTAATAATTATACTTATTATGCATTTGGAAATATGTAATAATGCTAAATGCCGTAAACAACATATTTAAATTTCCTGACGATTTCAGCGTTTTTATTTATTTTATTTTATTTCTCCTTCTCTCTTCTCTCTTTTTTCTTTTTTATAATTTATTTATTTATTTTTATTTTTATTTTTTATTTAATACAACGAACACGAAATTTTCTCTTTTCTTATGCTATTCTAAGATTTCTTGCAATACAATGAATGTATTTTTATATATACAATGTTAACATCCACCGTAATAGCATATTCAAATTTCAGGAAAATTCGTGCGATTTTATGAAAGCAGTACATGATAATGTTAAAAAAAAAAAAAATCATGTTACCAAGAAAGAATATATAAGCTAAACAATAACTATTTGAAAGATATACTGTAGTATTATATACTTTGAAAACATATTCTATTTTCTGCAGATAAAATTATTAAACAAAATGTTAGAACAGAAAGAAATCACTTCAAGCAGACAGACGAACAAACACATTTATTTTCTGTTTTGAATAGAATATAACACTAATTGAGACCGCTACGTACACGAACCTTTCCCATCAGGAAAAAGGAATTATAGTAATATTTTAGATAAATGTAGATTAACATATGTAAATATCATAGCTGCCAAGTATCCCGGATTTTGAATACCTATACTCCTTTATCAAAATTTTTAGTTTATGTAAAGGCTTAATTTCTGAAAATAATGAAGACTAAGATAATTATTTTTTTCTAAAAGGTATACTAAAACCAGATGACTTAGCAGGCATGAAATATATATATATACACGGCTAAATTGTGTAGCATCTTTCTTTGAAGTCCGTGAATGACATAAGCAAATGTCGATAAATCACGCCTTTTAAAAAATACATAAAAGTTTTGAAAAAATACTTTGAGACCACCATCAATTTGCTTTCTTTCCATTAAAAATTGGAATATTGTTTTGTAATTTAAATTTTAACTTTTGCATAAAACGTAAGAAATTTAAAAAGACAGAATTAAGAGAGAAAAAGAGATACAAGGGAAAAATTAAATGTAATGAAATGGGGAAAACATTAAAGCTATTGTTTGAATTATGAGATGAGGTCAGATTTTAATAAATTTGTGCAGGTCAGTTGGGATGAATTATAGAATGATTATCTAGAGATTAGTTTTTGACTATTTAAACTATTGGGAGTATGTGAGGCTAAAGAGCATTATCTGATATTGAAAACGCTAAAAAAATCTTGGTATTTCACCAAAATGAATGCACATAATTTAAATTACTGGCAAAATTAACAGATCAAAAACTGCCGTTCATATATTTCTCTCTAATTTGCAAAGATGTGGCGCGAAAAATAGTGGTGGGCGGCCATCAAAATTGTCAGCCAAAATGAAAAGAAGTGCTATAAGGATGGCTGTTAAGATCATACACATTCCACAGCAGCAAAATCCGCCCTTAATTTTAAATTTACTACTGTTCTAAATGTGCTAATTCGGGAAGAAAGCATCAAATATGTACATTCCAAAAGCAAACCTAATTGAAAAAAAGAAAAAACATATTGATGCAAATTCGTAACATCCAAAATTTTAAAAATCCAACTGTGGCAAAAAATAGCGGATGATTTATGAAAGTACTGACATGATTTAAAGCAATATTTTTTGTATTTTTAAAACAAGTACAGTGTGGTGGATCAGATATAATTTGGGAAGAATTCAATGCTCGAGGTAAAACTAATAGTTTATTCACTAAAGGATGATTTCATGGAAGAAAGTAACATCAGTCACACAAAAGGATAATATTCCCTCTTTTTTTAGGTATCACTATTACCATACAAAAATATTAATGACATACTTAATGTAATTTTTGTGATTGAATATGCTAGTGATTATTGCTAGAAAACATTGGTGGAAGCAGAAATATCTCGTTGTGTGACTGACGTTACACATTTTTCATGGGATCGCTAAAGAAAAAAATGTAATTGATTAGAGAAAAAATTCCAAGAAAATTAGACTACAATTCATCATACCATCATTGCTAGAAGTTTTTTTTATCAGACCAAAAAAGTTGGACGCTTTGAAAAAGCTTTAATAAAATGTACATTAAGGAAAACAAAATAAAAGAATAAAGAAATATAGAGTTCTTTTAAAATTGTAAGGTGTATTGCCTCTGACTAGATTCTTTACGATGTAAAATACTGCTAAAAAGGTTGTTCAAAAGATTTATGATAAAAAGGAATGAACTTTCCTTAACAACTATTACATACTTACATACTTTAAAAACTTTAAATGCGAAAGATCAGTTATCTGTTTTAAATCTTTATTAAAGAAAGGTAAATAGATTCTGAGCAGTGTTGCCAGATTTTGCTACTTTTTTATTTAATTGTCACCAACAATTTTGAGAAGTAATATTTGATATATAAAATAGATGATTATAATCTTCGAAATGATTAAGTAACCGTTACATTTAAAAATTAGTGGTGGATATTGAATAAAAAAAAAAAAAAAATAATAATAATAATAAAAAGGTCGCAAAATCTGGAAACACTGATTCTGAGTTGAACTAGAGACAACAAATTTAGTAAAACTACTCTAGAAAAAAAAAAAAAAAAAAAAAGATATTTACTAAAATTATTGGCCGAAACATATACAGTCGGTAACAAAAGTACCCGAACACTAGCAAAAATTCCTATGTAAAAAAAGTAGAGTTAATACTGTTTTGTTAAATAACAGGTTTCGACAAGGATTTATTTAACAAAACAGTATTAACTCTACATTTTTTATATAGGAATTTTTGCTAGTGTTCGGATACTTTTGTTATCGACTGTACATGGAAAGAAAAAGCAAACCTAAAATAGTACAAAACCGTATATTTAGTAAATAAATTATTTTTGTGCTTTTATTAATTTTATTTTTATTTTTATCAATATTTTATTTTATTTTTTGTAGAGAGGTTACCTTTTAATTTATTTTCCCACTTTAATCAAAATGCAATATATCCGTAAATTAATTATAGAGAATTTAAAAAATCCATTTAAATTGAGGACAATATTATAACTCCACTTTGTGATTTACCAAATTGACATAAATAAAAAATATCTTATAAAATATACTACTTATCGTTAAATTTAAATATTAAACTTTTTAACTTATTTTGCTATTGACATCGTTCTGGGATAAAATAAATATCTGTTTTTGATCTCAATTTATCATTTTATTTTGATCTCAATTTATTATATTTTGACATTAACTGAAAATTATAAAGGCGAAACCGGGGATAGATGGCATACATTTTGGTGCAATGTTTAGAGAAATTCTGACGAATGCATTGAAAGATCTTTTCGGATAGGAAAGAATGGATTTCTTTGACTACAAATATATGTAAGACTCATCAATTAAATACTTGTTTAAGAGACCCTCAAAGCACTTTTTCTAAGAGCTTGTAACTATGTCAAATAACCCCACAAACGGGGTTAGTTGGCAGTTGGCATACCAGTAGGGCTGAACTGGCAGAATGTGATATGGATAGGAATACTTAGGCAAAGCACAGCAAATTTTAAGGAAAAACATTTTATTTTACCAAAACATTTTATTTTAATAAAATTTAACCAAATATTTCTGCTCAAATGTATAAATAAATAATTAAGTCATGAATTAAAATAAATTCTGCTTATCATTATAGCTATCTATAATTATTTAAATAGAATTAATTAAATGTTTGAAATTAACCACAATGTAGGAGTTGTGCGTTCTTGTATTTGAATAAGTGGGTTCAGCGTTTGCACAATTTTATTTTCTCTGTAAAAAATTTAATCCCTCTTGTCTGGTTATCTGTATTTTTTCCCCTTTTTGACTATGACAGACATGCGATTCTAACTGCTATCGGTTTCGTCAATTTTCTTAAGGTACCGGTGAGATTCGTATTTCACGAAAACACTGTCATTTAACTTGTGTTCACATTGGTTTGAAGGCCCTTTGTTTTATGGAGGATTTGTTGTAGGTCTTCTTTTATGTGCCCTTTTGGAATTTTTTTTTGAGGTTCTTCAACCTTTGAACTATCATTAAGGAAAGTCACGGTTATGGCTATGGCAAGTAGCTCCCCGGGGATATCCAACATAATATGGATAACACAGAATCTTGAACATCAGAATGAAAAGATTATGATACATGCATGCAACCACAGTTAATAACTTTTTCGAAAATTGCCACAATCAACGCCTCAACTTGATCTACAGACTCACCAGACAAAAAAAAAAAAAAAAAAAAAGCACGATGGAAAAATTTACTCACAAGTCAGAAAAAAGATAAAGAGATTTTTCCGCCATGTCGCTTCAGCGCAGATTAAATTTAAGGTGGGCAGTGCATCTACACAAACACACTCCACTCGTAAAATGACAGAACTCTACTTCCACTGTTGCAGGAAACAGCAGCAGAGGGCCAACTAACCCCTGTCTTACTTAGTTAAGATTTTATTCATTTTACATAGTTGCTCCTCAAATAATGAATAGTGAATATGGATTAAAAAAAATATATATATGAAAAGAATTATAAGAACTGACACTAACATGTTGCTTATTTATTTCAATTTATTGCATTATAATCTACATTTTAGCTAAACTGTTAATTTTTTTAAAAAAAAAAAAGCAATACCAATCCGATATTACAAAATTTTGTTAGGGAAAAAAAAACGATATACTCTATCCCAGTATCTTCCTCTATGAGGTATCTATGCAAAATTTTATATGCAACGACTTATTAAAATCGACTCAAAAAATCTTTTACAGCAGTCAACTAATCTGTAATAATCTTGTGCGATAATATTATGAAAGAAAGATTTCAATACAATATTGCATAGTTTTGTTAGCAGAAAAAAAAAAGTGAAAGGGCGGTATATTCTATCCCAATATCTTCCTTGACGCAGTATCTATGTAAAATTTTATGTACAACTGCTTATTAAAATCGCCTCAAAAAGCTTTTATAGAAGTCAGCTTAAACCAGGGGTATTTGTGTTCCGGGTTTTTTTTTTATTTTACGCAAGTAATTATGAATAGTAATTTTGGTTATATTAATTGCTAAACTTTACTAGAAAACTATCAATATTATCGCTGTTAAAAATTTCTGGTAGCGAAATCCGGGGAAACAAGCACCCCTGGCTAAACTGCAATAGCGTGTCGCGGTACTGTATAATTTTGTAATCTATAATAAGAAATTTATTTCCTTTATTATCTGAAGTATATTTTAACTTGGTAATTTATGAACAGTAAATTAGCTGAAAATTAATAAAGATTTTCTTTCAAATCATTATTCAGACAGCATAGTAAAACATTACAGTTAAAGGGCAAACTGATCGTTTCAGTGCATATTTTTAATAAAAGATCAATGAAAAATTAATCAATAAAGCAAGAATAATAGCAAGAGAGTTTTTCACAAATAAAAAATGACCATTATTGGATGACAGAATTACAAATCGGTATTAAAGAATGACCTACTACCCTAGATAACTAGAAAATGGTGATTTAGTTCGTATAGATTTCGTAAAAAGATTTCGTCTCATTGCTACTTGGTTAGTTGGGATGGTAAAAATAAAAGCCGCCATATTTTTTTTTTAAGTAATATATATATATATATATATATATATATATATATATATATATATCTTTGCTCTTGCATTTTTACATAAAGAATTTTAATATTATATATGAAATGTGCGCTTTTATTTATTCTTTATCCTTATTATTAAACGAGCAATATTTGTAAATTTTCGAGATATCAACATCCACACATAGGAATCCAACTAAATTTTGCATAGAGGTCCATTAGAAATAGAAAAAGAAATAGTTTTGCGTATAGACGAGGAAAAACATTAAAATGAGTAATTTAATAATTAAAATTTAAACATTAAGCATAATATTAGAATTAGAATTCAATTTCGACATTTAATTTCAAGCTGTTTCCAATAAAAGTAAAATGTTCATAACTTTTTATTTATTTTTAAACATAAATAGGAACATTTATTTGCACGTAAATTGAAAAAAAAAAAAAAAAATAAAATAAATAAATTAAACCTAACCGGCCCTAAATTGCCGGCCTTAACACCTTAAGCGCTCCAAACAGTGTTGCCAAATTTAGGAAATCTTTTATTGATCTATCACCAACAATTTTGAGGAGTGATATTTGAAATACATAATAAAAGAATAACCTTCGATGTGATTAAGACAACCTTTACAGTTAAAATATAGTGATGGATATTGAATATGAAAGTCCCTAAATTTGACAACACTGAACAGAGGAATGAAATTAAATATAACCGGCTAAAGGTTAAAAACCTGTATGGAGGAAATTTTCTGATAAACGGACGTCATAAGAAAGGTTCGAATATACCCAGCCGAATTTATTTTCAACTTTTTTTTAACAAGTCGGAGTTGAGATGTATGGCAACAATGTAAGATAAACAGCTTTATAGTTTTTATTTTGCATGGAAATCGTTTGGCAAATGCTTTTAAAATTGAAATGTTTTTAAAATATAATTAATTCTGTTTTGTGCTACAAAACAATTTTCCAACTTTTAAATGTTTTTATGACTTAATTTATAGAAATTCCATACAATTAGTTTATTTATGTGAGTTTCATGTTGCACAAATAAATTCATGCCTTTAGAAGAATAGTTGATTGAATTTTTTTTTTTTTTTCATAGTTACCATTTAATATTTACTACGTTGAATATTTAGGCTAGGAAATGGAATAGTTTTACTATAGGATTCCCTTGGCGAAATTCGAAATTCGGTACTGATGTAGCTGAAACGTTTCGTGGCAATGTCTGTACATATGCGACTACGATAACCATTTTAATTCCTCGCCGAAATGGCGACAAAATTCAAAAGTCACCAAGGGGGCCTCGTACAAAAGCAGTACCTAGAAAATGTTATTGTATTAGTTCATTTACGTGTTTGAAACTTTTCTGTAAATAACAAGCGGGATGCAATGAAAAGGGTTATTTTCTTAGTTTTTTGTGGTGGCAGTATTACACCTTTTAATTATAAACTATTATTATTCATACTATTAATATTAATATTAAAGTATCTTTTTTAAGAGTTAAAATAAAACACCATTAAAAGTACTTTTACAGATAGAAAATCAACAATAAACTCATAATATCATCTGAAAAGATATATAAGCAGGATTATCTACGGTGAAAACTATCAGGAGTCTCTAACCAGCTAGTAGTTTATTAACTATATACAGTAAATTAACATGTTTCCTTGGGAAACCATGATAAGACTTCTTACCGGATTCTTCCGTGTATTTTTATACAATAATATTTCTCTATTTAATCACGACACATTTCTACAAAATACGGTGAACTTTTCTGAATTAAAATAGTGGTAGCATAAGAGGTAAAAATTTCTCATACCTGAAAGTCTTCTACATAAATGACGGGGACTCTGACCTCTGTGTATCATCCTTAAAACACGATCTCCCGGTGTGTTCTTATTATTTGAAGAGCTTTTTGAAAGTGGTATAAGTCAGTTTTTTTGTTTTGTTTTGTAGTATCCCTGGCACTTTCTATGACAAAATGCTCAAATTTTTGTATATTACATAATTAATAAATTTGAATTTTTCACTCTCTGTAGATTTTTTCTTTCTTTTTCTTTTCTTTTCTTTCTTTTTTTTTTTTTTTTTTTTTTTTTTTTTTTTTTTTTTGTATGGGATCCGCATAGAAATAAAATTTTGTACTTCTTGTAATTAAATTCTGTAAAAGTTTTAATTCCTTTCTATAAAATTTTGTACTTTATTTTAGGGAAATTGTAATTCCTGTTAATTATCTAAGATTCATATTTAAAGAATGAAAGCCGAAATATAGGTTTTAAAACACATTGTGATTGTTTTTTTTCTAGAGCACGCACTTCCCTATATCTGCACAAATATATGCGTGCGTAAAGAATAATTTACAGCTATGAATAGTTGAGCAACTAAATATTTCATAGATAGTGCCGCAGAAATTAAAATCTGAATTTGCCCACCACCAGAACGAATTATTATCCGTAAACATGTTATATTTGAATTGATTTAGAAAATTTTGTGTCGAACCGAATGATGTCTTTCGGATTTAATATATACGCAGTAGCAAAGACCAACCAATGTCAATTTACTAATACAGATATGCGAATTTAACCATGGAAGAGTTATTTTAATTAGTATACACCTTTCTATCGGCAATTATTAAAATACACTGATATACACTGATGGAAAAAAAAATCCCAACACCAAGAAAAAATTATTGTACAGTAATGAAATTTCAGCAATACATTTGTCTAGGTAACATATTTAATTGATTAAAGTTTCAAGATCACAGGTAGAGCCATTGGCGAGAAGAGCCATTTCAAATGTGAAACGTTGGTACATTATTAACCGCCAGAATTTTGAATGCAAGCATGCAAACGTGCATGCATTGTGTCGTACAGGTGTCGGATATCAGTTTGTGGGATGGAATTCCATGCCTGTTGCACTTGGGCGGTCAATGCAGGGACGGTTAATGCTGGTGGTGGATGACGCTGGAGTTGTCGTCCAATGATGTCCCATACGTGCTCGATTGGAGAAAGATCTGGTGATCTAGCAGGCTAAGGCAATATGTCGCCACTCTGTAGAGCATGTTGGGTTACAACAGCGGTATGAGGGCGAGCGTTATCCTGTTGGAAAACACCCCCTTGAATGCTGTTCATGAATGGCAGCACAACAGGTTGTATCACTAGACTGACGTACAAATTTGCAGTCAGGGTGCGTGGGATAACCACGAGAGTGCTCCTGTTGTCATACGAAATTGCTCCCCAAACCATAACTCCAGGAGTAGGCCCTGTGTGTCTAGGCCGCAGACAGGTCGCTAGCAGGCGTTCACCTGGCCTCCTTCTAACCAAAACACGGCTATCACTGCGACCAAGGCAGAACCGGCTTTCATCATAAAACACAACAGATCTCCACTCCGTCCTCCAATGAGCTCTAGCTTGACACCACTCACGTCGCAAACGGCAGTGGTTTGGAGTCAGTGGAATGCACGCTACAGGGCGTCTGGCTCGGAGCTGTCCTTGAAGTAACCGATTTGTAACAGTTCGTTGTGTCACCATGGTGCCAACTGCAGCTCGAATTTCAGCTGCAGACGCAGTACGATTAGCCACAGCCATACGCCGAACATGGCGGTCTTCCCTCTCAGTAGTGCCACGTGGACGCCCGGAAGCCGGTCTTCTTGAGGCAGTACCTTCCCTTCACCACTGCTGCCAACACTCATGCACAGTGGATACATTCCTGCCAAGTCTTCTGCAATATCGCGGAAAGAAAACCCACCTTCTCGTAGCCCTAGTACACGACCTCGTTCAAACTCAGTGAGCTGTTGATAATGGCTTCTTCGTCTTCTTAGAGGCATCCTTGACTAACATTAACCCACTACGTCAAATCTCAACTGTAAATAACGATCACGAACCTTACAGCGCTTATTTAAAGCAAACCTCATTTGCGTGTTCATAGTGTCGCTACTAGTGCCACACTTATGCGCGTAGCTCGAAATTTGAATCGACGTCATCTTTCAGATGTATAAACACGCCTACCAAATTTCGTTTATCTAGCACAGCTCCTTCCTGGTGTTGGGATTTTTTTTCCCATCAGTGTATATATACCGTATCAAAATTTTTCTCCTGTCATGAAATTTTTTTTTTCTACAATTTTATTCGATTGTACTATATTTTCAATTTTTACTAATTTACTTGAATTTATTGGCACAATTTCTATTTATATATTTTTTCCGCTTAAAAAACATCATATTTCTACTCTATTCCTAAATAAGTATTTGGACACTTTCGAATTTCGACGTTTTGTCAAATATCTAAAAACGTTCCTCAGAAAACATCTTGAAATTTTAGAAATATGAAGAACATGTTATACCTCATATATATTTTAGCACAAGTTTTGTCCTGAAGAGAAAAAAGAGAGCAGCAAAAAATTAAACAAATGTCAAAATGTTTTGGATCACCCTGTAAAAATTAATGCTTGAAATACGTTTTGGCTGTAGCATGTGATTATAAGGATTATTCTAATTATCTGTATACTTTTGTATCAGGCTACCACATATATTCACGGAAATATAACGGTTTCTTTAAAAAATTGAAAAAAAAAAAACAATTTTTTAATTATAACACCTAGGGTATTAAACCCAGTAAAAAACTATTTTTAGGAAACTCGGCATACTATATTAGACATAATCTACTGCATTCAGAATGCAAAAATTTTAACTATCTTACGAAATATGAGCAGTTTTACTAAATAATTTTTAACTACGCATGCGCATGATTTAGCGGAATTTAATTTGCATAATATAATAGTCAATTGTATTGAGCTACTTATATGATAATACCAAACAAATATCGTGTAAATTTATGAGAGATAGAAAAAACGGAATTTCAGTTCCTCTCTCAAAAAAAAAAAAAAAAAAAAAAAAAAAAAGGTAGGGGGTTTTATCAATATTTATTTACAATTAGCGAGCAGTGAATTACCATTGGGCATTGATTGAATCAAAAATGTGAGTAAAACCCCTTGTAATTTAACTTTTATTTTGAGAGGAAGTGAAATTCTGTTCATTCTGTCTCTCATAATTTTTTGAATTTACACTATGTTTGAGGTTTTCGTATAAGTAGCTCAATACTTTTGGCTATTAAATTATGCAAATGAAATTTCGCTAAATTTTGCGCATGCGTAGTTAAAAATTATTTAGTAAAATCGCTCATCATTGGTATGATATTTAATTTTTTTTTTTTTTTTTTTTGCATTCTGATTGCAGTAGTTTGTGTCTGGTGTAGTATGTCAGGTTTCCTAAAAATGACTTTTCACTAGGACTAATAACCTACGTGTTATAATTAAAAAGTGGTAATTTTTGGAAATAATTTTAAGGCTAGTAGGGGCAAGTGGTGTTTTGAGTAACAATCCAGATAATGAAGACACAAAACTGGCGGACACGAAAAAAAAAAAAAAAAAAAAAAAAAAACGTGTACTTTTGAAATTGAGCACAGTTATAGAGTTAAAGGTGCTGAACAACATACTAAAAAAAAACAGAGAATAGACTTACCTATAAAACGAGTAGTTAAGATTTCAAAGACTGATTTTCTATGCCAATTTTTCATTTTTATATATTAACATAGTTTTAAGATATTTCATTTTCAGTGTTTTAAATTTCTGAAAAATAATTCTTTTTAATAATAAAAAGTTTTTGCATGAATCAAAAATATTTCTCTTGTACTATCTGAAGTGACTTTCCAAAAGCAAAATATGTTAAAATGAAATGACTACAAGTATAAAGACAAAACAAAGGCTTCAAAGTTATAACACCCCCTCTTTTAAATCTGGGATTAAAAAGTATTTTTTAAGAAAATGCGACGTTTTATTCCTTTATATTTCTAAACTATTGATCAAACAAGCAAACAGTAATGAACATTCTTTAGGAAATTTTATGTAGTATAATTCTATAATTGAGATTTTTACTCAAAATCGTTTAGTTTTAAAGATATTTAAGAAATATTGAAAAAGGCCCCTTTAAATGACCCTGAGCCTCGTCCTCCGCTCACCCCCAACAGTTGGGGACTTTTAGTGTGTTATTTAGAACCTCATCATGCTCAATTTCAAAACTACACGACTTTTTTTACTATTTGTCAGTTTTGGGTCCTCGTTATCTAGATTAATACTCAAAACATTACTTGCCCTACTAGCTTTAAAATTATTTAAAACGTACAAAACATGCTGTATTATCTTTACATACTCCCTATGTATATATTTATTTTGTATATTAAAAAATATTGGACCTAATAATTACACTCTTTAATTGATTTTACTATTCCAAATATAAAGTTTTCAAGAAAATGCGCTACTTCTTTCCTTTATATTTTCTAAACTATCGATCATACAAACGAAATGTAATGGATATTTTTGTAAGAAATTTCACTTAGATTAATTTTGTAACTGACATTTTTTCTCTAAATGCGATAGTTTTCAAGATATTTAATAAAAACTGAAAAGTGCTTCCTTTTAATGCCCCCTGCCCCGCTCACCCCCCACACGGTTGGGGATTTTTAGTATGTTGTTAAGGACACTTAACCTTATGACTGTGATCAATTTCAAAAGTACATGATTTTTTTTAATGTTCGCTGGTTTTGGGTCTTCGTTATCTGTATTTTTACTCAAACCACCACTTGTGCCTACTAGCTTAAAATTATTTAAAACGTACAAAATATGCTGTATTATCTTTACACATTCCCTATGTATATATTTGTTTTGTACATTAGAAAATATTTGACCAGAACCATAAGCCTTTTAATTTCATACTTTAGTTGATTTTACTATTGCAAAAAAGCATTTTTCAAGGAAATGTGTTACTTCATTCCCCTCTATCATCTAAACTATTGATCATACAAACAAAATGTAATAAACATTTCTTGCATGTAGATTAATTTTGTATTGGACAGTTTTTCTCTCAATATGATAGTTTTCGAGATATTTAATAAAAACTGAAAAGTGCCCCTTTAAATGCCCCCTGCCACCCGCTCACCCACCACTGGCGGGGAATTTTTACGTTGGTCAGGACCCTCTCGGCCATGAATATGCAAAATTTTAAAAATATGCATTTTTTTTTTTTTTTTTTCCAATCGTCAAATTTTGGCCTTCGTTGCCTGGATTATATTGGTAGATAGTGTATCAGGAATAGCATTATGCGCGTCACAGAATACTTGGATTTTTTCTTACATGCTACACTGTAAAAAAGAATTCAGCACTTTCCTGAGAAATTTTGGGCAGTTAATGTGCCCAGTATTTACCAGTAATGTTCCTTGAAAATATCAGTAACCATCAAATATACACACCTTCAAAATAATACAACATTCCTGAAATAAGGAACGTTCCATGGACGAAAACCTTTTATTCTCAGGAACCTGCCCCAAACATATTAAAAGTAGGAGCGTATCTGATGTATAAGAGTAACTTTATTAAATTTTTTAATAGTGTATATGCATAAGTAACATTGAAATGACAACTATACAATAACATAAATAGTATGATAGATAGTTAAAACATTTTTTAAAAATTCGAAGAAGATCAACATATATGTGTATTTTTTGGCATTAATATAGTCCTTCTTTTCGAAGAAATTTCCATAGAAGGGATATAACTGTTTTTCACTGTTCTATATTAAGATAAATCTGAATGTTAAAAATTCCCCTTTAAAGTGTAAAATCTGGCTTTAGTTTTGTAAACTGCAGTTAAAAATATCCGAATGCTAGTCAAAACAACAGTTCTAAAAACAGCAAAATAAAGATTCTTGCATCAACCTTGTGTATGTATGATAATATTTATTCCCGAAACACATTTCTCGTCCGTCAGAGACTACACATTTTTCTTTTGTCCAAACTTTAAATTTATTAATGCTATGCGAATGTATTTAAACTTTCATTTAATTTGCTACGCAAGTTTTAATCTTTGAATAAATTTTTACTCTTAAATTTACAAAAAATTGTTAAATTTAAATTTATACTAGCTTTGTCATTTTGCTTATGACTCGGCAACCAATTACAAATATGGCAATATTTTTTATTTATACCGGAGCATTGCCAGCAAAGCCTTTTATTTTACATCACTGTACTTGTACGGTAATTTTCTCAAATATGTTATTATGATTAAATTAAAAGAAAATTACTATTCAAATAATGCGGTGTGAAAAAAAAAAATCTGGGATACCAATTCTCTGTAATAAATTAGAAGTGTCGGTATATTTGCTGGCATTTGACAATAACATAGAACTCTTTATGAAAAACATTTATCAAGAAAAAAATGGAAAAATATCATAACAATAGATGAAGCTTGGGTCTGTTTAAGTGCTTGCAACAAAAAAAGACCAATTTATTATCATAAAAGAGGAGAAAAAAAATCTTGTTACATGGTTCAAAGAATCAAAAGAAGAAATTTTTCTGAAGGATTTATGATTGTCGCTGGATTTTCATACAAAGGCAAGGTAAAAAGAAAAAAAGTTGACAAAAGCGTCAAAATCAATTCTAAATACTATCAAGAACATATTTTAACTCAAATTTTTACATTTTTAAATATGAAATTCCAGATTTTTATCCACAATGTCACGAATCCGTTGAACGGCATCAAGACAAAGCAAGCAGCCGCACGTCAGAATTCACAGTTGCTTTTCTAGAAAAAGTGGAACAAGAAACGGAAACTAAAACTATACCCTTCACTGATATTCCTGCTAAATCTCCTGACGTATCACCGATGGATATTTTTGTTGTAATCTTAAAATCTGCATTATCCAAACGCTGACCTACAACGCTTTGTGAACTTTGGAAAACTGTTCAAGAGAAGTGGAACAAAATACCTCTTCCGATATTACAAAAAGCATTATTATCATGGAAATTACGTTGCAGAATGATAGTTAAGAAGAAGGGCTATCAAACTGAACATTTCGAACACGAAATGTGAGTGTAATTTTTTTAGTACACTCCATCAAAATCGTCTAAAAAATGTACGAACACACCCTCTGTAGGCGAGTAATAGATGAATAAATGCGTGATTAAACTGCGACCCACTCAGGACCGAGATATTGTTTCTACCATTCTCGAACAGAACGGGAGGCGTTTACCAATTTTGTTACTGTAATTTTAACATATGCAACCAAATATTTCAATGATATCAATCTGTATTATATATCTGTGATATCAGTTTTGGTTTCAGAAAATTTAAATGTGTAAGGATTTTAAATATGATGAGCACTAAGCCTAAGAGCGTACATACGCTTGTTCAAACCACTAATCTAGAAAAGTTTTTAGGTGAGAGTAATATACAGGTTTAGATTTGGTTTGGCAGTATACGTTCATTTTTTACACGTTAAGACTTATTAGACGGAGCTAACGTCTTAAAGTTGACCGCAAACCATTACAAGCATTTATGCCTAAACGTGATTCGAACCCGGCACTTGAAAGCTAGAGCACTAAGCAGCCAGTAATTAGTTAGGTGAACGAAATAAACGAAAAATGTAGCTCGATAAAATTTACAATTTAAAATAGTGATAAAAACTTATTTTTTATATAAAAGGTAAATTATGAATTAATTTAATAATAATAAATTTATAATAATATTAATAATAAAAATTTAATATTAATAATAAATTATGAAATGTTTTAAGCAGCCGTTTTGAATTCTTCCATGAAATCATCAGAAATATTTTGCAAAGACCTTCTAGACTTTAATTAACACTTTTCAAGGATTCATTTTCCGTTAGTGAGTCTCTGAAATCGCAGTATTTGCGTATTTCTACAGTGTAAAAAAATGAAATATCGTTGACAAACTTTAGCCGTAAATTCTACGGTAAACAGTGAAATTTACGCCACATAAACAGCAAATTTTGGCAAATACGTCAAATAAAATATAAGAATTACAGCGCAGCCGTAAATTTTCGGCTAAAGGTGTTCGGCAGCGGTTTCAATGTTTTACGGCGTAATTGTAGTTTCACTTGTACCAAAAGTGGCAAACAGTTTAGGATTAATGATGAAAAAAAAAAGTTTAATAATAAAAATGATTTTATATCCAAATGTTTTACAGATTTTGTACCTTGTACACCAAATTAAATATCTTTAATATAATGTGAATAAGTAATGCAATAAAAATTATATAATTTGTGTTTTATTCAGAAAGTAATGTGACTTGTTTTTATATTGCAATATTATGAACCTGCCTGTTTTTTTTTTCATAGTTCAACTTACTTTAACTATGAATTAAAATGTCAACATTTTTAATTCATTTAAATTTCTGGACCAAGACTTAACTTTTTTCTTCTTTTAGCTTGTTATTTTATTTTGTATTAATTTCATAAGCGTTCTGCAAAAATTATATTCATAATAAAATATGATAAAGCAATTTTTACAATATACTCCGCAGTAAAATATAAATTTTTGTCAAACACATTTTATTTAGTAATTGCTACTAAATAACTTTTTGCAAATAAAAATTTAAGTATTTCCTTTTTTTCCATATTCGTTTGTATCAATGGAATTTATTCTTTCTTCAATCGAATCACTTTTCTATATGCACCTTTCAAATATCGATTATAATCAATAAAGCTTTGAAATTCCAAAATCACGTCTTTCCTTCCACCCTCCTTGTCCTCTTTATTCTGTAAAATGGAATGAAAAATAGGGAAAAAGGAAGCAAAAGCATCCGCTCACAGAATCAATCGGATTCGATTCTCATCTTTCTGACCGATGACATTTTCTGCATCGATCGTGATGTCACTCGCATAGTTTAACATCGACATTACAATATTAAAGAGTTCTGATGGCAACAGTATGTTAAAGACGGACCTAAATACCAGTTACTAGAAGAGTTTTTAAGTGTTAAGTGCAATGTATTGTTTTTATTCAAAATTAGTATCACCAAAAAGAATCTATTAGTAACAGAAGTTCAGAAGCATTTATCTATGCTTGTAACTATTTCTAAGCTTGAGACAGCTTTACTAGTAATGTAACTAATTTTATGCACATTGATATAAGTGTATGTTGTATCAGCATCAGTCGTAATACGAACAATCTATTCAATAAAAACTCAAGTTCTAATAAGATTCAGTAAGTAGTACTCAATTGAAGTCCCCTAAAATTATTACACAGCACTGAATGTAATAAAGTATCATTAAAAGTAACAAATATTGTTTATTATTATTATAGTGTTTACTGTTGTTTAAAACAATATACATAATATGAAAAAAAAAATAGGCTAAAGTATTAAATAAAAGTTCAAGTCTAATTTCTAAATCATACAATTAAATTGTTGCACTTATCAAAATTTTACATAAAAAACCCTTTATCCCACTTTTCGTTTGTATTTTTGTTTTTGTTTTTTGCGAAAAAACTATATTGTAGGTGACACAAATAGCCTACTAATAAGCACTTTATTATGTTATCCCGTACATGTTTTTTTTTTCTTGGAGGGAGAAGGAAATTGTCGTAAATATCACTTTTATGGTACATATCTTATTACATACCTTGTTGGAAAATGGTTTAAAATTCTAATTTTTTTTTATTTCAGGCCAATTTATAACTTGTAAAATAGTAAAAAAAAAAAAAAAAAAAAAAACGAACTGCTAATGAATTTTAAATGCAATGCAGCAGAATCCATAATTACTTCCTGCGTCATTAAATATGGTGATGCACTATCATTCCTTGTGCATTTCAAATAATGACACTACAAGCTCACATAAAATTACTTATACTTTTATTCTTTGGTTGGAATGCTATGATAAATGCATGATTCTCCTTTAATCCGCCGCTATGATATGAGGCATAATTCGTTAAGTTTAAATTGTTATTTTATGCATTATTTATTTATTTAATTTTATTTAGAGATCATCACTTGCCTTTATTTTTATTATTCAACTCATCACAAAATAATGAAAATTTGCATCGATATAAAACTATTTTTATGTTTAATTACCATCTACAATTTTAAATTAATAAATAATTAAGTTACATGTTAATTTTATTGAATCCAAAAAAAAAAAAAAAAAAAAAAAAAAAAAAAAAAGTTATGCGTAATTGTTATGTTGCTGGTTTTCAAAGCCATTTATGCACTTAATGTATTGATTTTTCCAATTGGTGACATATATGTTGTACTTACAGTTGTCAAACTAATATAAATTTAAGAAACTAGATTAGAATTAAAACAAATGCGGCGACAATTTTTTGACAAAATTATGAGAAATTATACCAATCAATTAAAAACAATTCCTTCTTTCTTATTCTGAAGGCTAGGTTGATTTCTTTTTTCTTATCAAGGGGCCGCGATTTTGAAATAAAATGGTGGATAGAATTTATTAATGAACTTTTTTGAGATATTGGTGTGGGCTATGTATATAGGGAGTTTTAAGCAAATCGATTTATAAATACCCTTTTTAAGTGATGGCACTTGGAAACAAAAAGGGCGGATCAACTTGGCTAACGAACATATTAAATGTATTTCAAAGATAAGCCTACTCTACAAACTCGGTTCGAATTAATTCAATATTTCAAAAGTTATCGTGATGACAAATTTTCAAGTGGCCGCCGTTTAGAAACAAAATGACAGAGCACGTTTCTCAGTGAACTAACACAATTCATTTGTAAGATAAGTCACCTGTCTAAATTTGTTTCGAATAAATTCAGTATTTCAAAAGTTATCGTGACGATAAATAAATCAAGATGCAGCGTGATTTTGAGTGACCGCAACTTGGAAACAAAATGGCGGAGCAAGTTTCCCAGCAAATTCATCCAAGAGCTTTGTATGATAAATCCACTGTATAACTTTGATTTGAATTAATTTAGAATTTCAAAAGTTATCGTGATGACAAATTTTCAAGCGGCAGCCTGATTTCAAGAATCCCCTTAATTTAAAGTATCTGCCAATTTGAAACAAAATGGCGGATTAAGGTCATTAATAAATTTGATTCCGACCCTTATGTGGTTTACATATGCATCAAAATTTAAGAAAATATGGTCTTACACTGTTTACTGTGTAGATTTGAAAATCTCAAAGGGCCTCAATTTGAAAACAAAATTGCGGAGCAATTTGGTTAATCTCATCTTGGTGAGAGAGTTATCTGTGTGAGTGAGTCTTGATATCATCTTGGTGAGGGGGGTAATCTCATCTTAGTGGTTTGGCCCAACTTAGTGAGATAAATGCTATGACAACGTTGGTTCGATTTGGTGTATCATTTCGAAAATTATCGCGATGACAAATTGTCCGTTATATATATACACTAAGCGACAAAAAAAAAAAAAAAAAAAAAAAAAGCCGCACTTGGATATTTTCTATTTTGAACAGATTTTATTGTGTTGTGTTTCGCGTGCAATTTAGGATTGAGCCAAGTATTCAAAACAAGATACAACTGTTTGGAAAATTGTAATTTTAGAAAGTATTTCAAAAAGGGCAAGAATAAGGCAATTAACAATACCACATAATATATTAATTTTTGAACAAATACCAAAAAATATTTTAATACGTGGAATGTCAAAATGATTAAATGTTAACAAAATATTAGTAATCTGGTTTTTAGCAAGATATGATATTTTTTGGCTGTTTAAACTGCACATTTGTCCTTAGGCGGCCACGTTACTCATCCAGTCGAGATGATCGCAAGTTAAAAGGCCAACGCTTAAAAAATCTGTTTGCATTACATTTAGAACATAGCAGGGATTCAGAAAAAGTGTTTAGTAACATAATTTGTCTAAATACAGTGAAATAACAATTAAACAAAGCAGGTTTAATTCCCAGAAAATCTGAAAAATATTCATTCTTAACGAAAAGAATTAGATAACCAAGATATTAGAGGGTTAAAAAAAAATAAAAAATGGTCAATTAATTATTGGGCTGAAGTTGTTCTCTCTGATCAGTTAAGTTTAACTTATTTCGAACTGACGGAAACAAGCAGATCTGATCACGAAAATGTGACTGACTTAATGAAAATTGCACTTTTAAAACAATGACATATTCCCGTACATTACGATACGAAAATGCATAATTTTTCGGTGAGTCTGTAAAATTTTCATGTTCAAGGGATCAATTAACCCGAAATAAAACTTGGCCATTAATAAAGTGATACCTGACCGATTACTTTGTGGGTATTTCGGACTCTTCCAGAATCATCATTTCAAGATGATAATGCACCTTGTTATATGGCGCTTGTGATGCATTTATTTGATTCAAGTTCTTAAAGTTACTTATCCATTCTCTTGAGCGTCTATAATTTTGTAAGTTATCATAACTTTTTTTTACTTAAAATTAAATCCCACAAAAATATCGCAGGATTTCTTCTTTATTTGACCTGAAATTGCCCTCATCTTAATCCGCTCGAAAATGTTTAGTCTATAAAAGAGGGTGGGGATTAGAAATTTGTAGTCTACAACTTTGAAAGAACTAGAAAAAAATATATTTATGATATTTGGCACAGTGAAATTTCTGAGATTCATATTAAAAACTGTAAAATACTATGCCATTGCGCATTAAAGCAGTAATTCCACATGAAAGCGGAGTTATTCTATCCAGAATACATATTTTTATTAAATAATTGTTTAGATCTAACAAATAAATAGTTTTATTTCATACATTAAAATAGCACTTGTTTATTTCATATAATAAATCATGATAGAATACAAAGTATATGTTTATTATATTACATTTAAAAAGAAAATTTTATGTAGATTTTTATTAAATACTTCGTAGAGTGTAATAAAACGAATTATTAAATCGAAAATGTGCATAGGTATCATTTTATGACTTCCGTATTATACAAACATAACAATTTAATTTGTTGCAGTCATTAGTTTTTAAATTATTACAAACCCAAAAGGTATAAGTCAATTTTTCTGCAGTAAGCTTTTTTTTTTTTTTTTTTTTTTTTGTCGCTTAGTGTATGTATAAACTAAGTGATCGAAATAAGTCGACTTCTAAAGAAATCAGCCTAAAAAGCTGATTCAAGCAGGAATCCTTCATATAATAACAAAGACAGAAATAAACTAGTATGTTGTGGCCACCACAAGACTTTCTTCTATATTTTCCTATACATATTCAATCAGTAACAATATTAAAAAAAAAAAAAAAAAAAAAAAAAAAAAGATTTTTTTTTTCTTTTTCTTTCTTTTTTTTTTTTTTTTTGTGAAAATTAATACATATTCAATCACTAACAATAATTAAAAAAAAAAAAAAAAAAAAAAAAAAAAATCGAATTTTTTTTTCTGTTTTTTTTTTTTTTTTTGTTAAAAGTAAAAAAAATCGATAACTTTGTTTTAAATTATCACAGATTTATGGTTCAACCATTCATTTTAAAGGTATTGACGAGATCTTTCGAATGATACCCATCTTCAAAATTTAACCCCCCCGGGGGGGTACTTCCCCCCCAGGGGGGGAACCGATGCCCCCCCATGCACAATTTTTTTTCCTAGTTAACTACAACTATCATCAATAATTCAAATTAATTTTACAATCACAAGTTTAAAATAACTCTCATTATGCCCATTTATACGGAATTTTGTCCTATGCTGCCATGTTAAAAATTTGCATAAAATGCGATTACAGCGCCACCTGTTGAGCTATTGATCCCCAAATCTAATGGGCACCAGTTCATGTCAGGGTGCAACTAAATACCAAGTTTGGTTAAATTTCATTCATATGTTCGTGCGATACAGCGTCCACAAAAAAATGACAGACACACAGACAGACATTTTCTAAAAACTATCAATTCGTGTTCAGGACATCCCAAAACGTGTAGATCCGTCAAAAAACGGAGGTCGAAAATTTTCGCGAATCCAATACTTTCTCTATATTACATATAGAAGAAAGTAAAAACGAGAATAGAAGATTGTGAGATCATGCAATGTTTAATAATAAAAATGCTTTCAGTTTTATACAAAATAAATTAACAATTAAAAATCTTTAAGAAATAATCAACATTTGTCCACTATAAAAAACGAATAGTTGTTTATTTACTATAATGAAATAAATAAAGACATGTTTATCTACTAATTCCCTCTTCACAACACACAGAGAAAGTAAAGAACATTTTTTAAACGTTTATATTACTTGGAAATAAAGGAATGAAAAGAAGCTGAAGCAGAAGTCGTGATATTTCAGCGCTTTCCCTTTGCTTTCTATATAGTTCAAGGAGAAGTTATGATATCACGAAAATATAAAATATTTTGTCCCCAAGCACAGTAAGAGAAACATTAAAGCAATTTATATGGATAAATAATTAATGATCGTCTTACGTGATAAAATTTAAGCCCACAGTCTTTGTGAAAAACTGTAATCTTATGTCTTTTGGAGAGAAAAGTGATGTAAATTTTCATATGATCATAGATATAAATTTTCCTGATTTCGAAGACAAAATCAAATATTTTGCTTTAGTAATGCTGCCTATACTTTTTTAATTAAATTTGGAACAGTACGAAAATGAGTTTTAATAAAAAGTAAGTTTCAATATTGCAACCTTATTTATTATTAATTTGATAAATAATACTAAATCAACCATATATTTCGAACATACGTTATGCTTATTTAACGTTCTAAAACTTTTTCACACTATTTATTTTTTATCTGCATGCATGAATTGTAAAATGTCAAACTTTCTTGAAAACAGCGTAAATAATGTTACTAGCACATAGGTTATAGGAAAATTAATATTTTATTTATGTTACATAATTTCATTAATTGTATACCTTACAGTAGAAAAAAGGTGGATGTTTTCTATCATGCCAAGTTATTTCCATATCAATATAAGTCGCATATTATTATTTAGATTTAAAGAAGCAAAATTCTTAAATACTGATGATACACAATTATGAATATTTTTTTCCTCTGCGATCAGAAGCTATTATTGCAAATATTGGTGTTTAAATATTTTTATTAAAACAAAAAATTAGATATACTTAATACACGTAATTAAAATATCTTACATTTCCTTAACATACAAAATGACAAAATAATTATAAAAATTTTAACTGCAGGTAATACTAAAAACAACTTTATCTCAAAAAATATAGTTAATATATGAATATATTTTATGAAGAGAGAAAAATCATTGTTTGGTTTTTATTAATAATATATTTCAACAGACGAATTTCTATATTTCTGGTTAAACAGTTAGGTTAAAAAAAAAAAAAAAAAAAAAAAAGTATATCTTTCCTCAAAATGCAAAAGAATCACTTTAGACAACAAATAAACAACAATTGTAATAGACAACAACTTTAAGCAAATATATGCATCCAGATTTAAACACGAACGTTTAAGAGTTGAAGATATAAAACAAAGTTTGTTACAAGAAGTGTAAAATACTTGACGAGTGGAAAAACTGAAATGCATTGTTTAATAATAAAAAACTACATAATCTGTTAAAGGTAGGTAAAAACAACTAAAATATTTTTTAATGAAAAGTCTATTCACTACTTTTTATGCGATTACAACATTCTGTTTTACCGTATTTTTGTTTGTCATATTCTTTTTATTGTTTTTGAACAAGAATGTAAACGCATTACTGTACTACTATGACAACTTTGGTATAAAATATACAATACAGTTAAAAAAAATTTGTGACTTCAATTTGTCTATTTTTCTGTTAGTTTATTTGAGCTTTAGCTTTTATGAGTTACCTTGGTTAACTAAAATACCTAAATATTGTAACAAAGGATAACTTTTATACATTCGCAATTGAATATGGTGTAGATGGTGTACAGAATTTACTTATTATTATTATTTTTTTTAAATAAAGGCTCACATAAGAATTAGAAAATATCAAATGAGTCTATATGCAAACATGGATTAAAGAGTTATTTATATAATACAACTTATTCTCCTAGAGCATGTATTTGACTAGAGAGCGCATCCTTCATCGAAGAATGTATCCAGTATAAAATATCACATGACGATTTCTTTTCAAGTTTTCACCAATGAAGGTCATTTTTCACGCCCCTCAACACACTTTCGGACAAAGGGTGTCAAAGATTTTTCGCTGTGTCATCCAATTACGGAAGGATCTGGCCGTTTCACTCGTCACGTGAACGATGAAAATCATCCCCAGCCTTCGTTACCCTTTGAATAGGAACTTCAGTATTAAATGCGCTCTCTAGTCAAATACATACTCTCGGCTTATTCCAAGATCCCTCAGGATATCTCTGGGAGACTAGGATATCCCCAAGACATTCGGAGTTTTTTCCTGGGGAGAAGATGTCCTATATCGCTTTTCAGCATCGTTAAACTATTTTAACGTTAAAATTAGAATAAATTTGTTACATATTTTAAATATTTTCTATAGCTCATGGCAAATATTATGACTATCTCATACACTACCTTTACACGACCATGCAAAGACATTACATTCTGTATACACGAAAATCTATCAGAAGTAAATTTTATTTTGGTGTACAATTTTAACTGAATAGTATTCATAGATGACATGAATAATTTCTCTTTCTTTTTTTCTTTTCTTTTTTTTTTTTTTTTTTTTTTTTTTTTTACCGATGCGAATAGAAACAATATGTATAATCTCTTATTCGTAATTCAGTAGCATTGTGGTGACATTAATATTCTCAACACAATAACAGATTGTTCTAAAAATTTCAAATTACTATTCATATCCAGTGTTCGAAAAACTTCATTTAAAGAGACAAATGCATGCATTGGTGCATATAAATTGCGAATTTTATTATTATTACTTTGTAAATATTAATGAAAAATGTTCGAAAAATGTTTTCTAGATACTATAAATATTATAGATTAAAAATAAATAAATAAAATAGCATAAATAAATACAATCAAGAGAAATATACCATTTTTTTTTTCAGTTGTAATTTAATTAAAATTTAATTAATTTATTGACATTTTTTGACAATTCGGAGACAAAAGCAATAGTTTTCAGTATGCTTTACCGGGTATTTAATTTTTTTTTTTGAACATGTATAATTGTTGACGTTAGCTTTATACTTCCAACTGCGAACAGTTTTCTAATAATTTGCATGCAGCTATATTTTATGTCTTAAATTTTACAAGAGGCTTTTTTTTTTTTTTTGAGAGATAGAAAAAGTAACTTTGTATATGATGACTTTATCTACAAAAATTTCAAATTAAAATGATGAAGTGTGGTGAATCCATGAAAAATCATTTACTAAAAAACTGCACATGCATGAATAAAATATTTATTTAGTTATTCGATTTTAAAAGTTTGGAAGAGTTATCGTCAAAGACAAAGAGGTGATATTTAAACTGCAAATAATATAAACTAATCAGGCGTATGAATCTGTAATATTCCCTTTCAAACTAATTTAAACTAAAGATTATAATCAAACATATAATAGAATGAAGCACAAATTTTGTGAAACTGTACTCCCTCGATCAAGATATAACGCACAAAGGTTACTTGTTTTTAACGAAACAAGCAATAACCGATGCCAGTAGCCAAGATATGTGGGGCTGCGCTAAGGTATTTCAGTCCTCTTAGGTCTCGGTTCACCCCGAGATCTCGTCTTCTCAAGAACTTTTTTTTAAACAAACTTTTTTTTAAACTTTTTTTTGAACTTTTTTTTTTATTGTTTCCAAAATGTTCGCGATGTATGTTTAATATTAAAATTATTTTAGACAAAAAAAAGTTTTACTTTTAATCAATATAAGTCAATATTTTAACAAAAAATAACTAATAAATTTATATAAGAAAATATTTATTTTTTTATATAAAATGACTCGATGCAAAGAATATGATGAAAATCGTATATTTGTAAAGAAGCATATTATGCTGAAGTTAAAATTTAGTTTCTTGTTAATAATAACTTTGTTTACAAGCTAAAAAAATGACTAATGCAGGGATGGAACACGGGCGCAGTATTCATACCACTATCAATGTAAGAAAATTTTCTACTTCTTAAATCAACGATATTATAGGTAGCAAAATTTCTTAAACAGATTCCGGTATGAATTCTGCGCCCGTGTTCCATCCCTGCTAATGCATAAGCATATTTCACAATGTAGACAAACGTATTAAAGAAATGGATTTCAGTTTTTTCATTACAATCTTGTTTAATAATGATCACAATTTTTTTTTAAAATAAACTTACATAAGAAAAAGAAAGAAACAAAGAAAGGTTAGCTGCCTGAAACGGAAATAAAGATCTACCATTCATAAGCCAAATTTCTTAGTGTTCGTACTATTTTTAAGATGTAATTTCGATAAGGGGCTTATAACAGTAAAAATGTTAATAAATAAATAAACAATAACTAAAATAAAGCAGGTAGAATTTTATAATAATATTAAATAATAAAATAAATAGTGATTAAATAGAAATAAAATCACTTTTTTTAAGTACAAGTTTGTATGTATAATTTTTTGGATTAGAAAACTGGTCTAATTATATATATTTTATTGAATAAATGGAATGGCCATTTACAAGGGAGCACCCAATAGGTGGCCATCGGTAACAGAGGCAACACATCCAAGCTTTGTCCGGGATTCGAACCCAGGTTGTACTGATTGGGAGTCAGGGATGCTAACCACTACACCGTATGGGCTGAAAACTACTAAAAATGTGGATCGAGACACGAAAACGAGACGAGTTTCGATTTTGGCGTGAAATATCTTTATTTTATTATTATTTTTTTCGTTTATTTATTGATCTTTTTAAAAGTTAAGTTAAAAAATTATTTAAATAGTTCGAGATCGAAATAATGTTTCAGTTCTCCTTTGTGGTAAGGAAGGCCTCCCAACCATGTGCGTTGTGTGCATACATAGCACAATGGACATGTCTGATACATTGAAAATAATTCCGATACACTGAATCCGATGTACTGAAAACAGCCTTAATCAGAAACCTAAAATTAAGGAATTCAGTCATGAAAACGAAGCAAGGGGGATAAAACGTATGAATTAGAATGTTATAGAGCACTAGTTAATTAATACGAATCATTATTTGGTTCACCCATATACAGTAATGACGATCTCTATACCCTGAATTTTTTTTAAGTTAAATGTGTCAGTTTTCAAGTAAACTGCATAGACCATAACAAAAAAAAAAAAAAAAAAAAAAAAAATACGCTTGTACATAGCAACAGTTGTTTGATGCATAAAAATGAAAATTTGTTAAGGAAATTTGGTAACATGAAACAGGAGAAGAGACTATCCTGAGAGTTTTATATTTACTATGAATACACGCAATGTATGCAAACATGCAACCATTCCTTCGCCGTGAAAAGGCTGTTATTTCAGTCCTAAATTATTTAATTTATTACTCAACTAACTATTTACAAAAAGCCAAAGAAATATGAAAACTTCACAGAATTTGAGATTAAATACTTCAGTCAAATTTAATTATACAGGTCATGTCGCTCAATTTTGGTCACACAAGTTTCTTAAAGTGGGTGTAAAATTTTACTAAATGTATTTTGTAGGGTTGAGTGGGTTTTACCTCGCATTAGTGTTATACTATGTGCAATTGGCGACGGTCTTGACTCATTCCTAAGGATGGTCCAATTTGGCACTAAGATGGTCAACTTTCCGTCAGTGTCCAAGGTTGGTTTGTTGGTTGGGTTTAACGTCACACTAGTGCTGCACAGTGAGTAATTGGTGACGGTATGGCGCTCGCCCCTAGGGGTGGTCCAGAGACATTCCATCACAATTTTATTCCTGTATGGAGGGGATGGCTCCCCCGCTTCGGTAACACCCAGAGGTATGATTTAGATGGGAACATGGAGGAGATTGGGGCCACGACGAATTTTACCTGCACCAGCCACCATTAGTGTACACGATGGTGTTCGGCCGGTTTTGTTGTCGACTCCGCAATCTCTCAATTACGAGTTCGGTGCTCTACCGACCCAGCTATCGCGGCTCCGTATTTTAATTGGGAACGGTGTACTTTATAAAAGTTATATTTAGTAATTTTTTGTTTTTAAATTGCATTTTAAAACTTAAAAATACCCCGACATAAATATTTACATTGTCTGAAATATTTTGCAATTGAGAGTAGACTACCTTTCCATAAATAACCAGATGCATTCGATTTTAGACATTTTGTCAAATGTCTAGAAAAATACTTGACGAATTATCCTAAAACAACAGGAGTACAAAATATATATTATGCTTTATATATTGAATCAACGATTTTGTTGCGAAGGCCATCAAGAAGACCAGCTATAAACTTAAAAAAAAAGAGTATATTCATGAAGATATAAAGGTCTTTTTAACATCAGAATAATAAAATATTAAATACATGATGAAATATGAGCATATTTAATAAATATATTTAACTATGCATGCGCAAGTGCTAACAAAATTTATTTTTCTTAATTTTTTAGTCCAATGTATTCAGTGATTTATAAGAACATCTCTAGAAAGTAGCGGCAAAATTTAAAACGTTATTGGCGATAGTATAGACTCTAAATTTCTGTTACTCTCCCTTAGGGGTGGAAAAAAAAAAAAACTATAAGGTTTTTACCCAATTTTATATTTCCATTTAATCAATGGTAAACGTTGGTTGCAGATAAATATGGATAAAACTCCCTACTTTTTTTTTTCAGGATACAAAACTTTCAGATATACTCTTCAGATGCAAAACAATTAAAATCAAAAGTGCTCGGTCATTTAGGGCTTTCATTACGGGTATTTTAGGACTTAACGATGCACGCTGTATTTATACGGTTTGTATGTAGTATGTCTATACTTATATTTAATAATTCTGTTTTTCTATTAATAAAGAAAAAAAAAAAAACATAAAAAGCTTAAGTATAACATAAAAAGTCTTGTAAAGGTTCTCATTTAAATACTCTATAAATAATTTAAGTATTAAATATTTAAATATTAAATATATCTATAAATTATTTAAATTTTTTTTATTATTAATACTAAAAATTTATTTGAAAATAAATTTTCATATCCTTTTACACAACCACGCGCATAGCCATGCATTGGGGAAACTGGAGCACAGCGGGTTTGGGGGCAACGTGGATCACCCCATTCACATCAAATAATATCCAGCTCTTTCAGTTTATATGACGACTCATAGAGGACATGATAGTACATACTGTACAAAGAAAAAAAATGTATATTTAAGCCCATTTTGTAAAAAAAAAAAAAAAAAAAAAAAAAAAAATTACGTGATTGAGAAAAATGGATGCCACATTTGAAATCAGCGCACCAAATAATATAAAAATCAGTCATTACGTTGCAAACGCTTTTTCACGACTTAAATTTTGAAGGCCTGTGTTATTTACGTATCCACTTTTATGTTTATTGTCAAAGGTTTCCAACGATTTAAAGCTTGTTAACTGCAATTGTGATTATTGTAATACATATATATCTATACACTTTGCATTTAAAGTAATTCTACCTGATGATACCAGTGTTTCCTAGCGAAAAGCTTCGTGCGATTTCAACCTTTTAACATATTAATATTTTTTAAAAACTATGTGTGTTAAAGTGTCTTTTGTGCGTGTTAATACTTTAATGCGTGATTTTTTATATTTTTGTTGATAAATGAATTTATTATATATTTATATATTTATATATTTATATATTTTTATTTTTACCAAGGCTAAACTGCTAACTATAACATTGAATAGTTGTTCGAAAATAGTAAGATAATCTTGTTTTTATATTCTTAAGATTATTTGCATATTTCAAATTCATATATATTTTTAATAATGTTATTTGTCTGGCTTGTATATGAGGCTCAGTAGACCATCCCGCATAGTTTGCTTAAAGGTAGAGATTTAATGGTTTATTTTAGTAAAACGTATACGTAGAACTACAACGTCAAATACTTATATCTGAAAAGAATTATTAAAAACAATAAATATCTGTGTATTATTATCAAAATTATTAAAATTGTTTTAAATTGCTAAAAAATATATTGATTTATAATATATGTTTGTGTAAATTACTAATACTTGAATTTCATAAATATCTGAATATAATAATAATAATAAGTAAAAAATAATATGTGATAACAATAAATATTTAAACAATTAATATTATCATTGCTGTTTATTTATTTACGAAGCCTAAAATCCAAACCTCTGAAGAAGGATATCCATTGTATTATCAAATCAAAATATATTCTTTAGGGGAAAAACTAGAAAGACTTTTTCAAATAGGTTTTTCAATATTTCATTAGCGAAATTTAACATTCATAAATTTAGAGATATTTATTTTCACTTAATAATTATCTTATTTTGATTTGATTTCTTATTTGTTTCTGTTTCATTTATTCGCCTTCAAATTTCTAAGATTATATAATGAAAATGTTTGCATTAGTTCTTTAGATTAGAGAAATCTTAGAAAGTGTTATTTTAAAAGAAAAAGTAATTTACATTAGTTTAACATAAAAAATAAAGTTTGGTCAACAGTATACAGATGTCGACCATTGTAACCCAGCGGTGGAGCAAAATAGTTCCATGTGTGAGCGCACACATTTATTTATATATTTTTTTCAACGTGCATTGAAAATATGCTGCTAAAATATAGAAAATCATTAGCGATGTTTAAAGGTTGTTTGATAATTTTTTCATGTAAGTTTCTTTTACTACTACTGTTAAAAAAATAAAAGTGTAAAAGTTGGCCACTATGCTCCATTCTCCCCTATGTATGTCTATAATATTACATTACCTTTTGACATTCTACACTCTAACTGTTAATTTTATTAAAGTCTCAAAACTTCAGAAATCACCGAAGAAATTTTAGAAAAAGCCCTTTACGCCAAAACTAAAAAAAATAATACTTGTGTTTAATAAAAGCATTCAAAAGTATTTTTAAATTTCTTAACAAATGATTTTTATTTGAATTTTCCATTTTCGAAGTCTTACCTTTCTCCACTCCATAATAGCACGAGAGTTGCGAATAGATGCCCTCAGTCTTCAGTACGAATTGCCCAATTTAATAAAAGAAATAATTATTTATAAATATTACAGTAAGTGATCTTACCTAAAAATATCTGTGTCTCTTTTCTTATCTGGTGGGCTAGGATTACTGAAGCTCGTACAAGTTGTTGTTGTGGTCGATTTGTCTCTTGGTGGATCATTGGTCACTTCTGATGCTTGGCGAGTTTTTTTCACGTGCCTTCTTGCTCTCGATCTAGCAGCAATAAATATTCTTATATATACAAAAACCATAACGATTGCTGGAATATAAAAAGACCCTAAAGCAGAATAAAGTACATAACCAACGTCTTCACTTAGTGAACAAGATGGATACATTTCTGGTCGTTCATTTTTCTTCCATCCCAATAGAGGTGGTAATGATATTAAAGCAGAAAATATCCACACAAAGAATATCATTAAGATAGCTCTCGTTGGTGTTCTTTTCTTTAAGTACTCGACTGCCTGAGTTACAGACCAGTATCTGTCTAGACTGATAAGACATAAGTTATTAATGGAAGCTGTGCAGAGAAGAACGTCCAAAGCGGCATGAATATCGCACCAAATAGTACCAAATATCCAGTACCCCATAAGTTCTTTCGCTAATGAAAATGGCATTATCACAAGCCCCACTAAAAAGTCTGATACTGCTAGTGAAGCAATAAACCAATTTTGTACTGTCTTTAGAGCTTTTTCAGTAGCAATTGCAATACAAACTAACATATTTCCAACAACAATAACCACCATAATAAATGTCACAAAAAATGCAGTAAGAATAATTCGCAATTGAGAATATCCACTTGGGTACATAGACCCATTCCAAGGATCTTCCCAGACCTCTTCCGGTGGCACTTCTGACACACCATTCCAAGAAACATTCCCGTAAGTTAAGAGAGGAGGATTTGTGCTGTTTGAGTCTAATGATGCCTGTGAATTTATATTATCTGTGTAAAAATAGTATTCCACGGAAAGTTGATGAGTTGTGTTTGTATAATTAGATTCCATGCTCGACAAAATATATTCTTGTTTGTAGATTTCCGTTTTTTATTAATCAAAGGTGGGTTTTGAGAAAATGACTTTAATATCACAAATCCCGGCATCATTGATAAATTCATGACCTTCATCCAATGTATTACCTGGAAAATAAAATGTACAATTAATACTTTCAATTAAAAAATATAAAAAATATGTATAAAATAAATATTTAGTTTTTAATTAATGTTTAATTTTTGAATGTTTTCATTTAATGTATCGGCTACACCAATGGCTGAGAGATTCTGCTCACAAAGTAAGTAGATGAGAGGTATCGAGTTCAAACCCATATGGCGCATGTCACTCTACCATTTCGGAGATTTCCGTGGTTTTCTTCAAAACTCGGGCGAATACGGACTAAGGCCCCTTAGAATGACCCGCCATGGTAAGGGCATTATAAATAGGTCTAGTACCCTCTTCTAATCAATAGGCATTAATCCTAAGCACAAACACGATCATTTAATTGTGTCAGACTGTCTTTTAAAAGCAACTAAATCTATCAACTAATACAAAATATGAGATCGAAGTACCTCAGTCATGATAATGTTAAGGACTTCTGATTTAAGTTCCACATAAAAAAAAATGTTATAAAAATAAAGTTTCTAAAAATAGCTATCGGAAACTGTGATTGCATACTTTGCAAGCGTTTGTGAATAGCAAATAAAACATATTTTTGGGTACTTAGCAACAAGTTTAAAGCGCGGTGCAGTTCGATAGACGTATATATTGAATTAACACTTTGATATAAGTTTAATAGCACTTTGAATAATTATTTTTTTGTTGTTTAAGGTATACATTTGTATTTCTGTCATTTTATTCCAGTGATGTAATATTTATAATAAGAAAAAATAGAGAAATCATAATTTCTTTTCTTATTACATTTTTTGATAATGCTCTCTTTAAAAATAAATCTTTCCGGAAAAAAAAAATGTTTTAAACAAATTTGAATTTATGTTCAAGATAAGAGCTTAATTAAAAAAAATCGTAACAGATATTACAATTTTACAGATTTTTCAAATTTATTGCAAACTATTTAAAAAATATATATATATATATATGTATTTATATGTGACATATCATTATTTAGATTAAGTGAAAATTCCTGTGGATATTTATAATGTGCATGCCATTAATTTTATATATGACATAAGGGAATATGTTACCGTAAATAAGAAGATTATGCAAGACTAATTAGAGTATCCACATTTAAATATATATTTTTGTTATTCGCCAAAGAGGAATCCTCATTTATTTGAAAAGAAAAACTATAAATATGTTTTCAAATTAAAGAATCATATTTTCTTTCTTTCGTTTTTTTTTTTTTTTTTTCAGAAATAAACAACTCCAGTGGATATGCGCATTAGCTGATTCAATGACCCATTTATAATTTACTCATTACTGGGCTGTAAATTTTTACACATCAATATTTCCTCTCCTTCTGTGTCTGTCTGTCTCTCTATATATGTATATTACGTATTAACTAGTTTCATAGGGAGACACATTTCTGAGGGAAGGCTTCCGTCCATCTCCAATCTCCGTTTATCACAAATACACACACGTTATTATTCACTTTTTCTGTTATTCTTTGATCATATTTGCTATATATGATGTGATTCACCAATGTGCGAGAATTAATTCATATTAAATTTTAAATATATTTTGCTTTGTATAAAGCTTCATTTTCATATGTGGTTTTTTGTTCATTTCACGTCTTCCTTCCTTGTGTTTGATCGTTGTAATGGAGGATTATTATATATGTATATGCATTTTTTCAGCCTCAATTGCATAGAACACAACGAAAATACATATTCATTTGTTATTACGCATTATACATAATTTATAGTAATTCCCTTGTTTAACCCTGTAAAGTAATTATTTATTAATTACATGCCATTTTGTATATTCACTATGCTCTTATGTATCTTAATAATGTACGTTTGTTTTGTTGTATACAATGTAAAGAACACTGATTTATTGCACGTAAAAAAGTGCCATCACAACACCAAAATGTATTGAATTTTTGTGTGTGTGTGTCTCTGCACGCATAAACCACAAACTTCATGTACCACCAAAACTATACAGCTAATTACATGTTATTCAAAATTACTTATTTCAATATTCCAATCAATCGAATGTCTACATAACGTATCGGAATTACCTGTGTAACCATGTAAATTGCTAGCTAATTATATACACACCATTTTCTACAGAAAGCAAGATTCTGAGCATTATAATATCATATGTAAATTTCATAATCTTGACTACAGTGCAAGTATTTTAAAATATGCTTAAATTAAATGCCATCCATAGATCAAAATATTACGAGATTCTTTTGCGTGCCCCTGTACAAGAGTCACAGAAACGCTACATCTGATTCCATGTACTTCAAACTTCATAAATATTTATACCAAATTGTACGTCAACTGAAAGATTACAACACATGATTATTATTATTATTATTATTATTATTATTCGAGATTAATAATTAAGTATATGCCCAACATTTTGAAGAGAAATCGTCCTATTAAACATCTTAATATTGTATGTTAATTTTATTCAGTTAAATACAGTGTAATAATGTTAAAACACATAAAAAAGAAAAGCCGTCCTTAGACCTTAATGATACAAGATTTTTTTTTTGTGTGTGTGACAGTACACTGTAAAATAAAACAAAATAAAAGGATTGGATTTAACCGTATAATTTTAAAGGAATTGACCGTTTTGCTAGCTTTACGGCCATTGCCCGAAAATTGGTGTCATGAAAGTATAATTTTGGAATACTGGCCTTTTTTTTTTTTTTACGGACAAAAGCATTTAATCTACGTAATTTGCCCAAATCTGCCATCAAACAGTATTTTTAAGGTCAAATTCCTGCAAATGTAAAGTGTTAGCTTTTCAGTGACGTCATACAAGAACCATTTCACATTTGAAACTGAAAATATAACTGTACTTTTATTGGTTGAGAGAGTTTATTATACATTCATACAAATAGTGATTGAAATAAAAGAGCTACTGTTTCCCTAATTTAATTCATATTGCCCACTGCGCAGCACTAGTGCGACGTTAAACCCAACCAACCAACCTAATTTAATTCGAAGAATTCAACTCAAAGTGGTATGTTTCTTACAATGTAAAATTACGGGGGAATACATCATTTATGGTCCAAATGCTTATTTACGGGCTTTGCCTGAAATCGCTGCTACCGGGCTTTGCCTGTAATCCTCCTTGCAATTTTCTAACAGTGTATATGGACCGCAAACAGGATATACATAAACTTTACAATATAAATTTTTATTAACTTTTAAGACAAACAAATGTCTTTTGTAACCGCTATAGTGCTACACACAGAGAGAAACAAAAATTTGAGTTTCAACGAGGAGGCATCCATTGAAGTTTCGGCAATAAAGAGAAGGAAATCGTTTATAACTAGGCCCTGAAAAAAAAAATCAAATATGTCTAGACTCGAGCCATTATAAAGAAATTTTTTAAGCAAATTCACACCTGCTTATTTATCTGATTGAAATAGTATAATAATATCTACATTTCTATAAATTGTCTGTTTATAAAAATAAGTGCATTTATTTTTGTTAAGATTTAAAGGATTTTTCGTCAGTTCATTTATTTGGAATTCAAAGATGTATGGTCTACAACACACTACGTTCTCATAAGCATGCTTTTTTATTTGCGAAGTCCTATTTACTTATTTGTATTCTATTTACCTAGAAAATAATAATTTTAACTTTCAAGGTTATCTAATTCAGCTGTAAAATAAGAAACTAGGAACTACTATGTGAATTTCGATAATTTACGAACGTCAGAGACTTGACTACATTCCCGAAGTTCCCGAGATCGATAAAAGCGGAAAAGGGCACACACGTACTCAGTCTTCTCCATTTCTCAGGTTGGCATTCTCATATTTTCGCGTGCATTTTTCCGTTTTTAAAGCGATTTATACATTTTCCCCAACATTTTGAAAACTTTGATTTTTATTGTTTAAAAAAATGACATTCTTTCTATTCTTATTATTTTATGCATTTATATTTCAAATATGATAAATGTAAATTTATATTTATAGAACCTATTTTATATACTTGATATACTTATATATATATTATATTTTATGTACTTATACTTTAAATATACAGTAAAAGAATTTCCTGTGTTATTGCATAGGTGATTTCAAATAACTGAATTTGAAAATGTAAAGAAATATTTTTATCACTAAAGTTATGAGGTTTAACAGGAATAAAATTTCTTTAACTATAAAATAACAATACTCCCCCTCCCCATTTGTATAACTAAGTTGAATGCAGTATAATGCATAAAAATATTATGCCATTTGTACCATTCTGTGATTTAATTTTTCAGAGTATGCTAAATTATTTCTAATCTGCTTTTACGAAGTACTGCGAATGATTTGACAAAGTGTATATATTATCAATTTTTTTCTATTGATAATATGAAAATATTTACCATTAACGAAAGTTCCTTAATAATATTTTCAAATTTATTTTAGTCTTTTTGTTAATGTTTGAAATACTTTTGAAATGTTTATTTTCTACAAAAAAGATTTTTTTTTCTTTCTAATTTCTTTTCTCTAAAGGAAAAAAAAAAAAAAAAAAAACTGCAGTGTTGTATTTTTACGCTCTTTTCATTAATACTTTTCAGATAATATTGGAACCGATAAAGAGTCAATGCTGTTGATTTTAGTTTTATTAACCCTTTGTTGTTCAATTTAGATTAATTTAAATAAGTGTTAAACAAATATGTAACAAAATGAGAAATCTGAATATCTGAATAAGAAAAAGTTTATTATTTATGAAATATAACTATTAAATTTATAACTTAAAAATATATAATAATTATTTCTTTCGATACTTAAAATTTCAATGATTGCATTCTCATGTCAATGCAATAATGGAAAGTTACTTGGACGTAGCCTGCTCAAGTGACGAATTATATTACTTAATTTTTATGTTAATTTTCCGCTATTAATAAACTTGTGTTATAAATGTGCTGTTACTATTTTTTGATAACTCTGATATATCCTTTCTGATATTAAACTGAAAAAGCTGATGTGATTATCTATTGGATGTACAGTGCACATCTTCAATATTCAAGAAACAAATAGTTATGCATACTTAAGAGACCCATTATTTTAGGAATTTGATTAATCGCAGTACCTTGCCAGAAATAATGGAAGACATTCGATTTTACACGTTTTGTCACATAACTAGAAAAATACTTAAACAAACTACTAACACTTCTCAGAAAATGCTGGAAGAATTGCCGAGAAAAAGAAACCGAACTGTGTAGGACGGGTAGGTTCTGGACCCTGGAGCTATCGATGGAACTTTTTACGTTTCGCTTAATACATGACTCAGCGAAGGTGGAAGTA
Source organism: Salticus scenicus (assembly GCA_963930645.1). Taxonomy (NCBI): domain Eukaryota; kingdom Metazoa; phylum Arthropoda; class Arachnida; order Araneae; family Salticidae; genus Salticus; species Salticus scenicus. The sequence goes on along the minus strand of OZ005651.1, from coordinate 123,009,397 downwards.
CAGTCGGCAGCAAAAGTATCTGAGCACTAGCAAAAATTCCTATATAAGAAAAGTACTCTTAATACTGTTTTGTTAAATAAATCGTTGTCGAATAATGTTCTTAGACTGACTAATGGCCGTATTCACCATTAACTTCGACTCCCGGTTCATCACAAAAACTTGAAAAGCGTCTAAAGGCAGGGTACAGCTTTCCAGCAAAATTTGGCACACTGTTTCTGCCATCTAGCGTCAAGGATTTAATATAATTTTTGATTGGTTATTTTCACGTAAAAAAATCTGAAAATATCTATACCGCTAGATGGCAAAAACAACGCGTCAGAATTTGCTAAAAATTTGCACCCCGCCTTTATGCGCTTTTCAAATTTTTGTGTTCAACCAGGAGTTGAAGTTATTGGTGAATAACAGCCTATGAACATGATTCGACAAGGGTTTATTTAACAAAACAGTATTAAGAGCACTTTTTTTAACATAGGAATTTTTGCTAGGGCCCGGAAACTTTTGCTGCCGACTGTAGGCGGTCGAACCACCACCGCAGATTAGAATGTGGAATAAATGATAAAAATATGTAAAATTTTCATTAAAAAGTAACATAAAAAAAGAATGAAATGTGCAATCATAAGTGAGTATGTAAACAATTAAAATTAACACCATTGAGAATCGAATAGCGGGACGGGCGGACTCTTGGTTTCGGAGTTATCGAGGCTTACTACGTCTCGCCTAATATGTAAATCAACGGCGGTTGCAGTGTGTGGGAAGGCACCTGCCCAGTTTAGAATGTGTATATATGAAACTAACACCAATCCTAAAATGTATGAAAAATATAGAAGAAAAAGAAACCGAACAGCGGAATAGGGGAAGGGCTCGAGGCCCTGAAGCTATCTATGGGGCTTCTCTCACCTAATGTATGACTAGGCGCAGGTGAGGACGGGCGGCCGGGTATTGGCATGGAGTCGATTATAAAGACCAGTTACTTAATGAAATCGTGAATTCGGAGAAATGCTTTTCTCTGCCAGATGGATACAGTCATTAGTTCTTCTAGAAACGGCTTATATTAGTAAATAACAATTTAAAAAAATGAAAATAAAAAGTTTAAAATGCATTAAAAGTTTCAATTCAGTGGATGGGGATAATATACATGTAAATGATTGACTTCAGCTTAATCGGATGATAGGAAGTAAGTTAGAAATCGAAAACAAATTTTGAACTGGAATTGGTGGCGTAGGTCCTCGTGCCACTCCTATATCTGTTACTGTTTGAGCATATGTTGTCGTCGAAATTATACATGTACGCAAAATTTCAACTCAATCGTACGATAGGAAGTGGGTTAAATTCGAATTTTTTTTTTTAACTGGAGTTGGGGGAGGGGGGGGGGGTGAGGGGTTCCTAAGTCCTTTAGAACTTGAGAATGGACTGCCATCAGAGTTACACATGTATGCAAAATTTCAGCTCAATCTGATTATAGAACGAGGGGAAAAATTCAATTCTAAGTTTGATCCACACAGACGAATAAACAACACATCAAACTAAATAAAAACGTACAAAAATGGGTTCTGTATTCTACCAGGATATCACTTGCCTTCGACCAACTGGAAAACATTTTGCTATCATGGATTGTTTGGACAATCCCCAGACTATCAATTATTTAGAGAGATCCTTATGATTATCATTAGACACTTTGCTTAAAAACTATGTACAGTGCGTCTCATAAATACAGAGACAGGGAATTTTTTGAAACAACAAATAAAAAAAAATGTAGCAATAATCACGAAAAAAAATTATAATCATATGGAATCAGAATATAAGTTTATTACAAGAAAGAAATATAGCACAGGCTTTTGCAGAATTTTTGTAAAAAAAAAAAAAAATAATAATAATAATAATAATAATAATAATAATAATAAATGAAATATGCTGTCTCAAAAATATAAAGATTGTTCGAATATTTGGTGTTTAAATTCAAATTTTGGATCAATTTCTCTGAATTATCTTGAAAATCCTATCAGGCATGCTTAAAACTTAGATCAAGCATGCTACTTAATAGAGTTTGGGAAATGCATGACTGTAGAAATTACCAATTCTGCCTTGTTGCTTTAATTTCTGTATAATGGAAAACTGAAGACCATGGGCATACACCCTTCGTATAGATTCTTCCCGAAGGTTTTCAATTGCGTTTAGGCCTGTACTGATGACTCGCCAGTTTATAACAGTAACTTGGATTTGCATAATCCAAGCTTTTGTTGAGTACGAGGTGTGGACCTACGCATCGTCTTTTGGGAATTTCCATTTCCCTCTTTAAAATGTTTTCCAATTGGAAGTAGATTGCTTTTTAGGACATTTTAATAATCCTCAGAGCAGTATAAACCATTAAGAAAAGCAATATAAATAAAATCCGCTGTTCCGTTTAAACAGAACACGACACATACCATGAGAGAACCCCTCCTTTTTGTCAACAAAAAAAGAAAAAAAAAAACTCACGATGTTCTCTCCGTCGGATGAATGGTTCTTTAGTGACGAAAAAAATATTCCCTACAATTTTCATGATCTATACGACGAGAACCTCATGAGCTCTTTAGTCGACGAAAAGGAGAGGGTCCTCTCATGCTGCAGGGGGCGTTATGTTTCAACGGAACAACGGATAGTGCTGAGATTGCTTTTCTTAATTGCAACAGGATGATGCGTCAATTCACACCTTCTACTCAACAAAAACTTGTTTTAGGCAGAATCAAGTTGTATGCACATGGTCTTTAGTTTTCGACTATTCAATATAATTAATTAAAGCAAAAAGTAGAGAGTACGCAGAGTTGGTACTCACTATAGCTACACATTCTACAAACTCTAGTTATAAGCATTATTGATAGTATTTTCAAGAAATTTCAAATGAATGGATCTAAAATTGGAATTTAAATACCAAATACTCGAAGTCATTATATTTTTGAGACAGCATATTTTGTTTTTATTTTTTTACAAAAATTCTGTAAAACCTATAATATATTTCTTTGTTGTAATACACGTATATTCTGATTCCATATGCTCATATATATATATATATATATATAATATATTTCGTGAATATTGTTTAAATTTTTGAAGTGTTATTTCAAAGTATGACACTAAATGTCCGAAAAAAACAATTTTGGGCCCTAGAGAAAAAAAGAAAAAAATATGTTGAGAAAAAGCTCTTATTTATTTATTTATTTATTGTTAAAAAAAAAAAAAATCCTTGATTGTTTTGTTTCACTTTAATCACAGATTTATCATTCAACCATTCGTTTGAAAGATACCAATATGGAAAAATGTGCTTCCGGAAGGGAGGGGGGTGATGCTCCTACATATACATTTTATTCCTGGTTCGCTATTATTATTATATACATATAGACACGCACGCGCATATATATATATATATATACAGTCGGTAACAAAAGTGTCCGAACACTAGCAAAAATTCTTATGTAAAAAAAGTACACTTCATACGATTTTGTTAAATAAATCCTTATCGAATCATGTTCTTACACTGGCTAAGAACAGAATTCGACAAGGATTTATTTAACAAAACCTTATTAAGTGTACTTTTTTTACATAGGAATTTTTGCTAATGTTCGGACACTTTTGTTACCGACTGTACATAATTCACATTGTTTAGTTAAAAATAATTCTCATTATGCACATTTATACGATCTTTTGTCCTATACTACAATATTAAAAAATATTAAAAAATGGGATGATAGTGCCACTTGTTAAGTGTTGGTTACCAAATGTAATCAGACCAATTTGAATCAACGTCCAACTAAATATAAGGCTTGTTTGAATTCTCTCCACTGATTCGTGAAGTACAGCGCCCACAAAAATTTTGGTACACACACACATACACCTACAGACATATATATTTTTTAAAATGGCCCAATCGTATTTAGGATATCTCAAATCGTGCAAATTCAACGAAAACCTGAGGGGGAACTTTCTTCCTATACATGTAAAAAACTGAAATTTTTCTATTTTTTTAACGAGAAATTCTTTTTTTTCTTCTTTAGAAGGCATAAACCGTTAGTTTAAAAAATAACAATTTTTTCAATGAGATTTTCCCTTTAAATTTATGGAAAACTCCCGTTTTAACGAAAGAATAACAGTAATTCTAGTGGAATTTCTTGTCATTTTTGCTGACGGGAAAATCCCGTAATTTGAAGGAAATTCTTTTTTTCAGTGTTCTTATATCCTTAAGATATTGAGTGAGTTATATTTTATTGAGAAATAATCGCTGTGTATACGAAGCACATGAAAAAAAAAAAAAAAATTCTGTGATTTATTGAAAAAAGATAAAGTATATGACATTTACATTACAACCTTTGTTGCGCGTTCAGTGTAGATTCGCGATCGATTTAAGTAATTAAAAAGAATTTATTTTATATATTGAGACTGTTTATTTTTTTTAATTTAAATAAAAACGAAATATACTGAATATGTACTTCTTTTTTAAATTTAACATATTTTTCGAAAACGACCTTCGAACAAATTAACTCACATACGATTCCCCCTCCCTTTTCAAACTGAAATTTAGCCATTTCATATACATTCATTAAACTAATTTTTAAAAAATGCATGATGAAATGATGATGATTTTTTTTTCAATTATTTATTTATAATCAGTTCAATTCTACTAAAGTGAAATTGAAGGCCGTGTGTGCTCCACGGCTCGCATAGGCAGACCATTGTTTATATCTGTCCATTTAAGCTTTATATATGAGCATTTGGGTTCTTTTGACCCATGTTTCGTATTTGAATCTCAAAATTTTCATTATTATTTTATATGTGTTCCGTATTATCACTGAAAAAAAAAAGTCTATTGAGTGATGCGAAAAAGTGGCATAAATCAGTATTTTTTCTGTGTCTTAATTCAGTTGGTTTTAAAATGGAGTTATGCGGTTTTTACCTATTGGCAGCGGCGGCCTGTGGACTGAAAATAGGTGAAGAGGCACTTCACCAAATATTTTACACTGTATTCATTCATAGAGTATAAATTTACATTTAAATAAAATGAGTAATTTTAGTTAATTTTCAGTTAAAGTTATGCTTAATAAATATTATGCATTAAAACTACTTAAATGTTATTTTTCAGCTCTTCAACTTATTTCAGTTCACAAGTTTCTTGTTCGACAGAAAATAAAAACTTTCAAATCGGCAAATTTGCATGGGGCATGTAAAAGTTTAAAAAATTTAACTTTTGGAAACCTAATTGGTAGATTTATTTCGTAGGCTCTTTTCCTACCTTATTTTGAAAAATATTGCAACTTACATTGCCCTCTAATTTTTAACGAATTAAGAATTAAAACACGATTAAAACTTTATTTGGACCTAATTTGCCTGCAACATTCAATCTGAGCCCTTGAAAAAGTATTGATGTTGCATGCTTTCAATAAAAGTATGCTTAATGCTTCTTTCAGAAATCTTTATTCATGTTATTTCTTTTTCTTTGTGTGATACTTGGTTTCATCTTCTGCAATGTTTAAAAAGGTTTTCATAACACACACACACACACACACACATATATATATATGCATCATCGCAGGGTTAATCTAATCAAGAAAACTAAGAGATTAATAAGAATTACAAGGATAATTATGAATCTGAGGTTAGAAAAAACTGTTTCTGATTCTGATTTCGGCTTTCTCTATTTATAATAGTTTTATTAGTAAAATGAATTTGTTTTTCACTTGGATAGTAAGGGGGTATGACTGCCTGAAATAAAGTTTCAAAAATACTTCTATCTTTAAAATCCATTTCTTATTCAAATATTTTCTCAAGCAAGCATTAGAAAAACTAACATTAACTGTTCAAAGCTCTTGTTATGCAATGTAAAATGTTATAATAAAGGTTGAATGTCATTGATTAATCTACTACAAAGACTTTTATTTGCTTTTGTAAGATAAAAATAATAAGCATGTAAAATGTGAAGCAAGAAATTGAATGTTATTGTTCTTGGCAAACGTTTCATCGTAAGTAGCACGCAAAAAATGAATTATTCGATATTGCCATTGCCATGTTATATTAAACCTGTTACTCCAGTCAGATAATAATGGTTAATTCAGGTCATTTCTGAAAAATATCCAATATTTTTGATATTGTCATAAAAAATTATAAAATTTACCCAGTGAATCATAACACTTAAATTAAATTTTTGATTATCTAACATTATTTTTATAATACATTAGTCTGGTTATAGTTTTTATATTCAAAATTTTAAATAATAATTTTGATGTTATGACTATTCATTTGGTATAATACATATATTTAATTCCTTGGCTTGATAAATACTCGAAAATCAGTTAATCCACTTGATACAGTTTACTATTAATATTAGGACAATTATTAGCTATATATATTTTTTAATTTCTTATATTTGTTCTTGCATACAAAAATAAATAAATACCAGCTAAACTCTTGTTCACATGCATTTTGTTACGAAGAAATGTTGTTTCTGATACTGTTTGTAGTATTTGTAACGAATATAAGACATTTTTTTGCAGAAGTTTTAAGAATATTTTCCGGCAGGCTTTTATACATTTGATAAAGGTAAGTGCATAGCATACGTTATGTTAATAACACACCGAGATAAAATTTCTGTTTTTATTTCCTACCACAATTTTCTAGCAGTAATCACTATCCCGGTTTTTACAGCGAAACAGTAGTAGCGGGAGGTAAAAAAAAAAAAAGAAATTTCTTGTGCGTGATTAGCATAACATGTGCCATTAAATTGCCCATAAAATAATTAAAATATACGGTACTCGTAAACGAAATCCACTAAAAGAAATTTGATCACTCCATTTAAAGTGCATACAACGCATTTCTTTTTCTTTTATATACTAATTTATACTAAACAATATTCACTATTCTACTTTTCTAAATTACAGACAATTTTCAAATATTTCATTTATAAATATAGCGTTACTGATTCGGAATATTACTGTTATTTTTGATTTACATGTATGTGTAATGCACTGTACTATAATATACTTTAATGTGCACTGTAAACTTTTCTAAACTGTTATATATAATACACTGTCTATGTTATAATCTACCGAACAATATCGCACATAAAAACTCGTATCAGTTATTTTATCTCCCTATTAAAAATAATTGAACAAAAGCATTTTTACTTTATAGATAAATATTAAAACATTTCTTTTATTCGCTTTTCATAAAGTGACAAAATGTATAACACAGTCTTTGTTTAGCAACAAAAATAAGCAATTTTCTCTCTCAAAAAAAAAAAAAAAAAAAAAAAAAAAAAAAAAAGACTTTCTAAATGAGATGCATAACGTTAATGTTGCGTTTACTGCTTGTGTTAACTTTCTAAATGCAGCACGTTAATTATAATTATAGGTAGTTGAGATGGATATTATAATGCAACTGAATTATCGACAAAATGATACGTGAAGTGTCGTCATTTAGTTCTCTTTTTAAAAGCTTTACATTAATCATGGGCGATTTATTAAAGGAAGCAATGCAAAATACAATGCATTACAAATTTAATATATGTAAAGATCATTCAAAAATTTTTGATTCATGAAGTCAAACGTACATAATTTAATAAAAAAGACATACATACAATTTATATTTCATAAAAGAGATGAACCTATACATATATACAATCGGCAGAAAAATTATTGAAGCACGCAACTACATTTTTCATATTCATATTTTTCTTAGTTTGATAGCTAATTTCTATCATCAACTTACATTTCACTTCCTTATTCCTTATACTTTGTATAAGGAAGTATAGTAATCTCGATTTGCGAAATGGATTTTGTATTTCGCATAGCTCAAAAATGAATGATCGTAGAATGTTGCAAATTTATATGCGTGACTGTTATGAAGTCTAGTTGTACACTTGTAACTTTGGTTTTAATACCAATTTAAGTTTCAGAGATATCGACTTTACACGTATTTTCATGACGTCTGTATGCAAGTATGTGTGTATGTGTGTATCTCGCATAACTCAAAAACGGTTGGACGTAGAACTTTGCAAATTGATATATAGGTTTGTTATAACATCTAGTTGTGCACCTCCCTTTTTGGACTTTCTATGATTTTCCGTTTTGGAGATATTTAGGAAAGTTATATTCATAATGACCAAAAATACAAAGGTTTTGACTATTAACCCGTTAGTAGTCGCTAGTTGGTCGATTCGCCGACCATTTCTTTAGTGTTTATTCAACAGCCACCAAAAATTTTTAGAAGTGGCATTTGATATATATAATCGACGATTATTCGAGTCGATTCGTCTTTTATGTATATCAAATGCCCCTTCTAAAAATTTTTGGTGGCTGTTGAATAAAAACTGAAGAGATGGGCGGCGAATCGATGAACTAGCGACTACTAACGGGTTATATATGAACTACCATCATAGAGATTTCAAAAGAAGCTAATGATAGAGTTATACTTAAAGACATAAGCAGGTTCTTGTCGACGAATGCATTTTCATCGAAAGTACTGTCAGTGGTTTAAGGAATGTTCCAGGTATTCTGCGCGAGAAACCAATGCATCATTACAAAGTTTCCAGAACTAGACTCCTATTGAGGTAAAGTTTCTAAATTTTGTAAATCCCTTACTACCATTTTTCGCCACATTTGAATGCCTAATATGACGGTAAGTCAAAGCCCACCATCATGGAAATGAAAAAGTTTTCATCTGTTTCTACTTTTAATGTAATACTGCAGAAAGTAACACGTAAATATATAGGCAAGTTCTAGTCTACAATCATCAAAAATCACTCTTCTTTTTTTTAGTCTTGTGAGTCATTTATAGTATTTTCGAAGAATTTAGTTCTGCGCAATAAAGAAATGCATTTTTTCAGAATATTCCAGAACTCTGTTATTATTGAAGTTAGAGCTTCCAAATTTTCGCAACCCTAAACTGCAAAATATGACCAATTTCGTTCGCCAAGTTGCCAAGTGCGACACCGAATTGCCAAATTCGATGCCAAGACCAAAAATCTACGCTCGCTACTAATTTGCGGTATGGCAAGATTAGCGATAAAATTTTGCGGCAAATGTTGCTTTAGGATAGCCAGAAGCTCTTTCTTAATTTTACCTGAGTAAGTTATTTTGGTAATTTTTTTTCCGCCACTAATTTTTGCCAAAGAGAACAAAACTGGGCCATCTGTATTCGAAAGATTTTCATTGCACTCTAAGCTGTGCATTTGCCACTGAGATATTCTCTAACAAGCCGTTGAGTACTGAAAAAACTAATATATTTGTCTCGACGTCCTATATAATCGTATTATCGTGACTTTTTTGGTTCGAGTAGCAGTTTTTCTTCTTCTCTTTTTTTTTTTTTTTGAAAGGAATGTTCGTGCACTGAAACCTTTCTGTTTATTTACAGATCAGTTACCTCACAAAACTGTCAAGGTTTGCATAAAAATATGTATATTCCTATGGTTGTATAAGGAAGTCATGTGGTGTCCACATCACATTTTTTATAAACAGCATAAGACTAAGATCATGACTCGACAACTATTTATTTAAAGAAATAGTATTAGGTGCACATCTTAAGAGTACGAATTATTGCTAGTGCTTCAATAATTTTGCTGCCGACTGTATATGATATTTCTAATTTCTTCCTATGACATGTTTGAAAAGGTTTTTACACATAAATGTAAATAAATAAATAAATAAATAAATAAATATAATAAAACGAAAGATTTGTCTGTTTCTTCATCTATACGTTCAACCCCCACTGAACGTAGAATTGACATACGGATAATGAAAATAAATAAATAAAATAAAATAAAATAATAAAATTTTTTAATCAGTTGTGGAGTTATTAAAGCGTCAACGTATGTAAATTAATAAACGAGTCATTTCTGAGTTTAAAAAGCCTATAAGGAGCGCTAAATGAACAAATAAATTAGGAATATCGATACGAAATTTTCAAATTCGGTACTAAATGAGAGGGGAGATTTTTCTTAATCCAGGAGTGTAACCCCCTCAATAACTTTTTTAACTACCCACTGTTTTAAATTTTAATGGCAAAATTTAATTTTAGTCTAGACATTGTCGACGATGGGAAAAGAAATGTTAAAATTTTAGCAGACGATTTTCCTGTCCGAAATAGTCGTTTTCAATTTACCATGTACTACGTGACAAAGTATTGGCAAATAAAAAAGTAATTTTTAACACTTTCCAACAAGGTTGAAAAGTGTTAATAACTTTGGTTTGTCTGTCTGTCTGTCCGCACTGTAACTCCCGTAAATATTCATAGAATTTCTTGAAACTGATATATGTTATTCAAGTTCATTATCGGATGTTCCCTATTGAAAATGGAGTGAATACCTTTGCTGGTTTGTGTACAGGGACACCCGAAAGTATTCCAAAGCATTGTGTTCTATGATAAGTACTTCTATAAACCATCTTTTAATACCTTTAATTTATTCAAATCTTAATGAAATTCAAATATGTTATTCAGAATCACTATCAGATGTTTTGTATAGAAAATAGAGTAAATACCGCGACTGGTTTGTGTGCAGGGAAGCCCATTCCAAAGCATTGCATTCTATGAAGGGTATTTCTATAAACCATATTTTAATAACTTTTCTGTACATAAATCTTAATGAAATTGTTATTCATATGCACAAAAGAATACTTTCTATAGATTATATCATGATCAGCATTGTGATTTACAGGGACAAACAAAAATATTTAGTTACATTAAGACATGCTATTGGAAATTTGCTGGAATTGCATTTTCGTTTACATTAAGTGTTTTTAACACACGATTTTTAAGTGTGAATATGCTTGGAATTTGTGATCTGCCTGTTCATCTGTCTATCTGTCTGTCTGCCCACTTTCAGAGTCTGTAAATATTTTCAGAATTTTTTAAAAATGATGTATGCTATTTAAGTTTACTATGGAATGTTTCCTATTTAAGTTGGCACTAATAGATCCTGTATAACTGGTTTGTGTACAGGGACACTCAAAAAATGCCAATGCATTGTGCTTTAGAACAGACATTTAAATAAATCCTATTAAAATAACTTTCTACTGCAAAAATCGTAAAGAAATTATGTTACATTTATTGTTAACATTGTAAAGTAATTTTTTTAATAGAATATAATATGGTTAACCTTCAGATTTACAGGGCTACGCAAAAAAATTTGGATACATTAAGGGCTGCAATTAGAGTCTCAGGGCTACATTTTCGATTGATTTAAGCATTTTTAACACTTTCCAACGATGTTTAAGAGTGATTATAAATTCCTTTAGTTTATCTTTATGTCTTTCAGACTTTCTGTTTGTCCGTTGTGTAATAACGTAGGCAAAAAAAAAAAAAATTAAAACTGTATGATACAACAAGTACATGCAGTTGGAAATTGCTAATAATCAGGGCGCAACGTATGATTTTTCGTTCTTGTTCAATTTTAAACGACTTAATCAGAAACTGGTAACCACCCACGATTACTCCTCACCTGTCTCCAGTTCAGATATTTAAGAGTACGTTTAAGAAATAAGATTGTTAGATATTTATTTAAACTAGTATCGTCCAGTGGTCGAAACTCGACCACTTTTTGCAAAGCAAGGCAAAGCAAAGTTACTGCCTTGTACTAAACGGAATTAAACTACAACACATCTGCGGTAGTTGTTTGTCAGTTGTTTGCACTCTAACTGAATCAGCAGAGTTTTACTTAATATATTTCTCTAAGTTTGGTATGCTGTAGATGTTGAGTCATTCCTGAAATGAGAGGAAATCGCAACGTGAAAATATTTGGGTGATACAGTCTAAAAGGTAATCGGTACCATTTCAAACCAAGGTTCAACCAAATACCAAATTAGGTTAAATTAATTCCATTGGTTTGTAAAGTACAGTGTTTCAACTCAAAAAGCAGATATTGTGCAAAAATGTTCGTATTGAGTTCGGAAAATCTCAAAACATGTAACTTCATCGAAAACCGAAAATATAAAATTTTTCTTAATCTTATACTTTTTTCTTATATATGCAGAGGAAAGAATAATAGATCCACTTTAAAAAAAATAAGTAATCAATTTCAGTTAATTGAAATGCAAGGAAATCTCAAAACAAGTAAATTCATCGAAATCCGGAAATCAAAAGTTTTTACGTATCCTCTACTTGCTTATTATGCATACAGAAGCTAGCAATAAATCCACTTTTTTAAAAATATCATAAGTAGTCAATTTCAGTTAATTAAAACTAAAGAAATACCAAAACATGTAAATTCAGTGAAAACCGGAAATCGAAATTTTTTCCGTATCTTCTACTTTTTTCTTGTACATACAGAAGCTAGTAATAAATACACTTTTTTAGCTAAATTTAACAGTTTAGCGACCGCTGGCGTAGATTCACGTCATTTGAAAATTTGTAACTCCACCAGTGGGCGTTTCTTTCGCAATTCGTATGCTATTTATTTCTTAAATATATAACCAATATTCACATTTTTACAATGAAATATACTATGGATACAAATACTTTGATTAGAAAGAATATAATTATAATGTATATCCATTTCTAATATAAATGTCAATACAGAAATTTTCTTTCTGAAATATTGTAACATGGAAGAAAAACGCCCACAGGCGGACCTTACTGTCAAAAATTCAAAACCATGCGGTCGCGAGAGTGTTAATATGAGATGATTCTCTTGCATAAAGAAATATAATAAAAAAGTTTCCAACTATTTTCCCAAAAATAAAATAATTTGGGATACAAAGGGTTAATAAATAACATTAATAACATATTAAAAAAATATAAGAAATGTAATACATAATTTCAGTGGCAACCCCCCCCCCGACCACACACACACACACAAATTTCCCCTTGCTTCATATGTTGATGTTTTAGAAATTTTCAACTTTGTAGCCCCTCAGAAGACATTTAAAAGTTAAAACAATCCTCCCCTCTCTTAAAAATCAAATTTATAGCCATAAAATTATCGAAAAGTGATAAAAATAAAGGGTCACCCTAATAAACGGTGGATGGTAGGGCAAAACAGACGTCATATTCGGACTCAGGAGGTCATTTTACATACGAATTTATCAAAAATGGTATTGGGGGACAATTTTCATGCCCAGCAGTATTATCCGTTGTATATTTTGTAAAAAATTATTAAAAAATAAGGAAAATTGCTTTCCTATTTTAATCCCCATATTTGGGTATAATTATAAATTAGTTATAATGCACATGTGTTAGATTAAGTTATTTTGCTGTCAAATTGACAAAACTTTAATTTTAAATTTCAAAACCCTGTCACCTTGGCGTTTTTTGCATTTGGCGATCAAAAACGTAATACGAAAATATGCATAGCAGATGTATATTTTCGTAATATCTGTTGTATCAAATATTGTTTCATATTATTGATTGCTCTCTTAATATACGTTGTTAAAATAACCATGATTTTTGAAAGGAATTAAATATATTCGCCAGATAATGCGGCATTTTTTTTTTTCCGCCAAGAACGACAGATATCTATTCCGCTGCAAGCTGCATATATTAGTATCTTATATAAGATACCTTATTTAGACATTTGAAAACAAATTTAAATTCAAATTATGATAGAATATTTACCATTTTCCTTTTATTTAGTATATTAGTTGGATATTTCTTGTGTAAATATCACCCTTTGAAATGAAATGTTTATTTTTACATTCGAAACTGGAATTTTGCCGGGTTTTTTTCCCCTACAGTTTTTAAATTTTAAATTAGAATTTTATCCATTTTACAGCAAAAATAACTCAATCTAACACATGTAGACAGTAACTCATATATAACTATATAGAAATATGTGGATTAAAATCGGGAGATAATTTCAGTTAATTTTTAATAAATTTTTTACAAAAAAATCCAATGGACGATTAACATAGGAAATCTTTTTCTTGGCTCCACGGACGGCCAGTGACGGCATCACTTCGCTTGTGTATAGTGATGCTACATTATACAAATTACTGTGTCTATGGTTTTATTTGAGTTTTATGAAATTGTCAGATGTAACAACTTTCCACTTTTAGGTATTTTTTAATGTAAAAGAATACGTGTATAAAAGGGAAAAATGGGGGAAAATGCATAAAAAATAAAAGTATTTTTAAATACCTTCTTGACATCGTAAGAAAATATTTTTTGTATTCTCCGCATCTGGCTAACCATACCTTTCGAATGATACCATTTTGAACCCTCTACTCCCATAATTAATATGTTAAAAAGGGACCAGAAATTTTATGCTTGCCTATTAATATATAGATTTTCCTTTCAAACTCACCAACATTCGAAAATATATGTTTATGTAAAGAGAGAAAAATTACTTTAAAAGGGAAATCAATTTTTTTTTTTTGCTATTTTCTTTCTGAAATGGGGAGTTAAAAAGCAATTTTTGAATTTTCCCAATTTTACACAGCGCCACCTATATATACAGTCGGTAACAAAAGTGTCCAAACACTAGCAAAAATTCCTACGTAAAAAATGTACACTTCATACGGTTTTGTTAAATAAATCCTTATCGAATCGTGTTCTTACACTGAATAAGAACAGGATTCGACAAGGATTTATTTAGCAAAACCGTATGAAGTGGACTTTTTTTACATAGGAATTTTTGCTAGTGTTCGGACACTTTTGTTACCGACTGTACTCACAAAAACATACACGCCAATATACACACAAAGTTTAATCTGTTTCTGATTAAATCTTTTTCGTCTTGAAATAAATCTACAAAAGGTTTTTTTTTATTTAATTTTATTTATTTTTTTAATTATTATAACAGAGTGAGAGATACATTTTGTCAAGGCTGTAATGTTCATCAGAAGTTGAGATATACCTTCATCCTAAATAGTGTAACACGTAGAATAGTAGCGCCACTTTCCAGACGATAAACACCCAAATATGCTCAGAATTAATTAATTTAAATCAGAGCGAGAGATACATTTCGTCAAAGCTGCAATGTTCAATAGAAGCTGAGATATAATATCAACTTAAATGGTGGAATAAGCAGAATAGTAGCAGAACCTTCCAGACGATGTTCACCCAGATTGTTATAGAATCTGAGAATATAACGTTCCTGTGAGTGGAAAATAATTAAGCATATCAGTGAACCATAACAACGTCACCTGCCGGCGATATACGTACAAAATTTTGACTGTTGCTAATACAGCTTTGAAAATTCGTATTTTTCGGGGTGAGAAATCAATTACACATATTTTCGCAATTGTAAATTTTTTTGGGAATAATAGTTCGCTAAGTGAAAAAAAAAAGTGCCATATTTTTCACGTACTAAATATAATTTGAACTTAGCCAAGCAAGATTCTAGGAATCAATAAAGGGGTTACAAAGGAACAAAACACGCCGATAGTTTTCTTTAAAAATATTATGTAGGTGATTGAAAACAAAAGATGTGCGATATTATAAGTATGATGCCCCTTTATATATGTGTGTGTAAATACCTTTTAAAATGATATATTTTTGTTTAATTTCAACTTTAAAGGTGAATTTTCAGAAAATGAATTATTTTAAAGCATTATATATATATATATATATATATATATATATATTCAAATATTGAATCATATATATTCAAATATTGATTTTCGATATTAGTTTCTATTTTTATTTTATGAGTACAACAAATTTATTTAAAGTACATTTACACCATTTAAGTCCAAATGAATCTTGTACATCCAATAGTTTTTGAGGTATAACATTTCAAAAATTGAAAATTTCAAATTTTGCTCTCCTTTCGGGGCAAATATCAGTAAAACCGCTCATCCTACGAGAGCAGTCATGCGGAATGAACTTGTAGTAAATTTAATTGGCTTCCATTTGAGTATAAAAGGAAGTCTGAAAACATAGCAGTTCTAATGAAAAAAAAAAAAAAAAAAAAAAAAAAAAAAAGAAAATGGAAAATATCGATTTTTGAAGAAATCTAAAACTTTTAATAACAATTAAAATTTTTGAGAATTCCACGGAAAAAAAGTGCGTAGAGTGATGCAAAGAGATTTGAATGTATTTTATTTTTGTCAGGATGGAGGGAGAAAAGCAAGATGCAATAAATTACATCTAAAAGTGAAGTGTATATGTATGGAAGAAAGTGGTGAGCACTGAACACGCATTATGAGTTAACACAACCTTAACAATAAATAAACGAATATTTTAACGAAAAATAATCAACGAATATTAGCAGTAGATGATTATTTGGTAGTCCCTAAAAAAGAAATTAATATTGGTTAGTTAAATACTTTCTGAAGAGAACATGACTTTTGTTTTTTAACGTTTTTAAGTATTTATATGTGTTTTTGTAAAATTTCTTTTTATTAAATGCACTTTATAGAAGAAAGAAACTGCGATGTTCGAATCACGTAACCATCGGAAAGCCGATACTTTTTTTAGTAAGCATTTTCAGTAATGATGATAAACTGATATCTGTTACATGATGTTATAAAACGTTGTTTACTTGACTTTTATCATATGAGTGGCAGTTAAATTGAATAAGTTCGAAAATATTCTGTGAATAAAGGGCACACTGTTAAAATGGTTTCTTAAAATTGAGCTAAATTGTCTCAAAATAGCTCCGAAACAATATATACTTAAATTTGAAAACCCATGTACTCATTTTTGAGTATACATGTCAAACATGTGGATATTGGTATTCTTATTGGTCAATCCTATTTTTGAATTTGCCAATATACTCAAAAATGAGTACATGGGTTTTGAAATTTAAGTATATATTGTTTCGGAGCTATTTTGAGACAATTTAGCTCATTTTTAAGGAACTATTTTTTACAGTGCATACGCCGACTAAAGCCTACCTGATTACTTACGAAACACTTTTTACACGCAAGAAAGCTGCTCATTTCTTAACATTATGTTGTATACTGACTGAAGCTTGCTATCAGACGGAAGAACATATATTCTGAAACATAAGATATTGCCGCTCAAAATCTACCAAACGGCTTTCTCTGGGGTGTAGGTAGGATTGTTTATAAGCATTAACGAAATCCAGAAATGTAAACAACGTACAGAACATTTCACCTCAAGGATGTTTAAAAGGGGAAAGGATAGAGGGGATTCTGTAATCGCAATTCTCTGATTAGCGGAGTTCATGCTGAAAACTAGTGTATGTGATTCAAACAGTCGAAAATGCGCGATTGACGAATAAACGCGAGGCAAAATTGCATCAAACGGACATATTTGGATCGTTTCCCTCATGAAAAAACTGCTTATGAGGTAGTATGTGCTAATGACTTTCATATAGCTTTTCGTCTGATAGCGGCTTTACAAATGACTTCCCTTCATTTTCTTGCAAGGAGTCTGACTAGGGGGTATAATCAACTGTTAGTGTTGGATGAAAGTTGAATCATTTTAAAACTCTTTCGAAAATATTCACTAAAAATACAACAATTAACTTTCCGGATCCTGCCACTCAGCAGATAGAGCCTTTTTTTCCATTATGGTAAGCACAAAAATAAGTAACAATCTCATTTTTACCAAAAATAGCACAAATAGAAAAATATTTATTATCTTGATAATAAAAAAGTAAAGACACTTTTCATACAAATCTAAGATTTTAAAAGATAGTGGATCACCTTTTCTTTGGCGTCAAGCAAAAAACAAAACAACAAGAAATGTCTCCATCAGAAGATAGAGATTCGTATTAATCTTGCTGGTTGTTTGCTCTAGTATTGATACAGGTATTTTTGAACCTAGACACATATAGTAAATAGTTGTAATTTTAATATAGCACATATGTATTCACAATAAATCTTACTTGTTTAATTAATTTAAAGGTGGACTCTACAGTTAATGCATTTCAAAATGTATATTAGCGATTTTCATCGAAGTTCAAAGGAGTAAAATTGTTGCAGTTCCATCGAAGAGCTTCAATTATGTCTTATTAGAGGTTTCTGAAATGCAACACTTTACTAGGCTACCATATATAACTTTAATGAACATATCCATACATATAATTGTATGATAATTTTATATTATAGATATTAATTTTTTATTACAGTCGGTAACAAAATTGTTGAAGCACACATCCACACTTTTCATATATATATATATATATATTAGTTTGATCGCTAATTTTTATCATCAACTTACTTTTTTATAAACAGTATAAGACTAAGATCATGAATAGACAAATATTTACTTAACAAAACAATATTAGGTGCCCATATATTAACTAGGAATTATTGCTAATACTTCAATAATTTTTCTGCCGACTGCATATGTATTTATTTTCTTTTATAAATATAACATATTAAAAACTGGTCTTTAATTTGTTTATATGTTAGCGTTAAAGCTCGAAATCCGTTAATGTACAGATTACCTAGCTAAACTACAGATTAACTAAAATGACCCGTTAAAGTGCGTAATCAAGAGTTTTTCGCATTTTAACTAGGTAATCTGCACATTAGCGGCTTCTGCATCGTTAAAGTTCAAATGTTTGTTTCTCTCACTTCCTTTTCCCACTGCTTTCCCATCTCCTTCAATTTTTTTGTTTGTTTTTTCTCCTCTAATTTTCTTTCCCTTTTAATTTTAGGAATGACCAATTATAACAATAGGTACATACTTAGTTCCATAATATATAATTAATTAAGATCTTTCATTTAAAGTTAACAAATTTCTTTTTCCCACGTAAGGTGGGGACTTTGCTTACTTTTGGCTATTCACACGTGCAAATTTACCACATATCATATTTTGGCCTGCTGATTCTAAACCCGTTGTAAAAATTTTCCCACATAGGTTGGGGTCAATGTAAAAATTATTGAGTTTACATAGGTTAGGGCGGGTATCCTTTTTTAGGTTTCTTTACATAATAACAATATTAACTTTTTTCAATACATGTTATTTAAATTAGTTTTTATAAGTTTCCACCACTTTTACTTATCACACATAGGTTGAGGCCTACATTTTCAACTTTTTTTTTTTTTTTTTTTTTTATTTTTACCAGCATATTTGTAATTCTCAACTGAAAATTCCAGTAAATTCGAGAAAATTCCTCTCCCTCCACTTTTAGTTTAGTTTCGCTCCTCTTACTTCCTTTCCCCACTCCTTCCCCCCTCCCTCGACTTTTGGTTTCGCCAGTGTCTGGTCGTCGCCGGTTGCTTTAATTTCTCATAATTATAAACTATAATTAGCCATTTTTTTAAAAGGATTTTTATGAGAGTTTCAATTAATAAGAAATAAAATAGAAAAATAATATTTGATTTTTAATAAAGTTAGGTTAACTATAGAGTTTCATACTTAAAAGCTTGATACTTTTTTTTTTTTTTTTTTTTTTAAACAGTAAAAATAACTATAAAAAATAAAATGATATAATACTCCATTAATTACAAAATCTAAAGGGTTATTTGTTAAATACTGGAATTTTCAGTTGAAAATTATAAATATGCTGGAAAAAAAAAAAAAAAAAAAAAAAAAATGAAAATGTAGACCTCAACCTAGGTGTGATTAGTAAAAGTGGTGGAAACTTATGAAAACTACTTTAAGTAACATGCATTGAAAAGTTAATATTGTTGTTATGTAAAGAAACCTGAAAAAGAGAACCTGCCCTAACCTATGTAAATTCAATAATTTTTACATTGACCCCAACTTATGTGGGAAAATTTTTATTACGGGTTTAGAATCAGCAGACCAAAATACGGTATGTGTTAAATTTGCACGTGTGAATACTCAAAAATAAGCAAAGTCCCCCAACTTACGTGGGAAAAATAAATTAGTTAACTTTAAATGAAAGGTCTTAATTAATTATATATTATGGAGCTAAATATGTACCTATTGTTATAATTGGACTCAACCAATCTGGGAAAATATAAAAACCTCGTAACTACAAACGTTGCTGTTGTTCCACCAAAAATTTTATTTTCGCTTTAACGAGTGCCTAGTAGGTAATGTGCAGATTATCTAGGTAATTCGCAGATTTCCTTGGTAATATCAGAAATGAAACAATTTTCCGCACTTTAACGAATCACCCTAGTTAATGTGCAGATTACCTAGCTAATCTACAGATTATCTGATTTCTGCACTTTAGCGATAACATATACATATAAATAAAAATATATAAATTTACAATCGAAGATTAGTGTTAAAACAATAATCATGCTGAGGTTTATACACAAAATAAATATCAAATATATTTTCAATTATAAAATTAATTTCTCCATCAATGGCTATAGAAAATACCATATATTTATATAAGTCAAATAAAATATGCATATACTAAAAGATACATGAAGTTAAAAATATCTGTATATTAGCATACTATTTGACAGAATAGAAATGTTTTTATAAATCTATATAATTTTTCGTATCTGAAGTCTCCAGAGAAATTTATATCGTACATGATTTAAAAAGAGCTGACAATGAATAGAACCGTATTAAACAGCATTTATAAATGATGAAATAGTGTGAGATATACTTCATCCTATGTAAACGAAATACTTTTTATGACAGTTTGGTTCCTCGACGTTAAAATGCAAATTTATTTTTAAATTACAAACAATATTCTTTCTTACGAAATCCCTCTGATAGATAAAAGTATATTTTGACATTTAAAACTGAATAGGAAACGCTAAGCAAAAATTTCTGTTGAACTGTTTAAATAAAAAACTTCATTTTATGTATAAAAATATGAAATTAGAATCTTTAGAAATCAGTTAGTTTCTTTACAGTGTAAACAATCAAAGTATTAGAATTTTTTTATTTAATTTTTTCTAAATTGTATTGCAGATTAAATGCTAAAGGACATTTTTATGTAAGATGTCATGTAATTACGTGGAAAAATAAATGAGGCAGTTTTTTCACAAGAACATTTTGATTAGTGTAACTACATTAGTATAGAACATTTTGACAAAGTATAACTTAATATACTTTTCCAAATTTAGTTGAATTTGCCTGAATTAGATTTTATTATTAGTATTTCAAAAAATCAAAATCGAATTTCATTTCATTTCCCGTATTTTTATGTTTTCATAACAATATATTAATTTCGTTAACTAAACTTTTAATCAGAGTAAATTCTGAACTCGCTTATTCATGTACGAGTTAGGATATGGAATGATTATTTGTATGAGTGTGTGCGTGAATCTACGCTTGAAAACAGAAATATTTTATTCTTCAAACATTATTCAAAAATTACCCAAAATATGTTGGAAGAATAATATGACTGTAACAAGTGTATAATTTTCAACGTTAGTGAAGATTATGTATGCAAAACTATGTAAACATTTCAAGATGAATTAAGGATTTAAGTTATTTTCTATTTTTCTAGGTAAAAACACTTTTAGGTTAATTTTTTTAGAAATCGACCTATAGCAGTCACTTCGTTTATCTTTCTATCTATGTGTACATGTATTTATATATAATGCAAATTTTGTCATCACGATAACTGCCGACATGACGATTGAAATCGAACCAAAGGTAGACAACGAACTTATCTTACAAATATCTTGAATGAGTTCGTTAACGAAGTTGCTCCACCATTTTGTTTACAAGTGGCAGCCACTTTAAAATTACAAATCCACATTATAAAAAGCGTATTTACAACCGGATTTGCTTCAAGTTTTATGTATAACTATACCCTATAAAGACCTTAACCAAGTTTATTAATGTACTTTATAGGGTAAGTGCACCAGTGATTGACACTTTTAGAGCAATCTCTGATGTTTTTAATGTTCTGGTCATCAGAAAATATTTTTAGAAATCTTAAATTAGTACATATGGTATGAAAGACATTCAGAACCACATATATGTTAAAATATATACATTTGATAACATTTTTTTTTTAATCCCACTCAATGTTCCAGTAATTGACACTGCCAGTTTTTCATTTTATTAGTAACTGGCCCCTATGTTCCAGTGTTTGACATAAAATGTTAAAATTCTTATATGTAAAATATATGATTTTATTATTTTCTTATTCATTAATTATTTCGGGATAGGTGTCAATTACTGGAGCATGCCAATCCCTGGAGCACCTACCCTACGCCATTTTGAAACAAAATAGCGGATATCTTAAAGTAAGGGGAGGGGGCACATGAAATCAGGCTACCACTTGAAAATTTGTCATCACGATAACTTTTGAAATACTGAAAACAATTCGAACCATAGTTAGACAGTGAACTTATCATACAAATATCTTGGATGAGTTCGCTGGGAAACTTGTTTCTCTATTTTGTTTTGAAGTTGTGTTCATTAGAATATCAGGCTGCCTCTTGAAAATTTGTCATCACGATAACCTTGAAATACTAAGCTAATTCAAACCAAAGTTGGACAGTGAAATTACGGTTCAAATAGCTTAAATAAGTTTGTTGAGCAACTTACTCTGCCGTTTTGTTTCCTAGTGACGGCCACTTGACAATTTGTCATCACGATAATTTTTGAAATACTTAATCAATTCGAACCAAAGTTGGACAGTGGAATTATCATTCAAATATCTTGGATAGTTTCGCTTGGCAAGTTGCTCCGCATTTTGTTTCCAAGTTGCGGTTACTTGAAATCCCGCTTCCACGGGAAATTTTAGCAGGATAATTTTTGAAATACTAAATTTATTTGGACCAAAGTTGGACAGTGGAGATATCTTACAAATAAATACTTACAAATAAATTCCACTCACGCATTGTCTGATGGACTCACCAACAAACAGTAAAAGCTGTTGAAGCCACTTACACCAAACTGGGTCAGATTAGGGTGCCTATATTACTAATATACCTATATTCTTTTATCTAGGTACTCTAGGTTCCCTAGGTCAGATCAGAGAACATATTGTGTAAGCGCGTGCTTACAGTTTTACGACCGGTCACCTAGCTCAGCCCTAATAAACGCAGATCTTGAAAAGTTTGAAGGGAGGCATTTGAATAATGTACAAAAAAAAAAAGTAGTTTTCCCGATTTTTAAAATTCGAATTTTAAAGTATGAAAAATAGCGTAAATCGATTTTCAAGTATGAAAATCATTTACTTTAGTTTTAATCGCATGTCTCAGATTTTCCCTTTCATATAATAGAATTTTTTATTTTTGTAGTCACATGATTAAATATAATTTATAAATAATTACGATTTTAGTATAGAAGTATCTCTTTGATTATTTTGATACCGTCACGTTCCGATTAAGAAAAAATGTCTCTATCTTCTCATGTGATTTTCAAAGCGTTGCAATCGCGATATTTTTTTAAGTGAAAAAAAACGTAGCATTTTAATTCAATATTCGCCATTTAGAAACAACTGTTCACGTGGAGAACTAAAAATTGCTTTGCAAGGGAAATGATTTTTTTAAAACCATTTAATTTATTATATTTATTGAAACAAAATGGTAATATAGTAGAAAAGATTAAACTTATTTATATAAATAAAAGAGTGCATCCCCTCACTGACTGATTCAACAGAGTTATGGCGATTCTATGGGAGATGGAGTCACAAATTTTGATGCAAAGCTTAGTTATATTACCCTGACCCTAAGACGGGGTTTTGAGAAATTTCCCGCACTTTTCTGCCTGGGGAACGGGAGGAATAAACACGTTTACGAGCATAACTCGGAAACAAATTACTTCACGGTGAAGATATTGCACATGGGAAGAATAGGCTTGAGTACAACCAATTTCGTTGATTTTACAAATTTCTTTTAAAGCGGAAGAAAGAGGAAAAATCGATATGGGGGAATTTCAAAATATCCAGATTTTCATGTAGAACTCTACCAAAAGTGGGACAGAGTGATTGAAAATGGCCCTGCTTTTTCTTGAGAATATTTCTAAATACCCGTTTTGGATTGTTTACGACTTTCGATTTTTTTTTTTTTTGGGGGGGGGGTAGTAAGTATAACTCTATCAAAACTGGTACAAAGTGGTTGAAAACAGCCGTGCCTCTTCTTGAGGATATTTCTAAATACCTATTCTGGATTGTTTGTGATTTTTTTTTTTTTGGGTGGGGGGGGGGGGGGTAGCAAATTCGAGACTTCTTATTCCATTTAAATTCACATTTTCATGCGTAACTCTGCTCCAAATTATCTATGGAAAGCGACATTTTGGTGTGTAGGCTGGTTATGTGCACGCAACACACATTACAAAGGGATTTTGCGAAATCATCCCTTGCACCCTGGGAGCAGAAAAGAACACCTTTCCAAAGGTAACTCTGTCAAGAAACGTGATTTTTGATGTGCAGGTTGGTTATAAATACCCAACATATACTATAAAGAGATTTTTGGAAATTTCCCCCTCTCCCCCTATAATGGGGGTCAAAAAAAGTTTTCAAACGTAATTCTGATCTACATTATCCCAAGGAGGCTATTTTTCTGTGTGTTGATTAGTTATGTGTACTCAACACGCACTATAAGGAGATTTTGAAAAAAATTCCCTCTCCCTCCTTCTTTTAGGGTGGCAGGGCAAAAAACATGCTTAAAAGCTTAACTCAGCTTCAAATTACCCCAGGATGGCATTTTTGGTGTGTGGGTGTTAGTCAAGTACACGCAACATACAAGGGAAACGGTAAAAAGCAGATAAGGCGATGCTGAAGGCAGTGGGGAGCTGAACTCATCTTTTTCCGAACGAGAAAGCCACTGTCGACGCAGCGGGATCCATTAATGAAGGTTTTAACCGATTCTAATGACTTGGTTTTACTTTTGAGATTTTTATATTAATAATGAAATGCAATTTTGTGAATTCTTTTAAATGTAGTAATCAGCGAAACGGGCAATGCCTACTATTACTAAATAAAATGCACCTTAAAAATTTAAAATTAACAGTTAAAATTAAAATAAATTAGAGAAGTATATTTATATTTGAAAAAATATATTCAAATAACTTGGTCAGAAAAATATCGATGAATGTTTCAAGATTTTTTTTAAAGTGTCATGGTTATTATTAACATTCTTATAAAAATACTTCTGTTGACTTACTTTAAATATTTAATGAAAATTTTAAAAGTACTTATAGATTCATTTTTGCACTGTCTTTAGAGTGTTTACGTAGCGTTATACATATATGATTTTATATTTATAAATTTTATCACCTAATTAGTAAACTAAGATATGATTGCGTATTTTAAAACTACTATTCCTCAAAAAAATTATTCTTTTCCTTTCAGAAAACTGTTTTATCTTAAATTTAGTAATTAGAAATATAAACATGCTGAGACTGAAGTTACAGTAATAATACATAACAAAGATTTTCGATATTACTATTTATAATGTACTAGCAAACCCGTGTAAAATTTTCCCACTTTTTTTAATTTCTTATTTATTTTTAAATTTTGAAACTCATAAATATTATACCAATTTCACCACCTAATTACAAGAAGTCAAATTATTATTAGAACCAAATTAATATTGTGCAATAGTGAAACCAAATTCATTCAAAGAAAAGTTTCAAAATAAAATTCATGGTTGACGATCCAGTTTTACACTTTTAGTATAGGACCCCCTCGACTACTTTTAATTTTTTGTCGCCATATTGGTGATGACTTTTTATTTATTTATTTTGGCATAACTTTTTGCTTAAAAAAAAAACTAATTCATATTTTGGGCATACTTTTTATGATTGTGTTTTTTTGTCAATTTATGAAAATAATTCAAATTCTTTATATATGTTTAAAGTAATGTTAGGTTTAAACTGATGCTCTCAACGATTCTGAAGATGCAAATTTTAAAAATTCTTCCATAAACTAATCTCATCACACAAATGTCGTCTTACTTTAATTAGATCATTGGTCCGAGTCTGCGTGCTTAAATATTGTCCATTTATAAATATTGTTTTTTTTCACCGCATATTTTATTAATTATATCACTATCGTATCGTTTCAACAAAATTTAATCGTAACTGGTCCACGTTAGTGAAATATTATATAGATATTTCAAAAAGATATCATTGTATTAAAGTTTTACTAATATATGCATCTTTCAGTTCATTTCCCCCATCTCTATAAATTTTATTTTTTCAATGCAATAGAATTGCTGAGTAGTACTAAAATAAAAGGTCTTTTAAATATTCTAGTTTATATGCAACTAGCAGGCTTTATCTGCTTCGTTGGTCACTATGGCTGTTAGTCACCAAAAACTTCGACTCCCGGTTGAACACAAAAATTTGAAAAGCCCATAAGGGGGTGAAAATTTTCAGCAAATTTTGACGTGTTCTGTATGCCATCTAGCGGTACACATATTTTCAGATTTTTTACATGAAAATAACGAATCAAAAATTATATGAAATCCTAGATGCTAGATGGCAGAAACAGCATGCCAGATTTTGCTGGAAAGCTGTACACTTTCTTCAGACACTTTTCAAGTTTTTGTGTTGAACCGGGAGTCGAAGTTAATGGTGATCACGGCCATAAAACAAATCACTTTAAATAATTTCTGAAGTCCAGATTTCCATATCATTATTATTTGTAATCTCCAAAAAAAAAAAAAAAACTATTGGAAACTTTTAAAACCTCAGTTACGGTTCACGCTGCCTTTGGAAGTGTCTTTTACGCCCGCAACGTGACGACTCGAAGTTCCCTCTGCTTTTGGAAGCGCCTTACCCATGTTTGACTCTCCCCCTTCCCTTGCGGTTAAAGTTAGAAATTTCGGAAAATCCCATCAAAGTGCATGTTACGTACATTTAATCAATACCCACAAATTATAACTCGCCCTCCTGAGGTAATTTGGAGCACAGTTAAGCTTGAAAGCGCGTTTTCTGCCTCGTCTTCTCCAGGGGATGAGGGGATTGGGTACTTTCATGAAACCGCTTTATAATGCGTACGTTGTACACACATAATCAACGACACACCAAAAAGTCGTGCTCCTGAGGTAATATGGAGCAGATTTACACTTGGAAAATTTACTCTTTGAAACTTATCTTTTAAAGTGAGAATAGGAGAATTTTCGCAAAATCTCTTTATACTGTGTGTTGAGTACGTATAACCAACCAACACATCAAAAATCTCATTTATAAGATGATTTGGAGCAAAGTAATTCTTGGAAACGTGTTTTATGCCCTTCTCCCGCCCCCAAAAGGGACAGAGAGGAATTTCGTAAAATCCCCTTTGTGCGTTGGGTATGCATAACCAATCGACACTCCAAAAAATTGCTTTGCTGAGATAATTTGGAATAGAGTTACGTTTCGAAACGTCTCTCTCACCTTTAAAGGGGAGAGGAGGGAAGAAATTTCGCAAAATCCCCTTACCCCCCCCCCCCCCTATAACCAAACGCACATAAAAATCGCCTTTACGAAATAATTTGGAACAAAATTACTCTTAAAAGATATTTTTTACCCTGCCGCTTCCCTAGTGGCAGAAGGGGGAATTTTGCAAAATCTCGTGACAGTAATTGTTGGATGGATACACATTGCTAATTTACACAGCAAAATTCGTAACCGCAGCTCAAACAAATTCATCAGGACAAACTTAATTCAAAAAGGGGTCTATCGAATTTGTCCCCTCGTAACTTCCCCGTGAAATCAAATACTGCAAAGAACCCGAAGTGAGTTTTTGGAAATATCCTCAAGAAGACACACGGTCGTATTCCCGGTCATTCCCGTATTCACGGTCGTACCCTCTCTGTGCCACTTTTGGCAGAGTTCTACCCGAAATCCGGATTTTGCGAAATACCCCCCCCCCCCCCACCATACCAAATTTCCCTCTGTCCTTAAAATTGAAAATTCTAAAATCTTCGAGAATGGTTCCTTGTACTCAACTTTAGTCTCTTCATGTGCAATTTTTTGTAGTAATTTAGATCAGAGTTATGTCCGCAAACGTATTTTTGCATTTTGCCTCCCCTAAGGCAGAAAAGGAGGAATTAGACAATACTCAGTTTCAGTGGGGTCAGGCTCCTAAAACAAACTTTCACACTTAACTTTCTGACGCTATCTCTCATATAATCACCACGGCTGTATTGAGTCAGTGAGCCAAACACTAAGTGATGTACTTTTTTTTTATATTGGCTAGATGTAGCGATTGAAAATCAATTATTTTTATTATTTTTTAAATAGGAAAACTTTACTCACTTATTTGGGCTTAATAAAATGAGTATTCTTGGAAGAAAAAAAAATCAGCACTGCTGACTTGTCAGGCATGAAATAAAGTATGCTTGTTTCAAATAATGTTCCGTGGTATTTTTGTTTAGGGTTAGTCTTTTAAAATTGCGTACTTCGCACATCAACTGTGAAATCTGAGCAATGCGCGAAAATAAATGCAGTTAAAAAGATGGGAATATCCATCTAAGAATTGCTTCAAAAATTACTCTTATATGCCAAACACATGCACTAAAGTTTGGCGATGGTATTGACAACGGTTCAGCAAAAGCAGGGAAAAAAAAAAAAAAAAAAAAAAAAAAAAAAAGATAATAATAATAATAATAATAATAATAATAAAGAAAAAAACATTGGTTATATATTTGCAGGTATTTAAAATTTTTGAAAACATTCAGATTTAGTCAGAGAATGACTGGGTTGTGCTGCAATAGGTTAAGAAATATGATATAGAATTGTTTTAACATCTTAGTTCCTGAATGCGATGAATTTCTTTTATTTTTCTCTTTTCCTAATTCAGATGTAAACAAAGGCTTCTGAAAACACTTGAATCTCCTTATAGAAATGCACAAATATAAGGCGTTTTTGTTTAAATTCATGACATTCTAATTTAAGTTACTTGAAAACTTTAAAAAATATCATACGAAAAGACACTACACTCATCTTGATTTAAAGGATATTTATCAAGAACGTTTATGAATTTCTGAACGATTCGTGTAGTTTTCAATATCAATTGTAACAAAATACGAAAGTTTCTTTTTATGACTGGTTCAAGAAATCTTATTCAAAAGCTTTATACGGTAATACAGACAGACTAAAAAAAAAAAAAATAAATAAATAAAAATAAAAAAAAAAATATTTGTATAATAAGAATGAAAGATAACTTACCACCAAGTAAGAGACGCTCCGCCCGGAAAACGGACGTCCCTAGAAAGAAAAGAAAATGTAATTCCGCACAAGAAACATAAATACATACATACACACATACATATATATATATATATTCAACACTATAATGTTCTTTGAAAAGTTAACTTTAATGAAAATGTTTGCTAAAATATTATGTATTTTTCCACGTGTTTTCTTTTTATTTATTTTTTCCATCTCTACACAAAACTACAAAACTCGTTAACATTAGGCGAACACTGCTCAGATCCTCTTTATATATATATTTTTTCATAAATTTGCTCTATATGGCATACTATACTCATGATATGAGAAATGAACTTCGCCGATCACTCGAAATGATCACAGACTAAAATGTTCGACGCAGTAGTTTATCTGCTCCCCATACCATAATTAAATGTCCATACATTTATCATATTATAATTTAGTGATTAATTTTATTAGGCTCAGTTTCGTATTTTAGTTTTCATGCAAATCTACAGGGTGATTATAATTAAAGTTACGATTTCAAAACGCTATAATTTTGAAACTACCCACCAGAGTGATTTGATATTTTACCAGAGCAATCGTTAAGCAATGAAATTTTGTTTGGGGGAGGAAAAAAGTAGTTCCAACATGTTCCTATAGATGATGGTGTCAGGGTTATGCCAGGGGAAACGCCTAAATGGACTCATTAAATACAGGAATATTGTTAGAAATAAAATGGAATAGCAGGAAACAACAGACTTCAAGGGTTTACTAAAATTTTTTTTAGCAAAAAAACACGAATACGTGTTTACAGCGGACACAGTCATAGTGGAAAGAGAAAAAGAGGAGCTTCATGAAATAAATACTTTATGGATTATTAAAGGCACATTTTGGAACTATTTTTTTTTCCTTTTGCCAAACAGGATTTCATTGCCTCATAATTGCTCTTATAAAATATCAAATCACTCTGATGGGTAGTTTTAAAATTATAGCGTTTTGAAATTGTAACTTTAATTATAATCACCCTGTATAATAATTTGCGATGCATTAATCTCTTAAAAAACAATTTATATGTGAAGATTTGTATCTGTGAAGAATTGTCTGAACTTTTATGAAAATAATATTTATTTTCAAAAACTGAAGATTTTAGCATAGAATGATGAACTTTAATAAAGCTTACGCAAGTATCATAAATGATACTTTAAAACTTGCCCGACATGTTTAGGATTCAAACGAATGCATGTTTATGGAAAATGGTGTTTAATTCTCCTATGCAAAAAAAAAAAAAAAAAAAAAAAAAAACTTAAATTTCGTAAACCTTAGGAATTTTCTAAAGCATAATGTTCAAAACCACTGATATTCTTGCTAGTGCCATAAAATACATCTTAAAACTATT
Organism: Salticus scenicus; assembly: GCA_963930645.1. Classification (NCBI taxonomy): domain Eukaryota; kingdom Metazoa; phylum Arthropoda; class Arachnida; order Araneae; family Salticidae; genus Salticus; species Salticus scenicus. The sequence continues at coordinate 122,979,147 of OZ005651.1, read as the reverse complement.
TCGACATCTTTACAGTGAAAGTAATGCATATTTATAAGAAATTTGGCCCAATTCTTCCACATTAAGAAAATCTTAAACATTCGAATATTTTACAAAGTTTTCAAATTAGAATGTTGAAAATCATTGCGAGTTTTATAAGTGATATTTTAAAACTGGCCCGACCACTTTAATATCTGTCGTTTGGGAGATATTGTCCACAAAGACTGCTAATCAAACGAACTAACAAAAACAGATTAACGTATAGACGCATAGAAATAGGGCTTTGTGATTTTCAGATTTCCCACACCTCAAAACAGGTAAAAACGTCAATAAAACCTAGATAAAAAATGTTCATGAATAACGCACTTCCTCATACCTCAAGTATGGTGGGAATAAAACTATCAGCAATGCATATAGATAAAACTAATCATTTCATATCTTTGGTGGTGTTGATGTTAGGTATAAGACGAACTGACTAAGCGAGAGTCCTAGGAATAAGGGTCCTAACACGTATTTACAGAGGCTTCTGGGAAAATCACGGAAAACTTCGAACGTCTAGGTCAATGAGTCCAACTTGGGATAGAACCCGGCACCTACTTTCTACCAGCTTTTAAAAGAGCGGGATCTCTCGTACGTTGGTAGGGTTTCATGTATTTGAAAAGCCATTTTAAAAATACATTAGTTTAAGAAATAAATTTTTTGGCCGTTATTACTCACCTTTATTTAACTTAATTTTTTATATGATTGGAACAAACCTTAGAATAGGTTTCTACGCTACTTATTCTGTTGCCTTATTCTGTTTGATTGCTTTTGCTTAAAGTACGACTACAAATATATTGTAGATGACAATGCAAAAACAGTATTGTATCTCATCAATAAAAATCTCTAGAGACCTGTATTTTGTCGAATTTTATGAATATTAGCTTACATTGTTTACTTAATCCAGACACTTTAATGTTTCCAGGTGCATACGACATTAGTAACAGTTTCTAGCTGTTTCTCTTGTACATACTTTGTAATAGATTTTGAACTCACTACTATCAAATCTTCTTTCCTTAAAATCTTTGTCAGAAAATTATTTTCTTCAATAATAGCTACACACGTGTTTTCATGGTAGTGTCTTCAATATAGGTAAATCTTTTTCTTTTTTAACGATTAAAATGGAATTGAATTTTCTCTTGTTTTGAAAACTAATTTCATTTCAGTAATTATACAATATTCTACATTTTTCAGAGTTTTACGTTCCAATATTTCACTTTTTTCAGAATCTTTGTTAACAAAATGTAGAATATAATAATACTTTGCCATTTTAATGAAAATCAAAATGAATTGTTTGCTCGCTTAAAATTAATTAACAAATCATACTTTCTATTTAAATTTATTTTCGGTTATTGTTTCAAGTCATACTTCATATAGACAGTTTTCTGACATATATTTTATTACAATAAACTAATGTTATTTAAATGTTGCAGAAAATTCTGTTATAAACAAAATATTTAAGATCAAAATTTCATAGTGTTTTAATGTCGAAAACAGGTTTCAGAAAGAATATATATAGATATATATATAGAATACAGCGCCAAAAAAAGAAATCTTTACACTTGAGCGACAAAAAAAAAAAAAAAAAAAAAAAAAAAAAAAAAAAAAAACCTTTACATATCAATTAACTTTCCCGCCATAAAAATGTGTCAAACCCCAGTAATGACACGTGGCGTTAGTCGGTCACAGACAACCTTTCCCTATCCTATCAACACTCACTTCGCCCCGTGTACTTTCAGAGTAAAGTTGTATGTTCTTTGCTCCCGTTGGCCAATAATCCGTTTATTTTTCAAAAGTTTGAGAACCTACATTGGTATTCCCACTCCACACAATGGGTCAGAAAAAGCTTAAAATGGAAGAGAAATCTCATGCCTTGACTCTGCTAGAGAAGGGAATCTCTGTGATTCGTGTAGTTAAATATCTGGCAGACCATTCTAGATGTAGTCAGATGTAGGAAATCTTACAAGATCATTAAAATGTTAACATTTAAGACAAAATCTTAGCATTCTAGTCGTTTATTGTAACATTGCAGTCAGTATTTTATCATCTCATCTTTACATTTTATTACCAACTGCAGCCGTTTAGGCTCGGATCTCTGGCTACATTAATCACAGAGATTCCCTTGTCTAGCAGAGTCAAGGTATGAGATTTCTCTCCTATTTTAAGCTTAATCCGACCCATTGTGTGGAGTGGGAATACAGATGTAGGTTCTCAAACTTTTAACAAATGAACGAAATATTTGTTGGCAGAAGCAAAGAGCATACAGCCTTACTGTAAAAGTCCACGAGGCAAACTGAGTATTGATAGGATATGGAAAGGTCGTCTGTGATCGACTAACACCACGTGTCATCACTGGGATTCGATACATTTTTATGGCGGAAACGGCAATTGGCATGTAAAGTCTTTATTTTATTTTATTTTATTTTTTATTTTAGCCGCTCAAGTGTAAAGATTTATTATTATTATTATTTTTTTTTTTTCTTTGCCGGCACTGTAAATTTACATAACTTACTCTTAACCCTTGAATGTATAGCGATGTAGATCTAGATCTGCATCGTATGTTTAAAACCTCATATCTCTTTATGTAAGAACTTTTGCGTTGAGTTTTTTTTTTTATTTTTTTATTTATTTATTTTATCGAAACTATTTTATCGTTTCCGAACGCATTTAGAATCTTTGGCAGTTTATTTCTTTATCTGTGTCATTCTTCATTATTGGCGCACTGAGCACAATTTCATTTCGGCGGGGGGTGTTACGAATTACGATTATTTATATAAAAAATAGTAAAAACATCCAGGAAAAATTGTTTTCGGATAGAAATAAGGAAAGAGTAACGAATAATATTTATATTTTTGAATATACTGATAAATTTATACAAGAAAAATGCAGCTTTTTTGTTTGATAATGTAGAAATACATCAATATGTTTTGCGCCGCACTAGTGCGACGTAAAATCCAACCATTCTTACCTAAGCAATATATATATATATATATATATATATATTTTTTTTTTTTTTCTGAAAAAATTCGAATTCGAATTTGGATTTTTATTTATTTATTTATTTATTCTGTATTATCCGTTTACAGTTTTTTCGCTTCTGTATAACTTGAGGGCACTCTTTAGGCAACATCCAACAATAATCTGCTAACATGTTAACGAAACAATCCATCCGCTCTGATACCTCCTTTTCATTTCTATGGTGTCTTGATGAAATCGCTCTCCTTGTTCTTCATTGACATTTTATTTATTTATTTATTTATTGACAAATTTATTTATTTATTTATTTTTAGCATGTACTATTTACTAACACCTTTGAACTAAAAATTGATCATATATTTAAATCAAATTTTTGAATCATTTAAATTAAATTTTTACAACTATTGAATTTCTATTGCCAAGTTATTTTTTCAATATGTGCGGTGAATAGTATAAATATTCTCGAATAATGAACTTAAGTTATTTTTCTTAAAAAAAAAAAAATAAATAAATAAATAAAAATAAACCTTCATCTGTTGCTATAAATAATGTCTTTTTTTTATGTTCATTAGAATTTTCCAACCTTTAATTATTCTACCTTTATTCTAAAAATGTACAATCATGATTAAAATCTCTTTTGATGATTATGCTCGTTCTTTAATACAAAAATGAAAAAGCACGTGCTTATATGCACTATTTTAAAAAGGCTCATAATTTTATTCATTGAAATTACATTTCCACATTTATTTAATAAAATATGCAGTTTATAATCATTAAAAAACTTGATTGAATATGTAAAAAAGAAAAGTGAATCTATATTAAAACTACTGATGTTACGTAAGTGGGGAAAAAACGTATCGAGGATGATGTAAAAGTAGTATTACATCGACTAATTGCTAGCAACAGTATCTATAATGAAGTTACCGGGGAAAAAAATGCAGCTGATAATAGCTCTCTAGCACAGTTAATTTTATTTTAACTTCATAATGAAAGGTATTTCTTCTTGCTCTCTAAAAGTATTTCATCAATAAAGAATTTTGTGTAATTAATTCCTTTATGTTGTTTCATCGGAAATAATATGATTGTCTCAAAATAATCTCAATAAAAATCTTTTTGTTTCTTTTACAAATGATTGAATTATTATGACGAGTTAAAACTTTCTTTAAACAAATTAAAGACATGTCATTACTTTTCATAACACTGCTACACTAAATAACTTGAATATATGCTAAGTATACTTGAAACTAAAATAATTAGAAAACTGTACTTAAAGATAAAGCAATCACAAAGATGTAAAGCTTAAGATTTTTAATATATATATATATAAATTAATATAACAGTATATTTTAAATTAAAATAAATTTTCTAAAAGTGTTAAATAGGAAACAGTGTTTCTTCCATTTTTGATAAATGGGAGCTAAATATTTTGTCGATACACCGTTAAATTTTATGATACGCATATTTTAGAAATTGAGATGTGATATTTAAAAGAATTTTTCAACCAATATTTTAGAATTAGATTGAGATATTAAAAATAATTTTATCTAATGCTGATAGTTTAGTATCCTTATATAGTGCATAGTAGAGCCTACTGATTCATATGCATTCAAATGTATTGAAATGTATTGTTTTTGAATTTTTCGTTATTTATTTAATTTATTTGTGGTCAAACAACTCGATATAACTAAATACGTCGAATGCACCCTTTACGGTCAATTTTGTACAGTCGGAAAAAAGAAAAAAAAAAAAAAAAAAGAAAAAGAAATCGCCACCCTTAAACTAATTTCGCCATAAATTATCGTAGAAACGTGTGACTGGCACTGGTCGGTTTGTAAGTTTGTAATAACGTCTGGTTGTTAATGAAATAGTTAGATTTTGCTTAGGGGGTCGTCTACATATTAAAATATACTTCTACTTCATTTTTTCGAATAGTAACATGTATTTTTGGCTGCATATTCGAAATCCTGAAATTAAGGCTGTTCAGAAAAAGTTATGGTTTATGTACTTTAAATTAATTCTTGATAGAGTTACAAGCGAAAATGTGTTAGTGGTAAATCCCTATATTAAAAAAATAAATAAAGATCTCACACAGAAAAGTACATATTATGTCCATTCATAAAATAACCGGAAAAGAAGTATGGCAATTTTACATATAAACTAAACTAAAGTAATACTAAATAATAAATGACGTGTGCATCTAAACTTTCTTGAATAACTATTTTAAATCATGTTTATGGAAAGTTATAGATGATACAAATGATAACAAGTGACAGACATTAAGAGCAATAAAAATTGAAATATCACTGTAATTCGGAATATAATGATAGGAATAGAGAGCTGTAAATTTGAAAAACCTATGTTTTTGATGGTGTCCATTCTATTACCGTAATTTCTGGTAGATAACCCACAGGTAAAATGTGTCATTTTTCCACCAGAAAATTTATTTAATAGAGAAATTTATACTTTTTCGAAGGTAGAGCTCGTACAAATATAAATTTATTTATCACACGAAATTTCTGGTGCAAAACTGGATTATATAACCTGCGGGGTATCTACCAGAAATTACGGTAGTACGAAAATTAATATATGTCATAATTCATAATTTTTTTAAAATATGAATTTATTAATAATTTTCATAATTCAAAATATGCTTTATAATCAAAAGTATGCATGGGATATGGTAGCTTCATGCTAACGCATAAGAAAAAAATTAAATTTGAATGTAATAAATTTTCGGTAAGATATGAATTAATGTTTGACGCATTCATTTAAAATTAGTATCCCCATATTTTGAAAATTATAAATCTATGACAAACTGAGAGAAATATATAAACTATACCGTTTTCCGGGTTTGTTAATTCCGAATAAGCACAGAAAACTGTCAGATATGCGAGTTACTATTGAAAAAAATGAAGTTGATGCCAGTTTGTACAATGCCGACAAAAAAAAAAAAAAAAAAAAAAAAAAAATACACGTCAGTTGCCGTTTCCACCATAAAAATGTGTCGAACTCCAGTGATGACACGTGGTGTTAGTCGATTACAGACGACCTTTCCCTATCCTATCAATACTCAGTTCGCCTCGTGGACTTTTACAGTAAGGCTGCATGCTCTTTGCTTCCGTCAACAAATATTTCGTTCATTTGTTAAAAGTTTGAGAACCTACATTGGTATTCCCACTCCACACAATGGGTCGGATTAAGCTTATTAAAATTGGAGAGAAATCTTATGCTTTGACTCTGCTAGAGAAGGGAATATCTGCGACTGATGTAGTCAGAGATCTGGCAGATCATTCTATATGTAGCCAGTTCTAGCCATCTGGCAAATGTAGCCAGAGATCCGAACCTAAACGGCTGCAGTTGGTAATAAAATGTAAAGATGAGATGATAAAATACTGACTGCAACGTGGTATTTACAATAAACGACTAGAATGTTAAGATTTTGTCTTAAATGTTCACATTTTAATGATCTTGTAAGATTTTCTACATCTGGCTACATCTAGAATGATCTGCCAGATCTGTAACTATTACCAATCACAGAGATTCCTTTCTCTAGCAGAGTCAAGGCATGAGATTTCTCTTCCATTTAAACTTTTTCTGACCCATTGTGTGGAGTGGGAATACCAATGTAGGTTCCCAAACCTTTGACAAATAAACGAAATATTGGCGACGGGAGCAAAGAACATACAGCCTTACTCTGAAAGTACACGAGGCGAACTGAGTGTTGATAGGACAGGGAAAGATCGTCTGTGGCCGACTAACGCCACATGTCATCACTGGGGTTCTACACATTTTTATGGCGGGAACGGTAATTAACGTGTAAAGTTTTTTTTTTTTTTTTTTCCGCTCAAAAGTGTAATGATTTTTTGCCGGCACTATATAAGTAGACGGCCCCTAAACAAAACCTAACTATACTCTTATAAACTAGACGTTATTATTAATAGATTGGTATTAGCTGCATATTTATAAAACAATTTACGACGAAATTAGCTGGAGGGTAGAGTTTTCTTATTTTCTGACTGTATATAGTAGTCATATTGTTTTGAGTAATTATTCGAAAAGTAATTAACTGCTTATATATTTTTGTGTGGTATAATTATATACATTTTTTAAGATGAGAAAGTAAAAAGTACCATAAAAATTCTTTCTGACTAATATACGATCAAAATATCGCAGAATATTCTATATAGATACCGTTTATATAATTTTATCTTTGAATTTTATACGAAGTGTGATTGTAAATATTTTATTTAACTTTTGCAATGAAAGTGACGTTATTATTTGTATTTTTTTTTATTAACTTTGTTGTAGTTGTTTGCATTTTTCTGTTCCAAAATAATAAATCATATAGAATTATATAGCTTTTATTTAGAAGTTCATCGCTTTAAACGTTCTTGTGCAGAAAAATAAAAGAAAGAAAGAATCTTTTAACGTAACAGAACGACAACTGCAGTGCCTTCTAGTGATTTTATGAATATAGTTCACAATCTATAGACAGTAATTCTTGCAGTTTATTGCCGACCTCTTGAAATTTCATTGTTCTTTCTATGAAATGTAAACTTAACTTGGTACTGCAGAATAAACAATTTTTCTAATATCAAATGGTCTTTCTCATGACCGTACAAAGCTAGAAGTTGGAGGATCTCATTCTTTCTCTTAGAGTGAAAATTTGAAGTTAATATGGTTCTCTATACATTTCTTGTTAACGTTCTACACAATAGACACGTGAAAGCGAGAGGTATTATTTTTCCTTGCATACTTTTTCTTTTAAGCAACGCCTCTTTCAGTGAGTTCAGACACTCGTCACGTTCTTTAAACAGAACATCATAAATGGAACTTATTTTTACGCCCATTTTCATTTATCTTACAGTAACTTTCAAGAATTTGTAACGCATAATCAAAATATTAGGTCATTGCAAAAGTTCGTGCGGACGCGGATCATTTTATTGCCTCCAAAGACGAGAGCTTCTATCGCCGTGGTATACATTTGTTACCCGAAAAATGGGCAAAGGTTGTAGAAAGTATGGAGAGTATTTTGATTAAAAATTGTCATTTGATTTGGTGTATTTTTATGAAATGAAGCAATAAAAAACCTCACGAATTTATGCAAAGACCTAATATTTTTACTAAGAAATTACAAACAAAAATATAAAAATTATATATATATATATAAAAAAAAAAAAAAAAAAAAAAAAAAAGACAATCAATAACAACTTTTTTATTTAAATAGTTAATTACAATATATATATTGACATTTTGTCATGAAAATCGGCAAGAAAATAATTCAAACTTTGTCTAAATGACATATTCCGTGATTTTTTAATTTTATAGTTGCGAGAAACATTTTTCAATAGTATTTTTAATTTTTTCCTAAAAAGCATATAAAATTATGCCACATATGGGTATCTAAACACTTAATTTAGAAATTTAGATATCTGACCTCCTGAAAACTATATAGCTGCAATGCATAATATTTACTTTGAGTGTTGTAATGGAACGTATTTTTTCCCGAAGCTGTAGCTACACGTTGAAAAGTTCAAAATATTACACATGAGTAAATCCCGATACATACGATGCTGTCTTAGCTTAATTGTTCTCATATCTCAAATTCACTACACTTACTACCCTTTTTTCTACGGAAATTTTTCAACTGTTTAGCGAAATTTACAAAAGAATGTTTTTTCTCAGTTTTTATGAACTGACCACTTGATAAAATGTTCATAAAATTTGAAGATGTAAAGAGCAGGATTAGCCTTAATTTCTTAGTGAAGATTTTCTTACGACACTAATATGACGACCGACAACAAATTGAGCAAACCAAATAGTATTTGCAGTTATCTCTATCATTAATAGAGTGGAATGATCTGCAACTGTAGTAAACGTTCATACAGACACTGTGCAAGTTTATTATGTATTTGCTTAACAACAGCAGTTAAATTAAATAACCTTTTTTTTTTTTTTTTCCCTCCAAAAATTAAAAAAAAAAAAAAAAAAAAAAAAAGGAGAGAGAGAGAAATCAACATGCTTTTTATTTATTATATGCAAAAAAATGTTTAAGGATTTTAATGCCACTTTCAGATAAATTGTAAAAGCATTTAAGAAATATTATATTGCAGTTGGAATACAAATATGTTACATATTCCAGGGTGCAAAAACCGAATACTATACCAAAGTTTTTGACCACTTCTCGCATAGGCAGTGTTGAGTGGATGCGCTCTTTTATACATGTAAATTAGAAAATGTTTAATAATCAGAAAAAAAAAAAAAAACCTCTTAGTAAATAATATTTTCTACTGTAATAGAAAATTCATTAGTTGAAAATACTATTAAAATAATTTACTATAATATGTTACCATTTGATTTTTATAAATACAATAAATTAAACGAAAAATAAAAATATTTTTTCTTTTGAAACAATTTTTACCTTTTCCACATGAATAGTCATTTTTAAATTGCGAATACTGGATTGAAATTTCACGTTTTATTTAACTTTTTAATGTCTAACGTTTGCATCGCTTAGAAAATCATACCAGCAGATTCAGAATTTTTTTCTTAAACGAAACGTACCAATATCGAAAAATATCGAAGCGATATTTCTATATTATAATCACGATTTTATATTTATATTTAATCATGTGACTACAACAATGAAAATTAATTTTATTTGAAAAAATAAAATGCCTAGGACATATAATTCAAATTAAATAAATGAATGACGTCATACTTGAAAATCGATTTGCGTTAGTTTTCACACCTTAAAATTAAAATTTCGAAAATCGAGAAAACTAATTTTTTGATACATCACCTAGAAGCCTCCCTGCAATTTTTTGAAGATTAGTGCTGATTTGAGACAGAGCTAAGTGAACGGATGTGAAACTGTTTTCTCCTCCACCCCCCTACCAGAGGAAAGGGGGCTGAATTAAAAAAATTACCCGTCTCAGAGAAGACAGTATGCTCTTACGCAATATATTCTATAATCTGACTATGTTTTGTGTAACTAGCTCCTGTAGATTTTGTTGTGCGTTGATGAGTCAGTTAGTGAGTCAGTGAGTGAGTGGAAGTTCTTATATATGTACCTAAATAGATAAAATTAGTCTACCAGGATACAATTTAAGCATATATAGCAGCTGGAGGGTGTAAATATTAATTAGGAGTATTTTCAAAATAATTCCTCGATACCTTAAAACAAGTGTTTGAACCGTATGTGTGTGTGAAAATGTGTAACAATGTTTTCGATTTTTTTTTTTTTTTTTTTTCATTTTCAACGAAGTAAATATATAAATAAATAAAGTAATAAAGTAATAAAAGAAATTTTCCATCCTTTTTTAGGAATTTTGTTTTCCATTTTTTGCATAAAATATGCGGTGGTGAATGGTGAAAGTGTTTTTTTCTTAAATACGTAAATTGTATAAGGAAATGCAGAAGAAAGTTGTATAATATCATAACATATTTTGTTAAAAACAAAATGGCATGTTTCACCAAAAAAATGGTTCTAATTTATATGCAATCAATATTTTGGTGCCGTGCTTCACCATTTTAGTTGTGCCATTGTAGGAGTAAGCATCGATTAAAATAGTGAAATACAGCACTAAAGTATTGGCTTCAGATAAATATTAACAATTTTTCTTGTGAAACATACCAGTTTATTTTTAACAATGTACTAGTTTTTTTGCAGGTTTAAAAATTTCAACGTAATTTTGAATCGATGATAGTGAGAACAAATTTTTAGCATTTTTTAAAAAATATAATGCGTTTACAAATAGCTACAAAGACTATAGACGTCAACAAACCACACTGGAAGCAGTAAAAATAAATGAAATTATAAGAGTTATAAAATATTATACAGAGTGAGACATTTTTATTTCATTTTAAATACACAGACAAATATTATTATTATTATTATTATTATTATTATTATTTGTAAAGATTTAATATAAATTCAATAAATATAGTTTCGATGTTTTTTATTTTATTACTTTTTCTGAGTGATTTTGAAAAATAGGGTATAAAGAGAATGTAATCATTTTTAAACTTTTGCATATATAAATGCAAGTAATAGCAACATATAGAGATGTTTATAGCCATTTTAACACTTGCATGGAATCATTCAATATGTCTAGGATCTACATACTACATATAATAAAAAAATAAAAAAAATGAATTTTTCTAGTGCCATATCTTTTCTAAAAATCTCAGTAACCCAATAGCTTTTATTATTATTATTATTTTGCATACTTCTGTCATAAAAATGGTTTTTATATTATTTCTACAATTTATTAATTAAATATTTTGAAACTAAAGTATAATTCTGAAAAAAAGAAAATATTCAACCATAAATGAATTATCAAGTAATTTATGTATTGAAAAATTTTTTTCTTCTGTAATAGAAATAAATAGTTCACAGAAAATTGTTTTTAACGATGACAAATTCACCATTATGTATATTTTATAAATTTGCCTGGATATAATTATTCACGTATAATAAATTTATTCCCAGTAACTAAGCTTCGTAATTTATCAGCTTCTTTTACTTTTACTTTCTCGGTTAATCTCTCAGGAATTTTTCTTAACCATAATAATTTAAGAAGTATTGTTTCAGCTTCGACCAACGATTCAAAACTATTTCGTTGACTAAGCTTATTTTCTGTTCAAATGTTTTTAAGTGTCTTTTATTCTTTTTTATACTCTTACATTTCCATGGCATGCAACATAGAGAAAGATTTAAAAGATCAGAGGTACTTCTTCATATGTCTTAAACTAATTAATTTAAGTATTATTCTTTCCATTCAGATTTTAGCTCTTAAGTAATATGCTCTTAAAATAGAAAAAAACCTCTTCGTGTGGAATTTTTGATACTTGAGACTTGCTCCTTTAGAATGTCTTCTTTATATACGTTTAAGTTATAAGTTTTGATGGAATTAATGTATTTCTGTTTTTTGTTTCATTTTTGTGCGTAAACTAATATCTTTTCAAATGAGTTCATAATTAGTTACTACGCTAATTGGAATTTGAGACATTCATAACCTTTATGATGTAAATGATTCTTTAAATCTGACTGAATATGGTATTTTTTAATCGCCGAAACTGAATTTTTTAAACTATAATTTTTAAATGTTAATTTTTCTTGTGACATTTTAAGTATCGAATATTAATGTACATGTTAGTATTAAAATAGCATTTGTAGAATTTTTTTTAAGTTATAATTTTTTTTTTTCATTTTTTTTAAGTTAGTTTGCACTATGATAGTCTGAATTTGATATACTTTAAGAATTTCGAAACAATGAAACAGGTAAAATAATATATTATGAATGCTTTCACAGTAGTGTTACCCAAATAAAATTCTTGGAAAAATAATAACATTTCACTCATATTTTTTTTTAATTTTGCAAAATTATATTTATATCAAAAGTATTATGTTAAAAACACTTAAAAATAACATAGTCATTTATATAAAATAAGAAAATAAATTTACAAATAAATTTATAAAATTCTAATCCCAAAATATATAAAGCCGTTTTTAAAAATATAGTAAATATCAAGGCACTTTAGATAAATTAATAAGAAAAAATTAAAAGTAGCTTTCGAAATTGACCATTAAGTACTTGATAAATGAAGTTAAAGTTCTGACCTAAATGAAATTAAAATTATATTCTTAACGTTGGAAGTTTTTAGATGATGATAAAGATATTGTTAAACCAAAATTTTAATTTTAAAAATGTAAATAATGCAGTGGTTATTAATCAAGTATCCGCTAAGCATTTCTTATATAACTAATTCTAGTTTTGAAATTCAAAACGCGTCGCAGTTTAGGCTAAAAAGATACCCCATGCTGTTATAACAAATCGCATTAGATGAACTAATGGTAAGTAAGCTTAGGAAATCCAATTCTCTAGTTTGTATTATTTTTATTTGTATTTTCATTTTACGTTTCATTGTAGAAACAAAAATGTTATGAGGCAAGTTTTCAAAATTCTGCATTAGAATATAATCCCACTGGGCGAACTTCTTACTGAAACCCGAGTTGCGAATTTTAATACATTTTTGTCTACTAGAAATTTTTAATAGAAAGTTTGTTTTTTTTTAATTTAATCAGTGAAGCTCTTTCCTTATGCTCTACAGCAAGTGAGTTTACTACCACTGGTCTAGAGCATAAGGAAAGTTCGTTGTTACAAATCCTAATTTCTTTGTTCTACAATTAGAGTTTAGATTTGAAATATGTGTCAATGCAGTGTAAAAATCTTCCGTAAAAGGTCCCAAAATATTTTAATGCAAATATCTGAGTAGCAAAGGCTACATAAATTGGAATAACATTATTTGAGGAGAAAGTTTTCAGCAGAAATATTGTCGCAATAGATTCACAAGTTTTTAAAAATATATTCGAAGAAAACAGCTTCTTTGAAATGGCTGTTATTAAAAATTCATTTTTTGACTGAATCTATAATAGTTCAATTATAATAAGTAAATAAATAAATTACTACGGTTAATTTTCTTAAAAAATTGTATTATTTGTAGTGGTAGTGTTTTTAAAAAATAGTATAAGTTCGATTTATAATTTTACTGGCTAATGTCTTTCGTTGTTTATTTCTTTATTTCTAATTATTTGCATATAAAGCGAAAACAATTTATTGTAAAATTGCTTATTTTAAGAAGTATTTCTAATAATTACAGCATAAAATTTTACAATTATTTCTTCTAAAATTTCTTAAAATGTAAACTTATATTGAAAAACTTACTTTTTATTGGTACATAGAAATTCTTATTTTGAATTATTAATCATAATTAAGAAGGTTAATAAAGAACCTTAAACACAATAACCCTTTTCAGACTTACGTTTAAAGCCCATTGTCACAGACGTATTTCGTTAAAATTCGGTATATACATTACATGGACTGTGGGAAAAAGAAACCTGTAATAAATATTAAGAGTTTATATTTTGACCGATATCTGGCGCTTTTCATGTAGTGTAAAAAGGACGTTATGCAAATTTCGAGGGTTGTAGGTAGTCATTAGACAGTGCCTTAAAACCATTCTTTGCCATGCTTTAGACAAGAAATTTTGAGCTTTACAGTTCAAGTTCCTTAATTAGAGCGTCAATAACTTTTCAACTAAAATGGGCAATTTTGGAGCTTGAAAGCTTTTCTCCTTTGTTGAGGCAGAGTTTGAAAAAGATATTACTAAATTTGAAGAAAAATGGATGGATAATTAGTTCTGCGCATATGGGCAATTGGTGACGGTCTGGGACACACCCCAAGAGGTGGTCCGGAGACATGCCATCACAATTTTGATCCTCCACGGAAGGGATAGCTCTCCCGCTTCGGTGACCCCCAGAGGTATAATTTTTGATGGGAACATGGAGGACATTGCGGCCACGACAGATTTTACATGCACCAGCCACCATTAGTGTACACGACGGTCTTTGGCCGGCTCGAGTACCGAACCCGCAATCTTCCAATTACGAGGCCGGCGCTCTACCGACTGGGCTACCGCGGCCCCTTGAAGAAAATGAGAAGTTGGAGGGAGTGCGATGAAGAGAGCGTGAAACGGATTTCAAATGAAATTATGGAAGATATCAATCTTGCCGTTGTCAAAAGAGTGTCCGGTTCTGAATAAGATCTGGAGCAAGTTCCATTGTTCGAACAAATCCTCGAGTGGTTTCCGTTGATTTTTCTCTGTCTTGGCCTAAAGTACGACAAGTTTCTACGATTCAATGTAAAGCGCTATCGATACGAGTTCCAAGTTGTGAAAGAACTGCACTATGCAGACCAACCGCATACAGTCAGTGCACAACCGCACTCACTTTGTTAGCTTGCTTTTGCAAAGAAGAGCCTTTACCAATGTACTGCATTGGAATATTTTTTGGTTGTACAAGCAGCACTTTACCCTAGAAGGAGCAGTGGAACTATCCCATATTAAATATTGCAAGCCTCAATATGCCCACCGGGTAGTCAAATAATTAGCACTCTGGTTTATACTAGCCAGTTTCTGGTTTTTAATCCCACTTCAGACACGGATGTTTGTAGCGGTCCGGAATCTACATTAAGCCTTAAGTCTCGATCGAATGAGCCTTATGGTAGAGTAACCATATTTTTTTCATTGAATTTGGGGACAAAGGTGGGGGAATTTCGAGGACAAAAAAATAAAAAAATAATTAAATCACCTTAAATTGTAAAATTTTAGTAATTTTTATGAAAAAGCACCTAAAAGAACTTATTTCAGCTTATTTATTATACATATAATAAATTACTATAATAAAACATTAATAACTTTATAACCGGCGTCCCCAAATGTGTTGTAATTTTTTGGGGACGAAGGTAGTTTTGTCCTCGAGATTCGAGGACATATGGTCAGCCTACCTTATGGTGAAAAAAATGACCATAGAACGACATTCAAAACCAAAATCCAGAAAATTGTTTCGGATAAATTGATGTATTTCCAAATAGTGTAGTAATCAGATAATGCATCATAAAATAACCCTGAATATATATTCATTTGATGCAGGAAGAACCGAATGATTGCAGCCATATGGTATATCTTACATTGTGAAAAATGTCAATTTACCGTATAATTTCATAAATCTCAAGACAGTTTTTCTATTAAACGGCATTTTTTATTTTCTAATGCTAGATTATTTTAACAAAATAATCTAGCTCTTCTACACCACCTACAATTCTCTTCCCATCCAAATTCCTAAAGATACTGTTACAAGCCTTCGCATCAAGAAATCCTACATAACTTGGTATCTAACTCCGGTTATTGCAGCTCTTTGGTTAGTAGCACTTTACTAGGTTAGTAGCACTTTGGTGGACTTGCAAGATCCATTCCTTTTGTTTCACGGTTTGCTGCATTTAAAGTTCATCTTTTAAGAAGACTCAACCACACTTCGCAATTTACCCATTTGTTTCTCATGTTCAACGTCAACTCCTCACAGACCTTAAAAGACTTTGACCTTTGCTCCCACGGATTCGTTTATAAATTTTGCTTCTAAAAGACTGTCCACCTGTAATTAGATTAAGTTTGTTTAACTGTAACAGGCAACTATTACAATGTATTTAATTTACTGCCGACAAGAAACCTACTAATGTAATTCCTGAAGATGCTTTATATTTAAAGAGATAAGCTTCGAGTTTGTACAAGATTTAAAAAAAAATGTTTTTCATTAACTGTAACTATTTTAATTGACGGGTTTCTAAAGTGTTTTTATTAAAAAACAACAACAATAATAATAATAAATTCTTTATTTTTTAATGTTTAACATTTCCCATCCCTATTTCCGTTTTAATTTTTTCTTTTCTGTCTGTATTTTCCTAAAACAAGCTTTTTAATAAGAAATAAAATAATACTAAAACAAAACGAAATTTATTTTTATTTATTAAGATTTTTAATAGAAATAAAATTTCGAACACAGTAATACTCGAAACATTGTGTTTAAGTTTCAAGAATATTTCAAGAATATTTACAAAATAACGTCATCTTTAGTAAATTTCTTGTCTCCCTAAAGAGATATGAAAATATGATATGTGATCTCAGAATTCCCATTAGTTTTACCTACACTCTCAAATTACTTCCAAATGAATTAGATGTGCCATGTAAATCTCCGTAGAAAGTAAATTCAAATCAGTGTCTTGATGCAAGTACTCTAGAGGGATTTCGAAATCCCCTTCATTTTCTTGTGAGAATTGAAGATTCAGACTAACTGGCGCTAAATCTTGCATTACTACAATTTTGCTTTCCCTAGAAAGGACAAGTTGCCGACTGTGGCGAAGATTATCGTAATTTTCCAATAAAGGTAAAGTAGAATTGCCAACTAAGAGGAGTTTAACTGACAGATTAAGGGTCTTTACAAAATTACGTATATGTCATTAATACTAATCGAAGATTAATGAAATAGACTAATTTATAAATTCGCGTTGATCGATTTTCTATTAATAAAATAAGAAATAGATAATTGTTTTCTTTTTCTTTATTTATAAAACGCCCTGGCGTTTACAATGATCCAGCTTTCATTGAGATATTAAAATTAAGTAAACAAGGAAGATTGTTGTAATTCTATATTAAAAATATTTATCTGTCTATCTGTTTATATCTATCTATGCATTTATATATCTCTATTTATTTATACATTTATATCTATATCTATTTGAAATAATAATTTCAAATAACAGAACAAATATCTCCATTTATATCACTATCATCTGCAGTATAAGAAAATAAAAAATAAAAGACTTGTAAGTTTGCTTTTAATAGCTATTGAATGCTGGATTTGCGCGAAAATGATTCTGTTAAAAAAATGTATTAAAGTGGAGAAACAGAAAATAAATTTTTACGATTTTCAAAATTTATCAGCATTTGACTGAAAAAGTACTGAACTGAATTCTTACTAATTTCAGTTATATGCTACCTTTAGTTACAATTATAATTCCTAATACAGTACTAAATGTTGTTGTAGCACCATAATTACAAACTTCAACTAACATTAAAAAAGAAAAGAGAGAGAGAGAGAGAGAGAAAGATTGCTACATTATAAACATTCCCACACTGTAAAAAAAAATTACCAATATTCCTCAAGAACGTCGTGTAAATTCTCTCAATAAACGCGTGGAAAGTGTTAAGATTTTAGAGTACACTGTTCTTTTGAGCAACTTTACACAACTTGTTTGAGAAACATTACTAGACAAGGCGAAATCGGGGGAAAACAATTATACAATCGGATGCAAAATTATTCGAGCACTAGCCAATAATTCCTATATTTAAAAAGTACACTTAAGACTGTTTTGCTAAGTAAATCCTTGTCGAATCATGTTCTTAGACTGATTAAGAACATGACTCGACAAGAATTTATTTAACAAAGCTGTATTAAGTGTACTTTTTTTTGGCAAGGATTATTGCTAGTGCTCGAATAATTTTGCAGCCGACTGTAGGACTTGCAGAGGATGATATTTGCAAAAACCTGACCAATTGGGTTGCATTATTCGGATCTGACATCATGACCTAGCGGAAGCGAAAGTGAGCGAAATCGAGATCGACCCATATCTGCTAGCAACAGCAAGCATACCTTTTGTGGCGGGAAGCACGAAAATTGAAGTACGGTATTAAAAACTGGAAGTGATTTAACTATCAGTAAGTGTAAATGAGATCTTTACCCATCCTTAATTAAATCATTTATATTTTCTAAAATTTTTCTAAAGATTATTTCTCGAACTGCTAAATATATAGTGAAAATAAATATGAATAGAGTCATTCAAGAGAACGTATTTAAATTTTAAAGAAAGACATACAGTCGGTAACAAAAGTGTCCGAACAGTAGCAGAAATTCCTATGTAAAAAAAGTACACTTAATACTGCTTTGTTGAATAAATCCTTGTCGAACCCTGTTCTTAGTCAGTGTAAGAACATGATTCGATAAGGATTTATTTAACGAAACCGCATGTAGCGTACTTTTTTTAAATAGGAAATTTTGCTAGTGTTCGGACACTTTTGTTACCGACTGTACGTGCATAACAATTTTTGAAATACTAGTAACTCTACAATAAATTTTCTAAAATTTTGTATACAGTTCTTACGGACACCATAATAAATTAATTTATATGATGCACATTGTTATATAATTATATTAAAGCAAATTTTAATTAAAAAAAAAAACTATAAAAGTCAGACCTTTATTTGTTTTAACAAACTGTTCAAAAAAGGCAAAATATTAATTGATTCCATAATCAAATGGAATTATTTGTACAAGGAACTGACACGCAAAAAGAGAAAATTAGATAAAAGAAAAGCCATTTCTCTTATTCATGAAAAATTAATAGCATTAAACTTTAAATAAAATTTAACCTCCTCCCCCCCAAATATATATATATATATATATATATATATATATATATATATATATATATATCGAGAATGTTAACAAAATGTTATTTTATAAGCAGCTATTGAAAGTATCCAATACATAACATATTAAACCCCATTTTCAAGCTGCATCCAACCTTACTGCTCAAAGTATGTAGTTGTGCATTAAAGTTGTATAGTGTGTGTATGTATTGTATTCATATACAGAGAAATACTTTCGTAAAATAAGATAACGTAAACATAAATAGATATTTAAATCGGTAAAACAATTCCCCTCTCTCTCTCTCTAGTCTTTTTTTTTTTTTTTTTTTTTTATAAATTCATTAATACTGAATTTTTGGTTAGGCAAATAAAAAGCAACGCTTTGAAAATATGAAATTTATATAAAAATAAATTATGTACTGAAATTAATACATAAAAATTATTACATAAAAAGGTATAATATTGAGAATTTCGGAAAAAAAATATTGTAACAGACTATGTTTATATTACTTTTTTTTTTTTTTTTTTTTAATGAGGATCTAAATTAAACTGTTGGTTTATATTTAAAAAATGATCGTAAATAAATGCTTTAACATATCTAATGAAAAAATATGGTATTTTTACTAATTCTATCCCCTCCCCTCCCATTTAAAAAAAATCACTGCCGTGATTTTAAATTCTTCACTTATTTAAAAAACTGAACTACAGTCGAACCTCGTTAACGTGAGTCTCAAGGGGGATAAAAAATTTTTTCATGTTATCAATAGTTCATGCTATCAGAAACTAATCATTTTGACGGGGATTGTGGAAACAGTTCATGTTAAAAGTAATTCATGTTAACAGTGTTCACGTTAACGAGGTTCGACTGTATTATTAATTATAATGAAAATTTAAATGTAAAGTAAATTATAAATATAATTTTTAACTCACAAAAATTTATATGTATGGCACTTTCAGGGATTTAGTTTATACTTTTGAAGATTGTAGGCGAATAAAAAATGTGGTGAGTTGTTTTAAGTTACCATAATATTTTATTTAGTAACCACGTGTTGAGTAGATATTTTCAAATCTGTGGTACAGACTTAAAACTTCTTAAAAATTAACGCCCCCACCAGTGGCTGTGCGATTTTGTGCTAAAAGTTTGTAGACGGGAAATGTCTGGTTCCTTTCCAGGTTAGCGCTTATCGACGTAGTCGTTCGGAGTTTTACATGGTTTCCTCCGAAACTCGCGTAAATACGGGCTAGGATCCTTAAATGACCCTCACTGTGCGCACCCAACCTCAGGCCTAGAATCTTCGGAAGGTCAATCAGTATTGCCCCCCCCCTAAAAATAAATAAATAAATAAATAAAAACCCTCTAAAATTAATGTTTTTTTTTTTTTCTTTTTTCATTATTAAAAGAAATTGTTAATACTACTTTTAATTATATATTTTTTTTCATTTTCAGGTGACAGAAAAACTGACGACAGACTCTGAAAATTGCAATGGGCATGAAACATTGATGTGGGATCAAAACTTAATGTAAATGAATTAATGTCTCAGTTAAGTTCTTCAATATGGACAACCCTACACTTTAGCAACGTAACCAAGTTTCTAAAGCTTTGGTTGACAGAGATAAGCGTTAAAGTTATTTTCAAGCATTAATTCATGACATAACTAATTACTTATCTATTGCTTAATTGTATTTGTTACTTTTGTTTATCTTTTTGATAGTTTAATAATTTTTGAAAAAACCTCATTTTTATTTTAATGCAGGACAATGGTATTTCGTTAATATATAATGTTACTGCATATTTTTCAATAAAAATTTAGAAAGTTCTGGAATCCCATGTACTTAATACTGACTTTGAAAGTATACATTTTTATTTTACATATTTAATTTGTATCAAACATTCAATAAAGTTTGAAAACAAAATGTATTCTTATTAAATGAGTTTCTTTGTAGCTTTATTTCTTTATTATTTTTTCAGTTACTTTTGTTATAGGAGATTAAGTTTTTCAGAAGTAACCTGTGAACGTTTTATCTTTCACCATCTCTGAATTACATCACCACTTTCCCATTTCTTTATTTAAAATTTCCTACAAAAAGTAAACAAGTCACCGGTTTCATGCAACTGATAATTAAGAAAAATAAAATCTTTTTGTAAAAAAATAGAACCGACTCCAAAAAGGAACTACTATTCAAACAACTAAAAATGAAAGAAAATTGGCAGAAAATGGAACTGTAAATTGCGCCTAAAAGTATAAAATAATTCCCTTCGCCAATTAACCTATAACACTACAATTAATCATAACTTTTGAAGTCGGCGCAAAATTAAATAAAATTTAATTAGTTTTTAAAGGTTTGTCTTTAGATCGGTAGCAACAAATGCTGTTGTTTTAAATGATCCATTTTTATGTTTCATTTATTATTTTATCACTGTATACAATTGGTGCATTAGTAACACCTAAATAAAACAGTGAACATTCTTCATAATGCGGTATTTATATTTCTACGAAGTTAGAGTTTCCTTTGCAAATTTGGTATAACTTTGATAACTATCATCCTTGGTGGCTTTTGGATTTGGGGATCAAAACGTAAGGCAAAAATATACATGCAAGATGTATATTTTCATATTATATATTGTACGATGTGTTGTTTCATATTCTTGATTTATCTCTTGATATTCCTTATGAAAATATTCATGATATCCCAAAGAAATTAAATATGTTTGCCAGATAATTTTGCGATTTTTCTTTCACCAAGGACGTCAGATACCAGCATCTTCGCCAACTTTTGCTGCTTACGAAATCTTATTTGTTTTCTTGAATCAAAGTAGTTTTCGACTGCGTTTTGCAGGTGACAATGTGAGGTGTGTATTTTGAATAGGATTTGATTTTTGTATTGAAAAAAGGTATCAATTTTTATTTAATTTTGCGCCGACTTCAAAAGTTATGATTAATTGTAGTGTTATAGGTTAATTGGCGAAGGGAATTATTTTATACTTTTAGGCGCAATTTACAGTTCCATTTTCTGCCAATTTTCTTTCATTTTTAGTTGTTTGAATAGTAGTTCCTTTTTGGAGTCGGTTCTATTTTTTTACAAAAAGATTTTATTTTTCTCTTTTCAGTGAAAACTTATTTATATAGCAGAGCATTAGAAGACGTTCGACGGAAGTTTCACAAATCATAAGTTCAAAGGAAAGAGACATTACTCAAAAACTGGTTTATGTCACTGAAAAATACATGAAATGCACCCAATGTGAAAAAAAAAATTACATCTCCATCTAGAAAGTTATCCACTCGAGAGACAGTTGTGCCAGTTTTATTATAGTCCATTTATTTTTAAGTTGATTTTTCTCAAATGCTGCATTTTTAAGCTGTGTAACGTTTCTTGTCTTTATCGGATATGAGCAAAAAACTATCTAGTGAACGAACATACGTTAAATTAAAAAGTCTTTAGAAATGTAAAGGACGGATACGCTGTATTCGTAACCGAAAATTCTGTTAGGCATATATATTGTATTTTACAGTGAATACGTGTCACCTGCTGCACTGGAAATTGTGCAGCGTAAAGTTCAAATAAAGAGCAAAATATGCATTGCAGCTGACCGACAGAAGTTTCAACATCGATACTTACATACTGCTTTTACCATTGTAGCTGCATGCGTTCAGCAGTTAGAGTTAGAACAGATTTTTGTGAGTATCCTGTAATTTGTTTATATCTTAATGAAATCCTAATGAAACCTATTTCAGGCCAAGATCATTACGACAACAAAAAAAGTATTAAAATTGAATCATCTCTTACGAAGTTATAAGCTAACAAATTTCAACAGCAACAATGAGAAAAAGGTTTGCATTGAGAACCTCTTCCTTTATGAAGTCGGTTTAAAACGTTCATGCGTTAATCGATTTGACCGCTTACAATAACCATACTTTGAATTTTACATAGCATAAATGTCTACAACATATGCAATGTCGTTCAAGTGTGCACAAAATAGAAAATTGTGAACAAACAAATGCACGTTTTAAGCGTTCTGTTTTTAGCATTAATTTCTAAACTATCTTTGCTTACTACATCGATGATACTCTGCAATTTTATAACTCACTTTTTCCCCTGTCTTGAAACGTTTCCGAGATAGGATCGCTAACTCCACTCTTTTCCACCAGGTGGTGCTTTAGGCGGTTGAATCGCGTAGCACATGTCCACTTTACTATGCCTACATACCACTTTTACAATTATAGCTGCAGCTGTTCAGCAGTTAAAAGAGTCGGGACTGAAATTTTTGGGCATCCTGTATTTTCTTTTGATCGTAAAGATCTTACAATGGGATTTATTTCAGACCAAGACCTTTACAGAAAAAACAAAAAGTATCAAAATCGGATCATCTGTTCAGAAGTTATGAGCTAACAAACAAAAGGAAAAACAAAAAACATTCGCTTTGAATTGAGAACCTCCTCCTTATTGAAATCGGTTAATTAGAGCATCTCTTACGAAGTTATAAGCTTACAAACACCAGCAACAACACTTAGCTTGAATTAAGAACACCCTCCTTTCTGAAGTTGGTTGAAAACGACTTTGCGCTAATCGATGTGACCGCTTACAGTAACAGTACTTTGAACCACAGAGTATACGTGTCATCCGCTACACTGTAAAGTGTGCAACGTAGTTCAAGTGTGCACAATGTAGGAAATTGCGAACAAACAACTGCACGTTTTAAGCGTTCTGTTTTTAGCAATAATGTCTGAAAACTGTCTTTTCGTAGTAAATCGAAGATGCTCTATAACTTCGTAATTAACTTTTCTTCCATCTTGAACCGTTTTTGAGATAGGAGCGCTAATTCCACTGTTTTTCACCAGATGACGCTTTATTTTCTTTAGATTGTAAAGAAGTTATAATGGGACCTACTTCAGACCAAGATCTCTACAACAAAGGAAAAAGTATCAAGTAACCGTATTTTAAACTATATAGCGTATGTCTCAGCAGCTACGCTACAACGTGAGCAATGTAGCTCAAGTATGTATAGTGTAAGAAATTACAAACAAAAAAATGCACGTTTTTAGCCTTGTATTTTTAGCATCAATGTCAAAACTATCTTTTCGTACTAAATCGATGATGCTCTGCAATTTTATAATTCACTTTTTCACCCTGTCTTGAACCGTTTCCGAGATAGGAACGTTAGTATGAATGTCTAAACTATCTTTTTGTACTAAATCGGTGATGCGCTTCAGCTTTGTAATTTGCTTTTTCTGTAGAACCGTTTTCGAGATAGGAACACTAACTCCGCTATTTTCCACCAGGTGGCGCTGCAAGCGGTTTAACCTTGTACAGCATGGCCACTTTGCTATACTTACATACCATTTTTATCACTATAGCTGCAGTCGTTTAGCAGTTAAAAGAGTTGGGACTGATTTTTTTGGGCACCCTGTATTTTCTTTAGATCGTAAAGATATTACAATGGGACCTATTGTAGACCAAGACCTTTTCAACAAAACAAAAAGTATCAAAATCGGAGCATCCGTTCAGAAGTTATGAGCTAACAAACATAAAAAAAACATACGGTTTGAATTGAGAACCTTCCTTCTTTTTTTGAAGTCGGTTAAAAATTCACCGATATATCGATGAAACTGGCAGAACAGGTGAAGTTAGATTAAAGGAACATAAACGCTCATATAAAACAGGAGATTTAAGATCGAAACTCGTAATCCATTCTCTCAATAGTGATTATATTCCTCATTTTGACAACTTTAAAATTTTAGCCTCTAATGTAAATATATATGAATCCCGTATTTTTCTAGAGGGCGCTTTTACTAAAATGCAACATTCTGCCTTGAACGAGGCTAAAGCTATTCCTCCTGAATATATAATCTTGTTATGATGTATTATGAATTTTTGTAAATGATGTGCTTGTATGTTTGACACTGAGGAGGGTTAGTGCTCTAGCTGAAACGTCTGTCGTGTAGTTTAATGTTTTTAATTAAAATGTATTTTTTAAAGTTTTAAAATTTTTTTATTCATTATCTCATTTTAAATGTTACATTGGTTTTAATATATTAATGAGACGTATAAATTATGTTTAATTTTATTAAACTAATTCTTTTAATTTTTTAAAATTAAAATAAAAAATTTTAATTTAAAAAATTTATTTAAATGTATAAATTATGCAATAAATTTTTTTAACAGTTTGCTATAAAGTGCACATAAATCTTGCGATGCACATAAACTGATAGAAAGTTGTTTCGCATCGAAATAATTAAGCATGACCCTTCATGAGGAAAACATGCAGTCACTATAAGCAATACCAAAGGAAACGTAATACAGTGAACTTATCGTCGTCACGAATTGCATAACTCCGTAAAACGTTTAGTCTCCTCTCTCTCTTAAAAACAAAACCAAAAGGCCTTTTGATTGTAACATGAAATTCTAATTTAAAATAAATTTATAGAAATTACATAAACATTGTGATACAATGAACCTATTATTCAACAGCATGGTAAGAATTTAATTTATCAGCAATCTATCATATCTAGCAAGAAAACTGTGAATGTAGAGAAAATCTTCAAATCGACCATAAAGAAATTAATGATTTATACAAGACAAGCATCGAAAATTACTGTTAGAAGCTTATTAATATCGAAATAGATTAATAAAAAGATTTTAGCAGACAAATTTGTCGTCCATATGAATCATATAGGCGACATTTGTTAGTACTGGGTAACAACTGTCGTTTTGTCACCATGCCAGCAGGAACCCTGATTACACTGGTGTTCAAAATTTAAGCAAAAACATGTTTTCTCGTTTTCTTCTTTTGTGCATAATTTTTAAACATATGAACATAAAATTTAGATGGCATTTTCGTTATCATACCACTAATCGACTTTTCTATAATTTTAGCATGAGTAATAATTTTAAACAAATAATTCTTTTTTTTCTTCAAAAGTATGCTTTGAAAAAAAAGGAAAATTTCAACAATTTTAGAAAAGACAACTTAATGAAAAGGGGTGTTGAGGATGTATTACAGATAGATAAAAATGCAAATGCCTTGGAATGTTACTCTAGATCTCAATTTTCCTTTCTGTATTAACTTTTCTTTTCTTTTTATAATAGATTTAATATATATATATATATATAATTAATAATTTGTAAACTGCGAGCATCATCAGAATAATAAAAATGTCAGTAAATAGTTTTTTAATGAACATCTTATCCAATTTTCATGATTGTATGCATATTTTTAAAAAGTTATTCACATCCGAAAAAAAAAAAAAAAAAAAAAAAAGGAAAGAAGATTCAATTTTAATCTAACACGTGGCTGCATGTGCATCTTCACCTATCTGTAATGAATCCTTATGACCATGTTTCATTCTGTTTTTTTCTCTAAAATTGTTGAAATTTTTCATTTTTTCTAAATCATTTTTTAAGAAAAAATGAACATTTATTAGCTTAAAAATTATTACTTACGTAAAAATTATATAAAAATCGGTTAATGATATGATAACGCACTTGTCATCCAAATTTTATGTTCATATGTTTATTCATTTAAAAATTATGCGCAAAAGAAGAAAACGCGAAAACAGGCTGTTGCTTAAATTTTGAACACCAGTGTATAATTAAACATCATTAAGTTATTGCATAAAAAATTAGAATTTTTCAGAATTTTTACCAATTATTATGTATGTTTCAAAATGATCTAAAAATATGAATGAATTTGGCAATATCTCCATTTTTTACGAGATGATGCACATTATATATATATATATATATATATATATATATATATATATATATATATATATATATACATTTTATTATTATTATTATTATTATTATTACTACTGGTTTTTACAATTATGAAATTATATATTCATATGCAATTATCAAAAATAGATTTAAAAAAAATGCTGCGTGCAAACTAGTTTTAAAATTTTCCCCTTGATTTTACATCTTTCTTTGATTAAGGAATTTCCTCAATGCTGAGGTTTCCTTTCAACCAAAAACAACCTTTAGTTTTTGTCTCTATATTCTCAGTCCTGAGCATCTTCCTCATCTATTCCATTCTCTGTTATGATCCTCATAAGCTTGTCTTTCCACCTTTTCCGCGGTCTTCCCTTCCTGTTTTTTCCTTCAGGTTTTTAGTTCAGTACAATTTACATTATTATAGTTAAACAGCATATTTAAACAAATTTCAGTATTAATTTGTCGACAGATTGATAAGCTTTTAAAATATTCTGTTTGAATGCCAAAATTTGTATAAAATTTCTGTATTGAAACAAAAAAAAAAAAAAAAAAGAATTAACAGCATAATATATAATTAAAATATGTTTGAAATACGTAATTAAACTATAATAATGTAAAATTGTAGTGAAAAATTAAGTCTAATTTTGTATTAAAAATTTAACTTTTTTCCAAAAAAAAAAAATAAAATAAAATAAATAAATAAATAAAAATAAATAAATAAATAAATAAATAATTTAAATATATTTTTTATTAATTTAATATTTTGATATATTTAATTCAAATGTATGCGAATATTTATAACTCTAACACGGTAATTTACTAAGCATTTATGACGTCCACCATGATCTCAAAATAATTATAAAATCTTTTTGTAAAGGATAAATGTTCACAAATTCCAAAATGAAACTTTACTTACTACTTAATGAAACTTTTCTGGTCTACCTAGAGAACACAATAAAATTACATGAAGTCTCTGAATGAAAAGTGGAACTTTACCTACTGATTTGTATACCGGAGCAAATTTATGTATTGTAATAGATCGCTAGATAAAAATGTTTCCTACTCGCCTGCATACTTTAAATAACAAAATTGTGTAAAATTAACGAACATAAGTGTGGAATTCTAATCTATGATCTGTATATATTATACAACAAACTTGTATTAAGTCCCGAATCACACTGATATGCATAGGTGTCACAACATCGTTGCATGAAGTTACCGTGTTTTGAAAATTATATCTTACCAATTGGTCTTCCTACGTTACACTACAATGTTGAGTAAAGTTAATGTTTGCGAGAGAGGAATCTAACCTACTGATCTGCATATGTTACACAATAATGTTGTTTAAAGTTACCATTTGCCAAAGTGGAATCTTGCCTACTAACCTGCATACATTACACAACACTGTTGTGTAAAGTGACCGTTTGCCAGAGTGGAACCTTACCTAGTGACCTTCACACGTTACACAACAATGTTGTGTAAAGTTACCATTTGCGAGAGAAGAAACTTACTTACTGATCTCCATACGTTACACAACAATGTTGTGTAAAGTTACCGCTTGCGAAAGAGGAATCTTACCTACTGATCTGCATACATTACACAACAATGTTGTGTAAAGTTACGTTTGCCAGAGTGGAACCTTACTTACTGATTTGCATACATTACACAACAATGTTGTGTAAAGTTACCGTTTGTAAGAGTGGAACCTTATCTTTTAGTCTGCATATGATACACAACTATACTGAGTAAAATTACCGTTTGCGAGAGTGGAACCTTACCTTTTAATGTGCACTACAATGTTTTGTAAAGTCACCATTTGCGAGAGTGGAACCTTATCTACTGTTCTGAATGTGTTACAGAAAAAACTTGTGTAAAGTTACCCTTTGCGAGTGTGTAAATTTTCTTCCCTGCCTGCAAAGATTACGCAACTACAGTTGGTAATGTTTCTCAACATAGTTGTGGCAAGTAAGCTACCATTGTTGAGTAAAGTTACACAAAATATTTTACAGTGCATAGATTTTTTTTCAATGCTTATGAATATTGTATTGTGAAATTTTAGAGGGCGTTTTTCATAAATTGAATGAGAAATTGATCGCTTTATAATTTTATCTCGACAGTTAAATGTATATTCTAACAGTTTTAAAATTCTATTACATATAGCAATTGAATTTATTTAAAAAAATAAATCCTCATTACAGTTAAAACTGTTTTAAACATATACCTGGAATTTAAATCACGTAAAAGCATAAGATTATAAGAATATTTGAAAAATACTGTAACGATGCCGTGCAATATATATATATATATATATATATATATATATATATATAATAAAATAAAAAATAAAATAAAATTTTCGTATTACGAATTGATTTTATAAGCAGACAAACTAAGCTTTATGCTCAGTTCGTTGCTAAAGTTTAAGATTAGATAGACGAGAAGCTCCAATATTTAAAAAGAAGTATAAATTGGCTTATTTAAACTCTGTAGCTTACGTAAACTTAAAGAACTAATATTTTGCAAAAACACAGTATATCAGTTATGAATTTTTAAAATTTGAAATTACTTTATAGTTTGAAAGTACATTATTAACCACAAAAAAATGTCTATTTTCTATTTCTATTTATTTAATTATCCAACCTCATAAAAATCTTTAAAATAATATATACGTAAGTTTCTTTCTAGTCGTGACCTATCGATAAATAGTCTATTTTTTCTTCTCTGCTATCCTTTATATTTGGATCTAATTTATTTGGAAAAGTTCGTGGTCCAAAATTGGTGTGCTGTGAAGGTTGAACGACGTCGTAAGTTTCCTATAACTAGGTGGATAGACATCCAGGGGGATGTCTTTCTAAAAGGTAGATTCATTCTAGCCTGTATTCACGCGTGTTTAAAAGAAAACCACGGAAAACTTTGAACAGCTGGATTGACAAATGCGACCTGTATTAAAACATTGCATCGTCTCCCACCTGCGAGAACAGACTCTCTCAGCCGGAGTCCAAAATTGAGAAAGTATTATTTCCTACTCTAAGTTGATAAAAGAAACTTTTATTTTTTAATAAAATTTAATTGTGTTTTATAATTATATTTAAATTATTATATTTTCCGTAAAACAATTTTTGTTTCGCTGGGCAATGCATGCAAACTTTAAATATTAACTAAAACATCTTATAAATAGTTTTTTTCATTTAAAAGATAATTAAAACTTAATGCGAGATATAAGCAATACCTGTGTATTTAAACTTCTAAAAAATGCTACTTAATCGACATATATTAGCAATTACAGTCTAAGTTTGGAGGCGAAAACTATTTGTAAGACTTCATGTGTGACATAGTACGTAAAATAATAAGTTAGATATCCCTTCAGGACATTGAGTAAGACATTTTACTAATCGACATTTCTTATGAAATAAAGAAATCTTAGTCTTAAAAAACAAATATTTAAAGCTATTTTGTCAACAGTTTAGATTTCAAAACAGGAGTCTCAATACATATAAATAAAATAGTAATTACGTCTGAAATTCTGATTTAAAATGTGTGTTTAGAAGCTTTTGCACATTGTACCAATAGCCTAGAAAGCAAATAATCACAAACAACATGTCTTGCAAATCGACATTGTTAATGTGCTTAGTTTTTGCTTTGAATTTAATCTATTCCTACTGAGTAAAATACTAAAGTGAAATTCAAATTCTTAATGGGCTTTCCTGCTATGACCTAAAAAGAAAGAAAAATAAAGCTTTCCTTCGAGAATTTACTTTACTGCTAGTTTGATTCAATAATATATATATCATTGAAAAAACTACGGCTGAAATGAATATTTACATTTTTCAATTGAATTGTGTCATGTTCTTGTAAATTACTTTACTTTGCCTTATATAACATGCATTAGCTGTCGATCGTAAGCAAAATGAACATTTTAAGAGATCTTGAGTAATTATACTTAAAATCCGTATTTAGTTGAAAAATCCAATTAACGTTACTAAAATTCTTTATCGACATTTAAGGTTATATTAAAGAAATTTTATATAAGGTAAAGATATGGTTGATAGTTAAAATTTAATTATTAAAAATGAAATATTTTACAAAAATAAAAACATATTATGCTAATAAAAGATGACAATTTCTTTTCTTTTTCTTTTTTTTTTTTTTTACAAAAATGTCGAAAAAGTCTGTTATAAGCAAGTAAAACAGTTTATTAATCTAACTCATAATAGAATAAATTTAAGAATAATTTACAGACATTGGGAAATAGACAAAAGACCGCCACTTTAGCACTTTAGAATGTAGAAAAAGAAGGGGGAAAAAGCTAAAAACCCCATAGAAATAGCATGGGAAGAAAACCAAAAAAACTCACAATGTCAAGTGTGTTAAAAAAAAAAAAAAAAAAAAACACGCTTACACCGGAAGCAATAAAAGGAAAAAAATCACTAGAAAAATACATTGAACAGCGGGAATGGGCGGGCTGGGGCATTCGTCCTATCGTCCAGGATTAATACGACTCGCCTAGTATGTGTCTCGGCGGTGGTGTGGGCGGGAACCACCGCCACTTTAGCACTTTAGAATGTAGAAAAAGAAGGGGGAAAAAGCTAAAAACCCCATAGAAATAGCATGGGAAGAAAACCAAAAAAAAAAAAAAAACTCACAATGTCAAGTGTGTTAAAAATAGACTTTTACCAACTGAGAAATTTATAGAATTTTATTACATTAGAACAGACATTTTATGTGACATGAAAAGCACCTGACTATTTTGTATAAGTCTCTTTCAAATGAAAGACAATTTAAAAAATTTAATAAAAAAGTTTTAGTAGCATTGGAAGAACCTATTGTACTCGTACTTACAAAATAGTCTTATATAAATTCACCGAACTTAATATATATATATAATATACAATAATGCAACCGATAGTGTCTTAAAGAAATAGTATTCTAAAGTTCTATTTTATAAAACCCCGTAGTGGGATTATAAAAAATTGGTTTATATATAATTAATATTGGTTGTATTTTTTCAATTATATTTGATAACATAATTTCTTTAGCAAAATAATATTTATTTATTTTAATTCACAATCAGAATTAGTTAATTATATTATTAGTCATATCCTTTTCATAAATATCATTGCCTTTTATTATTAACAATTAAGTGGATTTATCTACAAATTGTTTATCCATTATTATATGGTATTTACGAAAATCTACATGTGTTAAAAACTAAGCATAGTGAATTTGTTTTATGTCCTACAGAGGAAGTGACGTAAGTTTCTTATTCTGAATTAAATTGTATCTACTTACTACTTATAGTTCTTTTACTATTTTAATTTATACATAATTTAACATATTTTGTGATCACAAAATATAGATTCATATAATTAATTTAATACTGATATTTCAACAAATTAATAATATTATCAATTTAGCAAATAAATAGTTATTTATTTTAATTCCCTGTTAAATGTATCCTATTTATTATTATACATACGACTTTAGTATGACTTTAATATTAATTTATCTAAAAGTATAGTTTAACAATTCTTGAATAATGTTAATAACTATATATTTCGGCATTATCTAAGATTATTTATTTCTTTTTTCTTGCTAAGAAGCAGTACCCTCTCTGCAACACTACTGAGATATAAAAGGGCAATGTACTTTTAAGGGGGTCCGGGATACCAAAATTGACCAAAAAAAAAATTTTTTTTTTTTAAATTCTTTTTTTAAAAAAAACCTCACACTTTTCTGAATCAAATGCCGCAAACCGCATGTTTCTCCGGTAAGTAGTTAAAAAGATATAGCATTGTTTGTATTATCATATGTGTGAGAAACCTGCCACCTGACGGGAGCCTGACGGATCAAAATACATACATTTGATTTTTATTATTATTACAATTATTATTGCTATTTTTCTAATTGTTGGAAATAGGATAACCTGACAAATAATCGCCTTTAGTGTTTTACCTAAAATGTCTAAAAGTATTTTAGTGTTTTCTTTTCTTTCTGTTTTTTAGTTGGTGTGTGTGTGGAAGGGGGGATAGAATATAATAGAATTATTATATTATATTTGATGCTGTATTAAATACATCATCAAATTTTATTAATTTAAAATTTAAAACTGCCATATCAACTTTGTACTTATTAAAATGTATGATAAAGATGCATATACTGCATAAATATATCTCTTTTGAAGCAGATTTTTTTAAAACCTTAATTCCTAAATCTTATGCGCAACATTTCATCCATTTATCTCAGAATGGAATTTTTCATGATTTCTAAACTTTAAAAAGTTATTCCTAAAATTCCCTCTGAGATACATGGCTGAACTGTTGCACATAAGTTCTGTAGTGTATTTTTCATAAATTGTCTTCGGGATTTTTAATTAGGAGCAAAAATTTTTTGGTAATTCATGTCGAGGTAAAAGTTATGCATGAAATAAGTACTTTTTTCAAATTAAAATTAATATTTAAAAAATTTACAATTATAATCAGAAATCCTGAAGACAAATTGAAGATAAATCTTTTCTGTATATAAGGGTGAAAAAAGTTTGCAAATTGAACCATTAGTTCATGAGGTATAAAAAATTTTTAATTTATCAAAACTTTTAAATTTTTAAATTTTATTTAAAATTTTTAAAGATTATTTCTTGCTCAAATTCATCGTCAAATAAGCTTCAATAATAATAATAAAAATTGGTGTCCCGGACCCCCTTAATAACCTCATTTTCTAATTTTCTGTGTTTTGACCAATTAACAACTTTTATATTTCACTTAAAAATATATATAATAATAATAGTTTGCCTCAAAATACGGCAGCCGTCGCAATATTCAGAAAATAAATAAATAAATAAATAAATAAAAATAAAGTCATTGATCACAGTTACAGTGATGGAATACAAACGATGAGTAATTCCTTTTAGAAGAGTTTTGGAAGTCTGATTCTTCGGTTTTCTAGATATCCATAAACAAGTAACTTTAATGCAAACGACTTTTTTATTTGGAGATTGTTTGTGATTAGATGTTTTTCACAATGCGCGTTACAATAATATGAAATAGAATGAAATTTTTAAAAAATTATTTCATTTACAGATAATTACCAATTGAAAAGTCAAGATGCAACATATAATGTAGTGAAATCATCACTCCCCAGTCTTTTAAAATAATAAAAAAAACTTCAAAACTAAAATGTTAAATGCATTATTACAGAGAAAAATAAAATCATAAGCATTCTCAAGAATAAATTTCCTTAAAATAAGAAAATATTTACTTTATCATGTTTTTTCTGCAAATTAAGTAGCTTGTTTTACTGACAAACAGAATACTGTATGCCCGATAATAAAAAAGTTATGTTTAATGCATATTACAAAATGAATATTTTAAAGAATAGCGGTAATAAAAAATATAACATTCGTAATCATTGTTTCAGATTTGTTTTTATCACATTATGTTGATTCTATCGCAAAGTTACATGAATATGTCATTTTAACAATGATTATTTAACATTAACTACTGATAAAGATCTTTATATATTCTTTTAAGTATATATAAGTCATAAATCACATTGCGTTTTGTGACATATAAATACGAAAACTGCTCGTAAGAGCACGTAAAAATGATTTCAGGGAAAAGCAATCATTTCTTATAGTTCATATTACAAGTGCGATTCGTTGGTTATGGTATTTTAGATAATATAGAATTATACAGGTATATTCAATAGCGTATAAAAAGAAGTTAATTCTAGCAATACAATTAAAATTGATGACGATCTGGGATTCACACCTTGGATGGTCCAGAGAAACACACAATTGTGATTTTGATCCTCCGCGGAGAGATAGGATTGCCGCTTTGATGTTAATTTTGCCGAACATGAAGGACATTGCGACTATCACAGATTTTACGTGCATCAGCCACTGTTAATGTCTACGAGGGTTTTTTGCCAGCTCAAATATTGACACATTTATTATATATATATATATATATATATATATATATATATATATATATATATATTATAAAACAACTGACTTTTATAATTGTTTTACTTCTTTATTTGTATTATTTATACAATTTTTGTTTTTAAAGAATTTGAAATTAAATTTTATTGAATTAATATAACTAGTTCCCAAATAATGCACATGCAAAAATTTAAAACAAATTGTATTTTTGTTTTCAGACACCTCAAATACATTTGTTTTTAAAATCTAGCTTTTTGGGAAATTTAAATAAAATACGGGACAATGAAAAAATAGCCTAAAACATGTTAAATAATATATTCAGCCATAAAACATACATATATAACCACTTAAGAAGACTCTGAATTTTTAATTTGATTTAAGAATATATTAGAAATAATTAAGGTTTAAGGAGTATATTTACAAGGTAGAATAGCAATTTTTGTTTCTTTTGCAATTATTCCTTTAGAAAATATTATTGAACTAATATCGATTTTTTTTCCTTCAACAGAAAGAAACTAATCAATATTTTTTTTTTCACCTGAAATGAGTTAAACAACATACAAATAATATAAAATATAAAGCTCCAAGTCAATTTAATCTGATAGAATATTGACGAAGTTATTTGGTAGAACACTGCAAAATGTCTATGAACCTCATGATATATAATAACCACTATACCTTTAAAAAGCCTCCAAACGACTTGCTGATAAAAGCTCTTTTTACAACTGACAAACTTTGTTTAAAATCCGGCAAAGAATAAATGTGCATTATTTGTTACTTTTCCCAGTTTGCATTGAAAAATCTTTCCACGAGCTTTATTCTCCTTTTCTTAAAAATAACGAAGTAAGACAAATAAAGAACTGCTCGCGTAACAGACATAATGGGCTTCTTTAAAATGCAGGTATTTTTGACGATATTTATGTATATTTCAATTTGAATGCATTCATGTACATTTGAATTTTTTAAATTCAGATTTAAAGTAGCCTGAGGGGGAATATATGATAACAATCTGAAACAACCCGATCAATTGTAGTTTCGATAAAGAAACAATTCTTACTTAGTACTCTTTTATTATTGTACAAAATAGAAGTGAATTTGAATTTCTAGATATCTGAATGGCTAGATAAAGAATAGGTGTATTATCTTTGAGATAAGTAATATTTCTGAAACATACATGAAGAAAATTTAAGGAACTTTTATGTCAAATTTCGTAAGAAAAAAAAAAAAAAACTTAAAAATAGATTTGGCAGTATTAAACAAACAACAACAACAACAAAAAACAACAAAAAAAAAACTTTAATTACTTTAAAATTTATTGATCTGTATTAAATTTAAATTAGTAAAAGATATTAAATTTAAATTTTATAGTGATGTCAACATTTTAATCATTTAAATAATAATTATTTTTTTTATGAACATTTAATTTGAAAACTGTAAAAAAGGCTCTTTCTAATATTTAATCTCTATTCTAAAAACTTTTCACAGTGAAAAAAAATATAATGTAATATGCAACAAAAATTAATTCATAAAACTTTTTAAAAAAAAAGAGAAAAAAAAATTCAACTTCTAGAAATGTTTTCCGAAAAGTTCTATTTAGTTTGGTCATAAGCAAACATACAAGATGAAACATTTTTTTACTATATCATTTTGTAAAAGTTATAAAAATATTTTAAAAGTTAAACTTTAAGTTATGTGAAAGATTTTTTCAGAACTAAAAATTATAATTAATTAATATATCGAGTAGATATTTCTGTTAATAATTAGAGATATTAACAAATAGTTTAAAAGGGAATTTTCGTTATTAAGTTGTTTTGCATTTTGCCACTAGATTTTTTATAAATAGTATGTATATAAATATTTAAAAATATATTATTGTATTATTTTTATTCATATATTTTGAAGAAATAAATATGATAAAAAGCTGTATTTTTATATTATTCATACTAAAATTTGCAGAAGACAATCATCTCTATTTATAATTTGTATTCGACATCAAATAGCGCATTTAAGAACTTGTTTTGCTGATTCAAAATAAATATGCTGATTCGTCATAACCATTTAATAGAACTTCTTTTAGTAAGTATGTCATTAAGAAGCAAAGTTTTATTTGCCAAAAGTCACGTTTTTAAATTCGTATGTATTAATGTAATCTCAATGCATTTATCTTACATAAATGGACGTTTTATACCTTTATAAGTATTTTTATGTCATTTGTTTAATATAAATATACAAAAGCACGCTATCACACAGAACTCAAAATATTTTGCATATAGTAAAATGTTTTTCAATTCCAGTTACACTAGATCGGTACTATTTTTAAATATATGGTTTTCGATGATGTAAATTTTACAGGATATCCTCTAAGGTAAAGCTAGGAGAGTTTGCGCACAATTAACAAAATGTTATAAAAAATCCAAATATTAATATTTTTGCTAAACTTTTGGTGCATAACTTTGAATTGAACCTTCTTCTATATATTTTCCATTGCGATTTTGTTGCTCTGTTGTAATTTAAAACAACAGTAGTAATAAAACTAAGAGAGTTATTTTGCGCAACTTCTCATTATAGGGTTGAAGTGGTTGCGCACATGGGCAGGAGATATTGTGCTTAATTATAACTACAATTACATTATCAATAATAATAATTCTCTTAAATAACATTGTCGTAAGGTGTTTGTAAACAAATATTTTTGCATTGGGAGTGGATAATTCAATTCAATAATAAAAAAAATCAGAAAAATAAAAGAAATTTAAAAAGAACTACAAAAATTTATTTAAAGAAAAAATATTAAAGAAAATGAAAAAATAAGAAAATTAGATAAAAAACAAGACCAGAAAATAATATTAAATTACTATTTAACACGTTTAACTTAAAATTAGTACATTACCTTTTCAGCTACGATGGTTTCTTGCTTGCTGACCGAATCTCTCGTTGTCCAAAATCATTGCACATATTATTGTATATGTGAAGTTATTATGCAAACACCTGCCGCAAGTAAACCTGTTCGAGACGGTGTATCCGTCTCGAACACACATTTTTGATAAAAAAAAAAGAAAGAAAAGAAAAGTTAGCACACCGTGGGAGCAATGATAGGTGGCTAGCCCCGCCCATTTTTAAGCGCAGAATACGCCCATCACTTATTATTTATTAAAGTTTTTTTCCTCAAAACCTTCCGCCAAAAAATCCGTTACGTTTTAAAATCCTTTACGCTTTAAAATCCTTTACGATTATTTTATTGAAATTTAGACAGTCCCATTCCTTAAAAAAGAGATTGAGTAGGCTGATATTTTGAGCATCATGCTTGAAAGTATTACAAAATTAAATATGTATACAATAACATTTAACCCTTTCAGGGGCAAGCAAATTTTTTCATTTAAAATCAAAAGTCACTAGAAATCACCAACAATATTAAAATACAAGAAATAAATGAAGTTATTCTTCTAAGTTAAAAAAGAAAAAATTCATAAAAAATTTCCGGCTCCAGTTTGTGCAATTTTGAATTAAAATTTGCGGTTGCACAATGCAACCACCACCCCTAAAAGGGTTAAATCCTTTGCGATAAATTTCTCATAGGCTAACAGCATTCTAGAAGTGAATCCCATCAGAGGTGTGGTTTTGTCGATTGTGCCACTCCTGAATAATGTTCCATTTCAGATTCTGTGAATAGTCTCCATAAAGGTGATGAGCCGTCTCGAATGGTTAGAACTAGTCCAATGACTTATGGAAGTTAAGTTTGGGTTCAGTCCTCGGCATTGATCAAACTCATCATCATTGTCTTATTATCACCAATAAGCTGCGAAATCTCTGTTAGTATAGAATTTTAAATGCACAATCTCTCCTAAACAGCAAAGGCGCAAACTCTCCCATTTTGGTAGGAGAGATTGCGCAGTGTTTTATTAATTAATTACTCACCTTTAGAGGAAATCGTGGTGCTTGTACCGTTAGTCTAGGTCAGTAATTTATGAGAAACTGTTTAATTTAAAAATATTTTATACTACTACCATTGTATTGAAATTCATAGGAAGGATTGTGAAAATTCAAGCATTTATTTTTGAGAACGAGACAAAATAACCACGTTTTATCTTAAATTCTTGAAGCAATCAATATGCGAATTCAAGTCGGCACTTCACTATTGGTGTTGTACAACCACCTAAAATTTCAATTCGCCCACTTTACTCTTTCCCTCCGATCCCCTATGCGCGCAATCTCTCCTACAGCGCGATCTCTCCTAGCTTTACCTTATATATATATATATATATATAATTACAATTGTTTCTTTATGTTGTTTTATTTTCATGACAATATCAAATAAAATATTCAATGAATATAATTACAATGAAAAATGATTGCGAAGTTGAATGACTCAAGGAAAGAAGAGCTTTATAAAGGCGAAATTAAATACTTTTATTGTTAAGTCTTCATCTGAATTTTTATCCGTCCTTCAGCATGCACGACAGCTTTAAAATAATTTTCCGTTTAAACATTAAAAATATTAAATCGAATAATAAAATATAATCTTTTTTATATCAAATATGAATCTTTATATTTAGATAAAATTCCATGTGTTTAAATTAATGCTAATTTGTCACTGACTGAATGTCTAAACCTCATTACACAAAATTCAAATTAATACTTTAAGTAATCAGAATTTTTGTGTTTCTCTTCGTTCATAAGATGAAGAAAATTTGTGTTAAATATCATGTTTGGTAAATTTTGTTCTGATTTGCAAGGACATCTTCAGTAATCGAATAAATCGACAAATATTAATGTTAAACATGAAAAATTCTGATAACGTATTTTAAGTTAATATGATTTCTCAAAACAAATTTAATAATATTCATCGATTATTGAAAGTTTTGTACAGTAGGCGTCAAATGTTAATAAGGATAATGTTATATATTTTATTTTTAAGCTTTTAAATAACGTAAATATATTTAATTTTATTCTAATTGCTCATTTTAAATTTTATCGCTTTCAAATTCGTTAAAATTTTTCATTATGAAAAAAATATTTTATTCTGTATAATTAATGTAATTGTATATAACTGTATCTGTAATGATGTTTATCTTGAATAATTAATTCTTTTATCTATACAGAACAGCCAAATTTTTGATTTATTCCGTAGCATTATTTATGACCACTT
The DNA here is from genome assembly GCA_963930645.1 of Salticus scenicus. Taxonomy (NCBI): domain Eukaryota; kingdom Metazoa; phylum Arthropoda; class Arachnida; order Araneae; family Salticidae; genus Salticus; species Salticus scenicus. The sequence continues at coordinate 122,939,526 of OZ005651.1, read as the reverse complement.
TTTTAGAAGAGTAAATTTTTTTTATTTAACTGTAATTACATATTGAAGAAAATTACTGTACAATAAAAGTGGTGTGAAAAAAAGGCGGATATTAACAAAATGCTACGAAATAAACTAAATGCTGGCAGCTCTGTGTGTAAAATCACTCGAATTCCTCTTAACCTTTCAATAACTGTTAAATTTTTCGTAATCGTGCCAATTGATAGTTAGAGACATTAAGAAGTAAAAGTTTCTACATTACAGAGAATTTTCCTACAGATAATAGCAGGAGACTTGGCGTTGGAATATTAAAACAGGAATAAACTACTACGTCAGAAACGCCAAAGAAAAATTATTGAGGTGCATACAGCTGTTTCGGTAGCCTAAAGCGTACCGTCATCAGTGCAAAAAAATAATTCTGAATCTGGAGAAGTACTCGTATATATAGGAGAGGGACCGGATTTAGTTCAACCAATAGGATTACGGAAGAGGTGGGGAGTGTGGCCAATAGGAATTAAGGAATGTGTAGCTGTGTAAACAGTAGAAAAATTAAGGAAATGTGGACTGAATGTAAAATTTCCAACAATCAGACAAATAGGGAACAGCGAAATCACAATTTACAAGGTTTTTAAAATTTTTATAAATATGAAAAGCTTCAAAGAAATCGAGTTCATGAATGGATTTACGTCTGCAAATTATTTTAGCTGAATTAAATTTAAAATTATGATTTTCCTCCCAGCAATGTTTAGAAAGAGCCGATTTATTGGTTTCTTGTTTGCGGACGTAATTCATATGTTCTTTTAGACGAAATTTAAGACTGCGTTTAGTTTGGCCAATATATGATAAACCACACTGACAGGATATACTATAAATGCCCCAAGAATTATGCATATCAATAGGATTTTTTAACTGAGAAAAGGTGAGTTTATTGGAAGGCGAAAATATTATTTTAAATCATATTGTTTGAGAATTTTAGCTATGGTTTGACTGGTTTTAGAAAAATAGGGTAAAACAATACTGATATTAGAAGTGACTGATTTAGTAGACGAAATACGAGGGAGTTGTAATTTTTGGATAGCTTTGTCTATAATGGAAGGGTCATAACCTCTGTCAATTGCGATGGCTTTCAGGTATTTAATTTCAGATTTCAATAAAATAGGATTTGAACAAATATTAAGGGCACGGTTTACAAAAGTATAGAAAGCAGCCATTTTTTGGTTAGGTGGGTGACATGAACGCGCATGGGGAGGAAGGGAGACTGCAAAATTTTTACGATAGACAGTGGTTGAAAATCCATTTACAGTGCGAGAGACGAGGGTGTCAAGAAATGGAAGGGAGCCATTATTTTCTATTTCATATGTAAACTGGATATTACTGTCAATTGAATTTAAGGTTTCTAAGACATGGTCAATATTGTGAAGAGATATGTCAATAAGCGTGAAGGTGTCGTCAACATAACGGGTCCAAAAAGGAAAAGATATTTTCTTAAAAAGCTTGCTTTCGAAATAGTGCATGTAAATGTCTGCGAGAATTGGGGAGAGAGGGGAACCCATGGCTAAACCTTCAGACTGACGATAGAATTTATTTTGGAAAGAAAAAGTGGTTTGTGATAAACAAATGCGGGTAAGAGAAATTAATTCTTGTATTTCAAAAGAGGTGAAAAGAAACTCTTTTAATCTATTTTCGAGACAACAGAGGGCGCCACTTATTGGAACATTAGTGAAAAGAGATTTTACATCAAAAGAAACCATAGTGAGATTAGTGTGAGGGCAATTTTGAATATTTTTTGCAAAATTTATGGAATTCTTAACAGTATAACTATTAGCAGCAAGAAGTGGAACAAAAATTGTGGTGGAGCAAAAATTTGCTCCACTTCTTGCTGCTAATAGTTATACTGTAAAGAATTCCATAAATTTCAGACCTAAATCCATTCATGAACTCGATTTCTTTGAAGCTTTTCATATTTATAAAAATTTTAAAAACCTTGTAAATTGTGATTTCGCTGTTCCCTATTTGTCTGATTGTTGGAAATTTTACATTCAGTCCACATTTCCTTAATTTTTCTACTGTTTACACAGCTACACATTCCTTAATTCCTATTGGCCACACTCCCCACCTCTTCCGTAATCCTATTGGTTGAACTAAATCCGGTCCCTCTCCTATATATACGAGTACTTCTCCAGATTCAGAATTATTTTTTTGCACTGATGACGGTACGCTTTAGGCTACCGAAACAGCTGTATGCACCTCAATAATTTTTCTTTGGCGTTTCTGACGTAGTAGTTTATTCCTGTTTTAATTTTCCTACAGGTTTACCTTTTGTTTAACTGTTATATTAATTTCATTATTTATACATTCGTTTTCTGATCTTATAGCGGAGAAAGGGACAGACAATAATTGTAAAGATGTTTTATTTACTTTTTTTTCTATACTTCTTCTATTGAATGAACTTTGAAAAAGAAGTGTCTTCTGGAAATAAAACACAAATAAATAAATAAAATAATTTATAATAAATAAGTAAATAGAATAAAAATAAAAATTCTATAAATATATATAATTGCAATATCTGGTTTACTGACAATTTCAGAAACGTTGACACGTTGGCTAAATATTTGTTGCGGAAGAGCAGCACAGGGGTCGCAGCGTTCCTATATTTTTACGTGCGTTTTATTATTTTCTCACCCCCTTTTCTAAAAAGAAACTTTTCTTGAAGATTTCAATGGTATAATATTATTTTAGGAATTACTGTTCTTAAATAGTGGTGGCAAAATAACAAAACGCTCACAAAAATACAGGAACGCAGCAAGGAAATCAAAATCCCTGAAAGCAATCAAAGCCAAGTTAAATTGGGAAAATCCCTATTTATTTTGAGATAAAAATTTGCTTTTGTGATTTGAAAATTTTTATATGCGTAATTTTTTTTTGTTTAAGTTACATGCTATTTCTTTAATCTACACACTTAAAGGAAAAAACGAACAGAAAGAGGAAAACATTGTTCATAACACTTTATTTGGATAAAGTGATATTAAAAACAGTCCAGTAAAGCGCTTAAATAAAAATGCAGGTGTATAAGACATAGATTAATTACTTTTTATTCTAAATCTAGGACATATTTAAATTGAAAAAAGTTATAATTCGGCTAATTCTTTACACCACAGGTACATTTCGTATATTAATCAAAGAAATGACAATAGCCAGTACTCTAATACTGTACCGAAAAACCATCCAAACACTTCAAAACCATAGCAACCTGATTTATAATGCTTGGCGCGAGTTCACACATTAGCTGTTACTAATTATTAAAATATACGAGTATATATATATTTTAGTGGAATTCGGCAAACAGAACAAATTTCTTTTATTTTTAGATGATCTAAAATTTTATTCGTTCGTTTCTTTCTCTATTAAATAGAGTGTTCAAATGGCGAAATTTTGTGGTTAAATTGATATATGATTTCAAACATTTATTATAAATATAGTAATTAATTTTTTATTGACTTTTACAAAAATCAAAGGCAATTTACAGACAGGCTCAGAAGAGGTCTAATATTATTGATATCATTAAAACATAGGGGGCTCTGACCCTGTTCGCTCTGCTCACCAACCCCCGGTTCACTTCACTTATTAACCCCTGTGAGGCTTTTCACTGAATAGGAATATATAATGTACAACACAAAACAAAAGCGCAGAAAAATATTACAGAAATTCCCATATTTAATGTCAAATTAAAGTAAATAATAATTACCACCACATTTTTTTGTTTTTTAAATGAAATATTATGCTTAAAATTATGCTTTTTTTTTTTTTTGTTAAGAATAGAAAAGAAATTCATAATATCTAGACCATTTTGTTTTACAATTTTAGTAATCGTATATGACCCCCTTGTCAACTTTTAAATTTTTGTTATTATTTGGCGATGAATTTCTTGGTGTAGTTGCTTTTTTTTTTTTTTTTTTTTTTTTTTTTTTTTAATAAGGAAAAAAAATATGCAGTACTTATAATCTAAAGCCTATACTTTTTCCTAATACCTATACCTTTTCCTAATACCTATACTTTTTTCTAATGTTTATACTTTTTAGGTGAATTTTTTTCTTGCCATAATTAGAAATATGAAATGTGTCCCAGAAATGTCTAATACTGTAACGTTAAAAAATTATCAGTGCGAAATTACAAGATTTATAAATCAGTTTGATTTTGACTCTATTTGGAACAACTTGCAGGTTGGTCCACAACTTCATTTGGCGATTTTTATTTGATGATCACGGTGAAATGAGATTTTCGGAAGTGGTTGCCATGGATTCAAAACCTGAACAAAGCGAAAACTCGTTTTTCAAAATGCATCTCTTTTGAAATGTACATAAAAAAAATGAAGCCTATTTTTAACATTACTAAAAAAAAAAAAAAAAAAAATGAAATTAACTTTCCTTATTTTGCATGAAAAAATAACAAGGATCATCAATATGCATCAATATATATATATATATATACATATACTTCCCGTACATTTAAACCATTTAAATGTTCTGCATTAGCTGAGAAAGTACGATTATGTAAACCAGATTTCCTAATCCACATTTCTTCAAAAATTCCAAATTCATTTCCCTTTCTAAACAATTGACTGGAAAAAAATTCTAATACATTCACCTTCTTTTCCGAAAATAAGCCTATCTTTCGTTAAATAAAATAGCAAAAATAGAATAGAATACTAAATATTAAATTTATTTATTTATTTTATTTTATTTTTTTAAGTTTTAAAAAAGTTTAATAAAAAACGATAAATACACTTTAAAGATAAAAAGAAAAGGCGCTCACAAGGATGATAATTTTAAAAGAATAAAGAATCAGATTCATAAAAAAAGCTATTTTGGAAATCAAGTTTCCAAACCTAAATTCAGTAACTTTTTAAAAAACTTATGCCGTTTTATAATGGATAATGGGACGTCATTATTCACGAGAAAGAACATATTAAAAAACTGATAAACAACATAAAAAATGTTTAGTAATATAAATCACATTGATTTTATTATTTTTTACACCATGGATCACATTTTAATTTTCCCGTGGAAAATGATGTCATGACAGAAACTTTTTCTACGGTGGCAAATAGAGTACCTTTATAAACTCGGAGTTTTTACTGAATAACTTCGTTAATTAATATGATACAGATTTCTAACTATCTGAAATGCCTTCCTTGAAGCATTCGGAACACATTGATATATCTCATGATGCAGAGCACTTTGAGATGCTGTCGCAGACAAAAAAAAAATTGACGCCAGCGACAGTTATTTTTTTTTAACATATAAAAAAGAAAAAAATTCATGAGTTTTTTTTTATTTTTTTATTTTTTTTTTTTTGTGCACTTAAAAAAACTTTTTATATCCAATTTTATAAATAGACGATAAAGTCAATAAATAAATAAATTAAAAAAAAAAAAAAAAAAAAAAAAAAAATTCTTTCCGAAAGATTTAAGCATTTTCCTCCACAATGACTATTTTCCTCTACAAATATGGGAAAGTTTTTCATAATTTATGAATAATGTATCATTTTACTCAATGTGTAGCGATGTGTTTATATATGGAACTATAACTGTATCCTACAATGTAGATAAATGTTTTATCTTTACATTATTACAGAGGTTGCAGGTGACAACGCTTTTACCGCAAGTTGAAAGCAATAGCCTCTATTGATTAGGGAAAAAAAAACTTGTAACTACGTATAAAAATTATGTTTAAATGCACTGTAATCTATTATTTGTCTAACTTAAAAAAAAAAAAAATCCTAATTACAGGAAAAGTATATGCAAAAACGAATTTTTATTAATTTAAATACACATGAACAGAAATTATTTAATATTTTTTCTAAATAAAAAACCAAATGAAAAAGAAAAATCAACTGTTAAAACATTTATTTTGTAAATTTATTTAGTGAATAATGTTAAATCCTAAACTCATGTTTGTGAAAATTGCAACACCATGAAGGAATCGTCATAATTGAATGAAATTTAATACACAGTTGAGTGGTAGTGGTACAAATAAATGATTAAATTTTCAAAGCAAACAAACAATAACAAGAGATCGGAATCAGTATATTGTGTAGCCACCACGCGCCGCAATAAGTGCTGCTACACGACGTGGCATGGAGTGAAACAAATTTTGAATGTCTGCCTGAGGAAGAGCATTCCATATTGTTTGTATGCGTACCCAAAGTTCGTCTGCAGAAGCAACAGGACGAGGATCACGAGCGAGACGCCGAACGAAATCCCACACATGTTCAATCGGCGACATATCCGGGGAATACGCAGGCCAAGGAAGAAGCTGTACCTGCTGGGTTGCAAAGAAGGATTGAACAGTCCTAGCAATATGAGGGCGGGCATTGTCCTGTTGAAATACAGCGCCTGGCAAGCTTTGAAGGAAGGGAACAGCTTGGGGCTGTAGAATTTCACTGATGTACCGGTTTCTGTTCAGATTGCCCACAATTCGTACCAATTGAGATTGTCCATGATATGCTATGGCGCCCCAAACCATATCTCCGGGTGTTCGTCCACTGTGGCGTTCGATAATGCACTCCGGAAGGTGGCGTTCACCGGCATAGCGTCTGACGCGAATGCGGCCATCATTGTTCCACAAATTAAAGCGGGATTCGTCAGAAAACACGACATGCTGCCAATCAGCACACCAGTCTCTATGCTGATTGGCCCATTGTAGCCGCAGGCGGCGATGGTTTAGCGTGAGGGGGATCCTGTATAAAGGAGTCCTTGCGCGCAGTCGACGCTGCAGCAAACGTCTACGAATTGATGAAGCACACAATGAAACACCTGTAGCTATTGACCACTGTGCTGCCAATTGTCTAGAGGAAGCTGTACGGTCCGTCCGCGCCATGCGGACCAGGTGTTGATCATCGCGAGCTGACGCCACATTTCGGGGTCCACTCCCGGATTTCCGAGTTGTCCGCCCTCGTCCGTCCACTGCTTCCAAACACGCATCACTGTGCTGCTGTTACGCTGCACACGAGCGTCTACTGCACGATACGACAATCCAGCTTCACGGAGGCCGATGATTCTCCCCCGTTCAAACTCTGTAAGTTGTTCAAATCTCGCTCTCTTTCGTCGAAGAGGCATAAGTACAGATTGAGCTAACTTTTACCACTAGCAGATAACCACCGATAACCATACACGCCTTGCTACAGCCGTCTATTTATTCGGATCCATCCGCCGTCCAGAGGGCGCTGCTCAGCATACGCATGCGCTACGGATTTGAAATTCTAATCATTTGCATATCATGCGCTACTTTGCATTTCCTGAAAATTTCAGCTCACTCGCGTAAGCCCTTCATGATGTTGCAGTTTTCACAAACATGAGTTTATTAAAAAAAAAAAAAAAAAAAAACATAGAAAATAAATAAATAAATTATTCTGAGAACCTTACAGAATCCCAAAGTAAATATTTTATTTTATTTTATTTTTATTTTGTTAAAATTCGTTTAGCATCTTGTTATATTACACAGAATTTGTACGGTCTTGAATTTCCTTGAATTTCTCTACTGCTAATTTTGAATAGCAATTTTCGTTATGGAAAAAATCCTATAAATTTAAAAGAAACTTCCTTGTTAAAAAATACTGGTTGAATAGCCCCCCCCCCCAAAAAAAAAAAAAAAAAAAAAAAAAAAAAAGACGAGTCCGTACGAACCCTGTTATGAAATATGAAATATCGCTGTAATGGTTTGGCGATGTTGCTATTTTTGCAAAGGCCGTTTTAAATGTAACGTGTATATATATATATATAATATGTATATATAAAGAAGAATGCGGTAATGCATTTTTTTTTAATCAAAATAATGCATAGTATGCATGCCGCAGGGATCGATTTACTCACTTGGAATACCAGGGTACTCGTGTTCAATGGGCCTCTTTTTCTCGTACTTTAATATTACAACAAACAAAACAAATTGCTTGTTTCCGATTCAGCCGTCTAAAAATTCACTTCACTTGGTAAGAGTTTAAGGCTAAACAATATCCGTCACTTGGCTATCGGATCGACTCATGTCGCCCCCATGTATCTGCATTGTGGTGCGTGCCTAGGATTTAGTTAGCCTTAGTAAAAGTTTGGAATTCAAATATCGGTACTACCGATGTATGCAGTTGTATTTGCGTTTAGCAAAAACTTTGCAATTTTTCCGATGAGTAGATAGTTTCCTTGAAAGATTATCAAGCCGATTTAATTCCTCCATTCATTGACGATAAAACAAAAAACAACGATCATTATAGCAAAATTTGGAAATTTGTCATTTAAACTATTTTTTAAAATGTATGATGAAAATTCTTGGGGGCCCCTTCACTGTGAGAACCCAGTGCACGTGCCCCGAATACCTGCCTTAAATCAGGCATCACTGTGCATACGGAGAACAAATCATATTTATATATGTGTGTGTGTGATATAAAGAAAGAAAGAAACGACAATATACAAAATGATTAAAGTACATACATAAATCAAAAACTTCATAGCCAGAAAGGTGGAAGGCTTTTTAAAGTAAACCAGGAAATTTCAAGAAAATATTTAGTAAAGAATATGAGAATAAAGTCTACCTATTAAGGTGTTACATTGTTTTCGAAGGCTAAAAAAAGCCCTTATTTTAATATAACAAATAAAATTTTTATTAAAACATTTGAGCTATAAAAGAGCAACATTTAAACACTATTTTATAAAAGTTTCATTAAAATGTTTCCGGAGTCCCATTAGAAAAGCGGTGGGCGCGATTTCTCAAAAACTAATGTACCAATCTTATTGAAATTTTGGACACTTCTTGAAAATAGAATTGGCTAGTGCTTGAACAAAAGATAAAAATAAACTGAATTTTGAATTTTTGGCAATGCTGTATGCAAAAACAGCATAATTTTCGGTACATCTTACCCCAAGTATAGCCTTACAAAATTAGTCGTAAGCTAAAAAAAGAAGAATCTCCATTCAAGCATTAGTCAATTCTATTTTCAAGAAGTGTGCAAAGTTTCAATAAAATTGGTGCATTAGTTTTTGAGAAATCGTGTCCACGGCTTTTCCGAAGGGTCTCCAGATCAGGACCCATCGGTTGAGTTTTCCAAATTTTTGAAAGAAAATTTTATAAAATGTTGATTAAGTGTTGTGCTTTTATATTCAGAAAATTTTGAATAATTCTTTTAAATTATATATTTATAAGAGAGAGAAAATATTCTTTTTTTTAGCCTTAGAAACACATGTAGCACGTCAAATGTTTTTGAACATAAAATAGACATTATATATCTATGGAATTTTACAATTACATACGTGATGCAAATGCTAATTAATTGATATTCTTCTTGGTTGAAATTAAGATGCAATAAAGCATCAACAAAGATCGCTGCGATTGATAGCCGGAAGACAGGCAAAGAAGCTTTCATACGTTAAAATTATGCACTGAAAATTGTTTTGTTGAAATAGTGGAATTTATTTATTTTTTATTGAGTTTTACATTTACTTTGTGAGTTTTAACAGTAATTTTGTTCAAATAACCAAATAAACCTGACACGATTTACCAAAAGATTATAGTTGTAAGAAACGCAATTGTTACTGGAAAGATACTTTTATAAGGTACAGTCGGCTGCTAAATTATTCGAGCACTAGCCAATAATTCCTATATTTAAAAGTACACTTAAGACTGTTTTGCTAAGTAAATCCTTGTCGAATCATGTTCTTAGACTGATTAAGAACATGACTCGACAAGGATTAATTTAACAAAGCTGTATTAAGTGTACTTTTTTTTGGCAAGGATTATTGCTAGTGCTCGAATAATTTTGCAGCCGACTGTACGTAAAAAATCTCTCTGCAAACAGCCAATGAGCAAGCGGCATGCTGGATAAAAAATTGTTTGCTTAAACCCACAAAATAATTTTGTTGAATTAAACAAACATTAGTTATCAACAAAACAGTTAGGTTAAAAGAACATAACAGTTTCGTTTAAACAACAAAATAATTTGGGTTTTCGGAACAAAAGTTTTGCTGGGGAACAATTACGCCTTAAGTTAAAATAACTCTAAACTAAAGTGAAGCATTTTACAAAATATGAGCAAGAAATGATGATTTTTTTTTCGTATATAAATTATTTAGTTGTTATCGTTTTGACTTAGAAATTTTGAATTAAGAAAATTAAACATTAACTTCCAAATTATTTACAATTTTGAAGTAATTCATGTCATTCTCGTTAGTTCTTTATGTTGAAGGGAAAATTTTGCAAAAAAAAAAATATATATATTTAAAGTTTATCATTGAAGTTTATCTCACTAATAGCAAAATCAATTTCACTACTTAAAAGGGATTGTATAAACATTTACTTTTTAACATTTGAATTTATGATTTTAGTTAACAAAGTTTTACTCATTTTTATTAAATAAAAATTTTAGGTGCATATTTATTGAACTAGGCGTATTTATCTACACCTAAATTATTAAAGATTTTAATAACGTACCATAAACATCACACATCATTAAAGCACTATTCGTTAAATGTATATATACAGTATTTTAAAATCGTCATTCTTACATAAAAAAATACTTTTTATGAAATTATTAAAAATAATGTAATCTTAAAATGGAATTAAAATATTAAATGTTAATACTAAAGATGGAGCCTAAAATATTGAAATGTACCAGCATTAATCAAATGTCTCAGTTTTTTTCTTTTTTACATTCATTAAATTCTAAAATTATGTTACCAGGTGTACGTATATGGTCTTCTAAATTAATTATAACACAAGAGCTGTCATTTTTGTTACAAACGCTAGCAAAAAAAAAAAAAAAAAAAAAAAAAATGCAATTTTTATGCATTTAAACAGCATACTGCCCCAACTTTTGATTTATTGATGCAAAATTCTCATCTTTTGAAATAGATTATTGAAATGAATGCCTCACTTAAAATTTTTAAATGTCATAACACATAGAAGTCATAAAAATTACCATATATTTATAGTTGTCAAATTTTCTCTACATTTCTAAAGAAATAACATAGCTTTTTTTCTTAGAGTATATTCAACGTAGCTAACCGTTGATAATTTATACTAAATACTATCGTAAAGAAATATTGGCGCTAATTCTTCCGTCTAAAATGGGAGATTAGAGACTGCCTAATATTTTATGCATTGCGATCTTTCGGCCATACACCGTGGCCTTCTTCGTTATGAAGGGATGATTGTGGAGGCCACAGAATGTGACCTAAAGATTTCGATATATAGAATGTATAATGTTTTTGATAAATATGTTTCAGTTCATTGACTTCAGAGTTTTTAACGTTGATCATATCATTTTTCTATGAATATAATGGTTGTACTGTATTTCTTCTACTTACAAAATATTGCTTAAATACTTTAAAAATTAAAAAAGAAAGTTTAAATTTTTGAGAGATAATATTTTTTAATTAAAAATCTTTGAAAATATTTTTATTTTATGAAATTTATATCTTAGCAAATTACTTTAAACGCATTGTGATGTTTGTGATGTGGTACATAATTTAAGCTCATTCATAAAATAAATAAATAAATAAATAAATAAAGATTAATTCAAATTCAGTACATTACCTTTGTAAAAATGTTTTATTTTAAGATATGACAAATGACCTATTTTAAATACTTCATAAATTATATTAACATAAAACTTAGATTTTTTTGGAGATAACGACTAATTATTTATTTCCTGACAGGGTTAATTATGATTTCCTTGATTAAAAAAAAAAAGACATCGTTTTACTCCAGTAAATGAAAAAATTAAAATCACACTTATATCTGATTCTTGGTTCTTGTATTCTTTTTCATACTTCTTTTCTATCAGAAATACAAAAAACTTGTTTCGCTATTTTTATTAATCTTAATCAACTGCGCTTCTTTTTTCAAACTGTAAAATTATAAAAATGCATTTTTTTTTTTTTTTTTTTTTTTTTTGTATTTTAAATTTTAATGCATGCCTCATTTAAACTTTCTATTTAAGCACTTCATATGTAATTACAAAAATTTTAATAATATGTTTCGATTATATTGAAGCTTCATTATAATAAATGGAAAGAATATATTTTTTTTTTCTTTGTAAGAAAACGATGCATCGTTATTTCTGACAGAAAAATATTTTTATTCACTTAGTAATAGATCATAATGAAATATTACGTAAACCCTCAATTAACTAGAAAATATAATTTAAAGGAAAAGTGCAAAATTGTTCAATAGTTAAAACATAATTTTGTTAGCTTTTTTATAACATCGTACTATAAATTCATATATTTATAGTTTTTACAAAATAGAATGTAACCAACTATATAAATATATTTTTAATCTGAAGTAAAAAAAAAAAAAAAAAAAAAAAAATTCTTAATAAAATTATTTTACAAGTAGTTATATATGAATAATTTCCGATAATTTACTTTTTCAAGGAAACTTACCTACATAAGGGTAAATTTATTTTGAGAAAAATAAAAAAAAAACATACCTTTGCACACACACAGACACACGTATATATATATATATACAATTCAAAACATTTTTAGCTTACTAATCAAATTCAATAATCAGTTTGTCAAAATATGTATGCTGTGTATCAAAATATATAAACTCCATATTAAATTACACACACACATATGCATATATATGTATTCTAAAGTATTTTTGTAGGGAAAATGAAATTATTAGACAGAAAATAAAATAAAATAAATTCTTTCAGTGAAACATTTTGACTTTAAAAAAATGTAAATCTGCTGAAATCATATCTTCCTTAAATTAAGCATGCTACGGTTATAATTTCGAAATTATTAAATATCTGTCTTCACCAAACATCGAAAATAAATATTCGGTTAGGTTTTTTATTACTTGTTTTTCAAAAGGAAATGATTTTCTTAATTAATGACCATTAACTTTTGAGTCAGTATATGAAATTGTATTTGTTTCCTTTTCAATGGGTCAACGTTGGCCTTTTATTCAATAAAACTTTCCAAATTAGCATCAACATATTAATATGTCGTTTTATAACTCAGAAATTAAATCGGTATTTTAAAATATGAATTTAATCAAAATACGAGAAATTTAATACATTTATTTTTAATTAAAAATAAATAAAAATTAAACACATAATATTCTTAAAATGTTCCTCCGATGAGAATTAAGTTATAATGTTTAAGATGATCATTTCTGATATAAATTGTTTTTAAATTTTAAAACAAATATTTACAGAGTGACTGAAGTTGTTTGTTTAATGGTGTTTATATATTCGACAAATGTTTGACTGAAGCTTCGAGCTAAAAGTGAATTCAGCAATTTTCTGAAAATACTTCAGGGATAAAAGGATAAGTATTATATATATATATATATATAAGTACTATATAAGATAAGTATTATACATAAGTATAAGTATATAAAGATAAGTATTATATATATATATATATATATATATATATATATATATATATTATCTCTAATGTTTTTTCATAAATATATAATGATTTTTAAAATTTTGTGTAAGTATAATTTTCGTATTTACAGATAAGCCAACATTTTAATTTATTTCGGAGCATTGTTAGAAACCGTTCTTTTTTCACGCCACTTTTCTTTAAGGGTGCTTTTTTCTTATTTAATCGTAGTTACGTATTATACAAATTTCATTACGAATAAAATGGTGTCAAATGAAAAAGGCTGTTACTAACAGTACTCCGGAATAAATTAAAATGTCCTAATGTCAGCATTTATAGCGTTTTTCCAAATTTAAAATTTACAAAATAATTTTGACAAGCACATTACCTTTGTGTCAGATATTTTTCTTTGGTATGAAAAAGACGAAATTTATATACCAGCAATACGTTCAGAGCTAACATATCTCCAAATTTACTTATTATTATTTATTTATTTACTGTACTTGGGATAAGATTTTTTGCGGAACTCTTTACAGGCTCAGAAAAAAAAAATCTTGTTTTACTTCGTATCATCCCTTCTACTGCATCGCTTTACGAACTTCCGATCCGGAATAGGGAATCAATAAGTTATAAAGATAATAACTAGCATCTCTAGTTTTCAAGAGTTGCAATCAATGAGTAATAATATAAAGGTCAACACGTATCAGGAACTCTTGACCCAGGTCCGGTTCGGCAGGAAAACTACTTTATTCTTAATAAAAAATGTCACTTCTAAAAAATTTTCTAAATAATACAGATTTGTTTATTGCTCTGAAATAAATAAAATACGAGTGTTTGAATCTACTCAATGTACGAATACCTTGCATTTTGGTACTATCTGCAATTTATTACAGAATACTCTGTAATAAATAGTGAATACTTGTGCCGACTAAGTGTCAAGGGAAAATATCATGGTGAAGAAACTTTTTATATAAAGCTAAATTAGACTGTACAAAAACAGAAACAGAAAAAAAAAAAAAAAAAAAAACAGATTTCATCAAATAAATAAAATAAAATAAATAAATAAGTCAAATAAATGAAATAAAATAAAATAAACGCAAATAAAAATTTTATAAGTTTATAAATGCACCAGACATAAGACGTAAGAACATAATGTAATGGTAAGTATCGTTATAAAGCTTTTAAATTTTACTGAAGTATTAACATTCACAACTTATGATGTTTACAATGAAAGGAATTACAAGGAATATTATGATATTTACACTGGATTTAATTTTAAAACTCTTTCAGGAGCTAGAGAAAGTAACAGTAAAGGGTATAAACAACCATATGAAGTTATTCATAAACTACTTATGTGGTCAATGCAATAGCATAAGTTTTATTTCAGTTCTTTGATATTCTGCATTTAATAAAATAAAATAAAATAAATAAATAAAATAGACAAATAAACAAATAAAAAAGGCTGTAATGAAAAGTAATTCACTGACTATAATGTTTACTTTCGTAATATTTATCGTGAATATTTCTATTTAATCAACAAATTTTTAATTTATATACAGTGAGTGTTCAAAGATTTTCGTAAAATTTTACAAAACTTAAAATTGACAAAATGTTAGACACACATTATTTTGAAACATAAAATTCACACTTGCATTAGTCGTTGACATATGAGCTTTTTTAGTAAATATAATTTTACTGCGCATGCGCGAAAGATAGAAAAATTTTTATTGCACAGGTTTAAAGCTAGATATATCGAGCAATTTTTTCAAAAGCTCATTTGAATAGAGTAAAAATTAAGGAAGTTTAAATTTCATAGGGGGTTTTACACATGTTGCGTATTTAATTTCGATATCCAATTATTTCAATCACGTTGCAAAAGTTTTTTTTTTTTTTTTTGTGAAAAACCCCTTATGATCTCACAAATCTTATTAAATAAATAAAAATGAATTAAAGTTACAGGCCTTGCAATGTGGTTGAAATAATTGGATCTTCAAATTAAATACGAAGCATATGAAAAACCCTCTATGAAATTTCAACTGTGGGAAATATCTAAAATCTAGCTCGTTCTTTTGCCGACCATTTCCTTAATTTTTACTCTATTCAAATGGGCTTTTGACAAAATTTGCTCAATATAGCTAGCTTTAAACCTATGCAATAAAACTTTTTCTATCTTTCGCACATGCGCAGTAAAATAATATTTTCTAAAAATGCTCATATCTCAACGAATATTACACGTATGAATTTTATGTTTCAGAATAATGTGTCTATAATGATTTGTCAATTGTTCAAGAAGTTTTGTAAAATTTTATGAAAATGCGTTCTAGTTATAAGCAAAAAACTTGTAAAAAAATTTAGTAAGTTTTTGAAAAAAAAAAAAAAAAAAAAAACACCATATCTGCCGAAATAATTGCCTAATTGCCCAATATCCGCACCAAGTCATACAAATATTGCGCATAGCAACAACGTATTAAAGTTACAAGTCATTTGTAGCTTTTGGTGATACAGGATGATCCAAAGTATTTTCGTTCTTCTTCAATTTGTAGTTGGTCCCCTAATTGCACTGTGGACTAAATCGATAATGGAAAATATGAGTTTTTAAATGTTCTTTGCATGTATGAAGTTTCAGGTCATTTCGTCTAGATAATCGTTTTAGATAATAAAAAATCTAATAATTTGAACACCTACTGTAGAGTGCTTTTGTTTCAGAAGTGATACTATTACGGCTTCACCTCTCTAACCGGGAGATCCCTTTAAAGCATCAAATAGAGATTAAGGTCCATTGATCCTGACAGCGATTTTCAAAGCTACGACAGTGCAAATTTCTAAAGTAAACATAACAATTTTTTAAAGCTCACTTCATAGTGGCCGTTCCGTTCCACTGTTCGTAAACACTGAGCTAGAATTTAAAGAGAGATAACTTCCTATTGAATATTTATTGAACTTATTGAACCTATAGTAGGAATTTTTTACTCCTTTTTCTCTCAGTGTTAGCAGACAACAGAACGGAACGGCCATCATCAAGCCCCCATTAGGCTCTAAGAGACATTTGTATATAGTAATTCTCTTTTCCTGGAAAAAAAAAATGGATGTAAATCTGAAATTGCATAATTCATGGAAAATAATATTTCCTGTTAGGCGCATCTATCTGAAATTTAAATCGTGGTTACTTGGCTTAAATCTTTACATTCCTGACTGTACCTTTCCCAAACAGGCCACGGTACCCCACATGGCAGAGTATTGAGCTTGTAATCGGAGAATTGCGGGTTTGATACTATTTTGGGAAAAAAAAAACCGTCGTGTACAATAATGGCAGGTGAGTTCAGTTGAGTTATGTAGGTTTAACGTCGGACTATAGCAACGCAGTGAGCAACAGACAACTATCTGCAATTCACCGTTAGGATGGCATTCCCACTTGCATATTTCTAAATACTTAACCTCAAAGTACCCTTGGTGTAAACCTTTGTAGCCAAAACGTGTTTTGGCCAGAAATGTATGTTTGGTACGCCTGAGTTTAGAAATGTGTTGAAGGAATGACAAAATAATAATTTTTATTTTAAGATTGTTCAAATATAGTTATTTCGTTTTCAATTGCAGGGATATTTAGGCATGTAGAATGCATGTCCTTTTTATGTATTTTAGATACTTTTTTTAAAGTAAAATTTTAACGCAGCTCAGAAAAGACCTTTTATTTGAGCATAATTGAAAAAATGCAAAAATTTTCATCACTTTTAACCTTTAAAAATTATTTTTTTAAATAAATATTATTTATTTAAAACAAGTCTCTCATACAACAAATATTGATACAAAGTGCAGAAATTTTTCAGATTGACTAATTTATAAAGTAAAACTGAAACATAATAACTAAAGTTTTCTGCATTTAAACTGGCTCGAGAGGCTAAAATACTGCATGTGCACAAGAGTAGTTAAGGGGTATACTAGACAACTCCCATACTTCCCTTAATGACAGAAAAGGAAATTCACATTTAATGAAGAAAGGGCTTTAGTGGTTTATTGCAAGTTTCGGAGAAAATCCGAACGACTTGGCCTACGGCCTCGACCTGGGATCGAACCCCTTACCTTACGTCTACCAGCTTTGAGGACAGAACATCTCGGCTGCTGGTGGGTGTCATAAATTCCTGAAAGAAAACACCTAAAAAATGTGTTGAAATTGTTAATAGCCTGTCTTAAGCTAACAGAAAATATCCTCTGTCATGTTTCCTTAACCTACCTAATAAACCTAACGACTGGCTTTTTAATATCGTTACCCGGCTTCTCCTACGTCAGAAACTAACCAGAATCTATAACTTCTTAATGCATCTTTCCAATTTGACCAACTAATTTTTCAATCTTCCAAGGCAGTTACCAACTTTTTTCTTGGAGGTCCATATAATTTTTCATCACAAGCTTTTCCATGCGAGGGAGCAGGGCTCCGTTCTCCTTTTTATATTCTTGTTACCTTGTCGCCCTCTGTCGTGTGAAAGCTCCGCTTTGGCGACCTCTGTAACCTTTTTTTTTTTCTGTTTATGCAATAAACAACGGAGGAGGTTTAACCTTTAGACACGGGCTCTTTTGAATCACCACAGTGCCATCGGAGCCCCTCTCTAAAGGTTAAAATCGCTCAAAACCGCTGCATAGTGGTGAGCGGCCACCTTCCGTCTTAGAATCTTAGAATATTCTCTGTCATGTAAAATTACAGATGCATCTGTATATCGTGATCATTAGTATCAATAACAACTACTACAGTATTATCACAAAAAAATAATTTTTTTATACAACTTGGAATTTGAAATGTTTGCACTACCCTATTTCGGAATTTGTCATTTAATCAATCTCCAAAAGCAGAAATAAGTTTCAAGAATTGAGCACAAAACACAAAAAATGATGTATAGATCCTTAAACGATCAAAGTTTTGATAGATTTAGAATTGAGGAACTGAACTGAAACAAGAAAATACAATTAATTTTATAATGTTTATCTTTATTATTGTTATTATTTAATTTTAATATGATATTTTCATTAATTTTTCTCTTCGTAACTTCTTTTTATTGTTTTAATGTAAAAGTGTTAATGCTGTGACGTTGACTATTGTCAAGAAAATTAAGAGAGAGAGTGATAATTAAGATAATGACTACCCGGAAAAAAAATATATAAGATGAAGTGATGTTTTTCAAAATCTTTAGAAAACATCCAAATAGAATTTGTCTTATTCTGGGTTTTTAAAGATCCATCAAAACGTTCATTGTATTTTTATTCAAATTATAGAAAGTAAAAAATATTTATTTCTAAAGTTAATATTCTATTTCTATTTTGTTATATTTATTATTTGATTTACTTTTAAACCTTCTGGGACTTACCAAGATTTACAATAAAAGAAAAAAAAAGCATTCGTTTCCTTATTTTTAGTTTTCTCTTCATGAAAGGTGAATTTCCTTTTCTGTCTTTCAGGAAGGTTGGGGAGGCGTCTAGTATATCCATTTAGGTTCGCTCATGTATATGCAGCATTTTATAATCTTCAGACACCGGGTCGGTTTGAATGGAGAAAATTTTAGTAATTTCTAATTATCCCTGCTCTTTAAAACGATCTACATTTGCACAATCTCTCATTAAAAAGCATTAAAGCACTGTTTAGCCTTTCTGCAACACATTTCAAAACTCATGCGTACCGAAGACACATTTTTGGCGAAAGCGCGTTTGGTTATACAGGTTATCGCCAAAGATTCTGTGAGGTTAAGTGTTTCTAAATGTGCTTACCGCTTCGGTAATCCCCAAGTTGTAAACTTCGGAACATAATAATCGTAGCTGATGCACATAAAATAAATTGTGGCTGTAATCTCTTCCATGTTCCGTAAAATATCACCTCTGTGGATTACCGAAGCGGGGAAGTTATACCCATTTGTAGGGGGATCAATTGCAATGGCATGTCTCCTGACCATAATGTAGGTGAATCGCAGATCGTCGCAAAATGCCCACTACTCATTTCTAGTAAGAAGTTAAACCCACTCAACTTCAAGTTTTTCCCGCGTTGCAAGTAATTTAAATTTTATGTCCAAGCATTGCTAATTCTTTCATTTGAGTGCATAAAAAATTTGGGGCTATTTTTTTTTTTTTTTTTTTTAACTTTTCTTTCAAACTTTGAATAGTTTTTTTGATAAAATTTATACCCGATGCGGAAATCGGATTTTTTTTTTTTTTAATAAGGTGGGAAATAAAATCTTCAGTATTTATAATTTTTAACTGCTTAAAATTGACGAATCGAAATGATAAAAGCACCGTTAGAATGTACGAAAAGCGATCAAAATAATAAATTAATTATCAAAAACATCTTAGATGCAACAATTTGTAAAACTAAAAAAAAAAAAAAGAAAAAAAGAAAAAAAATCTGATATTCTTCTTTTTCTCGATTCCCTCCATGGTGGATCAAAATTGTAAAGGCAAGTCTCCGCACCACCCTGGAGCGACCAGAAGTCCTTGAATCTCAAGGACAGTCCTTGAAAACTATCCTTCATCCTCAAAAATTTAGAACTCATTTGAGGACGCCGGTTATAAAGTTATAGATAATTATTTATTATATAGATAATAAATAACCTGAAATAAGTGTTTTCAGGTACTTCATACAGAAAAGTTACTAAACCTTTACAGTTTAAGGTGATTCTTTTATTTCGTCCTCGAAATTCAAGGACCCCACCATGTTTGTCCTCAAATTCAATGAAAAAAAATCTGTTCCCCCTACACCATTACACCCTATACATCTGGTCTGTGATTAAACCACCCGTATTGTTTAATCACAGACTATCGCCAATTGCCCACTGCGTATCTCGAGTGCTAGGTGACCGTACCTTCCTCAATATTCGAAGATAGTTCATTTTCTAAGTTTTGAAAAAGTGCTGAAAAGAAATTATTTATGATAATTAATATAATTGTAGTCATCAATGCCGAAACGTCAGTGGGAGCTTCCCTTTGAAGACTCAAAAGTTTTTGATTTCTGTGTGTTAGTGTGTACCGCAAAATTCGCCCGATTGACTTGCAAATTGGTACACATGTTCATTGGCCACACAGAATTAGCTGTATTCCATGTCTGAAAGCTGTATTCATCAATAACTTCAACTCCCGGTTGAAAACGAAAACTTGAAAAGCGTATAAAGACAGGGTTCAACTTTTTAGCGAAGTCTGACGCATTGGATCTGCCATCTAGCGGCATTGTTATGTTAAGGTCTTTTAGCTGAAAATAACCAATCAAAAATTATATGAAATCACTGACACTAGATGGCAGAAGCAGCGTGTCAAATTTTCTTTGAAAGCTATACTCTGCCTTTAGATGCTTTTCAAGTTTTTGCGTTGAACCGAGAGTTGAAGTTAATGGTGAATAAGGCCGTAAGCAAAACAGCTAACCTAAGTAACCTAATCCCCCTCAGATTTTATGAAACTGGATTCATTTATTTGTTCTGTAGATAAATGAATGTATATCAATTATTAAGTCCCTTGTATATAGTATTGTCATCGATTATGAAGTCGTGTGCGGAATTTTATGTTAGTCAAACGACCAGAAGTGTCCGAAAATTAAATTGTAAGATTCCGTTATATGCATTAATAGTTACATCATGTCAAGTTAATAAAATCATGTTAATATGGGCACATTTGTAATGCAAGAATTTTGAAAATTTTCATTTTTTACCCATTTTTGAAGCCCTGTATATTAAAAATTAAAAGAAATAGGGCCTTATTAATTGGTATGCATTTATTTTTCTATAGAACAAATAAATATTAGCCTAATTTCATAAAAATCTGACGGGTCAGATTGAAAATGAATTTTTTTTTGTGTGTGTGTGTGTGTTAATTTGACATGGAATGACCCGGTATAGTTTTAGGTATGTATTTTCTTTACAGGGACACACCAAAAATTTTTTTAACGTTAAGGTCTATGGACAGAATTTGGAAGTATTGCGACAGCGGCCGCAGAAATCACGCGATTGACTTGCAAATTGACACACATTTTCGTGCGTCATGTCAAAAACGCTGTATAATTTTTGGTGTCTCATTGTTTATAATACGTGTACAGTGACATATCAAAGCATTTCTTATCATTACGGTCTATAGAAATAATTTTATTTAAACACATTTTAATGTGAAACGCGAATAAACTTCTTTTTGCACAGAAGACGGTACGCTTAAGGCTACCGAAACAGCTGTATGCATCGCAAATATTTTTCTTTTGGCGTTTCTGACGTAGTAGTTTATTCGGGTTTTAATATTCCAACGCCAAGTTTCATATTATTCTAACATTTTAATGTGGTTACATTGTATTCAACATAAGAAAACTAACATAAATTTTTAAGGCGCTCAAAAGCATGTTTTATGTAGCAAAATGTGCACATATAGTTAATGTTTACTTACAAGACCACAAAAGAGATTTCCGATAACATCATGCAATCATCCAATAGAACTTAGATTTGGTACAAGTATTTATGGTTTACATGGAATTAATATATAGATTTTGTTTGTGTATATAATGTTTGTGGTTCGCATATAGGGATACACAGAAGATTTTTGGACCAACATGGTCTATAGACGGAATTTCTTTCAATTGCATTTTAATATGCTGGCAATCCATTCGTCGTAATGAAATTAGCATATGTTATTAGAATATTTAAACGCATGTTTTCCGTAGAATATGGTATCCACAGAATTAGTAATTATTTTCCAGAGGTTTACAAATGAATTCGGATACGTTATGCAATCATTTGACTTTACATTTGGTACAAGTATTTATGAACTACAAGGAATTAACACAAGGTTATGAATTAAAAAGAGATATATACAGATATATAAATAGATGTAGACAGATAGATAAAACTAGGGGTTGAAGGGGAGAGTAGTCTCTCTCAGAAAAGATTTGTTTATGAAGTGAGATAATTATACTGTATATATATATATATATATATACATATATTAATACATATTTTAAATAATATGAAATAGTAAGTAAAAGTGATCTGCTCAGTAATAAGTACAGTAGATTCTCGTATAACGCGGGGATACGTTCCGCGTAATAGAAAATCGCGTTATAGACGATTTCATACAGACGATTTCATATAGCAGACGATTTCATTCCGCAATGAGACCAAAAGCGTCGGGTGTTGGGATGATAACGGAGCAATTCTTCCTTGAACAGGTTGAAAGTAGAAAAGATGTCGTCACGTGCTTCCTTTCTTTTACGCGTTATACGAGACTCTTTATCGCGTTGTATGAATAATAGTCGTAGATTTTTCGTCGCGTTATACGAAATCGCGTTTTGTGGGAGCGCGTTATACGAGATTCTACTGTAATGCAAATGGGACGTTAGGACTCCTGATCTGCGAATCTACTAGTTTACTTAAACTAAAAAGAGTTCTTTCGTAATTCGGAAATTTTAAAATTCGAACCCTATTCTGTTATAGTGGTGCTTACAGTAGCGGCTCGTGCAAATTTTCACAGGGTGGGGCCCGATCCATCGTATGTTGCGTAATTTAACTTTAATACTATTCATTATTCAAACATGAAAACAAACATTATTAAAATGGGATGTAAAATGAAATTTCGGATATTTTTTTTTCTTTTAATGATGGCGAATTTCAACACTATGGAAAATATTGCATAAAATTATCTCAAAAATAGATTTATAAATACAATTGAAAAATTCTGCAATGTTCTGATCAATGGAATATCAAAATTTAAATATCTGGAAGCTAGTAGACGGAAATTTCCAAGTTCGATACCAGATCGCTTTCGTCGACATATACATTTAGAGTTCACTATGGTTTTCTCCAAAACTCAAATAAAAAGGGATATGTAACATTTAGAAACACTTTCTACAGAGAGAACACCACTCAGGTCTAGAACCCTCTTTTAGTCAACTGGCTTTAACCCTAGCACTACACACCATTAAAATTTAAATTCAAGTGTAATATTATTTAGCTTACGCTAATTATATCCCCAAATCTTTTAATTATAGAATTCCAAGTGTTATATTCATGTTTCTTATCTATTTAAATTTATAAAGTCATGATTAATGTAATGTGGATACATATTAAAAAAAAAAAAAAAAAAAAAAAAAAAAAACATGTTTCTCACTTAATTTTAGATAATTTAAATTAACTTTCAATAAATAAAGAAATAAAACGGGCTACCACCTTAAAAAAAAAAAAAAAAAAAAAAAAAAAAGGAAAGAAAGAAAGAATGAAAGAAAGATGAAAAAAAAGAAAAGAAAGAAAAAAGAAACATATTGCGGATATTTCTGTTAAATCACATTTAAATGAAAAATCCTTTAATAATAATAATAAATCACAATTTTATGGAGCTATTAATCCATTTATCCATTTATCCATGTAAATCCCTTAATTATTTATCTAAAAATTTTACAATTTATTTACATAAAAGTTTTAATACACTATTCTGAAAAAAAAAAAAAAATCGCATATTATTTTTATTCCCCCCTCCCCCCCTCATTTATATTCAAAACACTTTAGTTAAAGAGGTCTTAAATTCTTATACAAGCTTTTATCTCAAAGGCTAGTCTAGAAAATATTTTTGACTATTACCAGATTTCTTTTTTTAAACACTAAAATTTTAAACTGTCATATATAACTCTAAAAAATTCACCGAAAAATCAATGAGGAAAAAAATTAAATAAATAAAAACGTAATGCAGAATTCGCCAAATATTACCCATGGTTAACAGACAGTTTTTTCCCCTATAGTTTTGTTCCAAAGGGACAGGACTCTGCTGGCCCAACGACGAGAAAATTACAGCGTGTTTAAACTAATAAAGCAATTAGTCGCCAAATATGTCAACCCGATCTTCTAGTAGAATAAACTGTACAAATAAACACGCCAATTTCGGGCCGGCTGAAAACGGCCCTATTCTCTTAGATAAGGAAGGGGAAACATTAGTGATCTGTGACAGCTGAAAAAATAAATTGACAAATAAATGATAATGAAGGAAGAGTAAGAAAAAAAAATAGATAGACGCAGTTATTTTGTATGTATGTTTTTGAATAGTTATAAAAAACAAAATTATTATTATTATTATTATTACTATTTTAATCGAGAAAAAATTTAGGAGGGGCCGTGCCCGCTGGCCCTTAATGTAGAACCGCCTTATATAGTATAATGTAGAACCGCGGGTGCTTATATGGCTACCATTTTCTAGTGCGACATTAAACCCACTCAAACATCAACCTTAACATTTCTTCTTTATCTCGATCTCCTCCATAGAGAATCAAAATTGTGATAGAATGATATTAATCATAAAATTGAAAGTATTTTTTACTTCTTTTTATAATATTAATTCCTTCAATATACTAATACATTACAGAAGAACATTTAATGATTATACATTTACTCGAAACATATTATTGAACTGTTTGAAAGAAATAATAAGTATAAACTTTACGTTTAACTTTAGTTGTATATTTATTTATTTACTAATTTTTTACTGCTTTAATGATTCTGTATTATTATTTTTTTTAAAAATAGAATTAATAACAAAATAAAAATAACCATTTTACTTTTAGAATATATATATAAAGAATTAATATATTCTAAATCAGATTTGATAGAGGTATAAATGTAAACGTTGGTCTTTTTTCTTTATATCTTTTTCTATTTTTCTATTTTTTTTTTTTTTTTTTTTTTTCGCCTTATGTGCACAAAAGTAATACTTCGAAACAATTGTAAAAAAAAAAAAAAAAAAAAAAAAAAAAACTATGTACTAAACTATGCTTTTTTATAGAATATTGTTCGTACTTTAACCTTTATTTACCACATTAGGGAAGAAGCAAAGATATAATCAATATACACAAAAATATAAAATTCTTCTTCTTTTGGCTACTTAAATGAATTTTTAAAGATATAAACAATAAAAATTATGTTTATCACGCCATCATAGATATTAATAAAATAATACTTTAGTTTACCGTGTGTATATAGAGGTTAAAAAAAGAAAAAAAAAAAAAAAAAAAAAAAAACAGGACTTCGAAAAAAAACTATGTAAAATTTTATTTTTTTAACTACCTTTATACATTTTTTCTAGAAGATTCTAGAAGTAATTTATGAATTGATTTTAAAACAGGTCAAGTTCATGAAAATTGTTAGTCAGAAACAGCGACAACACGCTGTTAATTTTTTGTTTTTCTTTTTTGTGAACAAGGCTTCATATGGCGCTTGTTGCCATACAGTGAGATTAAAATAAAATATGTATGTTCGATTTTTAATCATATTTAAGAGATTTTACACTTTTGTAATTGAGAGGTGAGTTTTTTATTTCTAATTTATTGTTAATAAATTCACTCTTTAATGAATATCATGAAAAAAAAATCTTTTAAATTGGACAATTATAAACGCAATATAATTAGGTATAAAAGCAGAGATTATTACATCCTATACATAAGTTTTAAATCAGTAAAAGATAAAAATTTTCGAAAAATCGAGATCGTCGAATTTCTATGTATGAAGATAGTATGGCATTTTAGCTGAATATTTTCTTCTATGTAATTCTTTGGAATAAATAACATGACAAAAAATCTAGTGTGTCACTCACACGACTTTCTCTTATCCTGAAATTTAATACTATAAATAGATTGGAGTTTAAGGGTTAAGATAACGAGTACTGTTCTGTAAACCTACGTTAAAACAATTCAAATTAAGCTTCGGAACAGCTTTATTTGACAAATAATTCCATGGGGGGGGGGGGGTGCTGAGGTCCCGTTGCATTAGTGTACCTATATTTATATAGGATCGAAATCTGTTATTAAATTCAAAAGTTCATTTAAAATTATTCAGACAAATTTTCACACGTAACATTCCTTGAAACGTATCAATCTTGATCGAACTTTTCCAGTAACAAATGTATTAACTTCAAAGTACAACGTATGGATCACCTAAAATTATTTGTTTTTAATTTATTCTAAGAGACACGGACAAAAATCAAACGTTAAAAATTTGACTTCAGTATTCAGGAAACCTCAAAACGTGTAAATAATAAAAAAACCAAGCGATGAGTATTTAGCTTAAAAAATATATTATTTACCATATGGCTATGAGAAATTAATTTAAATTTCTGAGCAGCTTTCCTGGACTGGACACAGTAAAATATTATAGTAAAGAACTTCCTCTAACAATAAAAAAGAATGTTATGGTTTAAATATTGGCAGTCCTGTATATCTTCTGAAGGTTATATACACACCGAGTTGTGCAAATAAATATAATCCTATATTAATAACACACGGCACAACCTGAAATACACTTCAATCAATTTTCATGTATTGTCGCACTATAATCTAGTTCTTTTGTATAGTCCTGTAAACGAACAGTGAATGAAATCCATACCATATTCTACATGAAACATGTTTTTACGCATATATATATATATATATGTGTGTGTGTGTGTGTGTATTTCATTTGGTTTAGTGCAGTCTATAGATGTTTAAACTCCACTTACCTGCAATTTTCCCCATAGGCGTAATGTATTTGAATTCTCTTGGGTGTCCCTGTACATGAACCATTTGCTTGATCTCAACGAAAAGGTTAGTGTAGCCTCCCTATATAATACACATTTATAATATCAAGTTTGGACTTTCTGCTATTATTTGTTCTGGAGATATTCTGATAACATACATACACAGAGAAACACACCAACCGCTAAAAACGTGATTTTTGGATTCAGGGGGCCTCAAAACATGTAAATATAAAAAAAAAAAACTCAATTTCGAAAATCTGACCCAAAAACAATACTTTCTCTGCCATATATATGGGTAAGTGAAAGTAAAAAGAGTATATGTTTTTAAATTTTTAATCAGTAAATTCATACAAAAAATAAGAAATGTGTAAGAAAAAAAAAAAAAAAAAAAAAAAAAAAAATGAAAGGAAAAGTTTTTCGGGTGTTACCAATGGCATTATAATACTGGTAAAAATGCTTCTGGGAAATGTTTACATTTTTTGTGCACTTCAGTTGTAACAATGTCGCTGCTTTGGTGAGGTATTTATACTTTTGCACTTTCCAAAGAGTCGTGTAACCTTTTGATAAAATATGATCCATAAATTTCGATTTGTAATCTATATATGTGATTTTTTTTTAACCATCTTAATCATTTTTATAAATCTATTGCATACAAAATTAGATGTATTCATTTTACAATTTTCTGGATTTTTTCTAATCTGTTAAAAATAATAGTTCAACACTTTACGTAAAAAATGGTGCGATATAGGCAGAACTATTTTTCTGGTGAAATGTAGGCTTTTATTTTTAACAATGCACAAAATAATCATAATTGTTTTACGAAAAGTTATATTCTTCTAAGTAATAATAAATAAATAAATAAAAAGAGCATATTTTTATTAGTTGAGAGCATATTTCTCTTTAACTGTTCATAAATACTAACTTATTCGAATAACAGTTTAAGACTTTAAAACATTTTACCAAATACTGATTTATACAAATTCTAGAGAGATTTAAAATTTTCGTAATTAATTTTCTTTAGGAGTGCTGTGATGTATTGCAGGATTTAACGCCAAATCTCTCTCTCTTTTTTTTATTATTTTAATTTTAATTTTTTTTTTTCATTTAGGCCTGGGTGGGCTGCTTTCCGTGGGGGATCTTTCTAAAGTGTTCTTACCAAAACTTCTATAGACTAGAGTTATGTGAACAGATGTATTCCCATTTGTACAGATAGTCAAGCTGCATTATTATGGCTATGCAAGAATGCATTTAAATCCTGCATTGTTTGGAAATATCATTTTTTACAGTCAGCAGCAAAATTATCCGAGCGCTAGCAATAATTCCTATGTAAAAAAAGTACACTTAATCCTGTTTTGTTAAATAAATCTTTATTGAATCATGTTCTTAGACTGGCTAATAACATGGCTTAACAAGGATTTATTTAACAAAGCAATATTAAGTGTACATTTTTTTTTTTTTTTTTTTTTTTTTTTTTTACATAGGAATCATTACTAACGCTCGAATAATTTTGCTGCCGACTGTACTTTGTTAACTTGCAATTAGTAACAACGTTACTCTTTACTAGTTGACTGAATACTCTGGTACTTCTGGTAATGAGTTGACTGATAGTTTGGCTAGGAAAAGCTCTGCAACAAACTGGTCCAGAGCCAGTAATTAAAATTTTGCATAATCTTATCAGGAGTACTGTCTTTGATTTTTCAGGCAAAGGCTATACACCCCTTCTCATATTTACAAGGACACTTTATGTTTTGAAATAACTAATGTAAAAATAATTGTGAATAAGATTATACTAAGTGCACTTAATATATCTAGTATTCTAAAAACCAAAACTGTAATAATTTCTTTAATACGAAACAAAATTTAAAAAAATAGTGCAAAATATTTTTTTCTCCACGTTTTTAGATGTTCATAATTATAAGGACAATCAAGATTGTTTTCGTTTTATTTAACTTACTAGCGGATAAATTACAGTTGACATGCGAATTTGTTAACTAATGGGCTAGATTAATTCATATATAAGCCTTCAAATTTTCTTGGACGGACATTACTGATAATTCCTAGAAAAAAAAAAAAAAAA
Organism: Salticus scenicus; assembly: GCA_963930645.1. NCBI lineage: Eukaryota > Metazoa > Arthropoda > Arachnida > Araneae > Salticidae > Salticus > Salticus scenicus. The sequence goes on along the minus strand of OZ005651.1, from coordinate 122,910,592 downwards.
AAAAAAAAAAAAAAAAAAAGAACGTGTATGTAGTGAAGTATAATAAATGTGTTTTTTAAGTGGAGGGATAATTTCAATCCGTCGTATTTCTAATGAAATTCGAAGATCCAAAATTGCTGAAGGAAATATGATCAAACGTTGAACTGCTGGTTGGATAGGAGAGAGATCTGATGCAAAATCAGAGTTGTTTTACAGAGATCGAAGACTCATAATTCCTCTTACTGTTCTACTCAAAATGACTACTGCTGAATTTGCTCGTAAGTTTTAACGAAAGGTTGGGGTTCACATTTATGCATGTTTAAAATAATTAATAATATGTTAAAATGAATAAAAACCTGTAATAATCAATAAGCGTTTAATGGAGGAAAGAACGTCTGTGTTAATGTTGAATGAAGACAATATAAAATGGTAAAATGTTGCATTTTCGGATGAAAAACATTTTATTCTTGAATAACCAAATGGTTTTAACAGTTACTGTCACGATTTGAAGATAGTGAAAGACAGAGCAGATTTTTTAAAGGCAGATATGAATCGGGAATTTTAAAGGTGGATCTATGGTGCTCTGGAGAGCTGTTTCTACTAAAGGCAGAATGAATTTAGTAATTTTTTTTTATTATTATGAACACCAAGAGAATACCCGCAAATTTTGAACGTGGAATTCTCAGATTTTTGTTAGATTTTAGAGAGGGGTGTGTGTGTGTGAGAGGGGGGGGGGGGTAATAATTTTTTTTTCAACAAGACTTACATTTTTGCTCTATTTCTAGAGCAATAGATAATAGTTTGAAGAAAGAAACTTCTGTATTATTGCCTTTCCCGTGGCCTGAAAGTTGAAAAAACAGCCTTAACTTATCATATTAGAAAAGTGCATGTAAGTGGAAAGCAATATTAAATAGTTTAAATGTATTCAGAATATCATCTATGCTGTATGAAATGGTGTTGAAACTGAATATTAATATATATTTATATATATATATACAGTCGGCTGCAAAATTATTCGAGCACTAGCAATAATCCTTGCCAAAAAAAAGTACACTTAATACAGCTTTGGTAAATAAATCCTTGTCGAGTCATGTTCTTAATCAGTCTAAGAACATGATTCGACAAGGATTTACTTAGCAAAACAGTCTTAAGTGTACTTTTTAAATATAGGAATTATTGGCTAGTGCTCGAATAATTTTGCAGCCGACTGTATATACCAGAGAGAATGTCTGAATGTTTCACCCTAAAAGAGACCCCATAAAATATTTATTTAAAGTAAAACTGAAAAAAAGTTACTAAGATTCGAGCTGTCTTTATAATTGTGAACACCTGAAAAATCAATTTTTTGACCGTATTTAAAGTTTTTTTAAGATAGGAAGACGATAAACCTTTTTAAATAGCGTCTATTAATGAAATTCAAATTAATAAAAAATATATTTGTTTAAATAATAGTGTTCCGTGTTTAGTTAACATAGAAAAACGGGTGTCCTTATAATTATGAGAACCAGTTTACTTAAACTGGCATATTATTAGAGGCCAGAGGCAAGTGAAAGAGCTTAACTGTGGTAATTATAGTGTTAAACATAAGATGCTGAATAGAAATATTATTAGTCTTTTAATTGGACATTGTGTTTCGAGGAGGCAATTTACACTTATAGGAGTTAAAGGTGTTGCTTATATAATGAAGAAACCGCGGCAATTTACACTTATAGGAGTTAAAGGTGTTGCTTATATAATGAAGAAACCGCTGTCCATGTTCTTTGCGCCTATGTAAGATATTATGCCTATAGGTTTGAGCGCATGGGCCGGCATTTAATTGAACCTTTAGAGCTTCCTATTAGGTGTTTGCTGATATTCCTATTAGGTGACCGCTGAACTTTGTCTGCAACACGTCTTTTTTAGGGACTTCTGGGGATTGTACAATAGACATCTGGTAGCAGTACTTGGTTCTGTGGAATTACCCATCTTTAAGTCTAGATGTTCCTAGCCCATATTCACGTGAATTTCGAAGAAAACCGCAGGAAGCTCCAACGACTAGGCCGTCGAGCCCGACCTGAATGCGAGTTCGGCACATCCCGTCTTCTAGCTTTAATTGTTGTGTAGAAAAAATACGACTATAAATTTTTATAAAACTCAAAAAAAAAAAAAATATATATATATATATATATATATATATATATATATATATATATTAGAAGTTAAATTAGACTGTTTATTTAACATTATCAAATTATATTTATTTTTATGTAAAAGTTTTGAAATATTAAAAAATAAAATAAAATAAAATAAAATAAATAAATAAAAATAAGCAATATGCCGTTAATTGCAAAAGTAAAAAGTAAACTTAAATAAGACTTTACAAAAAAAAAAAAAAAATTGCTTTCAAAATGAATTTTCCACCTCGTATTTTCAATAAAATATAGTTATCTATAGCGGCATGCATGCACTTAGTTGTATACACACAATTGATTCAAACACATTAACTAGATAATTTTACACTAGAGAAACTCCGGAACTTCAAAGCAAACCAACAAATAAATGGTGTAAGAAAATTAAAAAAAAAAAAAAAAAAAAAAAAAAAAATAGTTATTTTCTGCTCGGTTAAACTTCACATGATATGTTGCACAAAAAAATGAGATAGTAATAAAATGTTTCCCTAACTTCAGTAGCGCGGGAGTTACGACAGTTTTCTGAAAAATATTCTATTTCATAATAAATTATTTGCAACTTGAAAGGAACATCGAAATACATTTTTCATAATAATAAGCATTAAAATGCGTGAAGAGTTACTTTTATATAGTAGCTTTTTAAAACTTTCCAACAAGGTTGAAAAGCATTGTGTTCTATGAGAGGTATTTCTATAAATCATATTTTCATATCTTTATTGTACACATATCTTAATGAAATTGAAATATGTTATTCAAGTTCATTATTGCATGTTTCTTGTAGAAAGTAGAGTAAGTATCACCACTGGTTTATGTACAGGGACAATGAAAAGTATTCCAAAACATTGCGTTCTATGAGAGATATTTCTGTAAATCAAATTTTAATAACTTTACTTTCTACGAAGTTTTATGAAATTGAAATATATTATTTGTGTGCACAAAAGAATGCTTTGCATAGAATATAGCATGATTAGCATTAGATTTACAGGGTGACACAAAAATATTCATTTATATTAAAAGCTATTAAGGAAAATTTGCTAGAATTGTACTTTCGTTTACAAGTTTACATTAAGCATTTTTAACACTTTCTAACATTTTGCAAGTGTAAATATGATTTCAATTTGTGAATATGTCCGTCTGTCCGTCTGTCCGTCTGCCCGCGCTTTAACTCCCGAAAATATTTATGGAAATTTTTGAAACTGATATATGTTATTGAAGTTCACTATCGGGTGTTCTCTATTGAAAATGAAGTTTATACCTCTACTGGTTTGTATAGAGGGGCACCCAAAAATATTCGAAAGCTTTGTGTTCTATGAGAGGAATTTCTATAAACAATATTTTAATACCTTTACTGTATAGAAACTTTATAGAAATTTTAATATGTTATTCAAGTTCACTTTCGAATGTTTCCTGTGTAAAATCGAGTACATTTCTAACTTTTTTGTGCATAACTAACTTTTCTAACTTTTTTTGCACTTAAAAGTATTGCAAAGCATTGCGTTCTGTGACAGTTATTTTTATAAACCAAATTTAAATAATTTTACTTTGCCAAAAGCTTAATGCAAATGAAATAAATCATTCGTATGCACAAAAGAGTGTCTTCTATATAATATAGTATGATTAGCATTAGATTTACAGGGCCACACAGAATTTTCAGTTATATTAAGAGCTATTAATAAAAATTTGCTAGAATTACACTTTAGTTTACATTAAGCGTTTTAACACTTTTGTATATTTTTAGTGGGAATATGATTTCAGTTCGTGTATCTGTCTGTCCGATTGTCTACCATTCTATCTGTTTGTTTCCGGCTCCTAACGTCGGAAAATATTTTTAGAATTTTTTAAAAATGATACAATCAAGTTCACTATGGAATGTTCCCTATTTAAAATGGCATTAATAGATCCTGTGCAACTAGTTTGTTTACAGAGACAAAAAAAAAAAAAAAAAAAAATGTCAGTTGATTAAGTTTTAGGACAGAATTTTTTAAAATTATATTTAAAATCTTTCTATTAAAAAAATCATAAAAACATTCACATGTATTTTTAATATTCTAAAATAATGTTTTGTATAGAATATGATATGATTAACTTTTTCAGATTAAATGTTATTTGATACAACAACTACGTACAGTTGGAAAGTGTTACTAATCAGTGCGTGCTGCATGATTTTTCTTTCTTGTTTTGTGTCTTTTTTATCTTAAATAGTAATTCGATATCGCTCTTGAGAAGTTCTGCTTTCGAATTAGGTATATGGGAAATGTGGAGTTTGACCACAGGTAGCGCTTGTCGGTTTAGTTCGGTGTTTTACGTGGTTTTTTACGCACCTCGCGTGAATACGGATTAGGACTGTTTAGAAAGACTCCACGGGTGCACAACACCCGTCTTTTTTTTTTTCTTTTTTTCTTTTTGCGTAGTTAATCGACTTGCACCACATCACTAACGATGGTGCTTTTTAGACGCACAGCTGAGACACGGAAACAGATAATTTCGTGATCTGATTTCTGATAAGTAGATATATCTTTTAAGAAATTTTTATTGAAAACGAGAAGTATGCAAGCTGCACATTCTTATAAAAGTCTTCTGTTTTAAACAATACACTTCACTTCTCAGTAAATAACAAACAAATAATAATAATAATAATAATAATAATAATAAAAACTTAAAAAGTCTAAAATAAAAAAAATAAAAAAATCTTATGATAAATTTCAATGAAACGAGTCATGGGATGGATTTATAGATGAAAGGATTCGGGAATTAGTTGCCCGTAATAATTTACTAAAATGTCATATTTGAGTTCTTATTTTCATTTGTAATTAGACATAATTCAACAAATTATATACTTATTTAAATTAACTAAAAGCATTAGTTTAAAAGATGAAATCTTAAATACATGAAAATAATCTAAATTCTAGTTAATCCTGCTGTTACTACGAGGATTTTGAAAATCATGCACTATTGATTTCTTATTTTAAAATCAAGTTTCTCAATTTTATAAAATAAAACATTGCATAACATATTATTTGGTTTTCTATATTTATACTTTCGAGTTAAAATTAATTGGTCTCTTTTATCAATGACGTTCCTTCCAGGATGTCAAGTGATATCGAAAATCTGAATTTAAATCTCTATTACAGGTATTGAATTTTTTCGTATTCGTTTGCTAAACAAATATAGTTTATTGTACATAAAAATAAAATAATAAAATTTAATGATTAATTATTTTGTAAACTAAATTTATTCATTAAATTGTGTTTACACTAATGTAATTATGCAAAATTATATAATCCGTTTGTGTTTATTTTAGTATCAAATGAAAACAGCTCTAAAATGTTTCCTTTATAATGAACACATACTGGTTATGAATATTCTATCATCCATTGGTGAACTACATAATGCTAGAAATTAATGAGATTCGAAGAATTAAACAAACAAGACAGATAAGCATGTTGTCAACCTCTTTGAGAGCGTTATATTATTTAATTCGTTATTTTTAATTTATCAAGAAGTAGTTTTACATTATACAAAATATTTTTAGCTTTTAGGAGCAAATTCTATATGCATATATAGATATGAAGAATAAATATCATATTCAGCCAAAAATATCCGCGATTAAAAGAATATACAAATAGTGATATATTTGTGAGTTTGGCCTGGAGTCTGTGAAGCAGTTTTTAAAGAAGCATAAAAGGAGAATATAACAATAATTTAAATTAAATGTTGGCGATCAGCATTATTTGGCTACTTTTTTAAATTGTGCCATTTGCAAATTGTTGTACATCGTTATATCATTAATATTCAAATATACTTGTCAGAGTGCTTGTTCATTAATATTACACATAATCTTTAAACATGGGGTAAAACATAGACAGATAATATAATTTAATAAAAGCCATCAAATAAATGTAAAATATTTATATAATACAAAAATTGTAAATTAAAATTTTTTAAAATTGCATTGCAATAGTACATTTTCACATCACTTATTTTTTATACACATCCAACTCGTAAATTGTGCATAATAAATACTTATTTTAGATTGCAACACCGATTGAAAAAATATTTAATGACTAAAGCTTTAGTTTATTATCTGATTTTTAAACACCCTTAAAGCATAAAATTTCATGTTTAACACTACTCATGCACACATGTTAAAACATAAGAATATAGAATTTTATAATACTTCTATATTGCATACAAATAATAATAATAATAATAATAATAATAATAATAATAAGGAAATGTATGGCATTTTACATTTGCATCGCTTATAAGCAGGTAGTGATTTCATATTTTTGTTAAAAATGTTGTTTTTAAGTGTCAATTCTCATAGTTCAGTTATATCCAAAAAATATATTTAAGAAGCACTACCACGTGAGATTAATGTATGATTTTAGCAATTAAGCTTTCTAAAGAACACTATCACGTATACCGCACGAACTTTTCAATTAAGTTTTCTTGGTGACCTTGAAATTTAATGTACATAATATATGCTAAATCAAAAATGGAACAACAAACTTTTTCGAAGATTTACTTAATAATATTTCTTAATAAACGAACATTTGATAATTTTCGAATTCTTCTGGAGCAAAATCATACAAGAAATATATATGTATATATTAATATTTAATTTAATAAGATAAAAATTTTGTTTGAGAAACATTCTAAAAACGTATATTGAATCTTAATTTGGTCGAATTTTTATTTTATTTCATTGTAAATATTAAACAATTATTACAAAAAAAAAAAAAAAAAAACAAAAAAAACAAAAAAAAAAAAAAACAATGAGGGTAGAGTATGCATTTAATCTATTAAATAATAACGGAAATGCTATTGTTTTCTCCAAAAGAAATAATATTTCAATTACATAATTCGGATATTTCGTTAATGTTGTATATCATGGTTGTTTTAGATTAGTTTAGAAAATTATGCGGAAGATTTTTATTTGTAGTGTGCTTTAGCGATTTTAAAACTCGCGGAAAGTGAATCGGCTCCGGCTCAGCCACTTATAGTTTACGTCCGCTGCTTATAGTTCACCTTGAAAACAAAGGCAAAACTGAATGCATATATAACCTTTGCATACTTACCCATTTTTTAGAAGTTTAATTCCGCCCTTTCAGAGCAGCAAATGCATTCCGATACCTTAAAAAGTTCATGCATCACAAAATCAAATTATTATTTTTATTTTCTTTTAATTTAATTTATTATTATTATTTTTTTTTTATTTGCAAGTTTTTGCTCTGCTATTTTTTTCTCTGCATAAAAAAATGTCTCAACTTTAGATTTTTATTAGTACGGAATTCTACATCGGCATGCATTTAGAGACGGAACTGCAGGCTAGAGGCATCTGAATAACTGGAGTGGCGGTGTGGAAGTGCAGGCGCCAGGCCATGCTCTATCCATGCAGGGCGCTCGCCACAGCTCAAATGCCTATCCAGTTGCCTGGATCGATGGGAGCGCCGGCAGAGTCCATGGTTGCAGTTGTCTTTGGAGGAATTCGGGAGGGACGGGATATTTCAACACGTTGTGCTAACGGGTTGGTTGCTTGCTTGGTTGACTAAATTGGTTGGCGCAGAAACCGCTCATCAGGAGCGGACAAAGCGTATCTTTTTAAATGGGACTTTTTAACATAGTTATAAAGAGTTCGCGAAAACACGAAAACTTATTTCAAAACAATACTATATTGAATATAAATTAACTATTGAATGTTTTTATGAATCTGCATTTTATTTTTTTTCACACGGGAGTATTTATATGCATAAATTTTTTCCACCTTTCTTTTCTTTCGTTAAAAACTGTACAAGCATTTTTTTTTTTTTTTTTTTTCTTTTTTTTTTTTTTTTTTATAAAAAAATAGTTATCTAGTATGAATAACAAAAATCAAAACGGAGTAACAACGCATAAAGTTATACAGCAAAATTGTTTTATTAGGTTTCTCAATTTACTTGACTAATAATCGTAACATCTAAAAAGTTTCAGAAAATAACCTACTTTCAAACGAACCTTCTGTATGTTAAAATAAACTGCAAAGTTTATTTATTTATTTTTATATATACATGTTTTCATACACTATAAACGGTGATTCAAATGATACATTATATTAATTTTTACAGTAAAATACAGTTTCACTTGCACTATAACATGGATTGAAACATAAAAACTAAAAACTAGAAAGGTTTATTTATTTATTTATTTATTTTTAACAGTTTTAATATTTCATTGCGATGCATTTCGCTGAGAGGATTAGCCTAATTATTTTTTTTTCCTAATTATTTAAGCATTCTATCTAATGTATTCTATTCTCGCCGTGGAATGTAATATCCGATTTTCTATCTTAAATAATTTAGATTATATAGAAATTTTTTGTTTGAAAACACTTAGCGGTAGGTGTCATAAATTGTTTCTTTCTTATTACACTAATATTTAAATAAATTAAAATCCTATTATTTTTTTAGTTTTTATGAAAAATTATGCATTAAGGAATTAGAACGACTGTAGTTTTTTTTTTTTTTTTAATTTTATTTCTACCTGAGCTCTGCTCCCTGCTCACTCCTCTAAACAAACCCTGATGAAGACTTTGTCACCCCTGAGGGATGAGCGAAAGTGAGCCAAAAAATCAGAGTTTTTTTTTTTTTTTTTTTTTTTCTTTTTTTTTTTTTTTTATGATACAAAATGTTAAATATTCGTTTATTTATTATTTATTTTTTTTTAAAGTATTTTCTGTATTTTTATTTGTTTACACAAATTTGGAAATTAAAAACAAAGCTTTTAAAAAAAGAGCTCAAAATGAGAGTTTCGAAAAAAAAAAAAAAAAAAAAAACATGCGCGCATTTTACAAAAAAAATTCATAATTCGCAAAATTTTTTACAATCTGATTTCAACCTTTCTAGGGCCTGTTCCTCTCATTGAGATCTATATTACAAAAAAAAAAAAAAAGTTTATTTATCTTAAAAACTTTTTGAGTTATAAAATGTTAGCGAAAAATTCGAGGTTTCTTAAATTTTAAAAATATGAATAACTAATCTGTATTTGGTGAAAAATTGTATACAGTTGGAAGGAAAATTCAATAGTCTGTCTAAAGGTACATTTCGTTAAAATATTGAACGAAAATTGGTAATTAGAGCATCTTTATTAACACAACGTTTATAATTAATAACTTTCTTAATTTAAGCGATAGAAATTTTTAAACAATATCAACGTGTACCTTGGATTATTCGACAAACATCGGTACCTTTCGTGATACTGAGCCCTCTCTTGTTCGCGAAGAGATGCGGTTGTAGTTAAAAAAATCGGACAGCTGCGGAAGTAAATTTCAACACTTTCCAACAAGGTTCAAAAGTGTTAACGACTTCGGTTTGTCTGTCCGCGCTCTAGCTCCAGTAAATTTTCATAGAATTGCTTGAAACTGATATATATTATCCAAGTTCACTATAGGATGTTGCCCATTGAAGATTGAATGCACATCTCTACTGTTTTGTATACAGGGACACCCGAAAGCATTCCAAAGCATTGTGTTCTATGAGAGGTATTTCTATAAACTATATTTTAATAATTTTACTTTACACGAAACTTAATGAAATTGAAATATGCTGTTTCAGTTCACTATCGGATGTTCCTCATTGAAAATTAAGTAAATACCATAATTGGCTTGTATACAGGGACACCCGAAAGTATTCCAAAGCGCTACGTTCTTTGAGAGGTATTTCTGTAAACCAAATTTTAATAACTTTACTTTGCAGAAATATTAATAAAATTAATTATATGTAATCTATATGCACAAAAGAATACTTTCCATAGAATACAGTATAATTAGCATTAAATTTACAAGGATACAAAAAATATTCAGTTACAATAAGGGGAATTATTGAAAATTTGCTGAAATTACATTTTCGTTTATATTAGACGTTTTTATCACTTTCTAAATGTTTTTAAGGCTTTCCAATAAGGTTGAAAAGTGTTAATGACTTCGGTTTGTGCTTGTCTGTCTGTCCGTCTGTCCGCTCTCTAATTCCCGTACATATTCCTGGAATTTCTTGAAACTGATATGTGTTATTCAAGTTCAATATCGCATGTTCCCTATTGAAAATGGAGTGAATACTTCTACTGCTTTGTGTACAGGGACACCCAAAAAAAAGCATTCAAAGCATTGTGTGCTAAGAGAGGTATTTCTATGAACTTAATTCCTTTATTTTACACAAATTTTAACGGAATTGAAACATGTTTTTCAAGTTCACTATCAGATGTGTGCTATAGAAAATAGAGTAAATACCACCACTAGTTTGTGTACATGGACACCCGAAAATATTCCAAAGCTTTGCGTTCAATGAGAGATATTTCTATAAACCAAATTTTAATAACTTTACTTTGCATAAAACTCAATGAAATTGAAATATGTTATTCATATGCACAAAAGAATGCTTTAACAGAATGCAGTATGATTAGCATTAGATTTACAGGGCCATACAGAAATATTCAGTTAAATTGAGGACTTTTATTGGAAATTTGGTGGAATTTTATTTTCGTTTACATTAAGCGATTTAGCACTTTTTAACAAGTTTTAAATGTTAATATCATTTCAATTTGGGTATTTATCCGTACGACTGTCCATCTGTCTATCTGTCCGTCTGCCCACCCCCATCGTCCTTAAATATTTTCAAAAAAAAAAATATATTTTATTCAATTTCACTATGTAATGTTCCCAATTTAAAATGGAATTGGGTCCTGTGCAACTGTTTTGTGTATAGGGACACGCTAAAAAAAGGCCAATGCATTCCCTTTTAGGACAAACATTTTTATTAATTACATTTAAAGAAATTTCCACTGTAAAAATCACAGATAAATTGACATTTATTGTTAATATGCTAAAATAATATTTTGTATAGAACATGATATTGTTAACCTTCAGACTTACAAGGCTGCACTAAAATATTCAGATACACTATGGGCTGCAATTAGAATCTAAGGGCTACTTTTTTTTTTTTTTTTTTTTTTTTGTGTGTGTGTGTGTGTTAAGCACTTTTAACACCTACTACCAATTTTTAAGAATGATTATGAATTCAATTGGTCTATCTGTATGACTTTCAGAACTACCGCCTGTCTTTTCTGTGATAACGTAAGCAAAGAACATTGAAAGTTATACAATACGACAATTACGTTCAGTTGGAAAGTGTTAATAATCAATGCGTACAGCATGTTTCTTTTTTCTTATATATATATACATATATATATATATATTAATTTGAGGAAAATACCTAAAAAAAGACCATTTATAATAATTCGGATAGTAAGTAAATTTGTATGTGGTGTGGACGAACGATTTTTATGTTAATAAGTTAGATTTTGTTTATGTTTTAGATTGTCAAAGTAATCTTGTAGATTTAGCCTTTTTGCATTTTTTTAAACAATTGATAATTTTATATTTCCTCTTTTGTTTGTGCAATAAAACGGATAAAACTTCATTTTCGAAATTACATTATCTCCCCCCCCCCCCCATTATTATTAAGTTGCAAGAAGATTGCATAAATTTGTTTTAATAACTTAACATATAATTTCTTTCATTGTTTAAAATGTATTATAATGTTAACTTTTTTAAAAGGAAAGTTCTAATTGTATCTTTAAATAACATGCATTTTAATATTTTCTATTTAATACTAATGTTTTTTAAACCATAAAAAATTGCAAAAATTGTTTTATTAATAAAAAATTATTATTACGTTTTTAATAGGAAGTGAGATATTAATAATGCAGTATTACGAATGGTAGAATAACTCCCTATCTCTTATACACACAAAAAGGAATGTCAATGGCTTTTGTAAAAATACGAAAATATGTTTTAAAATGGTGGTACGCGTTAATACATTAAGCATTAAAATTTCTATCCAATAATTTTCTCTTCATGGGAACACTCACTTTTGAATCTTTAAGTGTTAGGGGGAAAACCCCCACTTTTTTCCATTGCTTAGATATAGCTTATCATAATTATTTGAGGGGTTCAAACTAATTCAAACTTGAGAATGTTACTATTAAAATCTAGGAAGAAACTGAAATAAATATTTTCACAAAATTTCTATAGCTATTTTTTTTTTTTAATGTATGTATTTTTTTCCCCTTACAAATCAGTATCTGAAAAATATTTTGATAGATTTTATATTTAACTATGAAAAATGTTGCTACCATATTTTAGATGTAATCCATGGAAATATTCAGTAGATTGTTACGCACTGCAGAGATCTTTTTTCTACTTCATAAACAGCTATACTATATATACGTACTATAATTGGAAAAATAGTATTAAAAATAATTATAAGATAAAAAAATTTTTATAAACCATGTTTTTTAATTTTCTGTTGAATCATATAAACGCTACTGAAGGCAGCCGGAACCCCAGCAATTGGATAAAAGTATTAAAAAAATTCCTTGCTATCGTCTTTTGAGCTATTATAAAAGTTTCAAATGGCTATCTAGCCGGGAAGTTAGTTAAAAGTTGATTGCAAGCTGTGTACTGGAAACGCTGCCGAAGGCAGCAGGGTCCCGAAGCAATCGGATAAAAATATTTTTAAAAAGCATTTTCACCGTATTCTGAACTGTTCCGAAAGTTTCAAATGTCTAGCTACTCGGGAAGTTAGTTTAATAAATTTTCTGTTGAATCATATGAACGCTGCCGAAGGCAGTAGGGACCTGAAACAGTTGACTAAAAGTATTAAAAAAATATATTGCCACCGTGTTCTGAGCTATCCAAAAAGTTTCAAATATCTAGCTAGTCGGGAAGTTAGTGAAAAATCGATTGCAAGCTTTGTACTGGTAACGCTGCCGAAGGCAGCAGAACCCGAAACAGTTGGCTAAAGGTATTTAAAAAATGCATTTTCACCGTGTTCTGAACTATTCTGAAAATTTTAAATGTCTAGCTACTCGGGAAGTTAGTTAAATAAATGTTCTGTCGAATTATATAAGCGCTGCCGAAGGCAGCGGGACCTGAAATAGTTGACTAAAATTATCAGAAAAATGTATTGTCACCGTGTTGTGAGCTGTCCTAAAAGTTTCAAATGTCTAGCTAGTCGGAAAGTTAGTGAAAAATCGATTGCAAGCTTTGTACTGATAACGCTGCCGAAGGCAGCAGGAACCCGAAACAGTTGGCTAAGGGTATTAAAAAAATGCATTTTCACCGTGTTCTGAACTATTCTGAAAATTTTAAATGTCTAGCTAGTCGGGAAGTTAGTTAAATAAATGTTCTGTCGAATTATATAAGCTCTGCCGAAGGCAGCGGGACCTGAAATAGTTGACTAAAATTATTAGAAAAATGTATTGTCACCGTGTTGTGAGCTGTCCTAAAAGTTTTAAATGTCTAGCTAATCGGAAAGTTAGTGAAAAATCGATTGCAAGCTTTGTACTGATAACGCTTCCGAAGGCAGCAGGAACCCGAAACAGTTGGCTAAAGGTTTTAAGAAAATGCATTTTCACCGTGTTCTGAACTATTCTGAAAGTTTCAAATGTCTAGCTAGTCGGGAAGTTGGTTAAATAAATTTTCTGTCGAATCATATAAGCGCTGCCGAAGGCAGCGGAACTTGAAATAGTTGACTAAAATTATTAGAAAAATGTATTGTCACCGTGTTGTGAGCTGTCCTGAAAATTTCAAATGTCTAGCTAGTCGGAAAGTTAATGATAAATCGATTGCAAGGTTTGTACTGATAACGCTGCCAAAGGCAGCGGGAACCCGAAACAGTTGGCTAAAGGTTTTAAAAAAATGCATTTTCATGCTGTTCTGAACTGTTCTGAAAGTTTCAAATGTCTAGCTAGTCGGGAAGTTGGTTAAATAAATTTTCTGTCGAATCATATAAGCGCTGCCGAAGGCAGCGGGACTTGAAATAGTTGACTAAAATTATTAGAAAAATGTATTGTCACCGTGTTGTGAGCTGTCCCGAAAATTTCAAATATCTAGCTAGTCGGGAAGTTAGTTAAAAATCGATTGCAAGATTTGTCCCTGACAAACCCACAAACCCACAAACCCACAAACAAACAATAATCGAAGTTAATAATAATAAAAAAAAAAAAAAAAAAAAAAAAAACATGGTAATATATTAAATTATGTACATTACTTTTCTATAAATGACCGGACACTTTCGATTTCAGACTTTTTTGAAATATCTCAAAAAGTACTGGACAAATCATCTTGAAACTTCAGGAGTGTAAAGCATATGTTATACCTCATACATTTCGGGGAAAGTTTTGCCCCGAAAGTGAAAGGGGACCAGTAAAAAATGAAAAAAAAAAAATGAAATTGTTTGGCATCAACATGTAAAAAGTAATGTTTGAAATGCGATCTGGCTGTAGCATGTAATTATGGGACTTCTTCTTATTATCTTTATAAATTTTTATGTCTCTACCACATGTAATCAGGAAAATATAACTGTTTCTTTAAAAAAATTGAAAAAAAAAATCACTTTTTTTGCTATAATTCGCAAGATATTAAACCCAGTAAAATGCCATTTTCAGGAAACTTGCCATACAATATTAAACACAGCATACTGCAATCACAATGAAAAAATATTAAATATCTAATGAAATATGAGCATCTTTACTAAATAATTTTTAAATGCACATGCGCAAGATTTAGCGAAATTTCGTTTGCATAATTTAATAGCCAAATGTATTGAGCTACTTATATATAAAAAAAAAATACAAATATCGTGTAAACTCAAAAAGTTGTACGCGATAGAATGAACTGAATTTCAGCTGTTCCCAAAAATAAGAAAATGATAGAAGGGTTTTCTCAATATTTATTTACAATAATCGAAAACTGTATTACCATTTATTGAATCAAAATGAAAATGTGAGTAAAATCCCTTATAGTTTAGCTTTTTTCCGAGAAAAACTGAATAGCAGTTCATTCTATCGTGTACAACTATTTGAATTTACACGATAGTTGCTTGA
This sequence comes from Salticus scenicus, assembly GCA_963930645.1. Taxonomy (NCBI): domain Eukaryota; kingdom Metazoa; phylum Arthropoda; class Arachnida; order Araneae; family Salticidae; genus Salticus; species Salticus scenicus. The sequence goes on along the minus strand of OZ005651.1, from coordinate 122,895,524 downwards.
GGTTCTTAAAAGTACGCTAAAATGTAGAAGACATTATTAAAAAGCATTTAACAGTTTAAAGCATTCCTCAATTGCGTTTTTAGTAATTTACAAAAAACGATTTTTTTTTTTTCTGCAAATATTATTAAAATTTGGCAAAATGTCATTTTTTAATTCACAATGCAATTGTTATATTATATTATTCTTTTTATTTTTTATTAAGTAGAAGCTTAAAAAAAAAAAAAAAAAAAAAAAAAAATGTCTTTCTGTAAATCAAATTTAATTTCAAATGTCTATCATTTCTAAATTCTTTAATTTTTTTTTTTTTAATATTTAGTTTGTATTTTATATATTGAAATATTTCCTGAAAAAAATTACATTAGGTCGAATATTTAACCAAGTGATATATATTATTTATGTTTGCTTCATTTGTTTTCATTGTGTTTCATAATTATATTTCAGATTAGATTAATTTTCTCAGTCAGAATTTATTTCAAATTAAGTTTCGAAAAACCAGTCATTCTTTAAAATCAGTTCCTTCTGAAAGCGTGAATTGTAGTATTAAAATTCAAAGAGAAATAATCAGCTTTCTACAATTTACTTAAAAACTTTATATCTAAAAGGCAATCTTTGAAAATTGACACAGCAGAAAATCAAAAAATTCGTTTTTACTTGGTATAAAATATCTTGCTTTCATCTTCACGGATTAGACGATTGTTCAATTAGAGTTCAGTAACGTTAACTAAAATGAAGGTGTCATTTGAAGTAAATTTAAGGGAAAAACTTCAACACAAAGCTTTGTAATAACATTGTAAAACAACATATCAAATGTCCCTGACATTTTTATTTAACTCTCTGGATGTCTTTCGCTTTAGAAATTTGTACTGAAAGTATTTGTGTTTAAGAGTGATAAGGTGAAAGTACAGAAATAAAAGCTTTACTTTATCAACATTTATAATTTATTCTAGAGAATTGTTAGTATCTGCTATTCTTTTACTCCCTTTTTTTTTTTTTTTTTTTTTTTTTTTTGTAGAGTAATTTTGTTCAATATATAATTACGATTAAATATGAATAAAACTACTATTCACAAATTGTCGACTGAAAAAAAGGTGTGTATTAACAATGTCCGGAACTCTGGAAATACTGGCAGCTCTGGAATTATGTAGATCTGTTTATGTTCCTTCTTTTCCCATAAAGTTTAATTTTAGTAAATAATTTAAGTAAATAAATTGTGGAAGAAACCTTATCGCAACAACTTTATATTTTAATATCATTAGTAAATTATCGTTTGATCGCCCAAGTCAACAATAGTGCGCTCGTTAAAATTGATGTTTCAATTTAATCTAGATTGAATATTAAAACTAATTACATTTGAAAACTATCTTAAAGGTTTTTGAATGATACGCGCATGAATTATTACAAACTTTATCACTTTCAGTGGGGTTGAAATACATATAGAGAAAAAAATTAGAACAATGATCTTTTCCACATTACTATGGCACATTTTATTGTAAATAGGGGAAACCGGGGTAATAAGAGACAGGGGTTATAAGAGACGCAGTCAAAAAAGCCTCCAAAAAGTATACTTAGACAACTTTAAAAATATGTAATATTAAGTATCATGTGTGTTCTTTACTACAATACACTTATTGAGAAGTTTATAACATATTTTGAATTTTTTTTTTATACGATGAAAAAAACCTTCGCTTTGAACTTACCCTAAAAGTTCGTGACATTTTCTAAATTTTTTGTAATTTTTTTTTTGTGGGATAGATGTTTGGGATTTATTAATGTGTAACCTTTTGACCAAGACTATGACTTTTGATGTACAATTTTTTAAAACCTTGAAAGCATTCTTTATTTACATGTTCTAGGCATGTTTCTTATTACCCCATTTTATTTTTTGTGGGGGTAATAAGAGACTCATGTCTTTTATTACCCCCACTGTTAACGCCTGTGCCCCCTCCCCCCCATTTAGTTCCTGTTAAGTCTGCCTGACTAGTTTATGAAGAGTTTACCTAGTGTTAGGCCTAGTCTAAGTTTACAAGAGAATTTTTTTTTTTTTCACTCTAAATCAAAAAGCAGTTTTACTCATTAGGCTAGACCATATTTAAGGTTTATGATTATGTAAATTTATATTTAGAATGTCTATAAGTTAGTATTTAGTCATTAATACTTCATTACATAATAAATAAGTTCATTTATAATTACTAGAAATTTTTTTAATAACATTTTGTTCGCTTGTATACACTTCAAAGATACGGTTTTTTGCCTATTTTCGACTACACTTTAGAAAATGCGTAAGATATTTTCTGCCCATTTTAAAAATTATATTGATGTTTTTGGTTAATCCCTAGGTTATGTAGAACTATCATTAAGTACAATATTATATTATTTAGGACCTAATATTAAAAGAAATGAATTTCACAAACATATTTATGACAGTTAGATTTCGAGAAAAAATATTTTTTGAATGGATGTAAATAATAAAAATTAAAAACTATTGGCTGATTCAGAATTGTTTCCAGATGTCTTTTATTACCCCACATGATTTTACATTGCTATATATGGACAGTTACAGGCCTGGTCTCTTATTACCCCACGTGGGGTTATTAGAGACAAGGATTTAATGAAAAATTAAATTTTTTTTTAAACAAAAAATTTAAGTTCAGAAATCACCTAAAAAATCAAGAGGAGTCCATTTAATGAAATTAATACGAGACATTTATTTCAAGTTATTTAGATTAATAGTATAGATTTTATTAATTTTTTTTTGTCTCTTATTACCCCTTTTGTCTCTTATTACCCCGGCTTCCCCTATATCGATTATTAGTATTTATATAATAAGCGACATGATTCGTATTTGGTAAAAATTTAAGTTAATCGGACATTTACAAAGAGAAAGAACTTATTAGGATTTTATAAAATTATAATTTCTGTTTCATTTCGAGTTTCCTTGCGTTTTTGTAAAACACAAAGAGATGTAGGTTTACTAAGCAAACAAACAATGAAGAAGTACTTGCTCGCCTTTGATAAATGCTTCTTTTCTTTTTAATTTATAAAAAAAGCAGTGCACCCCCAATATGCGAGAACTCATATTACAACAATGCCGCTTTATAATGATTGCAGTCTAAACTATTGATGAGTTTTATCTGTCATTTATTTTGCAACATTTCGGAAAGTGATTTCCATATTGATGCAAAAATACAACAAAGTTCTGTTACAATAGAGGTCCCGTATTATGATCATTCCTGATATTAGCTATATAAGAATACTCAAAACATATGTATATTCTGTTAAAAGGCTAGTTTTTTTTTTTTTTTTTTTTTTTTTTCTCTTTCTTCACGATTTTTAAGGGAATTCACTACATAAGTGCGAAACATATAGGTCTTCTTTTTAATGACCGCTTATTTTTATAATTATTGATTTAGGTCCGTGAATAAAAGCACGTCTAGAAATTATGCAACTATAACACTGAATGGAACGTAGTAAATTACAATTCAAGTGATGATCAATCAGGCTTTATTGTCAAAGCAAAGAAAATAATCTGCAGTGTCACCCACACGACTTTCTCTTACCCTGAAATTTAATACTATAAATACAGGTTGCAGATTAAAAGGTAAGATAACGAGGACTGTTATGTAAACATGCGTTAAACAATTCAGATTAGGCTTCTTGAAGAGTTTTATATGATAATTAGTTCTGTGTGTGTGTGGGGGGGGGGACCTACATTTATCATTAAAGCACCTACATTTATATAGAATTTATTTCGGTTATTAAAAAATAATTCTGTTTTAAAAAAATAATTTATTAATATTATTATTTAAAAAAATTATCTTTTATGATAATGCAGACGATTTCCATATTAGAGAAGTAGTATAACACCAAATATCCAAAAAAAGCCCATTTTATTCTCAATATTAAAAAAAAAAAAAAAAAAAAAAAATTCTAAGGTTTTTTTTTTTTTTTTGGTTAAAAGTAAAAAAAAAAAATCATCAATTTGTTTTAAATTATCGCATATCGATGGTTCAACCATTCGTTTTAAAGGTATTCGCGAGCTCTTTTGAAAGATACCCATCATGAAACTTCACTCCCCTCGAGGGGGGACTTCCTCCCCAGGGGGGGAGGCGAGGCTCCTACATACACAAAATTTGTTTCCCAGTTAACTATCTCTATTACAAAAAATATATATTCGTTTCATTTGGTTTAGTGCAGTCTATAGACGTTAAACTCTACTTACCTGCAATTTCCCCCATAGACGTAATGTATTAGAATTCTCTTGATTGTCCCTGTACACGAACCATTTGTTTGATCTTAACGAAAAGCTTACTGCAGCATCCCTATATGATACACATTTAGAATACCAAGTTTGAACTTTCTGCCATAATTTGTTTTTGAGATATGCTGATAACAGACAGACACACAGACAGACACACAGACACACAGACAGACACACAGACATACAGACAGACACACAGACATACACACAGACCATTTGCTAAAAACATGATTTTCGTATTCAGGGGACCTCAAAACGTGTAAATATAACAAAATCTGACGTTCGAAAATTCGACCCAAAAACAATACTTTCTCTACCTTATGGGTAAGAGAAAGTAAATAATCTGGTGTGTCACTCACACGACTTTCTCTTACCCTGAAATTTAATACTATAAATACAGGTTGGAGATTAAGAGGTAAGATAACGATGTTATGTAAAGCTATGTTATACAATTCAAATTACGCTTCGGAAGAGTTTTATATGATAATTAATTCTGTGTGAGGGGGGCTACCGCCCCCATCAACCCCCCGTTTCATCAATGCATCTAGATTTATATAAAATTTAATTCGGTTATTAAAAAATAATTCTGTTTTTAAAAAATAATTTATTAAAATTATTATTTAAAAAAATTATCTTTTATGATAATGCAGACGATTTCCATATTAGAGAAGTAGTATAACACTAAATATCCAAAAAAAGTCCATTTTATTCTCAATATATTAAAAAAAAAAAAAAAAAAAAAATCTTTTTTTTTTTTTTTTTTTTTTTTTTTTTTCTTTTTTTGTTAAAAGTGAAAAAAATCGATAACTTTGCTTTAAATTATCGCAGATCGATGGTTCAACTATTCGTTTTAAAGGTATTGGCGAGCTCTTTTGAAAGAAACCCATCATGAAAATTTATTCCCTTCGAGGGGGGACTTTCCCCCCAGGGGGGAAGGGAGGCGAGGCTCCTACATGCACAATTTTTTTTCCCAGTTAACTATCTCTATTACAAAAAATATATATTCGTTTCATTTGGTCCCGACACCGGCATTTTCCCCATTGTTGGTACAAATAATAATAGTAATAATATCCTTATACTCCAAACTACTTAAAATGAATTTTCACGTTTGATGAGTTTATCAATAAAATTTTAAGATAGTTTAAGAAATTAAATGGTAAAATTGGATACTGGCTGGCATATTGGAAGTGGAACACCCCAAAATGCTGACAACGCAAAATAGCTGTCTGAAAGAAATAGTCCTGTCGTTCTAAAATGTTTCTAAAAAAAAAAAAAAAAAAAAAAAGTATACATTTATTTTAATTGAATAAAATATACTGACACAAGGGATAAACTAAAAATAATGTGAGCAGTGAGTGATGATGTTAAAATAAATGGAGTATAACACCTTCGATAGCAATCGTTGTAGGCTCTGTTCCCCCTCCTGCATCCGGCCAAAAGACATGTGTAGCACGTGTGTAACATAGAATATAATGACGGAAATGAAGAAGTCTATGCTATTGAACTATTAATGCTGTTTATCAAAGAAATAATAAAAATTTCAATTATATACTTTTTTGAAATAAATGTCTAAAAAAAATTTCTGTCATATTTTGTAAAATCTTAACATAATTACTTTCAATCTTAAAATAATAATAAGAAGAAAAAGAAGAAACATAAAAAATAAACTTATTATAATATTTTAGGATTTTTTTTTTTTTTTTTTTTTTTTTGTCAATGTGAGTGATTTGGGAATAATTGTTGAGGAAATTGCGACAACTGTTTCTATGTCGCCAAGCTAGTTTTTAACTTCTACATTAGTACACTGACAGCAATTGAAATGCACAAATATTAATGAAATGGAAGTTTTTCTTCGTGATAGTTAACTTAATGAATTTCTTCTTGGTAATTATTTTTACTGTCGTGTGTTTACTTACGGAGAAAGTACTGGTTTCGTGAAAATTTTTGTCCTCCAGTTTAACTGTTTTTTTTTTTTTTTTTTTTTGTCAGTTTCATGCTTAACTCCCACCAATGGGGAATTTCTGGACTGTCAGTCTGTAATATATTAGGTCTACTAGAAAATTCTGTCAGTTTGAATTAAAAAAAAAAAATTATCCAAGAAATTTTTATTCTGTAATAATTAAATAATAATTAATAAAAATGTGATTAAATGTTATATAAATACTGTTAAGCAAAAATTTCCGGCGTTATTTTTTTTTTTTAATTGAAAATGATAAATTTTTCCAGTAGACTCAATATATCTCCAACTCGAAAAAAACCATTTAAACTGAAGTAAGAATTTATAGTTTGTGCTTTTTAAACAATAAATACATTTCTGGAAAAAATGACAAGAAAAAATTGCAGTTTTACGACTTTGTAATTTATATTTAAAAATACATTACTGATACAATAATTTATATAAAAACAAATTTCTATTCATTTACGTTTAAAGCTAAATTCATAATGAAACATTAAGTTTTATTAATTTTATTCGTTTGCAGTATAGCTGCCAATACTTCGGATTTTTAAATCAGATTTATAACTTCTATTTTTAAACAGCAATTTGTTATATTGGTTTTCTAAGATGAAATAAAATGTATGATATTATGGAAAATTTCTGGTATGAAGCGTAATGCCAAAAACGGAAAATATGGCAACTATTGTGCAACATCATAAAGAATCGTTCAGAAAAAACCTTAGAGGATCGCAAAAAATTAAATCGTCGCATACGCTTTATTGTGATTAAATTTTGATAAATTATTTAAATTAAAGTGTTGCAAATTTTATTCTCAATCTATTTGTGTTACGTAAATGCCGATTTTTAGTAATTTGCGTTTTTCAACTTTCATTTACAGAACAATGTATTCCTATAAAAACAGGAGACTTGGCGTTGGAATATTAAAACCCGAATAAACTACTACGTCAGAAACGCCAAAATAAAAATATTTGCGATGCATACAGCTGTTTCGGTAGCCTTAAGCGTACCGTCTTCAGTGCAAAAAGACGGAACTGAAGACGGTACACTGAAGACGGTACGCTTAAGGCTACCGAAACAGCTGTATGCATCGCAAATATTTTTCTTTTGGCGTTTCTGACGTAGTTGTTTATTCGGGTTTTAATGTATTCCTATATCTTTAAATTGAAAGATATAAAATTCATTGTAGACTATGATTTTACAATGTGGCCCGGCAGTCAGGTGTGTTGGTGTTGGGGTTAAGGCCAATTCTTCACACTTGAGACCTGGGCCTAAAAGGGATGCCATCCGTAAGGGGTCTTTCTAAAGGGTTCTAGCTAGTATTCTCGCAAGTTTCGTAGAAAACCACGGAAAGCTCCGAAAGGCTGGATCGACGAGTGCAACTTTGGATGTCAAGTGTTTTATAAAAATGATCCAAATATGATTTCAAAGATGCTTTTTCCGCAGAATAATTGTGCTAATAATTAAAAGAGCTAAAAGTGTAATAATATAATTAAAAGAGCTAAAATTGTAATTAATAATTAAAAGAGCTAAAAGTGTTCGGACATTAATATTTTGAGAACTATTACGTTGTTTAAAAAGCTATGAAATGAAGTAGTTTTTAAAAATAAATTTGAAACTAATTTTATTTCATTATCTGGTTGCATTCTTTTAATTAATAATTTATAATATGTCTGTACTAAAAAAATATATACTTGTTTGTTACTACGTATGAAATATATTGATAAAACAATGTATTTCATTTTGATAACGCTGTGTCTTTCACAAGTAATACAGTATGTCACACATATGTAAGATGACGTATTGGTATGATATAACAGAAAATAGAGATATAACAGACCAAACAGAAAATATTGCCACAATAATGAACTATAGTTGTGAACTTGTACGGTTTCTGCTACCAGTAAATTTTAACAGAAATCATTTTGTAATTTTTAAGCAATTATCTATGACAAAAAAGCTTTTTTTTTACTCAGAAAAGGTGATTAAAAAAAAAAAAGTACAAGTTGGCAGCTATGATATACATTTATTTATGAATTTTCTCATAATAAATTTTGTTGATAAAATTGGAATTAAAATTTTCTTTTTAATAATATTTTTTAAATTTCAAAAATTTAATGTAAAATTAAAATATTAAAATGGTAAATCGATATGTCTATATATGCTATGTAGATTCTTATGAATAGCTATATTAATTCAAATTTTAGGAAAAAAAATTGAGCTGTTATAATATACAACAGTTCTCTAATAAAATATTAATATCTTCAAATTTATTCGAATGTTATATCAGAGAAATAAATCAATTTAAGTTTTATTTGCAAAGCATCTTTTGCAAAATTAAGATTTTCAACAAAACTACATTTTTATAACAATGAAATATGCGTGAAGGTTAAATCAAATAATTTTACTTCTAAATTTTAATTACAAATCTATAATAATAAATATAATGTCTAATATTTTATGCGAATTAAATTCGTTTATACAATCTTAGACAAATTTTAGAATGTACCAAATGTAAAGTGCTATAACACGAGTTTAATATTACTTACTTATTATAAAACGTAATAAAAGTTTCATTAATTTAAACTACATTTTGTGGCTTAAGATTATAAATAGAGAACTGCAAATAAAATTAGATCACCAATCTGCATCTCAAATCCTTCTCGAAATTCATCAGCATTTTAACAATTATGTAAATGATACAATTATGTCAAAACACACGCAAAAAAATATAAATAAAATAAAATAAATAAAATAAAATAAAATAAAATAAATAAATAAATAAGATAAAATAAGATAAAATAACAATAGCAGTTATATTAATTTGGTCCAAAATGCGAAAATACTAGGAATGATATGATGTCACCGGATAAAAATATTTAAAAAAAAAAATATTCATTGGCATTTTTTGCATTTAAGGAATTTATTTAAGTTGCACACAGGGTATACGAACTGCCAACATATATAAGTGAAGACTACTAATTTTTTACACGCTTTTATTTAGCCTGGTATATCGTTTATTTTGGAATTATATTTTTGTACTGATAAGTATAAAGGATTTAAGTCCAAAAATGTTGATTTTGAGTTAAGTACATAGCCAGACGCAGAAAAAAAATTTCTCGATCGATTTGTATAAAGGATTTAAATCCATGTCATTTAGTCTTTGAGAAAATCCATTGGTAAAAAAAGATTCAAGTCACAAATTTAGCATTAATCTTTGGTATGAAATATTTAATTCGGTTTTTTCCCTTTATTAAATGAAGGTTGACAATCACTGAATGGTATAAAGGGTTATAAATCAACATAATAACTTTTTCCTAATCGATTCTTCTGATTAGTTTTTAGTTAGTTTAACATTATTTTTAGTCTCCTGAAAAATCAAGAATATGGACTTAAATCCTTTATACTTATCAGTACAGATTTATTTATGTATGTGAGACAGGTCTAAGAATTGAATTTTCACCCACAATATATAGAACAGAAGACAATGAATTTTTTGCAGGCTTTTATTTAACTTCGTATATGTTCATTTATGTGTGGAATAATGTTTATTTATTGGTGTGGGACAGATCTAAGAATTGGATTTTCATCCACGAAATATATAAGAGAAGGCTACGATTTTTTTTTTTTTTTTTTTTTTTTTTTTTTAATGTGTAGAATAATGTTTATTTGTTTGTGTGGGACAGATCTAAAAATTGAATTTTCACCGGATTCTTACCATCCGATTCAGAGAATATGTACAGTCGGTAACAAAAGTATCCGGACACTAGCAAAAATTCCTATTAAAAAAAAAAATAGAGTTAATACTGTTTTGATAAATAAATCCTTGTCGAGTCATGTTTTTAGTCAGTCGAAGAACATGATTCGACAAGGATTTATTTAACAAAACAGCATTAACTCTACTTTTTTTATATAGGAATTTTTGCTAGTGTTCGGATACTTTTGTTACCGACTTTATAACTCCGATAATAATACATGCTAGAGTAGTAAAAAAATTAGTGGTGGGAGCTTGGGGGCATTGGGCTCCAATTCCCCTTTAAAATTTGTCATGTCGTCCGACTACGCTGAAATTTTGTGTACGTGTATAATTCCGACGACAATACATGCTCTAGCACTAATGGACTTACAGTCGGCTGCAAAATTATTCGAGCACTAGCAATAATCCTTGCCAAAAAAAAGTACACTTAATACAGCTTTGTTAAATAAATCCTTGTCGAGTCATGTTCTTAATCAGTCTAAGAACATGATTCGACAAGGATTTACTTAGCAAAACAGTCTTAAGTGTACTTTTTAAATATAGGAATTATTGGCTAGTGCTCGAATAATTTTGCAGCCGACTGTACAAAGAACCTGAGGTGCTTGAGCCTCCAACTCCAGCTCAAATTTTACTTTCGAATTTTAACTCACTTTTAATCATCCGATTGAACTAACATTTTGCATACAAGTACATTATCCACGTATGCTAAATTGGTGTTTTTAAAAAATTTCGAAATTAAAGCATGTTTTTAATAATTTTAAATTCATGTGTTATTTCTAATTTAATTTAAAAAAATTAATATAAACATTTAAAATAAACATATAATTTAAAATAAAGAAATTGATTTATTATTATATGCCCTTTTTAAAAATACTAATGCAAGCCTGGAAATGGAGAAAATAATTGGTAATTTTTTATGCGCACTTGCATTATATGGGAAATAAAAAGCGCCGCAAAAATATAAAGCAAACGAAAAAATGTAAAACTACCGTTTTTTTTCTGTGAAAGAATCAACTGTATGTGATGTAAATTTATTTTAAGTTCTTTGCGAGTTTTTAAAATATTTCGTCTGACTATTCACGTAACATGGATATTCAAATCAGTTTTTAAAATAAATTTAAATATTTAGAGTAGAGTTTCTCTTTCGTCATAATTCAAATACTAACGAAGATTTAAAGTACATTATATTGGCTTTAATTTTCATATTATTTCACCAATTTTTTTTTTCTCTCAATATACAGTCGGTAACAAAAGTCTCCGAACACTAGCAAAATTTCCTATGTAAAAAAAGTACACTTAATACAGTTTTGTTAAATAAATCCTTGTCGAATCCTGTTCTTAAACAGTCTAAAAACAGTATTCGTTAAGGATTTATTTAACAAAACTGTATTAAGAGTACTTTTTTTACATAGGAATTTTTGCTAGTTGAGACTTTTGTTACCGACTGTAGGTTCGCACTTGTTCTGTATTTTATTAAGGAAATGTAAAAACTTTTTTAATAGCTCTCAAGAAGCACCATTTTAAATAATAAATATCAGAATTAAAGTGGTTATCTTCTTCCAAAATATAACTATTTAACCACAACTTTTTCAAGTTAAATTATTTTTTTCAACGATTTAAATCACTATTATGAATTAAAAAATAACTCTTTTATCCTTTATATTCTTTTTAATCTTAACAACCTGAAGATGGCCTCAATGTTATTTGGGTTTGTTATAAATATTTGTCTTTATTTTTTTATTTTTTCCTGCATTTCTTTTTAATTTTTAATTTTTACATTAATACTCTTTTTGCATGTATTATATTGTGCAGCATTTTCTTGCGCAGTAAGTTTACCAATCTAATACTTTTCAGTATTTTTTTAATTTTTTAGCTTTAATATCTTTTTTAACGTTAATAAATTAAGATTTATTATATGGGGTACTTATTGGTTCACATTTAATGCAAGTTTTTTTTCCCAATTCTTTATAAGTTTATGCATTTGAATAATATACTGTATTTTGCGAGCTTTTAATTTTATCTGTTTCCTTTTTCATGCGTGAATTCTGAATAGCAATGAATTTTTTTTTCTCTCTGGATAAGATGTAGGGAGATGTGATGCTTTTTGTTTTAGCAACTTTTGAAAAGTCTTTAAGTTTTTACCCTGCAGTGAGGAACTTCCCTGAAGAAGGCCTAGGCCTATTTTTTTTCTTTGGAGGGGGGGGGGGGTGCTATAAATTTTTGTCTGTTTTTCTGCCTGCATTCTCTTGTAGTTTTACATTAACATTCTTTCTACATATCTTGTATTTTGCTTTTTTTTTTTTTTTAAATTGAGCATGCATATGTGTTGACTTTCGGTATTTTTTGTTTCTTTTAAACCTATATCTTGTTTAATCTTTATATATATGTATATATATGTATACATATACACATATGTACAAGGTGCTATCTCGAAAACGGCACAACAGAACTCTTAAAACTTACATTTGTTTGTTTGTAATTCCTTAGACTTTGACGTAAGGAAATGATCTTAGAAAGAAAAAGAAAATTACTTGGTATCACAAAATATCTTAATTTTTGATTTTCAAATTTCTGTGTCAGTTGCAATGAACATATGAAACCTTCTTTAAACTTTGTTTAGCATACGTGTCACCGGCTACACTACAAGGCAAAACGCTTGAAATGTACCTCACAAGAAGTTAACGATATTTTATCTGCATGTCGTAAAGTATTTTAGCATATCCATACTTTACAGTGTACATAAATCACTTCAGCTTAAAGTATGGGAATTTTAGTTGTTTAAAATGACATTAAAAGATAAAGGATAGCTTCTAAGAATAATTTGAATGCCTATAAATAATACAACGTACATTTTTAAGCTGAAATATATATATATGTATATATATATATATATATATATATATTTAATAGTGCCTGTGGTTTTTTCGAAAATTCATGAATGGTGTACACATATTTTTATTCCATGCCATGATGTTGTCGGCACAGAGTATTAATGGATTGCCGAAATCTGTGTTCCAGACATGTTTAATTAGATTTAAGTAAAGAAAGTTGTGTAAACCGTACAGTCTATTGTATCTCTTATCATATCTATGTTTTTCACGATTCGAGTTATATAATGTTTAGCAGCATTATGCGTTAGAAGAAAGAAATAATTAATGGTTACGGAAAAAGTTAAGTATATTTATAGTGTTAAATTGTTATTTGGAATTATATGCAGATTCGGTCCTTCACTTATCTATTTTTAACAAAAGCGTACCTTTGATGAAAATATTATCAAATGTCTGTACATTGTTTATATTCGTTTTGATAGAGAATACAGAAATAATTATTTTTCACACGCACACAAACTTGACTTTTAAAAAATTCATAGGCGTCAACCATTTGTACCTCATTTGCGCTTTTACAGTAAAGGTATATTACATTCTGTTGCGAAAGAAAATATATGCACCCAGACAAATTTGATCCTCAGCGACGAAACTCGGCATTTAAATGTAGTTCATCGTGTTATGCAAATTATCTAACTTGCAGTACCAATAAGCAATGTGGAAGCATACAGTCGGCAGCAAAAGTATCCGAGCACTAGCCAATAATTCCGATATAAAAAAAGTACGATTACTACAGTTTTGTTAAATAAATCCTTGTCAAATCATGTTCTTAGACTGACTAAGAACATGACTCGATAAGGATTTATTCAACAAAGCAGTATTAAGTGTACTTTCTTTAGACAGGGATTATTGCTAGTGCTCGGATACTTTTACTGCCGACTGTACAACGCGCGTATGAACTACACAGGGAATATCACTTAAAAGGTCCGGAGCGCCCAGTGACGCAAAATTAGAACCGGACTGGTTGCTTAGAGCTTAGATACACGACACTGTAACTGCAGATGCCTTTTAGGCGTAGTCGGCGCCAGTATGAACAGTTGTCTGACTTTGAGAGGGTTCACATCATAGGCCTCAGAGAGGCAGGTTGTCGAACAGACGAATCCGGCAGCATATTGGTCGGAACGATATGGTAACTACGAGATGTTGGAATCAGTGGCTTAGTGAAGGCATAGTCAGCCATCGCAGTGGTTCTGGATGACCCTGTGCCACTAATACCCAGTGACATTAGTGGACCATGGTTGATTTGTGGTCCCCATAACCCTGATCATGGCTGTTCTTCTGATTGAGCAGCTATGTTGGCACCAATAGTGACACTATCAGCAATTCAAAGCCACTTGTCCACTCTCGGGGATCCAGTAATATCAAGGGATAACATTCGGAGGCGACTCTGTGACGCTGGACTCAGGTCTCGACGTCTATTAAAACACTTGCCTCTGACACTTCACCACAGGCAGTGTCGTCTGGAATGGTGTCACTCTCGGAGAGTCTGGTCAGTGTCCGATTGGAGAAATGTCATCTTTAGTGATGGATCCCTCTTTTATTGCCCCTTCCGTAGAGGATCAAAATTGTGATGGCATGTCTCCGGACCACCTCCAGGGGTGTGTAGCAGACCGTCGCCCATCCGCGCAGCACTAGTGCGACGTAAAACCCAACCATTTATCCATCCCTCTTTTATTGCTGATGATTGCTGCAGGAGACGAAGAGGTCAACCGTTCAATTCAGCATTGGTTACCGAACGGCACGCAGCCATAACACCTTTTGTGGCAGTCTGGTGGACGATCAGCTGGGGCAGCCGTTTACCTTTATTCGTGCTTAGAGGTACTCTCACTATTCGTAAATAAGCTGACGATATTTTGCAGCCCGTGGTACTTCCAATTCTATCACGTCGTCCAAGTGCAGTTTACTAGCAAGACAACGCCCGGCAACATATTGACTATCACAACTATATCTCCAAGGTGTGAATCCAGATTTACCGTCAATTGAGCATGTTTAGGACATTTTGGGCAGGCAACTCCAATCGTCTTCGAATACATCTGAACTGGCTGAGCAGTCGCAACATTTATGACAAAATCATTTATGACAAAAATATTTATGACATTTAAGACAAAGGGTCATCGGCAACTTAATTGACTATATGCCCCACCATGTATCAGCTTGTATAGCTACCAGGGGTGGCTTTGCCACCGACTGATTTTCACATTCTTTGTATTGCTACTCATAAATAAAATGCTATTTTCGCCTCAAATTTTTGATAATTTGTTTATCTACTCAAACACTAACCTCATGTTAATTTTTGTAGCTGAGGCTCAATTCTTTTCTGGATGCATATATTTTTTTGCAACGGAGTGTATAAGAAGAGATTTAGAAATGACAACGCATCCGCAAACATACAGAACGAAATTTAAAGAATGGATACTACCAAGCATTTGTGTGCGTTTTGCACCAATTTTCAGCAATAAATATTTTCTTGGTATGCTATTCACATTTAGCAATATAGCGATTTTAATTGGTGTGACATATAATCGACCAGCAACATACTTTACATTTAGGATGATCGTGTCAGTCTTTTCTTTTTACTGTCAGTTTTACAAATTTGTACAACTATTTATTTTACTTATACCTCACCTAGTGTCCTGCATCAGGTCGCGTATCTGCGGGTAATCCGTTTTGCGGGTCGGGTGCGGTTCGAGTTTGCTTTAATTTTCTACCTGCGGGTAAACCCGCAAGTCTACCAGTAAAATGTTTTTCTTCGAAGAAATTTTTAGGATTCTTTTTCATATATTTATATATATATATATATAAATCTATTTAAATATATATATATATATATATATATATATATATATATATATATATGGCCATTTGAATATCATATTTATATATATATAATTTTCGAACCGCGGGTAAACCCGCAGTTCTACCAGTAAAATGTTTTTCTTCTAAAAAATTTGTAGGATTTTTTTTCACATATATATATATATATATGTATGTATATATGTATATATATATATATATATATATGGCCATTTGAATACAATGATTAGATGACATTTTCATTCATAGCGATTTAAATATACCTCACCCAGTGTCCTGCATCAGGTCGCGTATCTGCGGGTAATCCGCTTTGCGGGTCGGGTGCGGTTCGAGTTTGCTTTAATTTTCGACCCGCGGGTAAACCCGCAGTTCTACCAGTAAAATGTTTTTCTTTGAAGAAATTTTTAGAAATTTTTTTTTTTTTTTTTTCATGTAGTCGGTAACAAAAGTCTTCGTACACTGGCAAAAATTCCTACGTAAAAAAAGTACACTTAATATAGTTTTGTAATCCTTGTCGAATGCTGTTTTTAGACTGTTTAAGAACAGGATTTATTTAACAAAACTGTATTAAGTGTACTTTTTTATATAGAAAATTTTGATAGTGTTCGGAGACTTTTGTTACCGACTGCACATTGAAGTTTTGTTTATTATTACAGCCCAGCGACGTTTAACATAATTATAATTATGTGCAATGTTTATAAAATAACTGTATACTAATAATTTTGAACGTAATTTAATTCCCTAAAAGTAGAGGTGCACAACCTGCGGCCCGGGGACCACATGCGGCCCAGTAGCCACCAATTTGCGGCCCGCCAAAGGACTGGCAATGTAGATCGCATTAATCATCAGCTGGAGGAAAAAACAAAAGAGACAAAGTATTTATTTGTTGCATTAAAAAAACTGGCATTTACAAAAACTTCTTTTATTTATTTATTTTTTGGAGGGGGGGGGAAGGGATGAAAATGTTGATTTTTATACATATTTCTGTTTGAGAGCTAAGTTTTCTATTCAGTTTCTCAATAATGTTCCACAGTATGTTCCTTAATTTTTTATTGTGAAAATCATAGAATAATCTATTTGTAAGTGGTTATATCTTTATCTATCTGAGAAGATTAAAAACTGAAAAATGTAACAATCAGTAAGTAAAAGCTCCCCCCCCCCAATTTTTATTTAAAATCTGCCTAAAAAGAAAAAACAATAATAATTATACGTGTTAAAATTAATGATGAAGAAGCATAAATTTATTGTAGTAATTACTTACCATTAAAAAAAAAAGCTTCAAAAGTCTAATTTATGTCTGTCTGGTGAAATAAAAAAGATAAAAAGACTGAATGATGCTTATTATTTTATAGAACTGATATAAACACAGTTTATGATTTATGAGGCTGCAAACAGAAATGGAGCAGCGGCTAAAAGAATGTACAGGGAGCGATTTCAACATAGGCATAGCTGACAAAACATTCAAATATTTTTACTGGATGAGAATAGACAGTTTTGTGCTTCTAAGCAACCACCAAGATTTTCAGTTGCCGCACATGTAATGGGGTAACATTTTCAAAAACATAAAACATATCTCAGATTTTCAGTAGTAGATGCAGTTGCTGACCGATTACTATCATAATAGTTTAGCTAGTTTCTAATAGGGGCGTAACCACAAACAGAGGGCATGTAGGAGGCTGAGACGGATTTCCGAATTTGTTTAAAAGATCAAAAATAAAACTTTAATTCAAGAATATCTGTGCTCCAATACCCCCCCCCCCCCAAACACATACACGCACACATCTTTCTTTGGCTATGCCCTTGGTTGCTATTATAATAATTTAGCAACCAAATTCTCATCAAACTCACTGCAACTTTTGCAGACCATGTTGTTTATGTTACATCAGAACAGGAAGGTGACACAATGCATTTTGTTGGAAATTCGTGTGGAAAAGGACAATTATGACCATAGAAGCATTTTCACTCACATATCTCGCCAGTGCCGTCTAATACCTCAAAGTGATATTTTCATACACACATTAAAACTGCTTATTTTGGTATCATATATTAGCCTTTACATATGATATAAACTCAAGTTCTGCACACAGACACATGATAATGATAGTGCACGTCTTTATATATGCATATGTATGTGTGTGTGTGTGTACATCTTATATATATAAAACCCGGCAAGTATATCTGTGTTGTTTAATTTTTTTATATTATCTCGTCTGTGGCCCTTCATATCCCAATGAACAGCGATAGTGGCCCTCCAGCTGAAAAGGTTGTGAACCCCTACTAAAAGATTTGCTTATTAATATAACTATATTCTGTCTAATAATAGAATTTTAATTCTGTTTTTTATATAACAGGAAATTTAACAATGCTTTATTGCGGATCGCGGGTGGGGTTGCGGACCGGAAACTGTGGTTTCGTGTCGGATGCATGAAAAGGTTACCCGACCTGCGCATGACTCTGAACTCACCTGTATTTTAAAAATAAGGGGTTTAAGGGAAAGGTGTACAGAGGAACGATTATCCTAAGTAACATTTAAACAAGAATCAGGCCAATTGTTTCTAACACTCATGTAGTTGCTTTTAACAACAATCATATTATCTGTACCACAGTTGACTTTTCAAAATAGTCATTAAATCTGGACGATGTCTGCCTTTTAGAGGGTGTTCCACGAAAATGATTAATTTTGTTTTTAAGTTCGAAAATATCCAAGTCGGAAAAAAATTTGATTGTTTATCGACAGATCTTAACAGACAGGAAGAGTAGTTGAAGATGAATGGAAAATGTTGGTCGCAGATATTTCGCAACTATTCACTTAACTATAACTCTCTAACTTTTTTATTTCAACTGAAATTGTGTTGCTTTAAACTTCACAAAATTATAAAATATTTTTAAAAAATGACAGTTTACGTTATTTTTGCTTAAAAAAATTTGTTTTATTTTCAGTTCTTATTGTCACTAAAGCAGTTAAGTGTTTAGAGTTATTCTTTTTCTTTAATTTAATTTCTTGAAGCCTCGTTAACTAACAGTGAATGTTTACGTCCTCAAATTCTTTATTTATACATTTTCGCAGCCTTGTTCAAATCCAAGAATCTCCAAATTACATTTCTTGCTGTAGATGTAGCATGTTGATAGACATAAGTAGGATTTATAATCTCAGAATCTTGATTTCTGAAATTAATTTTGATTTCAAAACCAGAATATCCAAAAAATTTGAATAGAAAATCATTGTATTTTCCAGATTAACAAAAAACAAACAAATAATTATACAAAAACTGTTACCGAAAACATTTATTACAATCTAAAGTAAAAGCAGTCCTAATGTTTTAAGGCAATGTTTTACCGAAGTAATGTAAGAGAATAGATAAAGATATTTATAAACATGTTTTTATCTACAACTTTCGTTTATATATTTGTAAAACAGAATTTTTATATTTTCAAACATCTGTCGGAATAATGGAAAAGTATAAAATTACTTGAAATTGGTATTTAATTCTCTATTGACTAATATTCCCAAAAAATCCTTCATTAGTAAGAATTGTTTTAAGTAAAATAAAAAAGATTTTAAATACAATGCACACCTTACTCAGGAATATAACTTACAATTTTTAATATTGCTCAGTTTTACATTACACGTTTTAACAAACATGTTTTTCAAATATTGTCATGTAAGCACATTTAGACTTTAACTAAATAACTGATTCATCTCTAAATAATACCTTTATTAAATATCATGGATCATTAATTTTCGAGAATGGTGCTGACTCATAAACATTGGCTTCAATCAAATGCCGACACCATTCTGTGTATAGCTGATATAAGGCCAGTTTCTGATAAACAGTGATGTGTTACATCAGGTAAATCTTATTTACTTATGCATTGTTAGTAAATAAGTCAGAAGTTATTTTATGCGCCATAAATATTCATGAGTTATTTTTATTTATAATAAATGGTTAAAAATAACTGTTATTTCAAGTTTTGTAATATGTACAGGTACACTGGCACATAAGCGAATTGCAAATACAGCTTTGGTTATCATTATTGCATTTTATGGATCATTAATTTTCTAAAGACGAACTCATAAGCATCTATTTCCCTTATACGCCGACTGTGTTGTCACTAGGACGATTTCTCGCTAAAAGAGAAATTCCATTTTAGTCAAATGTGCTTCATTTATGCATGGTTTATGATAATTAAGAATTAATAATAAATACAATCTCGATTGGTATATTCTTTTTATTGAAATTTGAGAAACATAACCGTATATAGCCGCAAGAATTTGAACAGGAAGTGTAAACTTGATCTAATGATTACTCTCTTCAGGCTAATACCAAAAAAGTTTTAAAAATAAATAAATTAATTAAAAATAAACTCTTATTTATTATATGGATAATTCTATGTGAAAAGGACAAAATGATAAAAATGGATAAGGATTTTATTATTATTATTATTATTATTATTATTATTACTATTATTAAGAGAAGAGCTAATACAGTTGGTAACAAAAGTGTCCGAACGCTATCAAAAATTCCTATGTAAAAAAAGTGCACTTCATACGGTTCTGTTAAATAAATCCTTATCGAATCATGTACTTACACTGACTAAGAACAGGATTCGACAAAGATTTGTTTAACAAAACCGTATGAAGTGTACTTTTACTACATAGGAATTTTTCCTAGTGTTCGGACACTTTTGTTACTGACTGTACATTATTTATTTAGCATGAACATGCCCATATTAAAGCCCATAAATTGGAAGTATTAAATAAATAATTAATAAAATAACTATATATATATTTATATACACAAATTAATATTTAAACCTATGAAATTTCATGCTTTCACATGTAACTATTACATTCTAAACATAGAGAAAAATATTATTTTTTTCGTGTGCAATTTTTATTTAGTAAAAAAGTTTGAAAGTCATATATTTAATTATTCCCTCATTCATTAATAATTCAACATGTTTGAGATAGTGTTCTCTATTATGCAGGGGTAGTAACAGTGCACATACTATACTAACTATACCGTAACTAAATACTAACCAGACTATAAAAAATTTTCAAAAATTTTTTAATAGTTTTTCAGTGTGGAAGAAGAAATTGAACAGATTATGTAAGTTTTAAGATGACATTGTCAATTCATCATTAAAATTTATAAAGTTTTTTTTTTTTTTTTTTTTTTTTTTCGAAAAATATATTAGTGGGTAGTATAATTCGCCTTAAAGAGGTAATTTGAGAATATGTATTGTTTTTTAAAATGCATTTATGATTATAAATTTCAGACATTAATAATGTTAATTTTATCAGTCCCTCACGTGATGAAATGATGCTTTTGCATAAGAATGGTATCTATTAGCTTTCATGAATACCACAAAATATATTTTTTGCTGAACTTTGTTATTTTTTAAAGAAATTAGTAATTCTTTTGGACTAAAGTTTTTTAAAATAAACTCTCTAATAAGTCATAATATATTTCAGCCAAATATTTAATGAAAACATTAACATTTGAATGTTTTAATCCGTACAATTTTTCTTTTAATTTAACTATTTAGTGCTTAAGTATCAATACTGCTGATTTACACAATTCAGTTCGTATCTTCGCCATTTCGCAAGTTCAAAAAGTTCCGAAGAATTTATAAGATTTATTTTTATACAAACTTTGATGATGCTATTATACAGTCGGTAACAAAAGTCTCCAAACACTAGCAAAAATTCCTATGTAAAAAAAGTACTCTTAATACAGTTTTGTTAAATAAATCCTTGTCGAATCCTGTTTTTAGACTGTTTAAGAACAGGATTCGACAAGGATTTATTTAACAAAACTGTATTAAGTGTACTTTTTTTACATAGGAAATTTTGCTAGTGTTTGGAGACTTTTGTTACCGACTGTATGTATTGATAAATTATGTATTGATGAATTTAGTTCCTGTCTTTTTTTGTTTATATGAAGACAAAAAATTCGCTCATGATGTTAACATCCATCATGTGTTAAGATTCATTATTTTCCATTTGTATGATATTCAAAACAAATCTACAATTTTCAAATGAATTTTCATTTTATTTTTCATCAAATATTTATTTTGGGTATTATAAGTATTTGGCATTACACGTTGTCTAGTGTTGGTGCTAACATATTTTGAAGGATTTTTTGAGTTCAAAATTGTTGCAGTAAGGTACAGTCGGTAACAAAAGTGTTCGAACACTAGCAAAAATTCCTATGTAAAAAAGATACACTTCATACTGCTTTGTTAAGTAAATCCTTGTCGAATCCTCTTCTTAGTCAGTCTAAGAACATGATTCGATAAGGATTTATTTAACAGAACCGTGTAAGTGTACTTCTTTTACATAGGAATTTTCGCTAGTGTTCGGACACTTTTATTACCGACTATAACGGCACCAGTGCGCGCCCTCTTAAGGACTTAATTTATTTTTTATTTATTTATTTATTATTATTTTTTGTGGTAATCGCGTGGTATTTATGTGTCATTATTATACTGCCGTCTATTTTATACACTGATCCTTCTAGTTGTTGATAGACACTTAGAATCTTTCAATACACTTGGCCAATTTTATAAAAAAAAGATAAATAAATAAATAAATAAATAAAAATAAAATTTTAACCTATAAAACTGTAATGTTCGCCATTCGGAAAAACCAATTTCACCAGTAGTCGCCAGTTGCTTGCACCAGCAATCGCCATATCAATAAAACGTAAAAATTTGTTAAATAATTCAATTTTAAATGTGTTTTTACAAACTTTTATCAAACAAAATGTCTTTGGCACATACTTAATATCTAAATTTACCTTTAGGCTTTAAAACACAAAGCATTTAGCGCTCCCTTAATTGAATACCAATTTTTTTTAATAGAAAAATTCAGTAATATTTAGCTCTTTTCTTCTTTAATTCTGTGACTTCATTCTTGTTTTTTTCGTTGCTTTATTTTTGTTATATTCTATCCAAGGATATGGTGCGACCACACTCGGTAAAAATTTTCAGCTCTTTCTTTTCTTTCTATCTATTTTTTTTTTTTTTTTTTTTAAGATATAAGTTTGTTTTAAGGAAAAAAAAAAAAAAAAAAAGTATTTTTGAAAGGACTTTGTTAGTACGCTAAACTGAGGATAGGGTGCAAATATAGGGGGAGTTAAAGGAGAGGTGGTTAGCTCCGAAACTGGCAGAACTGATTTTGATTTTGTCCAGACATCCTGAGTCAATTTTTTTTTTAAACTGATGCCTCCAGAGAAGAGTCCCAAGTATTCTGAATTTTCAATATTTTTGGTGACAGTTCCGTTTTTCTTTCTTTCTTTTTTCTTTCTTTCTCTCTCTCTTTTTATTTTTTTTTTTATTTTGGTAAATTCGGTGGTATTTGTACATGGTTCTCTCCCAATAATTGCAGCTGTAAAATCTATATCCATTTTTTCACCACTTATTGGGACAATGGGGAAAAAGAACGAAAGGAATTTCGGTCCGGATTTTCATTTGGTTACAGAAGCGACGCTTTGTACTTTCTTCCATATTTCAAATACAGATGCATCATCTACATTACATTTTCAAAAATTAGATGGTTTGAGCAAGTGTAGTTTTCTTCCAAAACTTCTAAGGTTCTCTGTTACTGTCCCTTCTTGACTGTAGATATTTTCTGCGAAAACATATTTTATTATTATTTCAAATAATATAACAATATATATACTAGATAGGCGAAATAGAGTCCTTTGAGCCTTTTTTTTTAAATACAGGTGAGTTTAAAAAATGCTTCTCTTTTCCCCTGTAGTCTTTTTTGTCCTCTTACACCCCCCTCCCCCCCCCCTTTTCTGTGACTCAAAACTGATTTGTTTTTATAAAAAAACTTTCACTTCAAATGATACTCTTTCTTAGCGTTAAACAGTAGCGATTAAGCTACTACTATTTAATATATCACAACCCTCCCCCCCTCCCTCAATAAATAAATAAATAAAAATAAATTTCAAAAAATTACTGCATATTCAACGTTTTTACAACTAAAAGATTAAATTATATTAAAAATTTTTACTTTCCGAACACTATAGTGAGGAAAGTATTGTAATCATGTCAAAAATCCGAATTCGAGATTTTGATGTTTCTATACGTTTTGAGGTCCCCTGAGTCCGTTTTCACTATTTTTACGATGATGTATGTATGTGTGTGTGTATGTGTGTATGTATGTGTGTATGTGTGTATGTCTGTGGGTGAACACGCTAGCGTCTAAACGCTTCGTTCGATTAACCTGAAAGTTGGTACGCATATTGTAAGTCACCATAGTACGAACCCTATAGATTTTGGTGAATCTAGCACTTATAGTTTTTTTACAGGGACACAAAGAAAAATTCTTTATCATTATGGCCTATGGGAGCAAAATCTTAAAAGTGCGATAGTATCTAAACGCCTTATTCAATTGAGCAAAAATTTTATACACATATTATAGATCACAAATACTCAATCTGTATAGATTTTGGAGAATCTAGCACTTATAGTTTTTTTACAGGGACACAAAGAAAAATTCTTTATCATTATGCCTATGGGGCCAAATTTTTAAAAATGTGATAGTGTCTAAACGCCTTATTAATCCGAGCAAAAAAATTGTACACATGTTATAGATCACAGTTGAACTAACTGTATAGATTTTGGTGAATCTAGCACTTACAGTTTTTTTACAGGGACACAAAGAAAAATTCTTTATCATTATGGCCTATGGGACTAAATTTTTAAAAGTACGATAGCATCTAAACGCCTTATTGAATTCAGCTGAAAATTTATATGAGTATTATAAATCACTGTTGCACTAACTATAAGCATTTTGGTGAATCTAACATTTATATGTTTTTACAGGGACACAACGAAAATTTCTTTGTCATTATGATCTATGGGCTCAAAGTTCAGTAGCGTTAAATAAAACAACGTGTAATAGATGGAGAAAAATACTCAAACACTCTATTATGGTTTTCTCTCTTTTGTTTGTTTAACAACTACTCATTCTTTACTTTATCTACAAAACTGTTAATTACTCAATGTTCGGAAAGTCGAGTGGAGTCACTCCAGATTTTTATATTAAATTTTATATAAATAATGTAACTTATAAACAGAAACTTGCATAAGAAATATTTTTATGCTTAATATTTCCTGCATAAATTCTTATTCACCTATATTTAATATAACAAGAAAACTTGGTACTACTTTGAACCTGATTAAAGTTATGTTGAAAATGATGTTAAGCCTTTGTATTTTATTACTTTTCAAATACAAATGAATAAAACATTAATTAGTCGCAAACAAAAATTTACATTTCTGCATGTAAAATGCATAATAAAGTATTTAAATGATGTTAACAATTTGAAACTAATTAATATGAATCAATTTCAAAACATCATTTAAATGCATCTTGGCTAAAACAGGACATCACAAAAATTTAAAATACAGTAACTAAATGTACAGACTAACTAAAATATCCCCCCCCCCTAAAATAAATAGGAAAAACTATAAATAGACTGCAAATAACTCAATATGATTATGAGCCATATTTCAATTTTCCCAGCAAAATACAATGAAAAATTGTAGTTTGGTTGGTTGGATGGGTTTTATGTCTCACTAGTGCTGCGCAATGGACAATTGGTAACGGTCTGGGATTCACCCCTAGAGGTGGTCCGGAGACATGCAATCACAATTTTAATCCTCCACGGAAGGGATGGCTCTTCCGCTTCGGTGACCCCCCAGACGTATAATTTTTTTATGAGAACATGGAGAACATTGCGACCCCGACAGATTTTACGTGCACCAACGACCATTAGTGTACACGACGGTCTTTGGCCGGCTTGAGTACCGAACTCACAATCTTCCAATTATGAGCCCGGCGCTCTACCGACTGGGCTACCGCGGCCCTGAAAAATTGTAGGTAATTCAGTGTTAGCTCCAGCAGATTAAAAATACCCTGACTGACTGTACCAACTGTACCACTAAACTGAAATTAAGTAATAAGTACAAAACTTTGAATAAATACCATCAGCTCTCGTGCCTATTTTGTTCGCCTGACGAAGGGTCATGTTTTCTTTCAATCCGAAATAATTATTGCAAGTATTTTCATTTTATAGGGTTTATTCAAAGTTTTGTACGTATTCATGATTGGCTGTAATTAAACTGGCTAAAGAAAAGTTACAGTACAGGTCACGTTCATGGGGTCAAAATATGTTTGTTTACATTTACGAATACCCCTGGCGACAGCTGGTTTCATTAGTCCAACTGAAGTCAAAATCATACCATTACAATTCTAAACGAAAATATAGGATTTTTTATCAAAAAAATTACCCAGTTAAAAAATTTTTAAACCACCAGTATTTGCCAGAAATGGCGAACATTGGTAAAAAGGGAACCAGTAGCCGCCATACCTTAAATATCACTGTATTATTATTAACTTTTTTTTTTCCAATGGCGCGGCACTTGCGACTAAGCATTGGCCAGGGGGTCGCGGAACTGATGACCATTTGTAAAAGGGCACCCAATGGGCGGACATTGCTACCCCTAACAGGGACAACGCATTCATGCCTTCTCCGGGATTCGAACCCAGGTTCAACCATGTAGGAGTCAGGGACGCTAACAATTACACCATCTGGGCGGCTATATCACTGTATTATAATAAATTTTAAAAAGTCTCACCTAAATTGTATTCTACATTTCATAAACATTACATGCAGTGCTTTAGATGTAATGTCAAACACAACAAACAATAAAAAATATTAACAAATGTATATCAGAATTCATAATCATTTTCTTTACGCTGATTCCGTCCAGCTGTCGTTTAGTGCATAGATCATTTATTTTGCTTCCACCACTACTGCCTAAACATTTGAAAGTGAACTATTTACGTGATAAGGAACAGAACGTTTTGGAGAATCTAGTGCGGGCGGATTCAAATTCATAGATATTATTAAACGCTTATTTCAACACTTCTTTTACGAGTGTGGCGACTTCTGGCGCAATTTTTATGGGTGGCGAACACTGGTGTCTTTACCTTAAATTTTTTTATTATTAGTTTCAATTACTTGTTTACATTCTCTGTTGTCAAACAATATTGCAAATAAGATTTTACGAATTTAATTTAAAAGAAAGCTATTTTGCATATTATTACATTTCATTAAGTTCGAAAAATTACTATAATTGCAAAAGTACAAAACTATTACATCTATTGTATATTTTTAGTTTTTTTTTTCTTTTTTTTTTCTTTATCTTTTTATTTCTCGCATGAGAAATAATGATTTTTTAATGTTTTCGGACAATTGTGCTTATTTTATTTTTTTACATCTAATATTTGCATAAAAATTAATCTTAACCCTCTGTACCATACTGTAGACTGTAGGCAACATACCGTTCGATCGTGGTTCAAATTCAAAGAATCGGTTCTACAACGTAATCACGCACTGTAGCCTGTCGTATACACTCACAGTTAGAGAATCTAGTATCTAGAAACACAACTGGATGGCGCCGTATGTCGTAAGTTGAAGTTCATTACTCGACAGTGGGTAACTAACGACAAGTGCGGACCGGCTCTGATTCAAAAAATAATAAAAAAATAGTTTTTCGTGTGTTTTGTGTTTTATATTGAAACAGTGAAGAGGTAAGTGTTTCAAATTCATTGTATAATATTGATTTTGACCCAATTTCACGTATTTTATAGGATTTTATGCTAAAAAGTGTTTGTTGCCTGTAGGTGTTTTTGTTTGTTTTTTCGAAATTTATGAGAAATAAAAAAAAAAAAAACCTGAAACACGTGTATTTTATTTTTTTCCAATTATTACGAAACAAATAAACACAAAAATATTAAAGGTCATGAGTTACAGAGGGTTAAATTTTAAATTCAGAATGGTTTGGCAGATTATAGCAAATATAATAGTCTTTATTGTAATGCTTAAATATTAATGCAGCTTGAACTCTGTAAGTAAGGTACGAACAAAACATTAATAACATAATAACAAAATGTCTATAAAAAATAAGCATTATGAATGCCTTTGATTTTGTGAAAGTATCAAGTTTTAAGCATTACAAAAGAAAAAAAGAATGAATTATCACATGAATTTTGTTTTCAAAAATATGAGGGAAACATAGAATTTGTCTGCAATCTGCATAATTTTCATAAAAAAAAAAAAAAAAAAAAAAAAAAATGCTCCTATATAATTTTGGAATGTACGTTCAGGATGTACAGTACTCAAGCTGCTGATTATGGCATTGGAAATAGAGAAAGTCGTTCATACTTTACGGAAGCGATTTTAGTAGTAGAATTTCACATATAAATGTATTTTTTGCTTCTATTTGCTTCTATCTGATAGCCATGGTTCTTGACAATAGCTCTAGCTTAAATTTTCCATGAAAGTAAACTTTTCCTTAGTACTGTCATGTCAATTTTATTCTACTACTCTTGTACCGTTTTCCAAAGTCCGTTCAGTGCTTTCCTAAGGTTCGTTTGAATAAACCAAATGCGCAAAAGCCCATTAAGGTAGCGTCAGGTGATTTTACAGTTGTTTTATTAAATGGGATGCATTTTATCCCTGTTTTTGATTCTTTCTTTGCTAAATAAGCGACAGTTGATTTAGATGTGTGACTAGAGGCTTTGTCCATATGAAGCTTAGATTTATCAATATCTTTTCCACATAAGGCTGGAATTTCTTCTTCGAAAATTGGTTCCAAAATATTCTGCTGATAGTAGAATGAATTAATTTTGGATTTATTTGAGAATAATTCTATTTTTAATTTACCGTTGTAACATAATCCTGCAACTAGTATCTTAAATCCCTTTGGGATCTTTTCTGTACACTGACGAAGCCTCTTCGTACGGTCATTCCCGTCAGCTCAGCAATAGAAAATTAATCCTAGTTTTATACAGACACTTAAATATACCCATGTCTAATCAAGTGTTACTGCAAATTTCCATTTTTTATCAGCTAGGTGTTTTTCATACAATTTGTTTTTCTTTCAGCAATATGCTTTGGCAAAAGCAAATTAATTTTAGATTTAAACATCTTTTTTACCTTCAAATCTTTATGAATGATATTATTTACAGTGCCAGAAGACATTCCTAGTTCCGATGCAACGGATGTTTGCGTCGGCGGATTTTCTTTTAGGATCAGAGACTTCACTTTCTTGATATTTATTTGCGTTTTTCTTTACATTCTTAGGATGAAGTTTCGCTCTCATGCTTTCATTTTTACTTTCACTTAGACATTTTTTCCCTTTCAAATTTAATTTATTATAAATACATGTTTTTAGAAATGCAGTAACCACGATTTTTACACCGCTTTATAATTTGGTGATACGAATATTTTTCCTAGGTAAGTGTATTTATGTAACTTTCGAGCCATCTATCAATTTTAGAAGCCATTTTCAAGATAAATCTTTTATTTTTATATTCCAAACAAAAGATAAAAATAGCAGACGATTATTCTAAAGTTGCCAGGTTCTTATCTCAAACTGCAAACGATCAAAATAAATTAAAAAAAAACCGCTTCTATAAAGTGTGAACGACTTTCTGTATTATGTAACAGAAAATGCTGTATATGGCAGTGGAATGGTTATTTATTGATCATTTTTAGGGTTCACAACGCGTACATTTATGTCTTTTTTTCACGTCATCCATAAGCACACATACTGTGGGAATGGTTAGTGCCCTAGCCTTCACTCCTATGTACCTGGCTCGAATCCCACTTCGAGCATTATTGTTTGTAGCTGCTCCATATACACTCTTAGCCGTAGAACGAACAATTACTTCGAAATATGCAAGAAAAGACCTTAAAATATGGATCAATGCAGTCCTATTTTTGTACACTACATTTTTAAATAGAAATATTTAGTAATTACTTGACTTATTTTCTTTGATTTAGCAATACGAAAACTGTTTTATATAAATAATTGTATTCAAAAAAGTGATTGTGCCGAGCTTTGCCTTAGAGCAACAACCGCATACTAAACGATCCAACCTCCCCTCCTCCTTCAAAAAATTGGGTTAAAATATGAGGTTACACATCAGCTTTTAGCTGGTGTGCTATGAGAGGAATTCACTCTCACACTTAAATACCATTACGTCGTCAAATTTTGACGGGTATCAGCTGGTATTTACTTAATCAACGAAACATTTTTTTCTTAAAAAATCTAAACAATACCGAACAAAAAGACGATAATCTACGTATAGAAAAATAAGCCGAAATTTATAAAAACGACTCTTTTGCTAAATGTATGATTTCAGAAAATCATAAACAGAAAGTAAATGACAACCTTTTAAACTAA
This sequence comes from Salticus scenicus, assembly GCA_963930645.1. Lineage (NCBI taxonomy): Eukaryota > Metazoa > Arthropoda > Arachnida > Araneae > Salticidae > Salticus > Salticus scenicus. The sequence goes on along the minus strand of OZ005651.1, from coordinate 122,865,579 downwards.
AATTTGAATTACATTATTATGATCTCCCCTTACCTTAAATGAACAAACAGCATGTACTGCTAGCTACATGGTAGATATAAAATTTGGATACTTAGTCTATAATGAATAGATTGTTCGTTCCTGTGATGAGTATAACGTACGTTTTATCCGAGTTCCAAAAGAGATGACCATTGACTTTCATGCCAAATGCGGCAGTACATTTCTCACTGCATAGTTTGTGAACTTTTCGAGTGATGTTCTTATTAAAGTGAACCTTTACATTAATAATAGCACCATTAAAAAAAAATGCCTAGGAAACTATAGTTCACCTTGGTTTTTTGACGTAAGAGATAAACATCGTTTGTGACTAGAGCCCCTAAATAAAATAATAGGCCGGCGCATCACCGCCATTTTTTTGCCTCCGAAGAGGAAAGCATTCCCGCTTGGCGTCCTTATCGCTTACCGAATGATTTTAAGAAATCTTGATCTGAAGCTAATCTGGTCAAGATAAGAGCAATAAACAACAATAATATTCCTAAAAACACATTTTTTTTCACAGGTCATTCTCGGGATGTCATTTTATTCTGAGGATATCCTATGGATGAACTGGGGTAATATGTGTTGTTAGGGCGGTTTCTGTTTCTTTTACAAAATGTCGCCAAAACTCAAATACACAGTCTGCGAACACTTTATATTCACTTCTTGAATGATTATAGCAGTTTATCGCTAAACAAACTTCCATATCATCGTTTACTTAGCTAAAATTATGAAATATAATAAAACAAGTTACTTTAAAGTATCGTAAGACGATAAAAAAATGTTTGTCGTTTGTTTATCAGAGAAACACGCTGGGTACACATGGCAACCCCAAGGCAACAAAATGCCTGATGCGCCAGCTCGTATATATAGGAGCCTTATTTGTGACGACGTAAGAGGATATACTGTTAAACTACTGTTCAGAAAATATGTGAAAAATGAAGTAGGATACTCAGGGATTTGTATCTAAGACGTTACTATGACTATTATGAACTCTGTTTCGCAGAGAGTTTCGAAATAGATGCATATTCAGTGTAACTTTTGCTGATGAATCTGTATCGGGAACAACGACTTTGATTGTCACTGCATAACAACTTTAATTTACACTACAATTTTCACTACGATAAGTGAACAGTTACTGATTAGGAAAATGTTTTGTTTTGCCTGAAGAGTCACGTTTTCTGCTGCATAGAACCAATGGACACCTTTCAATTATTGCTGAAAGTATACGATTTAGTAGTGGTTGTGTAATAATGAGAAAAATATTTTTGGGGTATTGTTTGGATTCTCTGATGCTTGGGAATGTACACTCAGGGAATTGGGTTATGTAGCTATTGTTTCCGATCAGGTCCACCCGTACATGGTGACTGTAATTCTTAAGAGGAATAAGACATTTTAGTAAGACAATGCAAGACGTTATATGTTCAGATTTGCCCGGAATTTATTTTAAAAGTATAACAAAAAATATTTAAATGTTCCGCTGTCTACCGAATTAACCAAATCTCAACACAACCGAGCGTCTTTGGAGCACCTCGATCGACAGATAGTGCACCATCTCGACTTTATCACACCGGATGGACGTACTATAGTTTCCCATACTACCGATACCTATAGCATTTTACCAAAATCTTACTAACTCCTTCTCCCACTGCTTGCTGTCCGTACAGAAATCAGCATCATATCATATGACTCTTTCAATGAAATTTCTTTGGTATTTGTCATAAATTATAAGAATATATCTCATCATACATTGTTCATGTTATATATTTATTTATTATCTTTTTACAAAAAAAAAAAAAAAAAAAAAAACTCAACATTTCGACATTAAATTTTTAGAGCGATATAATATTACATACTTGATATTTACAAATTTGTGGAACACAGGTACACTTTTTAAGTGTAAAAAGCTTTATAAGTTTCTAATAGAATTATTTGCTTTATCATTTACAAATATTTTATATAGACAACATTTTGAATATAATGTCATAAAATACTTCGACATCCGAATAATTAACATATAAGTTAATTCTTTTTCTTTACTTGCAAAAATGCGAAAAAAAATATATCGTTTTATTTTTTATTCGACGTTTTTTATTATGCTATAGTTTGAGAATAACTCATATGGTTAATAAGATTTAAATTTATCATAGTCTGTAAACTAATCGAGGTTATGAAAATTAAATATTTTTTCTTTGAAAATAAAACTTTACAAAAGATTTTTTTAAATATTGCTAATAATCATGACATCGTAAAGTGTAAAATATTTTTATTATTATTATTATTATTATTATTATTATTATTATTATTATTATTATATTTTTTAATTCTAGTTCAAACTTAAATGTAGTAATAAATTAAAATTATAATAATCTTAATTATTACAATGCTATATTGGTTTCATTTCAAAGCTTATACGCTTTAATTTAAAATGAATTCATGTTGAAAATTTTCTCCTGTCAAAATATGCCGCATAAATGAACTGAATAAGACGTGTATTGGATGTTTAAACAGTTATTATTATTATTAAATAAATTGCACTATATAATGTTTTGACAAAGACACTACAATATTCCCTTGATGGTAATAGCATGATCTAATATTATGTTACTACTTATTTTTAACCGTATAGCAGTGTGACATGCATAATTATTAGAAATTTAAATAGCTTGTTTTAAAATAACTTTCTTGTCATAAAATTTCATTAGTGGGTAGATAAATTTTCAAAAGTTTTTATGTTTTCCTCTAATTCCTTTTAATAGGCAGTTTTGTTACATTTTATGACATTAATGTTTTAGTACTGAAACAGTGTATTAATATTATTAATTAATCCTGAATAGAAAACAATGTCTTACGCATAGATTATGATATAATTTACAATTTTCTTCGAGTTAATCGCCATTTTCCCCCCTTAAATCAAAATTATAATAATTTCAAGAAATAAAATGCACGACGTTCTAAAATATAAAGCTCGACAATTAATAATAATAAAAGAAATAGTTTGCTTGTTTGTAAACGTGTGCACACTCATGAGCAAATTCGTTAAATTAAAAAAAAAAAAAAAAAAAAAAAAAAAAAAATACGAAGAATACAAAGAATACGAAGAATACAAAGAATTCTTCAGTGTGTTTTTTATCTGTTTCAAATAGTCTTATTTTGTTAATATTTGTTAATATTTATTTATTTTTTATTTTAAAATAGTTTTTAATGTATTTTTCAAAAAATGTCAATTTTATTACAGATTCACAATGTATTGATACATTGCTTTTTTGATAAAATTTTATCACTGCTTATAAAATCGTAAAAATTAAGTCTATACTCTACTGAATAAAACAAAACACATACTTCTTAATAGTATTTGTTAACGCGAAGATTTTCAAAATTAGAAACTTTGAGCAAATTTAAAACAACATTTTTCCACATAATTTAGATGAAAATTTGTTGCAATTAATCGTCGAACATTGCACACCAGTTGACCGTTACTGATATGTCTACAGATTACGATTAGTTGTTTAAGTGAGCAAACCTGAAGACAATTTATCGCATTTTGTAAAAAACAATGACTGCAGTTTAAGGAATTCGCGCACAATCTGCATGTGTGTCAATGACTCATGGTTATGGAAAGTTTTAAACTAAATTGGCAGCTCATCCTCATCGTGCAAATGTTCAGGCAATGTCAACACTGAAAAAAGTTTTACAACCTAATAACAAACTTATTCGGGGAAAAAAAAAAAAAAAGAAAAAAGCATTTTTGGTAATTATTTTGGAATGTATCAATATGTATATATTAGAGATGTGCTATTAAATCGAAAGAAACCTTTATGTGTATCTAGAAACCTGTATGGCTATAGCCTCCACTAGTAGTCAAGAGTTCTGCTATTCAACTTGGTAGACGGGAGGTGCCGGGTTTGAATCCACGTCGAGCTCGATTGCCTAATGGCTTTCTATATTTTTTCGAAACTTGCATAATTCGTTGGTACTTAAATGCCTATTATCTTACTTTCAATTGCAAACTCCGTGCAGAGAACGGATAAAATGCAAGTAATAAAGATTAAATTATTAGCTATATATTTAAAAATATTTATAACAAAACAGCATATTTAATGCAAATAATATATTGCAGAAGATGCATATCAATAATATTTAGGAAACAAAAATATGGAAATAGATTGTTTCAACAAGCATTTTTTTTTCTTTTCTTTTCTTTTTTGATATGTTAACATGATAAAATACAAATTATTTGTTTTAAAAGCATTGCTAAAATAATTTATTCTTTCTAAAATGCATTTAAAGTAATTTTCAAATAAGTGCAAATAAAATAGAAACTATTTATTTACAAACATTTCATTTCCAATTTTCAAATAATTCGTTTTTGAAAACTGTCAGTGCTAATACGTTTCAAAAGAGAAAATTTGAAAATATTTAGCTGCTCGTTCTAAATAATTACAATAGCATTCCCGTTTTATTAGCAAATACAAATGACAATATTTAACCAAAGTACATTTGCTTCCCAATCATATCCTTTTTTAAAAAAATGTGGTAAACTAAAGCATATTTCAATGTTTATCGGTTATTCAATACTTAAGATACAATGGTAAACAGATTATAAATTTGGAAGATACAGAACACATTAAAACAAAAAACAAAAAAGTTCATCAGGGTAAAAAAATAATTATAAATAAATAAATAGGAAAATTTTCGAAACTGTATTGTAAATTGTTAGAAGAATTTAGTTTTTGATTATTTCTCAATGATTGTTCTATAAAAAAAACATTTATATGTGCGATATGGATTTTTAATTGTCGTGAAAAAATTTTCTTGATAGAAATGTAAATATTATACTTATGTTATTTATTTTACTAAATAATTAACGCTTGTAAAAATAAATAATTTAATATTAACCTTTAGCATTCTTAAAAATTTAAATAATTTAACATTTTCTGTGTCTGAATAAATCTAAATAATGGATTGGGAAGTTTTCAGGTCTCATTCAGCAATAAAGTTTTGACTAAGCTTTTAATTTCTTCATTAAAATCCTTTGTAAATGGAAGTATTAAGTAATTTATATAAGTACAATAAAACTAAAAACAAAAGTTTGTGCCAGAAAAATACATTGTTCACTTACAAAAAAAAAAAAAAAAAAAAGAGAAAGAGAGAGAGAGAGAGAGAGAAAGGAAGAAGCCGAGAGAAGATATTTCAAATCTGAACGAAAAAACAATTATATTCAGAAGAAATTAAGAGGGCGGGACGAAAGAAAGAAAAAAAAAGTAAATGAAGACGAAATAAGAACAAACACAAAGTAATTTAACATTATATTTTACTAAAAAGCAATTAAAGTAGAACATTAAACCTGTATATGTATATGTAAAGTAGGTGACCCTATTGTTATTATTATTATTATTGCTATTATTATTGAAATTTTTTCTAAGGAAATACTAGAAGAAATGGCCTTAAACTTCAGACACTTCTTTGGCTCGCATTTTCTAGTAACGATTTAGTCGCATGTGCAATTAGGGAACCAACTTTATAACTTTAACACATGTTTCACATAATATTTACTATATTTGAATGCTTTTATGTGAGAATACCAGGAATATTTAGCCTTATATATATATTCAAAAATTATTAATATTTAGTAAGTTTTTTGCTTTTAACAATAACGAATTTAGACAAAATTTTACAAAAATTGAAGAAAAATTAATGTATAAATAGTTATTAATTTCTTCTACACGTTTTGTAAAATTTTGTTAAAATTTGTTTAACTTTCAGTGAGATATAGATATGTGTAGTAAATACTTTTTTACTGTGCACGCGCGAAAAATAGCTCATACACTGATGGAAAAAAAAAATCCCAACACCAGGAAGGAGCTGTGCTAGATAAACGAAATTTGGTAGGAGTGTTTATACATCTGAAAGATGACGTCGATACAAATTTCGAGCTACGCGCATAAGTGTGGCGCTAGTAGCGACACTATGAACATGCAAATGAGGTTTGCTTTAAATAAGCGCTGTAAGGTTCGTGATCGTTATTTACAGTTGAGATTTGACGTAGTGGGTTAATGTTAGTCAAGGATGCCTCTAAGAAGACGAAGAAGCCATTATCAACAGCTCACTGAGTTTGAACGAGGTCGTGTAGTAGGGCTACGAGAAGGTGGGTTTTCTTTCCCCGATATTGCAGAAAGACTTGGCAGGAATGTATCCACTGTGCATGACTGTTGGCACCAGTGGTCAAGGGAAGGTACTGCCTCAAGAAGACCGGGTTCCGGGCGGCCACGTGGCACTACTGAGAGGGAAGACCGCCGTGTTCGGCGTATGGCTGTGGCTAATCGTACTGCGTATGCAGCTGAAATTCGAGCTGCAGTTAGCACCACAGTGACACAACGAACTGTTACAAATCGGTTACTTCAAGGACAGCTCCGAGCCAGACGCCCTGTAGCGTGCATTCCACTGACTCCAAACCACTGCCGTTTGCGACGTGAGTGGTGTCAAGCTAGAGCTCATTGGAGGACGGAGTGGAGATCTGTTGTGTTTTCTGATGAAAGCCGGTTCTGCCTTGGTCGCAGTGATAGCCGTGTGTTGGTTAGAAGGAGGCCAGGTGAACGCCTGCTAGCGACCTATCTGCGGCCTAGACACACAGGGACTACTCCTGGAGTTATGGTTTGGGGAGCAATTTCGTATGACAGCAGGAGCACTCTCGTGGTTATCCCACGCACCCTGACTGCAAAATTGTTCTTCAGTCTAGTGATACAGCCTGTTGTGCTGCCATTCATGAACAGCATTCAAGGGGGTGTTTTCCAACAGGATAACGCTCGCCCTCATACCGCTGTTGTAACCCAACATGCTCTACAGAGTGTCGACATGTTGCCTTGGCCTGCTAGATCACCAGATCTCTCTCCAATCGAGCACGTATGGGACATCATTGAACGACTACTCCAGCGTCATCCACAACCAGCATAAACCGTCCCTGCATTGACCGCCCAAGTGCAACAGGCATGGAACTCCATCCCACAAACTGATATCCGACACCTGTACGACACGATGTATGCACGTTTGCATGCTTGCATTCAAAATTCTGACGGTTACACCGGTTACTAATGTACCAACATTTCACATTTGAAATGGCTCCACCTGTGATCTTGAAACTTTAATCAATTAAATATGTTACCTAGACAAATTTATTGCTGAAATTTTATTACTGTACAATAATTTTTTCTTTGTGTTGGGAATTTTTTTTCCATCAGTGTATTTTATTACATAGTTTGGAAGCTAAGTATTAAGGAAAACTAAATTGAAAAGTTCATTTAAATAGACACAAAATTAAAGAAATTATTGTTAAAAGAATGAACTAGATTGTAAATGTTTTTCTGAGTTACAAGCTCCTAAGGGGTTTTCAACAAGTCACATATTTGCTTTGGAGATCAAATTATTTCAACCATATCGCAAATAATTCTTTTATTAAAAACTACTTATGCGCTCAAAAATGTTAGTAAATAAATAAAGTTATGTTAGAGATACAACTCAATGACAAGTTTTATTGAGATACCCCAACAAACACAGAATTGTCGGTAGATGTACGGTCCAGCATCGGCAATTATGGCATGCCGATCTATTTGTTAAACTGAACTCTGTCCTGAATCGTAACAGTGCCGGCAAACCGATGACTGTTTTGCGATCGGAAATACGCTTGTGGGGCAAAACACCTTACTTAACGTTTTAAACACATAGACTATCGTTACGTCGATAATATATATTTCGCCGATACTGATCCAAATATGGGCCGATGCCATTTGGTGACGTTGCGTCAGAGAGGACAGAAACTTTATGGAACCGATACTGAAGGTGGTATGTGGGCCATAATCACTGTTCGGCATGCCGTACGCCTTCCGTAATAGGCCCGACTCTCATGTGTTTGTTGGGACATCACCAATTTTATTGAGAGATCCAATTATTTCGCCCAAATTAAAAAAAATCCTATTTAAGAAATACTTTTTAAGAGCTCGTAACTCTCAGAAAAACGTAAAATTAAGCTCGTTCTTTTTACGATAACTTTCTTAATTTTTATTCGATTAAAATAATCTTTTGACAAAATTGCGGTATGTATTAAACCTTCCACTTATATAATAAAAATGTTGCTATCTTACGCGCATGCGCGGCAAAAATTTACTCAATAAAATTACTGATATTTCATAAAAAAATTAAACGCATGAAGTTTATGTTTCCGAATAATGTCTCTCTAATGTTTGGTCAAAATTTCTGCAAGTTTTGTAAAATTTCATTGAAATCCATTGTTGTTATAAACAAAGTCCTACTGAAAAATAAATAATTTTAGAAAAACAGGTTATAGATGCCAAAAATATTTCTGATATTCCTACTAGAAAAAAAAAAAAATAAATAAAATAAAATAAAAACATGAAAATATTGCAAATAGTAATCAAAAACATGCAATGTTACAGTTACAATTCATTTCTAGCTTTTTATTATACAAGGTGATCCAAAATATTTTTGTTTTTCTTCAATTTGTTGTTGGTCCCGTAGTTGCACTCATGACTAGACCTTAAGTGAAAATTTTGAGTTTATGAATGTTTTTATGCATCTCCAAAGTTCAAGACCATGTCAGTCTCTATTTCCTTAGAAATGTAAAAAAAAATTTCAAAATAAAAAATATTTCTAATCGTTTGATCACTGACTGTATATATATACACTCTAGGACCAAAAAAAAAAAAAAAAAAAAAAAAGACGCACCAAGAAGGAGTAATGCAAATTGGACACAAATTGATATGCATACAGATTTCGATGGAAAATGCAAATTTTTAAAGTTTGGCGGCCAAGGAATGAACGTATGACGCTACAGCGCATTTTAACTGCGCAACTGGCAGGATATTAAACAGAGAAATTTTTATTCCAGGTCATAAATTTTTTGAAAATTTTATTCCGTTTACTCAGATAGACAGTAACTATGCCTGGCATACAGGTGCGCAATCAATATGCGCAGATGTCAGCATTTGAGTGAGGAGTGTAGTTGGGCTCAAAGAAGCTGGTACGTCTAATCTGCGAATTCTTCGCCATATGGATAGGAGCGATTCCGCTAGATGTTGTTGGCAGGAATGGGTAAACCATGGCCTCTAACATAGTGTTAAGAAGGAAGCGGTCGGCCTAGAGATAGGACAGAATGTAAGAACCGATCAATCGTCAAAGCGGGACTCAAAGCCCCCAATTCGTCGTTATTATCGATCGTACGTGCAACTGGCACTTCAGTGATTTCAAATACCATTAATAGGCGGCTCAGAGAAATGGGGTTGAGCTCACGGAGCCCCTTGTGCCGTCTGTACACTGACAAGCCCGTTTGCAGTGATATCGGGCACATTCGACCTGGAATGTTACTGAATGGAGTAGAATTGTGTTCAGTGATGAGTCCCACTCCAACTTGAGCTCCGATGACCAGCAAAGACGCGTCTGGAAACGCCCCGGAAAATGAGGGGGGATTCCAACCTGACTGTCACCAGCTAAACGGCTCGAAAACCAAGAGTGATGGTCTTGGATGCCATTTCATTTCATAGCAGGACTCCTTTGGTTGCCATGTGCAGCATCTTTAAGCAGAGTGGTACGTCGACTAAATTCTACGTCCCGTTCTGTTGTCTTTCATATCACGAAATTTTGAGCGTATATTTCAACATGATAATGCCCGCCCACGTACGAAGATAGTTTCTACTGCTTGTTTTCATTCTTGCCCAACATTATTTTGGCCAGCAAAGTCGCCGGAGCTCTCTATCACTGAGGATGTTTGGAGCATCATGAAAAAGGTCCTACAACCAGCTCGGGATTTTGCTAGTCTAACACACCAATTGGACAGAATGTGGCACGATATCTCGCAAGAGGACATCTGCCAACTCTATCAATTAATGGCAAGCCAAATAACTACTTACATAAAGGCCAGAAGAGGACCAACATTGACTTGTTCACTTTGTGAGGCTCTTTCTCTTGATTAAATCCTCCTAAATTTCTGAAACTGTAATCATTTGTTTTCCTCCACATGTACATCACATCTACTTCGTCCCATTCGTATAACTCCTTCTTGGTGCGTCGTTTTTTTTTTTTTTTTTTTTTTTTTTACTTAGATTGTGTGCATATATATATATCACATTGAATCTAAAAATGTTTCGTTATCGTATTTAATGCTGCAAAAGAATTGTATAACTAACTAAACAGAACGAAAATAACGTTGGCATGACAACATGACTAGATTGCGAAGATTGTCTGAAAGTCAAATATGTCACTGATTGGTAATTATGTACGATAGTATATGAAATAGATCAGAATCGAAAACAAAATTGAAAAAACATTATAATTTTTTCCTTTTTAAAAGTTACATTTTTTATATAAATTGAAAAAATATATATATATCACGTTTTGTCTCATATAAGCTAAGAAATTTTCCGAGTATTTTTTTTTTAATCAGAATATTTTCTGACAATAGACAAACGCACAATATGATAGTAATGATAATTTCAATTTACGTAAACAATGAGAAACTGTAATTTAGTAAGTTATAATATATCTAATTTTCCGAATTTAATTTTTAACTTTTACTGTTTATGTTTATTTATATCAAATTTGATTATATAAATAAAGAAAATATTTATTCTGAAACCTTAAAAATAGCACCCTTGTATACAAATATATACCAATATACCTTGATATATCTATCTGCAGTTTTTTTTTTTTTTTTTTTTTGTAAAATCCTATGAATTTAGGGAAATTATACCGAAATTTACAAATAGAATACGTACTAGTTCTCCTTAATGTCTGTTTGGCGTAGCAGGAATGTATATCGTTAATGATAGAACAATACCCAGTACTACTTTTTAATTATTAAATGATGTTTGATCTATCTGGCATGTATATCCTTAATGATAAAACTATATCCAGTATTTCTTTTTTTATTGTTAAATGCTAAGATCTACGTATATTTTTTGTTCATAAATTTCTGGATTAAATTTTTTGAATTATCTTTGATTAAACAAAATTATATACTTAGGATTGATGTTATTGGACACGCAATGAAGAATAGAAAATGATTTTACTCTTTTGTCCATTAATTATTTTAAACACGCACTTACATATATTACCAAATAAATGATAAGTATTTTTACCAAAATGAAAAGAAATAAAGAAGTTTTTTTTTTTTTTTTTAATGTTCATAAGTACACATGCGTACATAATAAATTACTAAGCACGTGATCGTAAAGAAAAGGGAATGTTTGTCATTGTGCTATAAGATAAAGAAAACATACTCTTAATTTATTTTTATGAGACAGTAGTAAAGAAATACTTTTCACAGTAAAATATTCAAATGAATGTAAGGCATCGTTTTATTTGCTTGAAAAGCAAATTCAGGGTACTTATCTTTATTTATGGAAAAAAAAAAAATCACTTGTTACAAACGATAACGATTTCATTTTACATTTTCTTTTTACTGATACCATATATATATAAACTTTATCTGAAGAATATTGAGTTATAAATTTGTGTCAGAACAAGTGAAATTTAATATCTTTGCATTTATAATATAGGCACTTAATAATTTAACAGATTAAAAAAAATTATATTTAAAAGCCAATTTCTAAATTGAAATATTGAGATTGTTATTATTAATTTTTTGTAGCATTAAAAATTAAATAGTACTTATAATGATAATAATAATAAAGTTTCAATAAAGATAAAATTTTCATTCTAAACAAAAAAATATGGTTAACCACAAAATCCAATACATAATAATGAGAATGATGATAATTTTAAGTGATTGCACATATTCTTAGTGAAAAAAAGTGCTACAAGGACTAGCGTAGTCATTTAAATCGGCATGTAGGCAGCGATATATAAATGGTAAAATTACTAGCTTTTACAACAAGTGTGCAAATGAAATTGATTTGCTGTGTAGAACTAATGAAATAGGTGCAATTTCCCATAATGTATGACATATTATTTATTGTAACTTGCAATTTCACATAATGATGTAATTTCACATAATAATTAGCCATTATTCGATATATCAGTCTGATATTTCTAAATACAAATGCGAATAAAAAGAATAAAAATAAACATATGGTAAATAATTTGATTCAGTATAAAATAAATAATAATATTAATTTAATACATAAATATCAAAGATGGCAATTTAAATAAAAATAACTATACTAATGTAAAAAAAAAAAAAAAAAAAAAAAAAAAAATACTAAGTAAAGAAAACAATTCAAAGGGCTAAATATATCAGGGTAAAACAAATAATCTTATTTTCCAGATTGTCACAATCTCAAACATTTTAATTAGGCATTGTGTGTTAACATACAACGCCTAATAAAATGCTAAACACATAAAATTCACACACATATATATATATATATATACACACACACACACACACACAAAAAAAAAAAAAAAAAAAAAAAAAGCTCTTGTTTCAAATAACCTTTTAAGAGGTTTTTACTAAGATTATGTACATGTAATAAGTATTTGCAATAATTGTATGAATCTGACTACATGGTGTCATAAGTACTTTTTTCTATTTTCATTTTGAACTGTAAAGTAGTTTATCGCATAATACAAATATTTCGTTCCGCACAGTCTTTATATTTTTCTCCAATGATACATTCGTTAATGTGATTTTTCTATATCTTTTTTGCTATTATAACTATAAAATGTAGGCTTTTTGAATCAATGCAACGTCATTTTTAGAAAATTAGACTTAATATACAGTACACACATTATACTGCAATCAGAATATGAAAATATTAAATAGGGGATGAAATATGAACATTTTTACTAACTAATTTTTAAATGCGCATGTGCAAGCGTTAACTCGATTTCTTTTGCATACTTTTTTAGTTACAAGTATTGAGCTACCCTTAAAGAAACCTTAAACCCAATGCAAATAGCATGAAAATTCAGAAAGATGTCGTCAATAGAATGAGTTAAATTCCAATTTCTCACAAAAAGAAGCAAATAAGAGAAAGGGTTTTATTCATAGTTTTATTTCGAATTAATTAACTGCGTTATATTGTACACTGAATTGAAATAAAATTATTGATAAAACTCAGTTTAGATTTGATTTGTATGCTTTTGCGATCAATTAAAATTCAACTTATTCTATGGATGATATATTTCTGCATTTTTGTGACATTTCCACGTTTTTCTTTTTTTAAGTGTAGCTCAACACATTTGTCCAATAAATTATGCAAAAAAAAAAAAATTTGTTAACGCTTGCACATACGTAGTTAAAAATTACTTAGTAAAAAGTTTCATATTAAACTAGATATTTAATGTTTTTATACTCTAATTGCAGTATATGGTGACTATTGTAGTATGTATAGTTTCTTAAAAATGACGTTGCATTGGTTTAAAAGCCCTACATATTATAAACAAAAAAAATCGAAAGTGTTCTTTATTGCAAGGAAACCTTTATATCTCCATGAATATGCGTGCTATACACATACAAATAAATACAGATAGTTATAAGAATAAACATAATCATATGCTAACAGCAACAATAAATTTCACGCATTATATTTACAGGATGATCCTAAACATTTTGATTTTATTCAACTTTTTACTGGTTTCTTTTTTGCTATTAGGACAAAACTTTCGCTGTTTTACATGATGTATTTACATGTTCTTTACGCCCCACAAATTTGGAAACTGAAATAGTGAAAAGTAAACCCATAAAATAAGAAGGTGTGTAATTTATGCATTAAGTCTAAAAATTTGCCTACCACTGCATATTCATAATATATATATATATATATATATATATATATATATTTGGCTCACAAAATTGGTCTTATATAACCTCTTGTGAAAATAATAAAAGTTTTGTGTTTATACTCTAAACTTTATTTCATCAGACAACTAGAATTTAGATTATAGATACAGAAACGGTATACGGATTCGTTCTTTACGAGCTATATTCTAGGTCAAAACTAATTTCTAATATTTATTTTTATGATAACTAAATACCCTACATAAAGCTTTCTTCCAGTCATTGCATTTGCACGAACGATGATGTTGATGTAAAATTTCTTTTTATGTACGAAATAATGATATGCTTAACGACGTAGAACCTTTTCATTCGATAATTTCTTAGTGTTATTATTGTCTAAAAGATCAAGTTTATCTCCCTCACCAATCTGAAGAATAATCGCAATATCTAAATCCCACCAAAACACTTTGCCTTTCTTCCCTATCATAAAAAGCAGGGATGTGATACAGAGTTACCAATCCAATAGTAGGTTTTGAAATAACTCTTTTGTGATCGAGTTGTAAGACTTATACATAAAAGCAACAAGCTGTAGATCATAAATCATCTCTCGTAGGACATTATAACTTACTGATTAGTTCTGACTGAAGAAATCAAGGAATAACACGGAATATTTTGTGGAAATTATCGTTAAAAAATATATTATGTGTGATAGGATTTATTTCACATAACTATATAATTTAGTTTTTTTTTTTTTTTTTTTTTTTTTTTTTTTTTGGATTCGATAAAATTGAAATTTCAATTTCCAGAAAAGATTTATTGGGCAAGAGTTTTATAAATTCTAAAGCTTTATGTAATTTTTGTCTAATGATATTAGTTTTATTTCAGTTTACCATCACAGTTGCACAATTTTTCATAATACAATAAATTATATTCATTATGTTATTATGGGTGACTTTAATAATATCAATTACAAATAATCAACAGCATTATATTAAAATTAAAAAATAACTAAGTTACGATTGTTAAAAATATTGCTTTAAAATTTATGTCATGTTTAACTCTATCTTTTAAATATTTATATAAGTAGTTATATAATAATGAATGTAAGCATACACTAAAAATGAAACATAGATTTGAAAAAAATATGAAACTAGAAATTTATATCTAGAAATTTAAGTATTTCTAGTAGTATGTAAAAATTAGGAAGGATTCTCAAATTATCATGTTTAATACTTTCTTTTTAGAAATAATATAGGCAGAAATAATATATTGTGTTTTTTGAGATATCACGCATACTTGGAACTCTGAAATATTATGTAAAATTTAGAAATGTCTTTTTTATTAACGATGAATATTTATTTGGAAATGAGGTTTAAGGTGATTTTTTTAATAACAATTATGCAAAAAATGCCAGAGACGGGAATCGAAGTCAGGGACTTCCGATCATCCCTACGGTTAAGCGGAGTGCCTGGATTCAATTCTGACACTGGCATTTTTCGCATAGTCGGTATAAAAAAAATTCAACCAAACACTCCATCTCTAAATATGTCATGTAAAATATTAGTATATTAGATGAATATGAATATTAATATATTAATTAAAATTTAGTATTTTTTCTGAAAATTTTAATTTGAGTTCAATTTAAAATATATTTTTTAGAAGTACACTGCTCGACATTGAAAATGCAACACCAATAAGGAATGATAATAACGGAATGAAATTTGTTGGTAACATGCATTATAGTAGGAAGAACAATTGATTAAAATTTCAGAAAATTTGGAGTAATATGTAATGAGAAAACAGTACATAAAGCAGCGACCTCTATGAGCAATAACAGCACATATCTGCCTAGGCATTGAATCGAATAGCGATTGGATGACATGTACGGATAGAGCACTTCATGAAGCTTCAACACGATGCCACAATTCATCGATCGAAGTTACTGCTGAGTGGTGGGGGCCAGTTGCTTTTGAATGATTAAACAGTCATTTTAATTGGTGCGAAATCAAGAGAACGCGCTGGCCAGAGCAACAGTCGAACACATTCTGTATCAAAAAAGGTCCTGACAATACAAGCAACTTGCGGTCGTGCATTACCTTGCTTAAATTTTGCGCTACGGAGGCCTCGAATACAGGGCAGAGGGGCGGGCCTTAACTCATCAGAAATTTAATGGCCGCTGTTCAGAGTGCCAGGAATACGAACATGAAGTAATCGAGACGTGTATCCAATGGGAACCCATAACATCATTGTAAATGATGGACAGTATGATGATGCCGAATCCCAGCGGGCAATGCGCATTATTAATAATTCCGTTAAATACGGATAAGTCAATCTTGACGCTGTAAACAGGATTGTGATTTGTCTGAAAAGTGACTTCACGCCATTCCTGCGTCCAGGTTCATCGTTGATCACACATTAATGGCGCCCATATCAGTGATGCAGTTTTTGAGGGTAATCAGAATTTTGGTAGCCGCATACTGAGTCACCACCTGGGTTGATGGTATGTTGTACCATTGGATACACGTCCTCTCCATTGGATACACGTCACCTCTGGTTTTCATTCCCGCCACTCTGAATACCAGCCATTACATTTCTGACGAGTTAAGGCCCATAGCTTTGCCCTATGTCCAAGGCCTCCGAAGCGCAACATTTAAGCAAAATAATGCACGACCGCAAGTTCTCCATATTGTCTGGACCTTCATTGATGCCGAATAGTGTTCGACTGTTACTCTGGCCAGCGCGTTCTCCTGATCTCGCACCAATGAAAATGACTGTTTAAACGTTGAAAAGCGACCCCCCCCCCACCATTCACCAGTAATTTCGATTGATAAATTGTGGCATCGTGTTAAAACTTCATGAAGTGCTCTACCCGTACATGTCATCCAATCGCTGTGCGATTCAATGCCTAGGCAGATATGTGCTGTTATTGCTCACAGAGGTCGCTGCTTTATGTACTGTTTTCTGAGTACATGTTACTCCAAATTTCCTGAAATTTTAATCAATTGTTCTTCCTACTATAATGCATGTGTCCAATAAATTTCATTTCGTTATTATCATTTCTTCTTGGTGTTGCATTTTGAATGTCGAGCAGTGTATATCCAAGCTTTTATATGGTATTTTTGTCTATAAATTTCCACTGAAGCTAACACTTTTTAAATGTTATTTATAACCTGCACTGTAGCAAAGTACAGTTTAATTAGCAAAATATTAAACTAAACCATAATACTGTGATATATTGTAAATCTAAAGAAGAAATTAGCAGCATAATCTTGAAAAAATAGACAAGGATATAGTAATGTGTTCAGAATTTCATTTATTTACAATCACAATAAATAAATTAATTAATTAGCAAAATTATTTCTTACTCATTATATATTCTTAATATTATAATAAGATCTAATCTAGTAAAAGACATTAATGCTTAGCCTAGTTTAGATCTCTGTTAAAGTGATATTTATTAAAGTAATTTAATTTGCTTAAACTGATATTTACTAAATAAAATTTCGCTCATGGGTTTTAGAACGATATTTTAAGAAATATCGTTCAAATTTATATTTTTATTGCTTACCCATAAAAAGGAGGGGGAAGGAAAATAATTACGCTCCTTTAGCAGGAAAAGCCACCAAAATTTCGAACAACAAAGTAAAAGTAAAATTTTTTAAAAAAATTACGGGATGATTTTTTGCAGTTGGGATATAAAATTAGGTGTATATAATATATCACACCGCTCTTCAAATGTTTTAAGTATTTATACAGGTTTTATAAATTGTTAGGAATAAATTGTCTTGGAATAAAATGGCTCTAGCTGTTTAGATCTGGTCAGAAAAACAAAATTGATTTATTGATTTTACATTAAAAAAAAAAAAAAAAAAAAAAGAAAAAAAAAAAAAAAAAACGTTCTATTCTAAGTAAAAGTGCACCTAATATTATTTCATGATTGCAGGCTCTTAAACTATTCACTAATATCCGATAATTAAATAAAATTCTAAACTACACCAGACACATTAAAGCAATTCAATAGATAATTTCATTTTCTTTTCCCTGATGTAGTTTAAAGCCTCGTCTGTTCAACAATACACAGCAAGAAACATTGCAGCCTTCTTTCAAATTACACACAACTGGAAAGTTTTTAAACTTTGATCGTTTCGACTATGAAAATATCTAACGGTTTTCACTTCTGGTTATTTTTTAAAATAAATTATTCTTATGTAGTAAACTAAAACGTAGATAATGTATCCCAAACACTTTTATTTGATGAAGATGAAATATAGTGCTTGATTTTTGTTAAAATAGTGTTGTAAGTAAAAGGCTTAGGAAAGGCTCACTTATTAAGGAAATATATATATATTCCAAATGTATGCTGTATGCTATTAATTTTTTTTTTCAAGACAAAGAAGAATGCAATAGATGATGATCTACAATTTCCAACATCAACGATGCAAATGAAATATATATAAATATATTCTCTCTATAGGGATTTCTGACTTACACACATAAAGAAAAATGTATTACAAATGAATAAGTAATGAGAAAGCCATAATTCTTTCTTGTATTATAAAGACATACCTAATTATATTGTAACCGAACAGATTGAATCTGCATTTTAAGCCGTCTGGGGGTAAGCGAGGATCTTTTTTCTCGTAGGTATTCGGAAATCTGGCGGGATAAAAGAGATGGTGCATATAAGAGTTAAGTATTTAAAAGTAGATTTTTTCCAATATCTATTCAATACTCATTTATTGCACAACAAAAAAACTTAAATCAAATATTAATATCCAGAAGTATAAAAAATCTTAAAGATTATTTTAAAATGTATTATTTTTTATTTGTTTAAGAATTTTTCCTTTTATCTTGTTTGTATTCATTACACATGTGGAAATATCCGAAGCTCTGGTACCAAACTCATGCATAAAAACATTACTTTTATAGAAAAAACAAATACAGAAAAAAACCCTATAGATATTGTAAGATTTTTTTCTTTTTCATGTGTCAACCCCAAATAAAAATGACGATGGTAATTTATTGTCACTCTGTCATTATTTATCTTTTTTTTTTTTTTTTTTTTTTTTTTTTTTTTTTTGTTTGTTTACTTGTGTGTGTGTGTAAATAAATATGTAAATTCCGGACCTTATCTTAACTCATATAGGAATATATATATATATATATGGGTAATATAAAAAGGATTATCTTTCTTAAATAAACATAAAAACACACAAATAAAGCTTTTTACCACCATAATCTTAGGATGGCGGAAGATCTTTTTAAATTTTATTATTTATCTCTTCAAAATTTTATTATTATTATTATTGAATAACAAAGTAAGAAAAAACGAACACCATAATATGAAAAGATAGTAAATTATAACTTATTTTCTAAATAAAGTAAGTTACTAAAAATACTCTTCTTTTAAATTTCTCTTTGTATTACATTAAATTATATTTTCTTTTAACAATTTTTTAAATACAAGAACAATACTAATTTTTTTTTTTACTCGTAATCTGATATTAAATTTGCGATAGAAATTATAACTATCGTATTTTATAAGTCTTAAATTAATATATATATATATATATATATATATATATATAGTAATTTAAGATTGTTTAAACTTGCGAATGCAATTTGAAAACAACTTTAGAAAGACTTCATCTTTTTCTGTTTTTAAATATTTTATTCAACGCTATTTTTTTTCTCATAAAAATAAATCAAAGATTTTCATTCTCAATGGAATTAAAAATAAAAAAATAAATAATAATGTATTCACTGTAGATTTTTGTTTATTAAATTTATTTAGCTTATTTATTCATTTTGTAGTCGTAGAATTTAATTGTAATAAGTTTTTAAGTAAAACGAACCTTTATTTTAAATGCTTTTTCTTTTTTTTTTTTTCAAACACAAATTCTGGGCCTAAAACTGCTTTTTGAATTAAATAATTAATAATTTTATACATCATGTACTGCAATAATGATTTAGTATTATAATTAAGTTATATTAAATTAATCAGAATGGAAATTACATTAAATGGTATTAGTTACTTCATTGCAAATAAAAAACAAAAACCTACGCGTTTTGAATCTTTTTAAAAACAGAAATAATTTACGAAATTCTTTATACAATGGAAAAGAAAGTACAAATAAAATTAACGATTTAAAAAGGACATTGATACTTACATATTATATAAGAGGATATTTTAACTATCTTTCAATTTGTATAAAATTAATGACTATCATTAGACTATTATGAGTGATATTGTGAAACATTTTACGCATCCTTATTATCTTTTTTTTTTCTTTTTCGCTTCTCAACATATTTCTTCAGATAAGATTTCTGTAATTGTAGATTTGTTTATTAAATAGTTGATGATTTCACAATAGATAGTGCAACATTGTATCATCTCGCTTTCAAATAATGTGGTATTTAGGATAAATAATTTCAGAGTGTGGCATATTTTAAATTTTAATTAAATATATACAGGAAAATAATTTGAAAAATTCATAAAATTAATTTTTATTAAAAATAAGTATATGTTTTATTAGTTTACTGTAAACGTATTGTAAAATATTGAATACAACTAAAATTGAAATAGGATTTATTAAAAAACATAAAATGTTCTATATTTGTAAATGAAAGAATCACGTACATACAAATAAAGGAAAAATAAAGAAAACAAACAAAAATGCCATTTTTTTTAAATTTTTGCACAAATTATATATGTATATATATTTAACTGTTTATTTAATACTACACAGAAAAATTGAAAAAAAAAATTGAGTTAATTCACAATGGAAGATTTTCTTAAGCTATAACTTTATGGTCCTGAAATTCATATTCCGGATATCACATAACAGTTGGTTTTTCTTGGTACAATGCGATTTTATTTTCACATCTTTTAGCTTATTTATAAATGCAAAACTGTTTATATAAATGCAAAACTGTTGTAAAAATGCTTTTTTAATTCGGGAGCAATATCGCTTTTCAGTTCCCCATCATACTATCATACTATAATAGGTATGGGGAACTTAGGTAACCGTGGAAATTTTCGACTTTTGTTTTTTGATTTTTTTAATACATTTTCGTGTGTGATGAATCCGAAAACCACAGGTATGATATGGTGTCCGTCCTTAGGTTATTTAGTATGTTAGTACATATTAGTACGTTTGTGTGTTACACTGAAAAAAAATATATAGTTCCTAAAAAATTTGCAAAATTGTGTCAATTTTCCGTATGTCACATACTCAAAAACGCTCCGAAACAAATATATTCAAATTTGAAAATTATATGTACTCTTTATTGAGTATATTGACCGAAGACAGCTTCAATTATCATAAATCCCCGTATCCCAAACATAGATTCTCATAGGTGTATTCTTCCGCACACTATAGTATAATACCGCCCTGAAACATAGTTCTGAGGATTTGAGGGAACAGAATTGTTTTTGAACTTTTTCTGTTTAAACATGTAGAATTAATGAACTTCTTTCAAATTAGCATATTTATAATAAATTATGATGTGAACAGCTATCAATTTGAAAACATGCTATATTTCATAAATGAGATAGGCAACTAGAAATTATAACTACTCATTTCGAAATGAATATCCTGTGTAGTCTGTTTAAATGATATCTCAAGAAAAAATCTGGAGTGACTCCACTCGACTTTCCGAACATTGAGTAATTAACAGTTTTGTAGATAAAGTAAAGAAAGAGTAGTTGTTAAACAAACAAAAGAGAGAAAACCATAATAGAGTGTTTGAGTATTTTTCTCCATCTATTACACGTTGTTTTATTTAACGCTACTGAACTTTGAGCCCATAGATCATAATGACAAAGAAATTTTCGTTGTGTCCCTGTAAAAACCTATAAATGTTAGATTCACCAAAATGCTTATAGTTAGTGCAACAGTGATTTATAATACTCATATAAATTTTCAGCTGAATTCAATAAGGCGTTTAGATGCTATCGTACTTTTAAAAATTAAATCCGATAGGCCATAATGATAAAGAATTTTTCTTTGTGTCCCTGTAAAAAAACTGTAAGTGCTAGATTCACCAAAATCTATACAGTTAGTTCAACTGTGATCTATAACATGTGTACAATTTTTTTGCTCGGATTAATAAGGCGTTTAGAGACTATCACATTTTTAAAAATTTGGCCCCATAGGCATAATGATAAAGAATTTTTCTTTGTGTCCCTGTAAAAAAACTATAAGTGCTAGATTCTCCAAAATCTATACATATTGAGTATTTGTAATCTATAATATGTGTATAAAATTTTTGCTCAATTGAATAAGGCGTTTACATGCTATCGCACTTTTAAGATTTTGCTCCCATAGGCCATAATGATAAAGAATTTTTCTTTGTGTCCCTGTAAAAAAACTATAAGTGCTAGATTCACCAAAATCTATAGGGTTCGTACTATGGTGACTTACAATATGCGTACCAACTTTCAGGTTAATCGAACGAAGCGTTTAGACGCTAGCGTGTTCACCCACAGACATACACACATACACACATACACACATACATACACACATACACACACACATACATACATCATCGTAAAAATAGTGAAAACGGACTCAGGGGACCTCAAAACGTATAGAAACATCAAAATCTCGAATTCGGATTTTTGACATGATTACAATACTTTCCTCACTATAGTGTTCGGAAAGTAAAAACAAACGTAGGAAGGTCGGTTGAGTTTTGAATTATCACTTATGATACCGGCAAGAGCCTTATTGATTTGCAATATTCTAATTTAAAAACTTCATAAGTTACTCGAAATTTACGACTTTCTTAACATGAGAGAATATGTCAAATTTTTGCTAAAACGTGCATTCGAAGGAACATTTTTACCATACGAATGTAACATCAGCTTTAAAATGTAATTTTGGATAGTGGCATGGACATCATTTACTAGGAAAATTCTATTTTCAAAACCTCGTAAGTGATTCGAAATTTACGATTTTTTTGACATGACAGAAAACCATGAAATTTTGCATAAACATATTTTTAAGGAGGTTTTCATCGCAAAGATGTCAGATCATTTAAAAATATTATTTATATTACTGGCTTGGACATCTTTGACTACGAATATTCTACTTTGAAATTTTTTTAAGTTATTTGGATTTCAAGATTTTCTTAACATAGCAAAAGAGAGCAATCTTGCATTATGGGAACATTACATTGGAAATAGTAGGGAATTGCATGAAAACTAAAATACGAAACTGACACTAATAAAATTATCAAATTAGTATAAAGTAACTGTATCGAGCTAAACGGTTGGTATCCTATTATGTGGAGCATTTAATTGTGTTAAACGATCCGTTAAATTCGTTTCTCTTAGCATGAATATAGCATGTTCTGTTGCATAAATTTATGAAAACAAATAGAGTTGTGCAGAGTCCACCTGTGCCAACTAGTTTTTAGTATTTATGCAACAAATAGAAAGAAGAATAAATTTCCTTTATTGTATAAATGCTGCTTTGATTGTCAAGTTACAGAAATGTAGTTTATACATTTTTAAGTAAAGTACAGTTTATATTGTTTATATAAACTGAAGCTCTATAAGTGCTGTTTACATTGATTTTACAAGATATAATTTTCTAAATATATCACTTTATTTTAGATGCCAGGCATCGCCTGTCTGGTCACGCGGCCCCTTTTAATACTTTGTCATCGCTGATATTAAATGTTGCATTCAGAAATTTAGCCAAAAAACGGTCATTTATATTAAAAGTACTCAAAATGAACAAAATACAGTCGGCAGCAAAATCATCGAAGCACATATCCACATTTTTCATTTTCTTGTTTTTTTTTTTTTTTTTAAGTTTGATCGCTGTTTTTATCATCAACTTACTTTTCTATAAACAGCATAAAGACTAAGATCAAGTCTCGACAAATATTTATTTAACGAAACAGTATTAGGTGCACATCTTTTAAATGGGAATTATTGCTAGCTCTTCAATAAGTTTGCTGCCGATTGTAATACTTTTTGAGCTTCAAGGATCGTATATGTGCATTTGTGATTTGATTTTTAATAAAAAATTTCAAAAACAGAATCTAAAGGTATGCCATATTTAACACGCAAATGCAAAAATAAAATTACTTACACTTTCTGAAACTCTTAAAAGGCTAAGAAATAATCGAAATAAACTTATGAAAATTTCAGAACACTGGTAACGTTATATTTTTAATCGTCCTTCCAAATTTAAAATAAATATATTCAAAAGATGCAGAAGTATAAAGCATTCAGTAATTTAGTGCGAAACAGTAATTTAAAAGCAAAGATTTTACAATAAACATAAGAAATCGTTTAAGTTTTCGAAACGATGTCACAATAAATAATTTGACGTGGCACACACCCGATTTTCTCTTACTCCGCATTTCAATATTATAAAGACAAACTGCAAATTTATATGTAAGTTAACAAATATTATATATGACTAAACATTAAAAACAGTTAAAAATCGTTTTAGAAACAGATTTATTTGACGTTAGTTCTGTGTGCAGGATGGGAGGGGGGGGGGGAGACTGACCCCATAACCCACGTTTGAATACAGTACAGACATTCATAAAACTAATTTAAGGTTTTTACTAAATAAAAAAAAGTAGTTTTTACTTTATGGAATTACCACCAATCAGAAATTATCGATGACTTAGACCAATTATAATATGGCCAATAATATGACCATATAATTGGTGGCCTCTCCATAATATGGCAGAGCCTGCGCCAGCTTGAACAGTCCCCTGTTGACATGTAGTTTCCATGGAATCACGAGGTTATCTCCATACTCGTACACATCGATCGATCAATACAACTGGAAACGAGACTCGTCAGAATCTGTATATGCTAGAAAAAGTATTTCCAACCATCAACAGTCCAATGACGCTGTTGGTGGGACCAGGCGAGGCTTAAAACTTGTTATCGTGCAGTCAACAGTGGTGCACGTCTGAGCTTTCAGCTCCGAAAGCTCATACCAATGGTGGTTCATTAAATAGATCACTCACTGGCACTTGTTTATGCCCCAGCATTGAAATCTGCAGAAATTTGAGGAATGGTTGCAAGTCTGTCAGGTTTAATGATTCTTGTCGGTCGTCATTGGTTCCGTTTTTTCACGACCTTTTTCCGGTTACAGCGATGGCGGAGGTTTGATGTTTTACCGGATTCCCGATATTCACAGTACACTTGTGAAATGGTCGTACACAAAAATCCGAATTTCATCGCTACCTCGGAAAGGCTATAACTCTTCTTTCGTGCACCAGTTATAATGCCATGTCCAAAGTCCCGTAAATCTTGATAACTTGCCATTGTAGCAGCAGTATTCGATCTAACAGCTTTGACAGACACCTATTATCTTATATACAAGAACTGCCGACCGCATCGCGGTTTTCTGATTGGTTCCATACTTCTGTTGTTTGCATATGCACGCCTGTATCATTTTTTTTTTTTGGTTCTTTGGTGTATATGTCAGTGATACCTGGTGATTGCCGTTTTGGGCTATCTTCATACCTGTGGTTAGAAACAGTCTGTTATCATGAAAAAGCTTGTTCATCTGATTGATTGTTGCAATTTTGTGATAGCTATATTATTTCTCGAAAAAAGCGAATGAAGCAATAAGATGAATGAATGTTCCATTATAATTTACTGCTATTAGCCACACCTGTATAAAGATAGTTCAAACGTCATTTATTAAACGCCACTGGCACCGATATACCTATATTATTTAGTTTTCGGCATTTTATGTGTTTTTAGAACTTTTGAGGGGCAGCAAATACGCATCTTAACACGTTGATCGCCACGCGAATTCTTAATAAAATCCATTAAAATTCCTTAATGATATTATCATGTAATAAATAAAAATTAAGTAAATTTTAAATAAATTTTAAGTAATTACTTGAAACAGTGTAATATTTTTGGTTTTATATTATATTTTACACCGATTATATAAACCACCGATGGTTGACGCGGTTTTATATCATATTTGACACTGTCAGTCACCGATGGCTGACATGGCGATCAACGTGTTAAGCTCGTTACGTCACTGCATAGAGCGCTGGAGTGTTTTTTGAATTACTGTGTGACAAGGCGCATTATTGTGAATCAACACACAATTGTTCAAGCTATTTGATCTCACACGCAAGGACCAATTTGAGGTTTTGAAAAAATTCTCGTTCCACTGTGTCCATGTGGGAAGCAAAACCTGATAGGATACCGTTGCTTGAAGTTGCCATTCGTTTGTAGAATGAACTGAAAAAATTGTTGCACGAAAAGAAAAATGACTACAAAAAAAAAAACAATTTACTTTAGCAAGTTTAAGTTTGTACTGAAAGTGTATCTCATGTTCAATTACTACACATCCAAATCCCGTCTTCCAAGTGTTCTCAGATTGAACGCAACATTGTTAAGCTCATTACTTAATCTACTTACGCAGATTGTTCTACTTATGAATGGATAACTTACTTCTCTGCAGAATTGCTTGATTGTTACTCTGAAAGGAATAACTTGTGATGCCTTGTTTTTTCAATCATTTTCATGTTCTAAAGAAATATATAAATAAAACATAATATCGCAAACTTTATTTATTTATTTATTTGTGAAATATAACAGTGTTAACCCCACGACTCACTTGTAAAAAATCTATGTAACTCTGAACTGAAAAGAAAATTGTAGCTTACTTTATGAGGTATCCCCGTCTGAGATAGTCTAAAGGATTTACAGTAGGCAAAATAATTCTTTGTATACTTCATTTTCTTAAACTATAATAAAATAAATGAAAGATGCAGGCAAACAACAATGTATTACACTAATTTAATGCATTATAATAACGTAAAAGCAAAAAAAAAAAATAATAATAATAATAATAATAAATAAATAAATAAATTAAAAAAAAATAATAATAATAATCAATTTGTTACATTTTAACAGACAAATATGAAAATATATAATGCAGAAAAAGTATTTGTACACTTCATTAGTGTGTTATAATTAAGAAAAATTTAATTAAATAACACAAATTAATAATTTGTGTGAAGTCCTTTGGCTATAACGACTGCTTCAAGACGGTGAGGCATAGATTCCACTAACTTTTTTGTGACGGTTGGTTCTGTGTTATTCTATGCTTCAATCAGAGCTTTTAAACTGTTTTTACTTGCGATATTCGTTTTTCGAATTTGTGCCTCCAACTGCATCCATAAGTTTTCCGTTGGATTTAAACCTAGAAATTGTGGAGGAGTTACCAGATGCCGTCGAGCATTGTAGAGTAACCTTGTCCTAGTGACCACAGTGGTAGGCTTCAGGTTGTTATCCTGCTGAAAGTGGAAAGTTTGCTCCAAGCCTAATTTCCTAGCACTGCTTGATAAAAGTTATTCTGCAACGCATCAATATATGTTAAAGCTGTCATTTTGGTGTCAATAAAGTCCTAATTTCCTACTCCATTTGAAGCCATGCATCCCCAAACCATAACATTTTCCCCACCACGCTTGAGAGTTGGTAGTATATGTTTCGGATCTAAAGCAGTTTTATTTTTGCGCCAAATTTTTCTAAGGCTTGGTGGAGAGAAAATTTCAAACTTACTCTCATCAGAAAAAATCACCGTTTTCCAGCAATTCATTGGTTTATTTCTGTAGGCCAAAGCAAATTCCAGGCGCTTTCTCCTGTTTGTTTCACTGATGAATGGCTTTTTCCTTGTGGTTCATCCTTTTAAACCTGCACTGTGTAGAACATTTCTTATTGTTTGAGGTGTTACTATAATTAGAAGATGTTACAGGGTCTTTAACAATTTTTTGAGCTGAGACCATAGGATTTTTTTAAAGCTGTTTTAACAACACTTCTTTTTAACCTCATTGTTAATTTATTGGGACGTCCTGGTCTGAGTTTATTTTCGATGCTTCCGGTTTCTTCATACTTTCTTCCTGTGTATCCAACAGTGGTGAATGGTAATTTAATAGCTTTTCCAATTTCTCGGTATGATTTACCATTTTTATGAAGTTCAATAATGCGATTTCTCACGACTAGAGATACCTCTCAACTTTTAGGAGTAATTCTCAATTAATTCAAGAACAATGCAGATAAAATGTCAGTGATCAAATACTAATACACGGAGTTAACAATTATTTACGTCTAATCTACAATATTCCTTTAAACCATCAACATCATAAATGCAGTACGTACCTTGCTGAGGAAGTGTACAAATACTTCTTTTGCAAGAAACTTTACGTTAGAAAATGTTACTTTTCATGTTAGAAACTTATTATTTAACTTCATCAAAATATTTTGCTGTTTAATCTAAAACGTACGGTAAATATATTGTATTACATCAATTTTTGCCAAAATATCTGTTTTTATTCAGTCATAAATTAAAAATATTACAGTGTACAAATAATTATTTTGCCAACTGTATAATATTGATCAAAAGCATTATTTTCTATAACAGCTACTGTTAATAGATTTTTTAACAGAATTATATGAATACATTTTTTTAAAAGACAGGCTTGTTATTGCATGTATATTCATTGACTAGAAATTAAACTATGATAAAGGAATTACAACACTCTTATAACATTTAACTTTATTAAAGCAAAATTGGCACTTCTGCATAATATTACCTTTTAGTACTCAAAGTTTGCATAATCAGCAACAGTTTTTAAATAACAATACTTTTCAATTTCCGAGTTAAAAGACAAACAAAGACACTTTACTTACTATGTCGTAATTGGCAGTTAGATTTTTCCCATGTGCATTTAATTAATTTTATCGTATTAGTATACACATAAGTAATTTTATTAAAAGAAAGCCATAATACTTGCAATATGCATTAATGAAATTAAGTCTTTCTGTTCTATTTCGGGAAACTGACATTTAAGAATGACAAACGTTCTTTCACTTCGCTTATTAAAAAGTGTAATAAACAGTTATTTAGCTTTTGCCATGATGAAGTTTCAGCTTTGTCATTTATGATTGAACTTAAATGAATCTCATTTTCTAATTAGAGCTAGAACTGACAAATGTATTTATAAATAGGTTTCAGTCTAAAAGTGTTAGAATGCTTAAATTTTCAAATTAACTATATTTAAATATTACATTTAAAAGTATTTTAAAACTGATAGATTTTAACATTTTATATATTTATAGCTCAATTTGCATTGTTTATGAGGCATGCTATAGTAAAGTGTCATAAGAAATTTGCATATTTTATGAAGACGTGTCAATAAAATCCATTTTTATTAGACAGTTATAAATTAGTAAACAGGAAATAGCTAATCATTTTAATAAATTTTGTAAAGAAACATACTCCAAATATTCAGGATTATTAGCATTCTTAAGAATGTATGGATAATTAAAATTATTTGAAAACAAAAAATTGTTTTGAAACTAGAATTACTCGTTTGCGATAAAAATAGAAATAAAAGTTTGCAGTGCCTTTGTATGACGGATGTTTATATATGTATATATATATATATATATATATATATATATATATATATATATATATATATATATAATTCTGCAACAGTAAAAGGGAAAAAAAGGGTTAAAACGAATCTCTATTTTGTTAATACCAATAACATTTTATCATATTTTGGCAGTAGGTTCATTCGTTCGTTTATTTAACGTCGCACTAGTACTGCGCTATTTGTAATTGGGGACGGTTTAGTAGTAGGATTTTTGTAATATGATGCATATTCTCGATAATTGCTCTGAATTATTTTTGTTTAGTGTATTTTCGAGATTGCAGATAGGGCTCACTATGGATTGTAGATTTTAATTGGTATAAATTGCTTATTTCTTGCGAATATGTAAAATTACAAATCAGGGCATTAATTGTACCTTTGCTAAACTTTGCAAAAGTGCAAAAACCATTTTTTAAATATATTAATTATTTATAACTCCCACTTTTGTTTCACTAATAATGTTGTTTAAAAATTGTTTTTAACTGCTTCATTAAAAGTTGTCTTGCTAAAAAAATTTCGTGTGCTTTTAAAATAAAATACTTTTTTTTTTTTTTTAACAATCTCCAATATTTCAATGATTTCACCTTGAATGTCGTCTAAAGAGTCATCCTAGATCTATCAAGCAATTATTTCATTTTTTAATTATAAAGCTGTAAGAAAAAATTTAATCCCTTTATAAACTAGCAGCACTTTTCCCCTTGGAATTTTTTTAAATACGTTTTTAAAAATAGCACCAACAAACAAGTCAGTAGGAAGAAAGTTTTTGCTTTTATCTGGATTCGTTATAATACATGCAGCAATAATGTTTAAATATTCTTATTTAACTGAGATAAAATAATCATGCCAATTTTTTTTTCTATATTTTTATCGCCAAGGCTTAAAAAACTCAACTTATTGCAAATTACTCAATATTCATAAGCTTTGCGTAAGCAGTATTCGGGAAACTGGTGGATGTTATTTTTACTGTATCGTGCAATATGAAGAATAAAATAAAATTTTCTTCCGCGTGCCTAAAGTGTAAGCAATTTCGAATATAGTAAGATATGTTTTTATTTTTATGATTACATTAGATTACATTAAATTAAATTTGCAGTTATTTAATTTAATGTAAGATTGTCAGATTACATTAAATTTGCAAACAAAGACTTTCATTTAGTTCAATTAATTGACTTTGTTTAACAATTACAAATCCATCCATTTTTGCCAAATAAATTAAGGTTCAGTGTCTGAACTGGCAATGGTCCATCTGATTGCCAAATGGATAGTACTCTGGCCTTTAGTTGCGAGGTGCTGAGTTTTATTTCCAGCTCAGGTATGGATTTCAGTAGTGGTTTAGAATCCGCTTTAAGGTATAGAGACCAGTTTAATTAGCCTAAGTTGTCAGTATGCGAATAAATACCGCAAAGCGACAAGCCAATTTGCAGATAATAATTAGTCAACAAAATCTCCTATTCTATAATAATTAAAAAGTGTTACTAAAGCCATTAATGTCATTATCAACGGTTTGCAAATTTTCTCTTCTATTCGATTTATTATTATTATTATTGTTATTATTACGATAGAAAAAATAATCATAATGTTACATCACAATTTATCTGAAATTTTTTTGCAACTTTGGACTTCTGAAATATTGATTTACCAGCGGCCTTTGGTTTCACACTTCATTAGTTTCTATAGTTAAATGAGAGCCTTTGTAAATAAAAACTATCTCATATGTTTCGGTCAATTAGTTTTTGAGAAAGAAGAGAATTCGTACACGAAGTTCGGTCGGGTCCCCACTGTACCCGACAGCGTCTTTTCAGGAAATATTTCTCGGGCACTATTTTTTATAGCCTTTAGACTGATGTAGGTCATACTACGTCCGTGTCCCACTGTCTGCAGTAGCGCCTTATCCGTCAGAACAGAGCGAGCGCATTTTTGTCTCGAGAGAAAAAAATGTAATTAATGAATTAATGAGTCTAAAAATATATGTACTTGGAAAAACCCTCTTAAAATCGATTTATTACAAGTCTCCACTGCCTCCGGCAGAGTATTTCCCAAGTTATTTTTTTTTAATAAATCCCTCTTTTGCTCCACCCTAGCCATGTTACACATAAAAATCCAACAGATTTGTATCCAGTAATATGGTAAATGTTTCATAATTTATCAGTGATGCGTGATTTAACGTGTTATTATTATTATTTTATTTAACTCAGTCATGTACTGTCTCACTTCAGTTCACTATAACTATATCCAATAAAAAGGGGAAAGTGTTTCACAATTTATTAATGATGCATGATTTTACTTTCTTGATTTTACTGAATAAATTTTCTCTTAGTTGTTTTTCGAATCATTTCTCAGTAGTTCTAAATCTTAATATTTTTATTAATTTCGAAATAAACATTTGGTATATAGTTTTACCAAAATAATGTAATGTAGAATAAAAAAAAATTGATTTTCCAAAATATAGTAATTGAAAAGTTAATTGAAAACTCCAAAATTATTAACTCGTCAAGATATAATGATGTGAAAATCACTTCCTGATATCCATTTATATCAACCGCCTACGATGTAAATATTGGCTGTTAATACAATGAAAATTAAATATTGAATATACGTATACCGCAACTATTTTTGAAGCAAAATATGTTTCATAAGTATGTCGACATTTAGACGAAAAACGGATTAAGATAATGAAAAGCAAACATGAAATTTTTTTTCAAAATATCTACAATCGTTTCGCAATTTTTAATTTCTTTAAGGATTAAACATTTTTTTAAATGATAAATTTATGGAAAAATGAAATCTGAAACGAAAGGAAAACCATAATTTCGATACATAGTGCATTGTAAATTGTATTTTCATGTGGTTACGAAACCATCATTAAAATTTCCATGTTATTTTTTAATCAATTCTTTCTTTTATTTAAAAGTTTGCATATTAAAATCCAGTTCTAAATGTCATACTATTAAATTATAATTTGCATAAATACCAATTAGATTTATTAAACACTAGATCTCACTTTATTTATTTAAAATAATTCGTATTAGGTATTTGCATCCATGGAGAAATGAGTATTGCATTAAACATAACGAAACCATTGGAATATTATTAAAAACAACATAAAATAAAGTTAAACGTGAAAAAATATGTTCTCATCAATTTATGGATTAAACTCATTAAGCTTACTCATCAAGTTATACTTGTTTTTTATTTCTTCTTACACAAAATAAAACAAAATTTTTACAAAATCATAAATTAAACTGCGTCTAATTAAATTGAAAATATACTTCAAACCAAATAGTAAAAATATTTCTAAAATTGTTCGTTACAATGTGATAGTTGCAAATTAGAAAAAAAAAAATACATTTGAAAAAAGTTTATCTACATAATAGAAAATCTGTTTCATTTTCTTTTGATAATGTATCCATTAATCTGTTCTTTTTTTTTTTATGCACACTATAAATAAACAAGTTATTTGGTTATATAACGTTCATTAAGAAATTAACTATTAAGTTGATTTTTTTTCTTTCTAGGAGATATTAGAAATTTGTACATGTAATATCCGAACATAAAAATTTTAACACAAATTATTTTTATTGTCACATTAAGGAAACTGTACTAGGTGGAACACATTACTATAGTAGTAGACATCTTTATATATTAAACTCTAAAAATTAGTTTTTCTAATCATTTTTCTCTTTTCATTATTAGTTCGCACAATATTGTGGGTTGGTGTTACAGCTCACTCTTACTTGTGTCTTTAACTAAAGAAATTACAAGTCAACAGTTCTATAAATAATTATACAGTATTTAACTGAAGTAGTGAGAACTTTATGTCACTTTGCCATCATTTCTAATAAATTTAAATTCAGTGTGCTAAATTTTGTTTGATTTGCATATGCTTATTTTGGACTGATTTCTTGTACCCTCTGTTGTTACTAAAGTATGTAGTATGCTATAAAACCACAATTGTCCTGTGGACATCCTACAATTACCATACAGATCTTGTATTTGTCATTGAGCTATCCGCTGAATTCGTGAAAGATACAGTAAACGGATTATCAAATTATTCTTCTCCAAGTAGCGACTAAGGACTTTTCGTCGTCGGATGTATAAAGGAATTACCCTGCCATTTCATTATTGACACTGAAACGAATGTTACCATCTTTAGAAAAGATCTGGCTAAAAACTTAGCAAGAAATATACCTAGACGCCACGCTGCGTTGTTCTAAAGACTGTGATTGGTTATAAAATTAAAGTCTGTGGAAAATAAAATATATATAACTTTCGGAGATATCACTTAACCCCATATCTATATTAATAAATCAGATTTTTGTCTGTAAATTTCTCAGAATCAAAAAATTTTACGATATCTTCACGAATCACACATTATGAATGCCAAAATATGGCTTCAGAAAATTTTCTGTGTGCGTATGTATGCATGTGTGTGTAAAGCTATTTCTGTCCGGATATGACGTGAGAACGACTGGACGTAATTCAACGACACTTGTCAGGAATTGAGGTTTGTACTCAACTTAAAATTATATCTATCGAACATTTCATAATGTTGATTATATTTAGAGATATGGATAAAAAGCACCTGCGCATGCGCCATAAGGCTTTTGTCAGTGAAACGCTTTGAATGGGGAAAAATTGCGTTATCTTTGGTTTTAACCATCAAGAAGCCCCAAAAAGATTTCAAAATATTTTCTCTCTGTGTGACGTATAGGATAGATGTATATAGAACGTCTTTTATTTATTCGACCGGGTATTAGGTGATAACGCCTGGACGGAATTCAATGACACTTGGCTGAGGTTTCGGTCTATACCTACCTTAAAATTATATTCATCGAAAATTTCAAAACTTTAATTAGATTTAAAGATACGAGTAAAAAACTCTTCTGTAACCAATTAAAAATTATATCTAGGTATTGCTTCGTTAAAACAATGATACGCAAACAACGTCTCTCCTTATTTTTGAAAGTTCTTTTTAAAATTTATACTTCCCTTTAAAAGTTAGATTGTTTTGTATATAAAACATATTTTGGTGGTTCGATGTTCCGTAAAAAGCTGCAAAGAAAGTTATGTAAAAGGAGAATTTATTACATTTCACAGGTAAGACTTTCTTATATTTTATTATTTCGCACTTTTTAAGTAATTATTTCTGTAAAATGCGTATAACTGCTATATTTAGTTCTTTAAATTAAAAAATAACAATTGCATGTATTATCTGAAAATAAAATTCAGTATTCTTTATATAATAATTTATGGAAGTTATTATAGTCTCTGGATTATTGTATTAAATTAAGACAAAAAAAAAAAAAAAAAAAAAAAAAAAAGAGCTGTAAAGCTGAAAATGTTATGTTTTACATAAGTCTTGCTGACTTTATCTTTTAATAATAATAATAATAATAATAAAGAACATGCAAAAGAAATAATCGCCGAAACGCGATAATTGCCAAAAAAAGTTCCCGGCAAACAGTTGACTCTTTCTTATATTCCCGTAAAAAGTAATGCTCCGTCCACTATAATAATAATAGGTCTATGGATAAAAGTTAATACATTAGTTTGCCTATTCTAAATAAATCATTTTTGTAATTTTGCTCAATTTAAAGTAATAGTTAAGTAAAATAATATTTATTTATCGCAAAGAACTGTTTTTTTTTTTTTTTTTTTTTTTTAAATAGTTTGGGTACAGCTTTAGTAAAGTATTCTATTGCTGACATTTAAATTTTTGTTCATTTTGGTGATGAATTAAAATGGCTATCACAGTTAAGTTAGAAAAGACCTTCGCAAGAAACGACTGAGCTACTTTAGTGCCACATTTTAAATTTCGCCATATGGGACTACTAAAGTTGTTCGAAGATATGATTATTTTTTCTATTTTAATACGTAAAATGATTCCCCGTTATCGATACCGGTTTCAAATATAGCCATATATTCAGCATTTGATGAAAATGCAATGTACAAGAAACTAATATCTTTCCGATGTAGTTGAAATTGAAAAAGGAAAAAAAAAAAAAAAAAAAAAGAAAGAAAGAAAGAAAGAAAATTTCTGTCTTTGACAGAATTTAATTTAGTACCACAGGTTTAATTTATATATTGCAATCTTGTAACTAAAAAAAGAAGCTATTAGCCACACTGACTAATAACAAGCTCGCCATTTTTCACATAATAACCGTTTGCAAGGTCACCGTATCTGGAAACATAGATATAACGGTTATTCTGTGAGAAATGTCGAGCTACTTATCAGCCAGGGTGGCTATGGGGAAGAGAATCCACGCGTTAAGCGGAGGACATGGGTTCAATTCCCGGCTCAGGCATTTTTCACATAGTTGGTATAAAAAAAAAAATTTCATACTCCAAACTACTTAAAATGAATTTTCACGGTTGATGAGTTTATCAATAAAATTTCTAAATATTTTAAGATAGTTTAAGAAATTAAATGATAAAATTGGATATTGACAGGCATCCTGGCATATTGGAAGTGTGACAAAACTAAATCGCTATCTGAAAGAGATAGTCCTATAGTATTAAAAAGGTAAAGCTTTAGTATAGGGCCTAATTGCCGACTTTTAATTTACTAACTATTGTACCCGTTTCTGGGAACGTAAATAGCAATAGAAATTATAACTTTTGGCATTGAGAACATTTATGTTTAAATCAGTGCACAAACAATTATGGAAATTAAAACCAATATACATATATATATATATATATATATAAAGTGTTAATGCCTAAATTAGGCAAATTTAAATATATGAAATTCATATATTTTAATTGAAAATACATAAATCATTAAGTTTTAATAATTGAAATTAAAAAGTAACTTTTTAAACACATAAATGTAAAATACATTCAAAATGTATGCACAGATAAACATCAGTCTTCTAAGGTAGTTTTCATTTGATGTAGCTTTATTCGGTCTATGTGGTTTCAGTGATCTTGTATATGTTGCTCGGCTTTCACTATGTTTTAAATTTATATATATATATATGTGTAGGGTGTTCCGAAAGTCTCATCCCCCTCCCCTCCTAACTCGAAAATGAGTCGGAATTGCGAAAAATGGTGAAGCACGTGTTCAATGAATTCGAGAGGGACCTCTTTTAGTGAAAAAGGTTTGTTCCCGAGAAGGGGGGGGGGCGTGCTAGGGGGCCTCCAGGGAGGGCAACTTTAAAATTTTGAATGTGAAAGTATGTCTTGTGTTACATTCCTGGAAACGTCTCTTCGAAACAACGAATTTGATATAAATATTTTTGCCCTACGATGATTATTAAAGGAGATACATGAGTTTTCAGACTTTTGAAATGTGTTTTTTATACTTATGTATCCTCTTTAATAATCATTAAATGACAAAACTACTTATATCAAATTCATATTCTCGGAGAGACGTTTCCAGGGATGTATCAAAAGACATACTTTCCTGTTTGAAATGTTAAAGTTGCCCGCCCTAGCGATACTCCTACATCCTCCTTGCCCAGGCCGAAACATTTTTGGGCAAAGTACATCTTGTGATAGATCCCTAGAAACTTCTCTTCAAGTCAATATTAAATATTGATATTGAATATTATTATTAATCAAATATTTAAGTAGATATTAAATATTTTTACATTCTGATTGCAGTATGTTGTCTCTACTGTGATATGTCAAGATTTCTAAAATGACATTGCACTTGTTTGAAAACCCTACATATTATAAACAAAACACGTTAAATATATTTTCGTTGTTGATAAAGAAATCTCTATATCTTCGCGTAGATCTGTGCTTTTCTTATACGTACGGTGATTTTCTTATATATATAGGTAGCTTCCGAAAAAGCACACAAGAGTTCCAAAAGGATCCATCAAATTTGACAAAACGTCCAAATTCGAAGTTTTCCAAATACTTTTTTTTTCATATAGTGTATTCTGAATTTGAAAAAAGAAATGTATCCGATCATTCCTGATTTTCTTTATAAAGTAAAGCTAGGAAAGATCGCACGATATGAGAGATTGAGCACATAGGAGATCGACGGGAAAGAGTAGAGTAGGCGAGTTGCAATTTTAGGTGGCTGTACAACATGAATAGTGAAGTGCCGACTTGAATTTGCATGTTGATTGCTTCAGTAGTTTAAGACAAAACGTGATTATTTTGCCTTATTTTCAAAAACAAATGCTTGAATTTTCACAACACTTCCTAGGAATTTCAATACAATAGCAGTAGTACAAAATATTTTTAATTTAAACAATTTTTTATAAGCTATTAACCTAGACTAACGGTACGAGCACCACGGTTTTCTGTAAAAGTGAATATTTGTTTAATAATAGACTGCGCAATCTCTCGTACAAAAATGGAAGATTTTGCGCTTTTGGTATTTAGAATAGACTGCGCACTGATTTTTATAAAATTCTATACTAATAGAGATTTCGCAGCTTACTGGTAATGATAAGACAATGGGGGTGAGTTTGTTTAATATCTGAAGCTATACCAAGAAATAACATCGACAGGACTAGTTCAACCCTCTCGAGACGGCGCATCTTATAGGAGACTGTCGTTAGAATCTGAAATTGAGTATTGTTCAGGAGTGGCACAATCGACAAAAGCCACATCTCTGGTGGGATTTACCTGTCGAATGCTAATGTAAGCCTATGAGAAATTTATCGCAAGGTATTTAAGTGTTATTATATATCTATTTAGTTTTGCAATACTTTCAAGTATGATTCTCAAGTTTTGTCCAGCTGTCGGCTACATAAATATAAGTGATAAAATTAAATACAAGCAAAAAATATCAGCCTGCTCAAGCTTCTTTTTATTGAATTTAATAGTCTAAATTTCAATAAAATAAAATAAATTAAATAAAGGTTAAGGATTTTAAAGTTGAAGTAAGAAGATTTCAAACGAAATGAAATTTAGGTTTTGTGTTTTGAGACGAACAAAACGATTGTGGACAACGAGAGATTCAATCAGCAAACAAGAAACCATTCAAACTGATTAGAAAATATACTAGTTTTAAGTTAAACGTGTTACCTAGTAACATAATGTTATTTTACAATTTTTATTTGGTTTTGTTCTTTTTACTGTTTCTTTAATATATATATATATATTTAAATAAATTTTTGTAATTCTTTTTAATTTCTTCTTTCTCTGATTTTTTAATTATTGAATTGAAATATTCAATCCCAATACAAAAAATATTCGTTTACTGATATCCTACAAAATATCATTTAAGTGCAATTATTATTATGAACAATGTAATTGCAGTTATAATTAAGCGCAATCTCTCCTAAACATGTGCGCAATCACTCCTACCCTATAAGGAGGCATTGCGCAAAATAGGAGGCAAAAAAATGGCGGTGATGCGCCGGCCTATTATTTTATTTAGGGGCTCTATATAATACCAGTCAGACAGTTGCGTCATCAAACCCACGTGACCTCGCACCCAATGAAATTTAGGAAAAAACGTAACTATAATCAGTAACTGTCTTTTCTTTCTACCGAAAGTTTCGCAGAGTTGTCGTCCTCGTGATTATTCTTTTTAAAATGTTCTAAAATTAAATTGTAATTTTGTATGGTATATATATTATGTTTGTGTCTTCATTAAACTTTGTCATGTGCTAAAATGGTTGCAGAGTCTTCATCTAAGTCTTCATCTTTTTATTCGACGTCTAAAATTAAATTGTTTTTATGGAAAAGCAAAGAATAATTAGTCTTATGACTACATTAAGTGCTATACTGAGCTAGCCAGTAATACAAGTATTATATATTTTCATAAACAGAGGGCATCAGACTATACTGAATCCTTAAGTTAAACTTATTATCAATTTGTGTGAAATAGTATCATATATTTTAATTTAAATAAGCTTAAAGCGAAAAAAAAAAAAAAAAAAAATACGGATTTCTGTCATTTAATATCATCTGGAAGGCAAATAGTTTTCTGTCTAAATAAGAGAAATTTTTGCTCTCGAAACAATGAAAATAAAGTCAGTCCAAATGCAAATTTCTAAAAGAATTTGAGCGAATGGGTTTGAAAAATCTTAGAATAATATTTTCTCCTACGTTGAACTAAATGTAAGACGCGAAATTAATGTAAATATTTATTTTTGCAGAATAAAAGTATACAGATTCGTCTATACTAATAACATTATTTTTATAGAACATGGAATATTTTTGCATGAGTAATCAGAAATTACAAAGCTCTTGAGACTTAAGAGTGTTCCCTTTTTTTAATAGCAAGCATTTGCAATAAAAAGAAAAATATTTATGCAACATAAAATATATTTAAAAGAGTTCATGAACTGAAAACGTTTTCTTTAAAATTTTATAAATATGCCATTAAGTGATTTTTTTTTAATGTTATAATACATTATTCATTGTGTCCAGATTCATGTAGAATAAGCTAGACTATATATGTATATATAATATTTATTTATGGATGCTATAAATATATTTTTATTTATTTAACTAAAAAAAGTTTTTTTTTTTCCTTTTCTTTTTTTCTTTTAATGTGACACCAGTATTAAAAAACTGGTAAGGAAAATAAAATAATGTTAGACTCTCATGAGTCTCTATCTTGCACTAGTAGATTATTGAAGATTAATGGTGAAATCTTACACACAGTTCTTATAAATATAGCCTATATGAATCTACTGCGAAAAATGTAAACCTAGTTCCGTTTCACTGAGTTTTGATGCCTAGTGTAAAGCAGAACTCTTTTAATCTGCTACAGTAAGCTAAATATTTAAATCAGACCTACAATTATTAATATTGTTAAACAATCTTATACAATGCAGTTTTAAATTATGGTGTGGGTGATGGTGTTAAGGTTAAGGCCAATTGACTACACGAGGGACCTAGACCTAGGTGGTGTGCCCTCTTTTTGGGGCTTCTCTAAGGTGCCCTAGCCTGTACTTACGCATGATTTGGAAAAAAACCCAGAAAACTCCGAAGGTCCAGGTGAACGGGCGTGACCTAGAAGCGAACCTTGTATTTCCAATCTGCAAAATATCTCGTCTACTGGTTGGTAGTTTTAAATTATGTTATATGTATTTAAATATTTATTAGATTCATAAATTACGTGCACAATAACTTAAAAAATTTAAATAAACATTCGCTGATTAACCATTAAGAAAATTCACAAGAGAAGAAAGGGAAAAAAAAAAAAACAGGGAAAATAGTGTTTTACGTACTTTTAATTATGTGTGTTCCTGTACATTTGTTCAGGAATTATTTCAGAATGATTGGTTAGTTGGTTGTAGGTTTTGAGGTCGATTGACTACGCTACGGTCCTAGGCCAATAGGTGGAATGCCCTCCGTGGGGTTCTTCTAAGGGGCCCTAGCCCGTATTTACGCAAGTTTCTGAGAAAACTACGGAAACTCCGAACGGCTAGGTCGATGAGCTCGACCTGGGTTCGAACGCGACACTTCCAATCTACCAGCTTTGAGCGCAAAACCGCTCGGCCTCTGTTAAGACTATTTCAGAATGAACTAAGACAGAACTGTTTATTTTTACTCCCTTTATTCTATAAACTAGCAGGCTTTGTCTGCTGCGCTAGACACTGCATTTAAATGAATTCTCAAAAATTCATATCATTATTCAAAAAATCTCAAAAAATAAATAAATAAATAAATAAAAATAAAGATATAATAATAATATAATAATAAAAAAATAAAATAATAAAATAAAGATATAATAATAATAATAAATAAATAAATAAAAATATAAATAAATAAATAAATAAAAAACACTGAAATCAGTGAAAACCTAAGTTAAAGTTCCCGCTGAGTTTGGTACAGTGGTTTTCCCGCTTGCAACATGAAGAGGCCTGGTTCCCACTGCTTTCGGGCGTAGCTTACCAGCCCCCCCCCTTCCTCTCGCGGTAACTTAAAAGTTTTGCGAAATTCCACCAAAGTACATATTGCGCACACTTAGTCAACACACACACACACCAAAATTTGTTATTCTACGGTAATTTGAAGAGATTTAAGCTTGGATGCTCTCCCAAAGGAAAAGGGTAATGTTACAAAACTCCTTTAGAGTGCGTGTTACACATACAACCAACCGACACATCAAAAAATCGCTTTCCTGAGATAATTTGGAGCAGAGTTATGTTTAAAAACGATTATTTGCCCCTCCCCGCTTTAAAAAGGTGGGAAGAGGAGGGGGATTTCACAAAATTATTTTATACTACGTGTTGGATACCTATAACCGATCCGCACATGAAAAATCGATTTTCTAAGAAAATTTAGAGCATACTTAAGCTTGAAAACATGTTTTTTGCCCCCCCCCCACGCCTTTAAAGGAGGAAGAGGAAAATTTCACAACATACCTCTGTAGTGCGTTTTGGGTATGCATAACCAACATACACATAAAAGTTAATATTACAGAGGTAATTTGGAGCAAGGTTAAGCTTGGAAATGTGTTCATTGGCCGCCCAACCTTAAAGGGGAAAGGAGGGGGATTTCGTAAAATCTCTTTACAATAGGTGTCGGATACATATGAACAATTTACGCACCAAAAATTAACGGCAACTCCCATAGATTTTCCAGGATAAATTTAGCGCTAAAAGGCTGTTGTATTATTATTGGACACCCGAAAATAATCCAAAGTATTGTGTTCTATGAGAGGTATTTCTATAAGCCATATTTTATTAACTTTACTGTACACAAATCTTAATGAAATTGGAATACGTTATTCAAGTTCACTATCGGATGTTTCATATGTAAAATGGAGTAAATACCACCACTGGTTTGTGTACAGGGACACTCGAAAGTATTACGGAGCATTGCGTTCTATGAGAGGTATTTCTATAAATCACATTTTAAGAACTTTACTTTGCACAAATCTTAATAAAATTAAAATATATTATTCATATGCACAAACAAAAGCTTTCCATAGAATACAGTATGATTAGCATTAGACTCACAAGGCCACACAAAAATATTCAGTTACATTAATGGATATTATTGGATGGATGGTTGGGTTTAACGTCGCACTAGTGCTGCGCAGATCGGCAATTGTCGACGGTCTGGGACACACCCGTAGAGGTGGTCCGGAGACACGCCATCACAATTTTGATCCTCCACGGAAGGGATGGCTCTCCCGCTTCGGTGACCCCCAGAAGTATAATTTTTGATGAAAACATGAAGGAGATTGCGGACACGACAGATTTTACATGTACCAGCCACGATTAGAGTACACGACGGTCTTTGGCCGGCTCGAGTACCCAACCCGCAATCTTTCAATTACAAGGTCGGCGCTCTACCGACTGGGCTACCGCGGCCCGGATATTATTGGAGATTTACTGGAATTGCATTTTCGTTTACAATAAGTGTTTTTAACACCCTCAAGGGTCTTGCCTTGGACCGATGATGTGGCTTTTCGTCGCAGACCGGATCCTCAAACAATTCAAACTTCATGATAATAACATAATAGCCTACGCAGATGATTTTATAATTTTGGTTGGAGAAGACACCAGGGCCAAACTAGAAAATAAAACGAACGATTTAATCAACATCTTTAATAACATTTGCAATAATTTAAAACTTAAACTCTCAACGAACAAAACGACCTCAATAGTTTTTGGCACTGGGGTTTTCGTTTCTAGAACACCAATTTTTAAATTGAACAATAAAAGCATTCCTGTTAAAAATACTCTTCAATACTTAGGCCTAACAATTGACAAATCATTTTCCTGGATCCCTCATCTACAAGCTATAAGAGAAAAAATTTTAAACAGCACTAGTGGCCTATCATATCTAAGAAATAGAGATAGGGGTCTTCAATCAGACATCTTAAAAATCTGGTATCTAACAGTTTTTCAAAAACAGATTGAGTATGGCTTCGAGATTTGGCGGGAGGACCTAAATTGCCACGGGGTACGAAACCTCAAGTCTGCACAACGTCTCGCTCTCTTGAGCGTTATCAAACCCTTCAAAAGCATTTC
Source organism: Salticus scenicus (assembly GCA_963930645.1). Taxonomy (NCBI): domain Eukaryota; kingdom Metazoa; phylum Arthropoda; class Arachnida; order Araneae; family Salticidae; genus Salticus; species Salticus scenicus. The sequence continues at coordinate 122,822,460 of OZ005651.1, read as the reverse complement.
AAGTGACGCCCTTTGTGTCCTGGCTGGTGTCCCTCCGATCACGATCTACATAGCAAACAAATTCAGACAATATAACATTCTCCATGGAACCTCATCTATACAAATACAAAATACAAATATTTCAAAAGAAAATTTAATGCTTCCCATCCCTACCTTCACTTTTCCGAACTACTATAAACATAACAAAATTAAAATAATAGAGAACCCACCATCTTCAGAGCTACAAATTTATACAGACGGATCAAAAATGCCTGGCGGGACCTCATGCGCTTTTGTAGTCTACTACAAAAACAATATTATTCACACATATCAAATTAAACTTCACCACCTAAATTCAATTTTTCAGGCTGAACTCTTGGCAGTAATACAGGCAATTAAATGGCTCATAAATTCATCCTACAAAAATTTAAACCCAATAATATTCACAGATAATCAAACAACAACTAAAATCCTAAATCAACCATATCCAAAATACGAACTTATTAGAGAACTATATGAAAGCATAGATCAATACAAAGAGCAAATAATCCTAACTTGGACAAAGGCGCATGTGGGAACGGCAGGCAACGAAATGGCAGATTCACTTGCAAAACAGGTTATTTCACAAAACATCTTCGATGAACAGATCTCTCTTCCTCTTCCAGCTTCACTAGTAAAATCATCCATTAATAATAAAATTATCACAGATTGGCAAAGAGAATGGGGGCACAGCGATAAGGGTAGGGATACGTTTTCAGTCCTTAATAACGTAAGCAAAAGTTTTATCAGTCCAAATAAAATAGTTACATATTTTATCTCAGGCCATGGCAGCTTCCCTACATTTCTACACAAAATTAAAGTATTAACATCAGATAAATGCAAATGTAACAACAGTAAAATAGGATCCCCTTTTCATTATCTCTTTGAAAAATGCAAATTAATCCCAATTAATTTCAGATTCAACAGAAACCACACAATTCGTAAAAACATGCAAACAGTTCTTTTAAACACAAACAACTACAATAAATTAAAAGATATCTACAACATTCTAATTCAAAACTTTTCCACCATCAAATATAAGATTTAGCATCGTTCACTGGCAGCTGGCTTGCCTTTTTTTTTTTTTTTTTTTTTTTTTTTACTTTTTAGTGTTTTGGTTTTAATATGTGTTTGATCCAAAATTTGTAAAAAATTTGATTTCTAAATAAATTAGGGAACTCTTCCACTTTGATCCCCGGGCCTGTCGCCCGGGATGCGGAATCGCTAGATAGTGGCAGTCAGGTTCGCCTGCCTGCCTAAGATGCATTTTTCCCCTGCGGGTAGATGTGTCTTTGCCGTGGTCACTATTGAACTCAGTGGCGGCGGTAAAGACATGTCTATGGCACTAAATCGTGAGATGTGCCGCTCCATGGTGGAAGTTTTCCTTTTTCCTTTTCTAAAAAATTTTAAGTGTGAACATGATTTCAATTTGTGTATCTGTCTCTGTTCGTCTGTCTATCCGTCTGTCCATTTGTCCGTCGGTCTGAGCTTTAACTTCCATAAATATGTAGGAAATTTTTTAAACTAATATATGTTATTCAAGTTTACTATCGGATGTTCCCTATTAAAAATGGAGTGATTACCTCTACTTTTTTGTGCACAGGGATACCCGAAGGTATTCCAAACCTCTGTGTTCTATGAGAGGCATTTTTATAAATTCTATTTTGATACCTTTACTGTTCACAAATCTTAATGACATTGAAATATATTATTTAAATTCACTATCGGATGTTTCCTATATAAAATGGAGTAAATTCCACCAATAGTTTGTGTACAGGGACACTCAAAATATTCCAACTCACTGCAATCTATGAATGGTATTTCTATAAACCAAATTTTAATAAATTTACTTTGCAATTGAAATATGTTATTCGTATGTACAAAATAATGCTTTCTATAGAATATAGTATGATTAGTATTAGTCATACAGGGTACATAAAAATATTGAATTACATTAAGAGCTATTGATAATAATTTGCTGGAATTGAATTTTCGTTTATATAAAGCTTTAGCACTTTCTAACAATTTTTAATTGTGAATATGATTTATGTTTGTTTATCTGTCTGTCCGATTGTCTATATTTCTATCTGTCTGTCTCTCGCCTACAGCGTCCGTAAATATATTCAGAATTTTTAAAAAAATAAATATATTAATGAAGTTCACTATAGAAGGTTCCCTATTTAAAATGACGTTAATAGGTCCTGTACAACTAGTTTGTGTACTGGGACAAATAAATAAATAAATAAATAAATAAGTATAATAAAATAATGCAATGCGTTTTAGGACAGACATTTTTAAAAATCACATTTAAATAACTTTCTACTGTAAAAATCATAAAGTAATTGACATGTATTTTTAATATTCTAAAATAACGTTTTGCATTGAATATCATATGATTAAACAGGGCTAGACTAAAATATTTAGATACAGTAAGGGCTGCAGTTATAATCTAACTATTGGATTTTCTTTTGCATTAAGCTTTTTCAAAAACACTTTCCAACAACGTCAATGAGTGGTTTTAAATTCAATTACTCAATCTGTATATTTTTCCACCCTTCTGTCTGTATGCTGTGTGATAAGGTGGGCAAAGAATATTAAAAGTTATACCATACAACATGTATGTATAGTTAATACTTTTCAACAAGGTGAAACAGTATACTGCAATCAGAATGGAAAAATGTTAAATATCCTGCGAAATATGAGCATTTTATTCTTAACTACGCATGCGCTACTTAAAAAAAAAATTATTTGCATAATTTAATAGACAAAAGTATTGAGCAACTTATATGAAAACTCCAAACAAATATCATGGATATTCAAACAGTTATGAGAAATAGAAAGTACAGAATTTCAGTTCTTATATTAAAAAAAAAAAAAAAAAAAAAAAAAAGATGATAGGAGGTTTTATCATTATTTATTTACAAACAGCAAACACTCTACTACCATTGGGCATTGACTGACTCAAGATAAAAATGTGAGTAAGATATTTTCATTCTACCTTTCATAACTTTTTGAATTTGCCTAATTATTTGTTTGGTGTTTTTATATAAGTTGCTCAATACTTTTAGCTATTAAATTATGCAAATGATTTTTTTTTTTTTTTAAGCTAACGCATGCGTAGTGAAAAATTATTTAGTAAAAGTGCTCATATTTTGTAAGATATTTTACATTTTTGCATTCTAATTGCAGTATGTAGTGCCTAATGCAGTATGCCAAGTTTCCTAAAAATGGCTTCGCACTGGGTCAAATATCCTACGTGTCACAGTTAAAAAAGGGATTTTTTTTTTTAATTAATATATATATATATATATATATATGTATATATATATATATATATCTTTATATATATATTACTTTTGTGCGTGTGTATGTCACTGAACTCCTCCTAAACGGCTGGACTGAGTTTAATGAAATTTTTTGTGTGTCTTCAGGTGGATTCGAGAATGGTTTAGATTTACAAATGAAAGTTGTAACTTAATTAGTTCTTTCTTAATTAATTTTTAACCAACTCTTTCAACAACTTTTCCACCTAGATGGCGTGAGTTGTCGTAAACACGATGTCAGAATTTATTTAATGTTGAAATGAATAATATTATAGTTTTAAAAAATTAAAGAACACGCTTTTATAGAAATGTGAACTAAAAAGCACGAAATATCTATCTTAGTATTAAAATTCAGGGTAAGAGAAAATCGTGTGAGTGACACACCGTAATATTTACATACATTTAAATCTTTAATTAAAATAATTTATAATTAACAAAAACCATTTTTAAAAAATCTCCCCTAACGGGGATCGAACGCTGGACCTTTAGATTCGTAGCGCAGCGCCTTACCTCGACGCCGCATCGTTCACGTAGGGAAAGTATTTTTTTTACAATATAAATTTTTTGTTTGCTCCCAGAGAAGTTACAAACAAACATACATACATACATATATACAGGTGAAGCTAATAAAAGCGTGTTAAAAATGAATTTTTAACCGTATCTTACGAAGTGTTTAAAATATTTTTTCAAAATTAATATTTTTAGAATCGTAACCGTATCTTACGAAGTGTTTAAAATATTTTTTTCGAAGTTAATATTTTAGAATCGTAAACACGATGTCAGAATTTATTTAATGTTGAAATGAAAAATGAATTTTTAACCGTAAGTGTTTAAAATATTTTTCAACGTTAATATTGTTACAATGTTAAAATTAGTTAAAATGGTATATTCTTTTAAAATATTCGTCAATATCCGACGGAGTTATTTTATGTTAAAATGAAAAAAGAATTTTTAGGCCATTATTATTTGTGCAGATGGAAAATGTACTAAAAGTTTTCCGAAAAATTTCACGATCACAAATGTTGACGGATATCCAATATATCGTCGAAGAATTCCCGATAATGGCGGACAATCTTATCATCTATGGCGGTCATCTATGTCAACAACATAGATATTGACATTGATAACCGATGGGTGGTCCCATATTCGCCTCTGCTGAGCAAAACATTCAATGCTCATATTAATGTTCAGTTCTGCAGTTCAGTGAAGAGCATCAAATACATTTGCAAGTATGTGAATAAAGGCAGTGATATGGCTGTATTTCGAGTTGAAAATACCAATGTGAATGCTCCTCTGGTGAATAACAACGATGAAATAACACTTTACCAAACTGGCCGGTACGTGAGCTCCAATGAAGCTGTTTGGCGTATCTTTGGTTTCCCAATTCATGAACGGGATCCAGCAGTTCTTCATTTAGCCGTCCATCTTGAAAATGGCCAGCGCGTATATTTCACGAGCGAGACAGCGAATGATCGTGCTATAAATCCACCAAAAACTACACTCGCCGAATTTTTTGAATTGTGTAATCGTGCGGATGCTTTTGGTGCTTTTGCACGGACATTACTCTATTCAGAAGTACCACGCTATTTCACATGGGCTCCAACAAAAAAATGGATGCCCCGCAAGCAAGGCACGCCGATTGATGCATGTCCCGGTTTATTCAAATCAAACACCTTGGAACGAGTATTTACGGTCAATCCAAGGCAGACTCAGTGCTTTTATCTTCGACTGTTATTGGTTAATGTCATCGGCCCTTTGTCATTTCAAGATTTATGTAAAGTGAATGGACAACAGTATCCAACGTATAAAGATGCATGCCTTGCACTCGGCTTGCTGGAAGACGACAACCAGTGGGAGTGTATGCTTGCTGAAGTAGGACTGAACTGTACAGCAAAACAAATTCGTCTACTATTCGCTATAGTGTTGACTACATGTTTGTCGGCCAAAGCAGAGACATTATGGGATAATCACAAAGATTCAATGACTAATGATATATTGCATCAACATCGTTCACGGTGCAACGATCTAACGATAGTATTCAGTGACGCTATGTACAATCAAGCATTGATTGCTATTGAAGATCTTTGCATTATCATTGCCAACTTACCACTCAGTCATTTCGGTATGCATTCAACAAATCGAAATGCATCTGATTTAATAAGCACTGAATTGAATCGTGAACTACAATACAATACTGTAGAAATGGCAGCGATTATTGCTCGCAATGTCCCACTAATGAATGAAGAACAAAGAACCATTTACGACCGCATCATGCTCGCAGTTTTGGCAGGACAAGGTGGATTCTTTTTTTTTTTTTTTTTTTTGGGGGGGGGGGGGGTGCACCAGGTGCAACTGGCAAAACATTCCTTATTTCACTAATTCTCGCCGAAATACGATTAAATAATGGCATCGCATTGGCTGTTGCATCATCTGGCATTGCGGCAACTTTATTGGATGGAGGCAGAACAGCTCATTCATTATTTAAACTGCCACTAAATATTCAAAATAACCCAGACGCAGTGTGCAACATAAAAAAACAATCGTCCATGGCCACAGTGCTGAAATAGTGTAAAATTCTTATCTGAGATGAATGCACTATGGCACACAAACATTCGATTGAGGCGTCGAACAGGACATTGAAAGATATAAAAAACAACGACAAACTATTTGGCGGCACTCTGTTAATCTTTTCAGGTGATTTCAGACAAGCACTTCCCGTTATTCCGCGTTCAACATACACTGATGAGATCAACGCGTGCTTAAAATCATCGTCATTGTGGCGTAATGTTGAAAAAGTAGAACTGAAAGTACATTTGTGCGTTCAAAAGCTTCAAGATCCATCCGCTGAAACATTCTCAAAACAATTGTTAGATATCGGCGATGGAAAAGTTACTAGAGATGAAACTTGATGCATAAAATTGCCGACCGATTTCTGCACAATCATTGATTCTCAAGATGCTCTTATTGGCCAGATATTTCCCGATGTACACAGACGATACACAAATCATGAGAGTCTGGCAGAAAGAGCAATTTTAGCAGCAAAAAATGTGGACGTCAACGAATTGAATCTCAAGATACAACATTTGTTACCAGGAGACTTGGTGTCATACAAATCTCTAATGATACAGTTTGCGATGCCACCGAAGCTGTAAATTATCCAACAAAGTTTTTAAACTCATTGGATTTACCAGGCATGCCACCGCATATTTTACAACTGAAGGTTGGATCTCCGGTTATTTTGCTTCGTAATTTGAACCCACAACGGTTGTGCAACGGCACGCGATTAGTCATAAAAAAATTAATGAAAAATGTTATCGAAGCCATCATTTTAAACGACAAATTCCGAGGTGAAAATATATTACTACTGCGAATCCCTATTATACCCACAGATGTGCCAATTCAATTTAAACGCCCTCAATTTCCAATTAGATTGGCATTTGCAATGACTATCAATAAGTCTCAGGGCCAAACGATGTCTGTCTGTGGCTTAGATTTGAGCACATCATGTTTTTCACACAGACAATTATACGTGGCTCTCGAGTGGGCAAACCATCCAGTTTGTTTGTATTGGCGAAAGATGGGGTAACAAAAAATATTGTACACTCTGTTGCATTAAGGGATTGATATTGTTTTTTAGTAATATTGTTATAAGTAGCGATATGTATATAATTTTAAAGAATCAATTTTGAAAAAATAAAAATAAAAATAAATGATTGGTGTTTTGTTATTTTTATATTCTTTCACCGTTCACAGCGCTCCATACATCTTCCACTTATATACCACATCCTAACACACTTACAATAAGTTAGTTATTTTTTTCTAGCAAAATATTCTCTAGAAATAATTTATATGACAAAACAACGTTTGTCGGGTCAGCTAGTATATATATATATATATATATATATATATATATATATATATATATCCATGAATATATGGGGTAGCCTCATAAAAATGTATACAGATAATGAGAAAAATAATCACATGCTACAGCGAAAACACATTTAAAACATTACTTTTTACAGGGTGATCCAAGACATTTTGTTTTATGCATTTTTTTTTACTGGTCGTTTTTGCTCGTCATGGACCAACTTTTGCTGAAATATTTGAGATATAACATATGAAATATATAAGGTTCTTTACTTTACAAAAGGTTCGAGATGATTTCTAAAGAACTTTTCTAGATATTTAACAAAACGTCTAAATTCGAAAGTGTCCAAATACTTACTGGTAAATAGTGTATTATAATAAATTTTATTTGCTACATTACAACACACACACGCACACACACACACACACAAAAGTGCAAGATATTTAATTTAATAATTTTAATAAATAATCATTATTTTTGTAAATCAATGTAATTATTCAATTATTTATGATGAATATAAAAATTTACGAATATCCCATTATTGAAAAATCAGTTTTAGTTAATGACTAAAAAGTAGCTGAATTTTTTCTTAATAATTTTCTGCACTTTCACAATATCTCACGTGCTTTTTGATGTAAGTTGGCCTATATATTTAGCTATTAATTTATGAAAAAAAAAATTATATATATATGTCTTTCGCACATGCGCAGTTAAAATATTTTTCAAACAAATGCTTTTATTTTATGAGATGTTTAATCTATTTGTATTCTAATCACGGTACATCATCACTAAAGGGCTTTTTCAATTAATCTATGAATGGTTTTAAATATCTTTGAAAATATATTAAAATAAAATATAATATAATAATAATAATAATAATAATAATAATAATAATAATAATAAAATATTATAATAATAAAAATTTTATAATAATAAAAAAAAAAAGCCTATTGATTTTTTTTTAGTTTTCGGGGGAAAAATGCTTATAACATTTCATTTGAAGTTCCATTCTTACACAAATTCATCAGAAAATTGTACAGAGTCTGTATTAACCTCTGCAACAATTACAGCCATGTCACTTTTTTTTTTTGAGAAATACAAATTATCTGTGCCAGTAAATTCGTCTCATTCTGTTTTAATTAAACAGATTGATCGAAATTGCCTCACTTCACATTTATTTCACAGCTTTGAGACCTATTGTTACAATGACTTTTGTATCGATCTACATTACATAATTTCAAAATAATGATGTACAAATTCTTATATATTTCACACGCAAAGGACACCGAAAACATCCATGCTGTAATACAAAAAGGCAGTTCTGCTTTTCAAATCTCTAAAAGTTGAGAACATTTCATCAAGTAGGCAAAATATATTTATTAAAAATTTGAACATTTTAAATCATATTTTTTCTTGCAAACTGAAGATTGTTATCGACATCATTTTTATTTAAGGAATGAGACTGGCAGATAGTTTCGTTTAAAAATCGTTATAAAAATTCTATTTAATAATCCGCATAATACTGAGCTGGAAGAAATTTTTGATTTTCTGATTTATTTAACCCATGTACTCAGTAACTACCATCAAAATTGTTGAAAAATGTTACATATATGTATTATGGAATTATTACTCAATGGTTGTGGAATGAAAAATTAAAAATATATACCTTTTACGAAAAATATTTATAAAACTTTAATTATTAATCTTTGAAGTTTTGAATTTTTTGAAAGTGTTTACATTCTATTAAAACATTTTATATCACAATAATATAAGTTCGATGTTGCTAAATTAAGCATTGTTCTGAGTTTTAAAATTTATTTTATCAAAATATTGCAAAAATTTTAAACTTGCGTTTTGAGTTTAAGAAACATGTTTTGCGTGAAGTCGAGAATATCTGAAAAAATATCTTTAAAATATAAATATTATAATAAAACATTATATTTAATATTTAATATATTTCAGAAACTTTATTTAGATATTGAAGGAAGATAGTAGTTTTTAATAGGGCAATCTCAATAAATTCTTCTAGAAATTACCAGAATAACAAATTTGTGGACGTTATTTTTTAAAAAATAAGTTAAAAGGATTTCAAAAAGTAGAAAATCAAATATAGTGCTTCTTAATAAAGTATGACTAGACACTGTCTGATCAAAATTTAAGCAAACTCACTATTGATTGCATCGATGAAAAACTTTTGCTATTATTCTGCAATTCAAAGAAGAAAAACGATTTCTTTTATGTGCAATTTCTTTTTACCTTTCATGAGATAGAGCATTAATGAATATATATATATATGTATATAATATTCCTTTTTTAAAATCAGCTTTCATTTTCAAAGGTTTGAGCAGAAAAATATACTGTAAAATAATATATTTAATTAAAAAAGCACACATTATTAATATTAGCGATAACATAACATATTTTTTTTGTATTTTAAAATATGTAAAGTTAGTATTAATTTAATGAATGGTTTCTCTAGCATAAAATTTCGGGATTAACCAATATATATATATATATATATTAAATATTGTTTAATTTTCGTATACGAAATTTCTTATCCGAATATCTATATCTTAGAAAACTTTTCATGAGAATAATTTAATTATAAATAAGATTGATGGTATTTTTTAATTTTCTACAGGTGAAGATGCCCTACTCAGCTTTGGCTCCTGGATCTCGCTCTAACTTGTGGTACTGAGCGGCTGATGATTAAATGAATATTGATCTGCAAGCTTTTAAAATATATATATACTTTTCTATGTGGACGATATTTCTCAGGGGAAAATGTCGAGAAACCCTGTATTCTATCCCTTTTTGGCTATGCACAATAAAGAGCTATAGTGAGATCAGAATTAAGCTGGAAATATTTACATGAAGATAATTACATAATATCCTCCTAGCTATACAGAAATGCTTCAAATTTGAACCTATCATGGTCTATCTTTCATATAACTTGACATGAAAATGAATCTTAACATGGTAGGGTATATACATTTTTATGACATGTCAAGCAGTGTTGGACATAACTGATTAAAAAGTAATTGAATTACAATTGAATTACATTTAAATTTCAATTATAATTATTTTACTGCCAATCGATTAACAAGTAATTGATTACAAATAAATTAAATAAGTAATTCAATTTATTTGTAATCAATTACTTGTTAATCGATTGACAGTAAAATAATTATAATTGTAATTTAATTGTAATTCAATTGTAATTCAATTACCTTTTAATCAATTATGCCCAACACTGATGTCAAGCTGTAGGTTTTTATAGACAGCAGACTTGCCAACATTTCTAATTTGTTCCGAAGCATTGTTAGTATCCGCATTTTTTCACACCACTTTTTCGTACAGTATTTTTCTGCAATATGTTATTACGATCAAATAAGAAAAAGTTACTTAAAAAAAACCAAAAAAAAAAAAAAAAGGTGTTTAAAAGAGGCTGGTACTAATAAGGCTCCGGAATAAATCAGAAATTTTGCATGTCTAGGACAGGTGAAAAATGTTCAAATGTCATACAATACTTTAACCCTTTGCCGACCATAACGCTCGAAAGCGCTCTAAACAGTGTTGTCAAATTTAGGAACTTTTTTATTCAACTATCACCAATAATTTCGAGGAGTAATATTTGATATACATAATGAATGAATACCCTTCTAAGTGTTTAGGCAACCGTTACAGTTAAAATTTAGTGGTGGGTAATGAATAAAAAAGTCCTTAAATTTGGTAACACTAACCAGAGGAGTGAAATTAAATAGGACCGGAAAATCGTTAATTAAATGAATTAGAAATTCACAATTTTCTTCATTAAACACAATCTTTAAAACGCCTAATATCTGACAAATAAGTTTCATAAGAATACACTAAATAATTATACAGTGCAATTGAAATAGTCGGTGCCTTGCATATCTCGTAAAATTCACTTCAATTTCATCTCATGCGAGTACTAAATACTTAAACACGTTTCTTACCGGATTTTATGACACGAAATCTCTGCTATTAGCAATATATCGCTTACAATCAAAACAGAATAGCTCAACGAGAAGCTCAACCAACTTAGAAGCCTAAATTTATTCAATCGATTTTATCTAAAACTTCTAAATTTGAAACGAAAGCAACAAAAATTCACAGATTACATTACCTTACATAAGCATAAATACATTCCCTAACAGCACATCTCCTCCAAATGAAACCCTCAGGATGTCCTATGGATGAAAACGAAGTCTATGGATATCCTCTAGACATCTTCAGGATGTATTGTGGACAAGTGTGTTATTAGGATTAGATTCAAGATCTCTATCAGAGGTAGGAAAGATGTCACACTACAACACATATACTTCTATAAGTCTTTTTGTAGAGCGCTGTTGATAAGTTATCACTGTAATCATGCTGTTAACTATTATATTTGTTCAATTACGACGAACATTAAAAACGAAAATGAAATACATATCAAAACTACATTAAATGTATTTATATATATATATTTTTATATAAAAAAAATACCAATAGTAATGGGCAAATAATGTTTCAGCGTGTTATCCATTATAAACTCTGATGCAAAATAATTAACTTTAGATACCTTTTATAGCAGATAAAACACTACACAAACAATCGGACTGATATATATATATATATAAATTTATTCTTTAAATAATAATTAAAGGAAAAACTTTTTTTATTTAACATTAAGCTTCAAATACAAATAATCAATATCTTCAAACTACATAAATCAAATTTTCAAGTGAAAAATTTCTGGAATGCGTACAAATTTTGTTTTCAAGCTGTATTCATTCCTTTATTTTTTCTCTAGCAAATTTTGTCTAAAAAGAATCAAATTTATATTTGAATTACTGAAAACAAAATAGACTTGTTTTCATATCGATTTTTTTTTACTTTTACTTTTATCGTTTTACTGAATTTTGTGTTATTTCTTTTTAACAAAATGTTTAAAAGACTTTATTGCGTTATCTAAAAGTTTTCCAAATTAGTATTGAAAAAAATTTAGAGTTGAAAATAAGATTCTTATGCTAAATACGCTCTTTCTAGCTTAATTATAACACCTACTGAAGTCTTTAGGTTCTGGAAGCCTAATGGAGTATTAGAGTAGTAAAGGCTTATTCGGATGGATGTTCTAGCATGAATAGTTTATGTACCTTTACACTCTCTTCACTGGTAACCATGTGAAAGGCTGAGCTTGTGCCATTCAAAACCACTGATCACGCAGATAGTTGATATTAAACTTAAGGATTTTTTGAGGTCACAAGTGCTGTAACCTCATAGATAGACAAAAATAAATAACATGGATTTTGTAGTTAATATAAGAATGCGGCCTATTTACTAACGCATTTGAGTGCAGCAGTACATAAAACAAATTTTTTATGAAGTTGAGGGATTGGTATTAGCGATTTTCATTAGTTTTAGCTATGTGGAAATATGACTGCATACAGTAAAAAAAGACATGCATTAAGGGTAAGCATTAAAGTATTAAGATAAAATAAAAATAATCACTTATTTGTGGTAAGTTATTCTAATGTTATATATATATATATATAACAGAAATTTGAAATTACGTTAATTTGAAATAACAAAGATAATTAAAAGACAAAAAAATATGATAAATTAACGAGACGGCGAGATTCACAGCTTCGGGGCAAAAGAAGAGAAAGTTATTTCATTCGAAAACAGAGACGAGGAAGAGCGAAAATTCTTCGAATATTATAGATTAGATGCATCCTTTAGATGATTAAAAATATGCTTTAATTAAATTTCGGAATTAAAATTTTGGAAAATGCAAATGTTTTATACTGAGTAAAAGGTTCAAATAAAAAGTGAGTATTACTTTGAAGAACATGTGTAAATTTGTTCTTGGTTAGAACTTATAATAAGTTTTTACTTTTTTTAATTTTAGTAAACCGTAGTACACATTTACTTAGTTGTACTTAGTTTCTGCAAAATTATCAGATATGATCAACTAATACTAAAATCAAGATAATCATTCAGAAAAGAGTGCTTACATGAGAATACTACTACTTCCATAAATGTCAAATATATTCTGGCAAATTGTATGAAAATGTCATATAAGTGAAAGACTGAAATTTATCAAACTAGAAAAATAATCTTTTTATTACTTTCACTAGTCGCCTTCGACGACCAGTTGGTTCGCGGTCCTTAATAATTCTGACTGTATTAAAGTACCGCTCAATGGCGCCTTCGGCCCCCCTCTGCGCGTTTCAGAACCTACAATAACCTATTCGCTCACCGTGCTAACACGGTTTTTCTGATCGTAGCAAACTCCCGATCGGTGGTGCTTGCGGCGCCCTACTCCCTTTTCATAACCTACAACAGTCTAATCGCTTACCGTGCAACCGATGATTGAAAATTTTGACCGTAGCAAAATCCCACCATACCTACGCTCTAACTCTATTTATTTATTTATATATATATATCTGCTCCCCCCTCACCCCCATCTTCGTTTCAAAAGTATGCACAATTTCTTCCTAACCATAAATATCTAATAATAGCTTTTTTTCTTGCATTTAGCTCCATTTGAAAAAATACACATATATATGACCCTCCCTTCTCCCCCTAGTATTATTACAACTTTGAAAGTATGTGCATCCACCCCAAAAACTGATTAACACACATTTTTCTTGCCCATAACTCCATTAAAAAAAAAAAAAAAAAAAAAAAAAAAAAAAAAAAAAATCTGTTTATCCAAACTCTTTTTTCCTTGATAATTTTACAGCTTTGAGAATATTTACAATCTATTTTTCCCCCTAAAAAACTTAGAAATACGGTTAATACGGTTTTTCTAGCCATAGATTCCGTTTAAAAGTTTTTAAATATCTGCCCTCCCCCCTTTTCTATCACCCCAGAATAGTTTTATAGCTTCGAAATTATGCGCAATCCATTCCTCAACTTCAAATCCTAAAAACACGATTTTTCTAGCCCATAGCTGAATTAATATATATATATATATATGACACCACCCCCCGCCCATTTCCCTCCACATAATAATTTCACAATTTCGGAAGTATACGCAATCTCTTCTTCATCTTCAATAACCCATAAACATGATTTTTCTAGTTCTTAGGCCAATTTTAAAAATTTTAAATATATACTCCAATATCCCTCCTAATAATTTTACAGCTTCAAAAATATGCACTTTTCACGGCCCTAGATTCCTTTAGCAAATTCTAAAAAAAAAATAAAAAAAAAAAAAAAAAAACACAATTTCTCTTAGAAATGAAATAAGAAATGGAACTCTGCAAGGAAGTTGAATTTAAATAAATGTTTAATTATCTAAACTCCGAGCAGTTTATTCTACCCTATGTCAATTTCGGTAATTCTGCGGCACGAATTCGCTAAATGCATGGTTGTACAAACACACACACACAGGGAGAGAGAGACATATTCCTTTATTATTATTAAAACACCAGACTACTGTAGGTAATAGAAATATTGTTTTCGGTCAAAATTTTCGATATCGAGTTTTCACCTGATACACGCGTTTCAAAGTCTTGTCAGTCTAAATGTCACTCTGTGTGAGGTATGTATGTGTGGGAAATCTTCTGACTATTATATCTACAAAATGCAAAAAGCACGATTTAAGACATGTCCGGTGCACAGATGATTTTGCCAACTTTTGGTGAAAATTAGAAAATTAAAAGGGGGTCATGAAAAACCGGAAGTGGATTTCAAAAACTCCGTACCTCAAAAACTGCTCAAACAATTTTCTTCAAAGTAATTGTATAAACCCCCTTTTAGATGTCTTTTCGTATAAATTACATAGTTACTACAGGAATAGTGATAAACGTCCTGAATAAATTGGTCAATTTTAAATCTTGTAAGTGAATTCTTTAGAAGACGGCTCTATGAATTTTCTTCAAACTCACCATATTAACTGGCTTTTAGATGACCTTTCGTATATAATTGTTGAGTTCTGGTGAACAGATGAATCTGCTAAGTTTTAGGGAATATTGGATATGTGACCGAAAGAAGATATCACAAAAACGGTTCTATTTTTTTTTTTTTTTTGTTGTTGTTCAAATTTGGTACATAAACCTCTTTTCAGATGTCTTTTTTGCATGCATTACTCGGTTCATAAACGAAAGTTGATAATCTTCCCAATTAGATAAGTCACTTTTAGTTCTCAGAAGTGGGTGTCAAAAAAAAAAAAAAAAATAATAATAATAATAATAATAATAAAAAATAAAGGCTCTATCATTTTTTTAAACTCGCTGTATAAAGTCTCTTTCAGATGTACTGATAGGAAATATGTATTAATTGTCTGCTACGGAATAATTGCCAGGCGTCTGATGAATAAGGTCAATTGTTATATCTTCTGACAACACTGCCTCCAAAAAAAGTTTTTAATATGTGTAGTAGTGGATAATGGAAGTTGAGTGTTTGTTACACACCAGATATTTTTTTAACGTTTAAAGTATGACAATTTTGTATATTTGTCCCTTTTTATAAAAAATTAAACTGAGTAATTTATTTATCAACTAAGGAAATGTTCACCAAATTTATTTCTAAGAAAACTTGTGGAAGAATTTATCCTTATACTTATTTCAATCTAATCACCGAATAGTTTCCTTTCTAAATGCATAAAAGGAATTTTTAAATGAATAAGTAATTAAACAGACTCCATTAATCATAACATATTACCCTTTGCAACTAAAGAAGAAAATCAGAAAAGCTTACAATATCACTATATTACTTCGCAAAATGTATTTTATTAATAATAAGATTTATTTTCTTTGGATTATGAACTATTTTTAGGCTGCATTATCTTTATAAAATCGCCGTTTAATTAGTAGTTATTAATAAGTTTTTGTGGCAGCTATTTTAAAATGCTAATTAAAATATTTTTGGTATCTTTCAAATACATTGATAAATGACGCATTAGAAAGAAAACATTAAAGATATTTATATTGTTTAATAATATTTGCAAAAAAACTTCTTGTAAGGAGAAAATTCTCTTTTATTTTAGGTATATTAAACGTATTCATGTTAAAAAAATTTTAATGCGAATAAAATATGAGATTAGGTATAGTGAGAAGGTTACAATAAATATGTTCTAGAATCACTATATTTGAAAAGAAATATACTCTTTATCTAATTGTATGATAATATTTCAAAAGATTCTATAAAGTACAGGCTGCCGCTTTTTTTCTTCCATTTAGGAATATTTGTTAAAATTATGTACAGTCGGTAACAAAAATATCCGAACACTAGCAAAAATTCCTACGTAAAAAAAGTAGAGTTACTACTGTTTTGTTAAGTAAATTCTTGTCGAATCATGTTCTTAGTCAGTCTAAGAACATGATTCGACAAGAATTTATTTAACAAAACAGTATTAAGTGTACTTTTTTTATATAGGAATTTTTGCTAGTGTTCGGAGACTTTTGTTACCGACTGTACACTCAGATTGTTTTCATTAACAGTATGTTTCCTATTATGTAAATTGCAATGAATTTAATAACTAGAAAATTATTGTAGGAGTTAAAATATATTTTGAAAATATTTTCGTTAATAACATATTTAATTTTGAACTATTTATATCATTTTAACAAAGAATTGAAGTTTCATAATTCCAAAGCCGTACGAGCTTTCACTGAAATTAGTGACGTAATACTGACTTTTATATATATGTGTGTATGTATGTATTGCCCTTTTAATTCTAAGCAAAACATTTAAAAAATTCTTTTTCCCCATATTCCATTGGCACGTACAGTCGGTAACAAAAGTGTCCGAACACTAGCAAAAATTCCTATGTAAAAAAAGTACACTTCATACGGTTTTGTTAAATAAATCCTTGTCAAATCCTGTTCTTAGTCAGTCTAAGAACATGATTCGATAAGGATTTATTTAACAAAACCGTATGATGTGTACTTTTTTTACATAGGAATTTTTGCTAGTGTTCGGACACTTTTGTTACCGACTGTATTTATGAACATTTGACATATATATATAGTAATTTATATAGATCTATCATCCCCCATGCAATCGAGCAAATGTTTATGAAGCCGAAAACTTTTTTTCGTCTCAGCCATTAGTAAATATGAAACTCGGCAATAGTAATAGAATAGAATGATGATGGATTTTGAAAATAGCGAAATGTTGCGTGGCTTTTAATTGTTTTAATAATTATATGAAAGAAAATGGTATAAGTTTTAATAAGTAAATTATATTTGGCTAATTTATGAAAAATATAATTTCAGAATCAGTTGCTTTGTTATCATTATGAAATTAATACTGTTTTATTTATTTATTTTTTTTTTACTGTTAATATTTTTAATATTTTATATTGGTAAGTAATATGAAAATTTCAAAATTCTTTTAACTATAGTTAGCAGTGGCTTAAGTAAAGCCGAATAGTTTTAATATATAAAAAAGTTTAAATATAAACTGAGTTATACATATAGTAAAAGAAAAAGAAAAGGAAGAAAGAAAAATGAATTTAAAACTGTATCTAGAGTTTTTCATTTACCTTTAGTACATAAATTATTCATAAATTTTATTTGTTAAATTATCCGTGTGTATTCACTCGGGAATAGACGGCTATTTGGAGGTAAAATGACAGTCTTTCCCCAAGTGGTTGGTTGGATGGGTTTTACATCTCACTAGTGCTGCGCAATGAGCAATTGGCGACGGTCTGGTACTCACCACTAGAAGTGGTTCGGAGACATGCCATCACAATTTTGATCCTCCACGGAAAGGATGGCTTTCCTGCTTCGGTGACTACCCAAAGAGGTATAATTTTTTATGGGAACATGGAGGACATTGCAGCCACAACAGATTTTACAGGCACCAGCCACCATTAGTTATACTGACCAAACATCCCCCTTTTCTGGGGACAAATGGGGACGTCTTTTTTTTAAGGCATTTTTCCAAGTTTTAAAAAATTGTACAAACTAAATTATTAATCAATAACACTCTATTTTTAGTTCTTATTTATTAGGAATGAAAAAATACATCCATAATTATAGAAATTTTTAACGCTTTTCTATTACAAAGGTACTTTGATCTGGTCAGCATACTATTAGTGTACACAACGGTCTTTGGCCAGATCGAGTACCGAACCCACAATCTTCTAATTACGAGCACGGCGCTCTACCGACTGGGCTGCCGCGACCTTTTTCCCAAGTGAAAAGGAATCGCATTTCGTCCCTCGATAATCAATCTATGTCTTATTACTATACCTATGAAGTCGGTTTTTACATGCGAAGTAGTAACTTTTGCTATTGAATGTACAAACGTGTGCCATGTATTTTTAACTTTTATCGGTGTACTTAAGAATTATTTCTTTGGTGGACACTATAACACAATAAGCTAGTTTTCATTTTTTAGATTATTGGAAAGCCATTCCACGGATTTGCTATCAAAGAGATGTTTACATCCACACATAAAAAAAAAAAATAATAATAATTAAGATCTCGCACAGAAAAGTAAGGTAATTCCAGGTGAGTTGCCCCACCGGTACAGATGCCCCACTTGATGTAATTTCGAAACGCAACGCTAGATAGCTCTTTGAGTCCGATTATTATTTCAGATAGATGTTGAATGGTGTGCTGTGGAAGTTACGTGATCTCATTTCTTTGTTTTCTGCTGTCACAACAATACTTCAGGTAATTACCATGTTTTTTCTACTCTGTTATAAGAGTGATGTTGCATTGTAAGGCTGGCACTAGTTAATAAGTATGGATTTTTTTTTTTTTATATAAGCTTAAAAACCTGTAGTTAGAAGTTGATCAGTCGACATCGGGCATTGAGCCGCCATTTTTGCTGTCTTGTACTTTGGACAGTTGCCGGGGCATCTCTCCCATACCAAAAGGATAGACGCCCCAGATTATATTCGGGTGAGATGCCCCACATACATTTTCAAGGAGAAAAGCCTTTTAATTGTTTAAGTTTTAAACTAATATTTTTAAAATCATATTGGTTTTACAAAATGCGTAATATTTGTAAATCGTTAAATTTTTCGACTTAAAAATATTTTTTTAAACTATAATTTTAGATTAAAATTGATCAAATAAAATTCAAATTCGCGTGATCGCTAGAAGTGGTAACTCAAAACGAAATCACAAAAAATGAGATTGAACCCAAATAAGAAAGAAAAAACGCTCAGGTACGTCAGACTGACCTTTGACATTTAAACTATAACGTAAAAAAACTTGGGCGCTAACGAAACTGTAGGTGGGCGGTTAATTGTGCCGGTGAGTGTACAGTCGGCTGCAAAATTATTCGAGCACTAGCCAATAATTCCTATATTTAAAAAGTACACTTAAGACTGTTTTGCTAAGTAAATCCTTGTCGAATCATGTTCTTAGACTGATTAAGAACATGACTCGACAAGGATTTATTTAACAAAGCTGTATTAAGTGTACTTTTTTTTGGCAAGGATTATTGCTAGTGCTCGAATAATTTTGCAGCCGACTGTATATTATTGTATTTGTTCATGAGTTGTTCAATGCTTCTTGTTTGTTTCAGGAAAGATGCCTACAGTGTACAAAAGAAAAAGAGCACCTCTGGGGACCTGGACAGCAGAGCCTTTAAAAGAGGCTCTCAGGAGACTAAAATTTTCGGGAGACGGGGATTTTTCCCTTAAACCAAGCAGCGATTCCAAATCACTTCTTTTCCATAAGTGAAGAATTGAAACAGACGGGTGAACAGCCCCAAATTTCTGAATTAACAGAATAAACATCTTCCCCGACAAAAATATTGCACCAGATTTCCCTGTACCTAGATTAGAGGAAAGATGCTGAAAAAGAAAGATACAGTCGGCTAAGGTTATTACATCCCAAGAGCACATCCAAGAAAAAAAGCTAAAATCCGCTGTTAAATTTGGCAAAGCGTCAAAACAGGACATGCCCTTTGAAAAGGACAAAAGTAATCCTACAAACAATTGTCTCGAATGTGAGGAGAACTATTATTTTACAAAAGAAACAGTAGATTGGGTAAACTGCATGAAATGCCATAAATGGTTACATGAATCATGCACAATGTACGGGATCTGTGCAATGTTTGCGTGAAAGCGAAAATTAGAGAAGAGAAAAGAAAAATATTATCTGAATAAATTCGACATATTTCGTAATATTTTTTCATTATACTTTCTAAACTGTAAATATGAAATTTTCGCATATATTTAAAAAAAAAAAAAAAAAAAAAAAAAAAAAAAGAAATATTTTTCAATAGTTTATGTGTTTTGTTCTAAATTTTACATCTTGTCTATGGTAGCTAAATATTTTAATATTTTGTAAATTAATGCTAAGGTCGTATTTATTTTTAAATAGCTTACGTTTCATATGTTATAAACTACTGAAACATTGTTATAAACTATTGACCATTCTTAAAACTTATAACCTTTTATTACGTTTTTACAGGTAGGGAATCTCTCCGACGTGAGTAGGGCATCTCACCCGCAACTTCGGGAGAGATGGCCAAATGTAGTAATGCCGCAATTTTATTTTTTTCTTTAGAAAATTTACAATATGGTACAAACAAACTACTTAGTATTAATAAACAATATCTATTATGTATTTACCACAAATTTTCGTTGTCATTGTTATTACCCAATTTATTTTATAGCTCTCTTTCCTTAAGTGGGGCATCTGTCCCGGAATTACCTTATATTCAGATAATAGCCTGAAAAAAGTGACAAACAAAACCGAAACCCGTCGCTGAACATCATGTGATATTGTGCAAGATGTTCAGCTAGTTTCGGTTCTCTTTGTATAATGATAGTCCCCTGGTGAAAGTCTGGAGACATGGGGGATAGAGGAAATCGGAACCACAGACTAAGGAATCAACTAGTACAAGCAAGACGACTATCTGGTATGAGGAAAAAGTGAAGTAACTGAAGGCGCTTACAGCACAGAGTATACGCGTCCTAATATGGCTGCTCAGTTACAGCTGAGACTTCACTTTTAGAACTGTACGAATAACTATGAATATCTAAATTTAATAACTATTTGAATTCTTTAATATTAAAAAAATAAATAAAATGATTATGTGATATAATAAATAGTAGGTTACATAAATTTATTGTTGTTGTTTTTAGAAATAACATGTAAAAGATAAAAATAGAATAATTTTGTTTTAGTTAAACTTATCTCACAAATATACAGTGAAAAACGTTTAACACAAACTAAGGGGACCGAAATAATTTTTCGTGTTAAAAGAATTTCGTGTAAAAAGATTCGTAGAAAAGTATAAAATTTTCCAATGTTATCCATGTCGTCAATTTTTATTTCCATTTCCTGTAAAACTACTACTGGCTTGCATCCATTAGGATAATTTTTTTTTTTTTTTTTTTTTTTTTTTTTTGGGGGGGGGGGGGAATTCAGATATCTTTTACTGAAGTGTCTTAGAAGCATATTGTTCAAAAATTTATTGAAATCATCCATTGTCTTATTCATCTCTCAATTCGAATGCGCATCTAAATAACTGCGGATACTCCTTAGTTTCTTCATTTCTGAAGCAGAGGGGACAGGAACTGCATCGTTCATTCAGTTGTAAGATTCGTCATCAAAATTTACATACGTGAAATCATTTTAATTATGAACGATGTCAAAAATGTCGTTATTGGTGTTGTACACGCATGATCATCGACGGCAACATAACGTAGCATAGTTGCCAACATTTTAATTTATTCCGGTGCATTTTTATCCCCGCCTTTAATACACACCACTTTATTTACAGACTATTTTCCTTCAATATATACCTACGATAAATAAGGAAATATTACTCTTAAGAAAAATGTGGTATGGAAATAAAGGCGGGGTTAAAAATGCTCCAGAATAAATTAAAATATTGGCATCTCTGTTGTAGCAAACATGTCACTGAAGATCGAAAGCGAGTTTTTTTCGTGTTATGCGATTCTTTTTTTTTTTTGTGTTAAAAGAAACAAAAATGTATTAAATAGCATAGTACAATATCCGGACCGCTATACCATTTCGTGTTAACCGATTTTTCATGTTAAGCGTTTTCGTGTTAAACATATTTTACTGTAATGTAAAATATTAATATCTCAAAATAATTAATAAAAATGTTTAATTATATATTTCTTATTTTTTATAACTGTATAACATTAATAAACAATTAAAAATATATCTTATTGTTTTTAGTGATGGCACGTAAAAGACAAAGGGAATCTGATATAGGATTCTTCCTCTAATTTAATTTCTTATTTATTTTGATTTCCTTTAAATTTTGGTAATTTTATTTCATGAAAATGTTTGAATTATGTTATTTAGACTAGAATTGCATAAGAAACTAATTTTAGAAAAAAACTGAGTAATTTATATCAATTGAACATGAACAACAGTGGTTGGTCCACTTTGTGAGTGCACACAATTTATTTTTTTATTCGTAATGTATTAGAAGTATTGTTATAAAAAAATTAGGACATGTCAAGTATAGTTTAAAGAATGTTTTCTAATTTTTGCAAGTGCCTTGCTTTTTTATTTATGAGGAAAAAAATTAAAAGTGTAAAAGCGGTCCACTGTGCCCCGGTCTCCCCTACTTATAAAAATTTATAGTTAATAGTTTATTAGGATCAAGTTCAGAATTTATAAATATGTTGTACTAGTGTTATCAACTTAAAGGGACACTTTTATTTAAGAATTACCACCAATTTTGAAAATTATTTTTATATATATGGTAGTCGATTAGGCAAACCTTACATTTAAAAATTAGTGATGAACATTGAATATAAAAAGTTACAGACATTAAAATAAAAAAGAAATGTACTAACTATCATAAATTTTCCACCAACAATAGGTATAGAGAGCATCTTTAAAAACATCTTTATACACTATCTACCAATACGTATTTGGACACTTTCGAATTTAGACATTTTGTGAAATATCTAGAAAAGTTTTTTAGGAATCATCTTGAAACTTTAGTAGTATAAAAAACATGTCATACCTCATATATTTCAGTAAAAGTTGTGTCCTGAAGAGGAAAAGTGAAACAGTAAAAAATTAAACAAAAATCAAAATGTTTTGGATCACCCTGTAAAAAATAATGCTTTAAATGCGTTATAGCTGTAGTATGCGATTATGAGGATTTTTCTCATTAACTGTATAATTTTTTATGAGGCTACCATATGTATTCATGGAGATATAATGGTTTTCCACTTTTTTCATTTTAACACGTAGGGTAGTAAACACAGTACAAATCCATTTTTAGGAAACTTGGCATACTACATTAGACACAGAGTACTGCAATCAGAATACAAAAATGTTAAATATCTTGCGAAATAGCAGCATTTTTCTGAAATAATTTTTAACTACGCATGCGCTAGCTTTAAAAAAAATTCATTTCCATAATTTAATAGCCAAAAGTATTAAGCAACTTATATGAGAACCTCCAAACAAATATCGTGTAAATTCAAAAAGTTATGAGGGATAGAATGAACAGAATTTCAGTTCTTTTCAAAAGAAAAGGAAGATGATAGGGGGTTGTTTACAATATTTGTTTACAATTAGCGAACAGTGTATTACTATTGGGCACTGATTGAATAAAAATAAAAATGTGAGTAAAACCCTTTATAGTTAAGCTTTTATTTAGGAAGAACTGAAATTCTGTTCATTCTATCTATCGAATCTTTTTGAATTTACACGATATTTGTTTGGGGTTTTCATACAAGTTGCTCAATACTTTTGGCTATAAAATTAAGAAAATAATGTTTTTTTTTTTTTTTTTTTTTTTCTTTAAGTAAGCGCATGCGTGGTTAGAAATTATTTTGTAAAAATGCTCATATTTTGTAAGATATTTAACATTTTTGCATTCTGATTGTAATATGTAGTTGTATATGTTATGTCTAATGTAGCATGGCAAGTTTCCTAAAAATGTCTTTGCAGTGGGTTTGTGTTATAATTGCGTTATAATTTAAAAAGTGTTTTATTTATTTATTTTTTAATTAAAAAAAAAGCTATATCTCCATGAATATATGTGGTAGTCTTATAAAAAATTATACAGATAATGAGAAAAATCCTCATAATTACATGCTACAGCCGAAACGGGTTTAAAGCATTGCTTTTTACAGGGTAATACAAAACATTTTGACTTTTGTTAATTTTTTACTGCTCTCCTTTTTCTCTTCAGGACACAACTTTTGATGAAATATTTTAGGTATAAGATGTTCTTTACACTACCAAAGTTTCAATGTGATTCCTAAAGAACTTTTCTAGATATTTGACAAAACGTCTAAATTCAAAAGTGTCCAAATACTTATTGGTAGATAGTGTAAATGAAATTATTTTTTTTATGTATTTTTTTATTGTAATTCTATGAAAAATATAAATTAAAATTTCTTTAGATGAATAATTAAAACTTTTAGTCATTCTTTTATCTGGAAACTAAAATTTTAAAACTTCTAAGATACATTTAAATATCTGAAACTAAACTTTTATTTAGCATTCCAACTATATTTTATAGCTTTTAAGTATAAAAGAAGTATTTCAAATGTAGATACATTTTGCTTCACTATTAATCGAGAATTGTAACTTGAAGCTGTACTCATGAGGAACTTTCGTAGTTCATTTGTCAAGTAAATGCCCCATCTGAGGATTCAATTATTTTTCTTTGTACAAGATTTTAAAAAATTTCAATATTTCTTAGAAAAAAAAAAATACTATGTGAAACATAAAGACATGCTTAAAATAAATATTTTAGTTTAATAAAGGATAAAAAATGTTAAAAAAAAAAAAAAGACTTTAACGTGTTTTAAATATCGAATATTATACAGCGTTTATTCAACATAAATATTGTCATGCATTTTGAAACCATATAATTCAATATTGTTTAAACTAAGGTAAAGACACCAGTGTTCGTCACCCCTAAGATTTACACCAGTGTTCGTCACCCGCACAAAAGACATGTTAAAATAAGTGTTTAACCCATTTTATCCCATTGGCCTATTTAAAGGACAGCTGAAAAATAGCATATTGAAATCAGAATTTGCTTGGTGCGAATATTTTGTCAGCTGGAATATATAATGGTATATATAAGCTTCTGCTAGCCTGTTATGTGTCTCACCTCCTCCACCTCCTCCATCTGGAATCTTTGTTTAATCATTACATTAGGGGGCGTGGTTTATCTTCTCTTTGCGGTTGAAAATTCTTTCTGGAGAACTATCATGTAAATAAGAAAGTATTATACAGATAAAGCAAAACTATACTCGAAAAGCACTTTTCACTATTGAAGAGAGCACTAAAACATATAAGTGCAAATTTCATCCTCTTTATTTCAATGTTCTACGTACAAGGTGGATAAGATTTTTTATACAGAATATAATTTTTTTTTTTCAAATTTTAATGTATTTAGTTTATTTACGTTTAATTAACCTTAAAAAATATATTTTTTCTCAAATTTGCGCAAAATGAATAAATTGGGATAAAATGGGTTAATAACATTTATGAATTTGAATCTACCTGCGTTAGATTCCTTAAAACCAGAGAATCCAGCTCGAGCGGATTCAAATTCACAGATGTTAATTAACGGTTATTTTAACATGTCTCTTGTGAGGATGACAAACACTGGTGCAAACCTTAGGGGGACGAACACTAGTGTCTTTTCCTACTTATTATAAAAAAATTAGAAACACTTTATAGGAAAAACGGAAACTATGTATAAATCTAATTCATTAAGAATAAATATTAACTATGTAGTAGATTTCAATTTTTCTGGCTGTTAAATTTTCAAAACAAATGGTATACTTATATTTTACATATTAATATGAAAAAATTGAGTCAAAAAGTCAGAAGAAAATAAAGTTATGCTCGTAAAGATAAGTTCATTTTCAGTAAATGTATCCAATGAAAGATCTAATGCTTTTTCCTTCGAAATCTTCTGTGCATATTCTCCATTTTAGCGTTCGCTTCCTTAGTGAAATTTTTAATTTTACCTATTTTAATCCACACAGTTGTTAAATTTCAAAAATGTAATGCACTGTTTAATCTATTTTATTTTTATTCTCTATGATGATTTGTGGCAATAAGTGATGATTTTTCTTTCATTCATTTACAGTTTGTGAATAAACTACAAAAAGCTTGAGACCTAACCGCAGGGATATATGAGGGTGGCGACAGGTTAAATTTTTTCCCTGATTCTTTCACCAGTATTTTTGTTTCGGATTTTTTAGTACTAAATTTGCTTGACTAATTAAATAAAAAGTTATTATATATACATAATGGTGGTAGAATGAGGGGAAAAAAGCTGGTCTACCGCTACCCTGTTTACCTATTTGGTTATAGGACACATACAAATATATTTATTAGTCTATACTTTTAAATGACTAAACCATTCCGACTTTTAAAGTTTCAATAACATTTTACATAACTTTATACAATTTTTTAAGTTCAAGCAATATGTTATCATAGAAATATAACTGCGGTAACTGACAGAAAAATAAGAATTTCTTTAAAATTGCAGTTAGAGAAGCCAAGTTACTGTCAGATACAAATATAGCGGGCTGAAAAACAATAGGAACAATACGAAATTATCAAAAATCAAGCGACTCTGATATGCAAATTCACAAGTATTTTTGTTAAAATCAAATACATATACAGTCGGTAACAAAAGTGTCCGAACACTAGCAAAAATTCCTATGTAAAAAAGTACACTTCATACGTTTTTGTTAAATAAATCCTTGTCGAATCCTGTTCTTAGTCAGTGTAAGAACATGATTCGATAAGGATTTATTTAACAAACACGTACGAAGGGAACATTTTTTACATAGGATTTTTTGCTAATGTTCGGACACTTTTGTTACCGACTGTACGATATTCTGTTAATGTTATAATAATAAATTACAAAAATTGAGTATATTTTTTAACTAAAATATATAATTCGTTAAATTTATGCAGGAACAAAACATCGTAATTATTTAGATACAAAGATTCGTGATTGTTGGATTTCTATGCATATAACTTAATAAAGCGTTTAAAATATTTCGTTATAACATTCGTAGATTCGCAAAATTTTTTGAAGATGGGAAAAAAATACTTTGTAAAATTGAAAGAGCCAAATTTTAGGTCATAATATCATTGGATGTTTTGTTCAAAGAATTGTTCATACAATATGTTTGAAGACTATCTGTTTTAATTTTTTACAAAATTCGATTAGACATAATACTGTAATATTAAGAGGAAATTCGAGAATTAATTCAAAATAATTCGAACGTTTTATTTTATTTATTTATTTATTTAAGTAATAAAGGAAATGTCGACTACAAAAGAAATTGAAATCCATATGCAGATTCCAGAATCAGTATGGACCATGAAAAGAGCAATTAAAAGAACAGAATTTCTTACATATGTAAAATTCCACCTGTGTGCGCGTTTAACACCTGCCTATAACAGTGTCTACATTTAGTTCAGAGATAAATATCTGAAAAAATTTTAATAAAAATATGGTCAGTATCGGAAAGAAGTTTAATTTGGACGCTCCTGATGACATTTATTTATATTGGCATGACTTTCGAAAGGAAAAAAGACATATTTTCCATGGGTCAACAAGGAGGAGGAGGTTGGAGTGCTTGCTCTCTTGTGGTTTGGGATGTTTTTTCTACTGAAGTAAGCTGAAAGTTGCTTCTGTAGAAAGACGATAAAGCAAACTTGTAAGTATGAAAATTTTACAAAGCCATTTGTTGGACCAGAGTGAAAAGGATTTTTTAGTTACGTTCTTCAACAACACAATATATCAATTAACTCTGAAAAAAACACATAACAGTAATTTGAAAATAATAGGATTTTCATAACCGAATGTCGGCTTTAAAGTCTGAACCTGAATTCTATAGAGAATGCCTAGCATATTATAGTGCACTATATTACACCAAATGGTAAGTTTCCCAAAATGGTCAAATTATCCAGTATAACTCCAAAGCAGAATGAAAATTTATCATTCGTGAGGCATAGAGTGTTTCATTCCCTCGACAAATCAAAATCTTGACTTCTGCTGTAATAAAATTAATAAGCATAAAGGAGACATAATTCAATTTAAAAAAAGACTATACTGTTTATATCATTTTTCTCTAAATGCACACTGTAAATATAAGTGTCTTAAATTTATACACGAATGTGTCTTAAATGGTATATTCAATTTTAAGATGCATAAAAATATCTTTTTTACTTCAGACACTTGAAGTATCTTAAAAGACATATCGTTTAATACACTTGAAGTATCTGAAATTCAATTTTAAAACATGCATAGAAATATTTTATTTATTTCAAACACTTGAAGCATCTTAAAAGACACATCTTTTAAAACACTTCAAGTGTCTGAAATTCCTTGATCACGTAGTTTTTGAATTAGGCAAACATTACTGTTCACATTGAATATTTTTCATAAATAAAAGATTAATAAATAAAAAGGTAGAATGTGATTCTGTTTTTCTGTTAAAAGTAGATGTTGAATATCCTAGAGCATAAATAAAATATTAATAATTTTTACAAGAAAAATGACCCTGCCCTCGAGTCCATAATTAATCCGAGTACCAGCAGATTTAGTAGCGAGTGTCTTCCCAATTACGCCTACACGCTAGGGATTGTTTATATGATACTATATACTCCAGTATTCGCGAAACAAATCACAATTTTATATTTTAATTGCTATTTTTTACAACAAAGCTATTGATAATATATCTAAAGCTTAATATATATTATCTTAAATTTTATGTCTACAGTTTTAGAATTCTTTTCTAATGTGCATAACAATGTGTGCATAACAAATGTGTGAAACTCGCAACCTATGGTGTTTGGAAAACGATTATTTTTTTTAAACTGATATTTAAAAGAACACAAACTATGTACATGAACACAAGAAAACTCGTTGTCTTACATTAAGTTGTAGGTAATCATGAGGAAGATTACTACTCGCTTCTATTAATCGAGGAAGATTTTGATTAATACAAGCGAGTTTTTAATCGAAAAATATCAATTATGAACAAAGTGTTCGAGATTATTTAGTTACAAATTCACTTATGCAGGCTCAAGTTACTTGCTTCGATCATCTTAATATTTTTTGTTTTACTATGTAAGAGAGCTTTAAAATTAAATTAACTTTTTTTTTTTTTTTTTTTAACGAAATAAGTATCGCTTCTAAATATATTGTTTATCAATTATTTCAAGCATAATTCTATGCAAATAAGATACACACTTCAAGAATAATATCCTTTGAAAATTTAATTTCACAAAGCTAACATAGTTAGTCTAACTACTTATTATATAAAATAATATTAGATTTTGTAATAAAGAAGTGTAATCAGGATATGAATGTTGCTTAAAGTGGATTCTAAGTGGATTCTAAGTGAAAAATTTGCAAAGTAATACAAGTGTCTCAATTTCTAAGTGTCTGAACTGTAAAATGTCTGAATTTCTAAGTGTTTAAACTGTAATGCGTTTTAATTTTAGACATTAACATTTACAGATGCTTATCTCAGTCCATTTATAGAAAGACACTTATGTCTGAAATTCAGACTCATAGGCTATCTAAAATTTCGCATACTTTCAGGCATTTTTGTGTCTGAATTGGTATTTCAGACACATTTCTGTCTAAATTTAAGACGCTTCGATTTACAATGGATAGTTATTGAATGTGTAATTCATTATAGGGCGACAATATAAAATGTTATTAAAACTTTTTATAAGTTTACATTGTTCTTTAGTTTAATGTAATAATTCTATTTCGTTTATGTATGAATTAATAAAATGTTTATTTTCTATTAATTTTTTTTTTTTGCATTTTTACTGTATTAGCTTCAAATTCTTTTTTTACTTAATTATCTCGTCAATTTTAAAAAATAAAATATGTTCATAACCTCCCATAAAATATATAAATTGAATTTAAAAAATCAACTTGCTTACTTTTACTATTTCTGACGTTCAACATGTTCAAGACAAGTGATTTCAGATTGTACAATGAGATCTTCAAAAATAACAGTGAAATATATCATGTTTAAAAATTTTAGACCGATATTGGGATATAGTATGAAAATATACAAAATTAACTAAAAGCAGTAACTAATGCTAAATAAAGTTATTGCAGAGATTATTTTAGAGAATTTGAACAAATATTTTTATATAAAGTATTTTTTATTCACCACACAAAATTTTCTATTTTGATGAGAAGGGATGTAGAATTAGTTTATGCATGAATATGAATACGCGAGAAAGAGCTAAAGAAAGTTGGCATTACAATCAATGAACATGGATAAAGTTTTACCATAGTCAGGTGTGATCACTATATGAATCATCCCTCCAATGATTATCGATAAGGGTAAAATGCTGAATCTTTAGAAAAAAGAAAATTTTGCATTCGTATGCAGAAAATGAATGCTTATTTTTGTTATAATATGGCGTCCCACTTGTCCAAACCATAGATATAGTAATAAGACATAGATTGATCAGCGAGAGGGAAGAAGTGATACCTTTTTTTTCGGGAAAAGTCACTCTAATGGCTGCCTTTTCCCGAGTAAATCACACACAGGAATACACACGGATAATGTAGTACATAAAATTTATGAATAATTTATTTACTGAAGGTGAATGAAAAACTCCAGGTACAGTTTCAAATTCATTTTTCTTTTTATTCTTTTATTCAATACTCTCTAATAGCTGATTTTAGAACTTTTTTTCGGCATCAAAATTTTTTGTTCGGTAACATGGGGATGATAGATCTATATATATTACTATATCTATGGTCCAAACTAAACCCTAAAGGATTGTGAGAGTTTACGTTTGATGTACACAAATGTCATTTGGATAAACCTATTGTAAAAGGGGCTACAAAAAACTAAATGACTCGTCAGAACCTTCTCTCTTACACCATAACAAGCTTCAGCTAGAAGAGGGATGTAAGCTTCCTAATATTTAAAAAAGTCAAAGAGCGATAAAATTCCCAGGCTCATAAAAGAATGAAGTTAATAATAAATGAATATTTGTCAGTTTATTATAGCGACTTAAAAAAAAGCATGATGTCTTTATTTATAAAATGAATAGTCATAAATACGAGGAACTAAACTGTACCCTTCTAATCAGATGCCATCACGGATCAAGGTTATGACATCAGTACATTTTACTCATTTATTTACCATCATTTAGTTACTTTAAAATAATTAATTAAACTAAAGAAGAAAAATTAAAAAAGATGCTGTATAGAAAATCTAAACAACGCGGAAAATTATTTATACCTGTATTAACCCATTTTAGGCCAAGCATAGAAATTTTATAAAATATGGTATTATTTCCATTGAAATATGCTTAAATTATGTACATTTATTCACTGTAAAAAATTTTGTGTAACTTAACAGCTTACTTGAGGCAGATTACTTGCCACAATCATGTTGAGAAAACTTACCAACTGTACTTGTATAACATTTATAGTCCGGTAAGAAAATTTACACTGCTACAATCGGTGATATTACACATGTTTGTTGTGTAATGTATGTAGAACAAAAGGTAAGGTTCCACGCTTACAAATGGTAAATTTACACAACATTGTTGTGTAATATATGAAGATCAGTAGGTAA
Source organism: Salticus scenicus (assembly GCA_963930645.1). NCBI lineage: Eukaryota > Metazoa > Arthropoda > Arachnida > Araneae > Salticidae > Salticus > Salticus scenicus. The sequence goes on along the minus strand of OZ005651.1, from coordinate 122,790,704 downwards.
GGTTCTTTTCTCGCAAGCGGTAACTTTACACAACATTGTTGTGTAACGTATGCATGTTAGTAGGTAAGGTTCCTCTCTCGCAAACAGTAACTGTACACAACATTGTAATGTGACGTAAGCAGATCAGTAGGTAAGATTTCACTTAAAAAAACGGTAACCTCATGCAACGATGCTGTGTAGCCTATGTAGATCAATAGGTAAGGTTGCACTAATGTGATCGGGGACTTAACACAAGTTTGTTGCATAACATATGCAGATCAATAATTAGGGTTCCACACTTATGTTCGGTAATTTTAAACAACTTTGTTTTATAAAGTATGCAAATGAGAAGGAAACATTTTAATCTTGTGATCAATTACTATTCATAACTTTGCTGCGCAGGATACACAGACCAGTAGGTAAAGTCAAACTTTTCATTCAGGGACTTTATGTAATTTTATTGTATGTTGGTAGACCAGTAACTAAGATTTCATTTTGGAAATTGGGAAAATTTACCTTTCTTAGAAAAAGATTTTTTAATTAGTTTAAGATGATGGTGAACATCCTCATAAATGTTTAATAAATTACCGTCTTATAACTATAACTATTTGCATACATTTGAATTAAATGTATCAATATATTAAAATTTCTCAAAAATTATTTAAATTCAAAAAATTAAAATTTGTTTTGAAAAAAATTAAAATTTTTAATGCAAATCTAGTTTTAAATTTCCCCCTCAATTTTACATTATTATAGTTTAATTAAATATTTCAAACATATTTGGGTTACTGATTATGTTATTAATTCACTGATAAGTTAACTTTTTTTAAAAATACTTTTGTTTCAATACAAAAATTTCACGCAAAATTTTCACATTCAAAGAAAATATTTAAAAAACTTCTCAATCAATCGTTAAAGTAATACCCAAATTTGTTATATGCTGTTTAACTATAATAATGTAAAATCGAGGGGAAAATTTTGAAACAAGTTCACATGAGAATACTCACTAGTTTACTAATTTTGAGAAATTTTTATTTTTCGATAATTGCGTATGAATATTTAATTTCTTAATTCTGAAAACCAGTAATTAAAAAAAAATCCATAACGTTCGTCATCCCATTAAACATGAAGATATTGCCAAATATATTCACATTTTTATAGTCATTTAAAAAAAATGGAGAATAAGTGGTAAAAAATCTGAAAATTCCAATTTTTTGTGCAATAAATAAACAATTTTTAATTACAATTAAGGTTCCTGCTGGCATGATAACAAAGCAACAATTGTTACGCAGTTACTAACAAATGTCGCCAAATCACTCATATGGACGACAAATTTGTCCGCTAAAATATTTTTATAAATCTATTTCGATATTCATAAGCTTCTAACAGTAATTTCGATGTTTGTTTGGTAAACATCATTAATTTTTTATGGTCTGTTTTAAGATTTCTTTCTACATTCACTGTTCTGTTACCATATGTAATAGATTGCTTACAATGTTGTTGAATTATATGTGCATTGTATCCACAATTTTTATTTAATTCCTTTAAATTCCTTTTATATTTGAGTTTCATGTCACCATCGGGTCTTCTGGCTTTGTTTAAGAGACAGTACATTTTACAGGGTTATGCAATTCGTGTTGACGATGAGTCCACTTTATTACGTTTTCTTTCGTACTGCATATCGAGACTACTTTTTTCCCTGATGAAGGGTCATGCTTAATTATTTCGATGCGAAATAACTGCAGTCTATCAGTTGTAAAAAATCTGTATTTCATAATTTATATATTTAAATAATTTTTTTTTAATAAAATCTTAAATTTTTATTTTAAAAATCTAAAGGAATTAGTATTAATAAAATAGAAACGCACAAAAAGGCTTTATTCTGTCGTTAATTTAAAGCAATTTTAGAAGCACATAAATGAAAATAGCTAATTCAGTCTATTAAAAGACAGAAGAAACAATTCTACATATAAATTATATAAAGTATGCATTTTTGGAAAATTTTTTAATTGTCAGGTGCATGAAACCAGTACCTTGTTTATTTTTGTTGGAAATTTTAAGTAAAAAAAAATGTGAAAGTGATGATGTATTTCAGAGTTGGTAAAAGATAAAACGTTCACAGGTTACTTCTGAAAAACTTAATCTTCTATAACAAAAGTAACTGAAATTAATAATACAGTATTAACAGACTAAAAATAAAATAAAAATAAAAATAAAGTTGCAAAGAAACTAAACTAATTAGACTACATTTTGTCTTTAAACTTTATTGAACATTTGATGCAAATTAAATATATAAAATAGAAATGTATACTTTCAAAGTAAATATTAAGTACATGATATTCTAGAACTTTCTAAATTTTTATTGAAAAAAGATGCAGTAACATTTTATATTAACAAAATAATTTTCTCCCCCATTAAAATAAAAATTACGTTATGAAACTTTTTCACAAATTATTAAACTATCAAAAAGATAAACAAAAGTAACAAATGCAATTAAGCAGCAGACTAAGTAATTAGTTATGTCATGAATTAATGCTTGAAAATAACTTTAACCCACATCTTTGTCAACCAGGGTTTTAGAAACTTGGTTACGTTGTTGAAGTATATGGTTGTCCGTATATTTTACTACTGAAGAACTTAACTGATTAGTTAATTCATTTCATTAAGTTTTTGATCCCACATCAATGTTTCGCGCCCATTGAAAATTTCATAGTCTGTCATCTGTTATTCTGTCACCTGAAAATAAAAAATATATAATTAAAAGTAGTATTAACAATTTATTTTAATAATTAAAAAAAAAAAGCCATTAATTTTAGAGTTTTGTGGGGAAGGGAGGGGGGGGGCAGTTAATACCGATTGACTACCGATTGAAGGTCCTAGACCTGAGGTTGTGTGTTCTCGTAAGGGCCGTTTTAAGGATCCTAATTACGCGAGTTCCGGTGAAAACCACAAAAAACTCCGCACGGCTATATCGATAAACGCAAACCTGGGATTTAACCAAACATTTCCCGTCTACCAGCTTTTAGCACAGACCCGCTCAGCCACTGGTGGGGGCATTAATTTTCGAAAAGTTTTATCTCTGTACTACAGATTTGAAAATATCCACTTAACACGTGGTTACTACATAAAATATTGTGGCAACTAAAAACAACTCATCACATTTTTTATTCTCCTAAAATCTTCAAAAGTATACACTTTACTAATCAAATGTGATAATTGCAGATTTTAGTTAGTAAAAATAATATAAATCAAACTGCAGCGAAATGACTCCACATTTCAGAAACAGGCTGAAAAAATGTGGCTTCAAAATTCGATACGAATAAAGCAATAATTTTGTTGATTAGTGGAGAAATAATCAGGTTTCGAGAATCAGCGTTGAAAAAAATCTTATCTGCCTTAGCGACAAAAACATATTTCTGCAGTTACCTAGAATTAAAACAAAAACAAGTAAAAACGTTTAAATGATTCTGTATTTTGGAAATGTGACAAACACACAAAAAAGGAAAAAGAAAAAGCTTAATTCATTGCGAAATTACCATATATTTCAGGAATTAGCTATGGAGAAAAGCATTTTCTTTCTTTCTTTTTTTTCCGAATAGCGGAGAAAGAATTTGAAGAAAATTGTGCATTTCAGCAGTTTTCAAAAATTAATTTTTTCTTTCTTTAAAAGAAGCGGTGAAATAGTTCCGTATTTCAGGTGATAATTTTGAAAAACACAAAAGGTGATAATTTTGAAAAAAAAAATATATATATATATATATTGAGTAATTACTGCATTTCGACAAATGTAATTTAAACAGAAAAAAAAAAAAAAAAAAAAGTCTAAAGAATATTTTGAAAATTAAGGGGATAGGGAAATCCCTGAAAGTACGGAACATATATATTTTTCTGAGTTAAAAGTTGTATTTATAATTTACTTTACATTTAAATGTTTTACCATGTTTTTATTAACTTCGATTCTTGTTTGTTTATTTGTTTGTCCAGTACAAATCTTGAAATCGATTTTTAACTAACTTCCTGACTAGTTAGACATTTGAAACTTTCAGGACAGCTCAGAACACGATGACATTACATTTTTTTTTTTTTTTTTTTTTTTTGAGTTTCTGCTGCCTTTGGCAGCTTTACCAGTACGAAGCTTGCAATCGATTTTTCACTAACTTCCCGACTAGTTATACATTTGAAATTTTCAGGATAGCTCAGAACACGTGACAATACATTTTTAGTCAACTGTTTCAGGTCCCTACTGCCTTCAGCAGCGTTTATATGATTCAACGGAAAATTTATTTAACTAACTTTCCAACTAGCTAGACTTTTTAAATTTTCAGAATAGTTCAGAACACGGTGAAAATGCATTTTTAAAATATTTTTAACCAACTGCTTCGGAACCCTGTTTACTTTAATGCACCTACAACTTTAATGCACCTACATACTTTGAGTTGTAAGGTTGGATGCAGCTCGAAAATAGGGTTTAATATGTTATGTCTTTGGTACTTTCAATGGTTGCTTATAAAATAACATTTTGTAAAGATTCTCGATATATATTTTATTTATTTTTTATTGAAAATTGGGGCGGAAATTAAATTTTATTTAAAGTTTAATGCTCTTAATTTTTCCTGCATAAGAGAAGTGGCTTTTCTTTTATCTAAATTTCTCTTTTTGCATGTGAATTCCTTGTACAAATAATTTCATTTCATTATGGAATCAATAAATATTTTACCTTTTTTTTATCAAATTAACAGTCTGAATTTTGTAATTTTTTGCAATTAAAGTTTGCTTTAATATAATTATATAACAATGTGCATCATATAAATAAAATTTTTACGATGTACGTCACAACTCGATACAAAATTATTAGAAAATTTTTGTAGAATTACTAGTATTTCCAAAATTATTATATACATATCCATTTCTTTAAAATTGAAATAATTGTTGCAATTTCTTTTGAAAGAATATTTTTATATTTATTTTCATCATATATTTAGCAGTTCAAGAAATAATTTAAGAAAATACAAATGATTTAATTAAGGATATATTAAGATCTCGTTCACACTTACCGATATTTAAATCATTTCCAATTTCCAATATGTGTACATGAATCGGTCTTCCCGCTACGAAAGATATACTTGTTGTTGCTAGCAGAGATGGCTCAATCTCGCTTGCGCTAAGCAATGACGTCAAAGGGGAAGCTTTTAGCAGATGTCATCCTCTGCAAGCCTTCTAATTCTTTTCTCCTAGTTTCTCATTGTCTTGTAATGTTTATCAAACAAGATGTGTAAAGTTGCTCAAAAGAACGGTTTATTCTAAAACCTTAAGTCATTCCACACGCATATTGAGGGAATTTACACAACATTCTCGAGGAACGTTAGTAAGATTTTTTAGTGTTAAGGCACAAAAAAAAGTTACGTGCATGAAAAATAATATTTTATTTAAGAAATAAAATGGTGCATATTAAAATAAAAAATTTAAATAAAAAATAAATTTAAATGAAAATTTCTAAGTTTTTTATGACATTTATTTTATTTTTATTTTATTTACTGAACTTGCAACTTTATTCCATTATAAAAACACATGATTAATCTTAAGTGGAATAATTATACATTTTCAAAAAGTCGAATTTGTCAATAATCGATTCAAGTTAGAAAACTAGCGTATTTTGAAAATTTCTCGACAGAAAGTGTTATTCCAATTGAATTACTAATATTTTATAGATGTCTTCAGAACCCTTAAAAATAGCAGAAAAATAAAATTAGTGAAAAATATACGTCACAGTGTTAATGAAAAAAAATGTTTATTGAAATGGTGCGTTTATGCACCTTTGGCCAAAAATGGGTTTTAAGAAGGAAAACAAATCAAATACAGTCGGCAGCAAAAGTATTCGAGCACTAGTCAATAATTCCGATATCAAAAAAGTATACTTAATACTGTTTTGTTAAATAAATCCTTGTCGAATGATGCTCTTAGACTGACTAAGAACATGACTCGACAAGGATTTTTTTAACAAAGCAGTATTAAGTGTACTTTTTTTAGACAGAGATTATTGCTAGCGCTCGGATACTTTGCTGCCAACTCTATCTATAACGATGAGGGCAATTGCCTATGTTCGCAGACATACAAAACTCCCTGTCCTAAAGAAGGTTAGATTCAATGCATGTCATACAAGATATAAGGTCAAGTTAAGTGCATTAAAGATGAATTGTATTACAATTGTTTTCACTGTAAATCAGACAACAAAATTAATGTGATGTGAGTAATAAGTTGAAAGTCAGTATTTGATTTCTATTCTCATCAATATAAATTTTCTTCTTTTCTGTTGTGTTCTTTGGCTTTCTTTTGCTGTTACTGTACCGTTTGGTTTAAAGTGAATTATAAATAAATTTTAATGTGCCAAAATATAATACAAAGTTATTTTTCAAATTCCTGTAAAAAAGAAAAAACATATTTCTATGTGTCAACATATATGGACTAAGCATGTTATATAATGCTAAGCATGCTAGGTTTCATAAAATTAACTTTACAGGGTAAAATATGTTAAAAAATATGAAAATAATTTAATTAAAACATGCAAGAAAATATTTTTTACACTCACTATTTTTTTTAATTAACAGTAATTTCTTAAAATAATTAAAAATCTTGCGGCTAATATAAAAAACATAAAACTTGTCACCAATAGTTCTGATCTCCCTTAATCTCTAAATATTTTAAATTACTCTAAATAATAAATTTTTTATGTAGATTATGTACCAATTAGCAACTTCTTTTATGTTGCTATGAGAAAAATACTTTCGGGTGTAAACTTTAGAGAATATTTTTTCTATAACTGCTTCTATATTTTTATTTATTTATTTACATGATCCTTTTGAATCAAATATTGACAAAAAATTAAAAAATCCTTTTAAATACGTCACATTTCTTCAAAATTAAGATTTAGGCTGAAGAAAATTAAAGAAAACATCCTTTTATTTTTTTCCCCTTCTTATTTAGATCTTTGTTGTTCGATGTGAAATATTTCATTTTTCAATAAATAAACCATTTTCTCTTTGACAGCTATTTTAATGAATCATTACGCATCATATATTGATTCTTAAAGAAAATAAAATATGCTTTATACTTTAAGTTAACTTAACCTTGAGAGAAATTTCAGGTTTCAAAAAGTGTGCCAACTTCTAGAAAAATAATTCCGCTGTCATTCCTAGTCACGTCCGACATAATAAAATCATCTGAAAATGTCATATAATAGAAGAATAACTAATTCATTGAATTCTGTGTGATTTTTCACCTGGTGAGGCTTGAATGCTGAAAGAAATAGAATTTCAGATCTAGAAAGTCACAGGAAAATAGTTGAATTTGCTCTTATATCTCTAGATTTAAGGAACTCCAACCATAAAAAAAAAGAGAATATTTTTCCTTTACCATGGCGTTAACGTTACTACTAAAAAGAAGAAAAACGAAGTCCTTAAGCATGTTTCTACTGAAGAATAGAACACGTATAAGAAAGAGATTCAAAGATTTCTGTGAAAAAACACGGAAAAAGAAAATGAAATAAAAAAGGAAAGAAGTCAATTCTAATAATTCTCAGAAAAAAAAAATCTTGAAAATTGTTTTCTTTGAATGTCGAAATAGGAATATTTAATTAGAAGCGCAAACAAAAATGACTAAGAATGTGATTGAAAAAATAATAAACCAGGGAAAGGAATAGAACCCTCGATTGGTTTGTTTTGGAGTGTCGTTCAACGTTTTTTTTTTTTTTTTTTTTTTTCTGGTACATTAAGTATTGGGGCAGTGGAATCCGAGCACCTATGCGTGAATCGGGATTCGAACCCGGCACCTGCGAACTTAGGGTCAGTGCACTAAGTTCGCAGGTGGTTTCACTCATCAGGTGGGCATGTAAAACACTTGAATTAATTCTGAAAATTAATATAAAGAATGATGTCCAATTACAAACACATAACTTGTTTGGTGTAGGAAATCTTTATTTAATTCGCTTACACTTTTTTAAATTTCTTTTTATGTACGAATTATTCAACATAATTTGGAATATTTATTTCATTTTTTGTATTTCAATAAAGGTAAATCTTAATGTAATCATATGTTTTCTAGACCACATTATAATAAACACGAACTCTGAGTTAGAAGCAATGAAAAACTAACCATCTGATTTTTCTATAATTTTAAATTTCTTATATATTGATATTTTATGCACATGATAAAAAAAAAGCGCTTAAAATTTGGAAAGGAGATAGTTGTTGTTTATTTTTATTTTTTAAATACGCATCACTGACTAAATCTCTTTATTACAAAACTTTATCTCTCTGCAATTCCGGCTGAAGTATTAATACCGTTGAAAGTCAAAATCACTATTTCTTTTTGTGATTGGGGATTATTTCTCAAATAATCACTTATGGTAATCTCTTGTATCGTGACTTAAATGTTTAGAAAATTTAATATTGAAATAATCTCTTTTCTGAAATAGCTATTATTTTGTTATTATAAAAATATTAAAGCTCTTACACTATTATAACGAATGATAATGCTATTATTCATCCATTTATTATCAAAATTAAAAATAAAATGAAATGAAATGAAAAGTAAAAATAAAATAAAAAGTTTTTTTTTATCACATAGCATATTATAAACAGAGTGATTAGGCTTAAAAAAAGAAAGAAAAAATCAATGCTTTATTACTTTTTCAATTGAACATATTACTGTCTTTTCAATTATGTTTATTATCTTTATATTTCATGTTTTAAACGTATTCGTGGGATACAATTTTGATATATGTACAAGTACATATATCTGTACCCCCGAAGGTAAATGACACCATATCACAAAAGTGAATTTTTTTAAGAATGATGTTCTAATGAAATTAATTAATGATAATGTCATAAATAAAAAAAAATGGACATGTTTTTATGTTCTACTGTCCTGTCTCCTTTATACTCATTGGGCATAACGCTTAATGCCTCTGTGTAAAGCAAAAAATGCGCATCAAAAACTTGGGGCTAACTCTTTTCACAAAATGGGCATGGTGTCTTTTACCTCCGTGGTATATATATATATATATATATACACTACTGGCCATTAAAATTGCTGCACCAAGAAGGAATAATAATAACGGAATGAAATTTGTTGGACACATACATTATAGTAGGAAGAACATTTGATTAAAATTTCAGGAAATTTGGAGTAATAAGTACTGAGAAAACAGTACATAAATCAGCGACCTCTGTGAGCAATAACAGCACATATCTGCCTAGGCATTGAATCGAACAGCGATTGGATGACATGTACGGGTAGAGCACTTCATGAAGTTTTAACACGATGCCACAATTCATCGATCGAAGTTACTGGTGAGTGGTGGGGGGCCAATCGCTTTTCAACTATTAAACAGTCATTTTCATTGGTGCGAGATCAGGAAAACGCGCTGGCCAGAGCAACAGTCGAACACATTCGGCATCAATGAAGGTCCAGACAATATGGACAAATTGCGGTCGTGCATTGTCCTGCTTAAATGTTGCGCTTCGGAGGCTTTGAACATAGGGCAGAGCGATGGGCCTTAACTCGTCAGAAATGTAATGGCTGGTATTCAGAGTGGCGGGAATGAAAACAAGAGGTGACTGGGACGTGTATCCAACGGTACCACATACCATCAATCCAGGTGGTGACTCAATATGCGGCTACCAAAATTCTGATTACCCTCAAAACTGCATCACTGATATGGGCGCCATTAATGTGTGATCAACGATGAACCTGGACGCAGGAATGGCGTGAAGTCACTTTTCAGACAAATCACAATCCTGTTTACTGCATCAAGATTGCCTTATCCGTATTTAACGGCATTATGAATAATGCACATTGCCAGCTGGGATTCGACATCATCATACTGTCCATCATTCGCAATGATGTTATGGGTTCCCATTGGATACACGTCTCGATTACTTCATGTTCGTATTCCTGACACTCTGAACAGCGGCCATTAAATTTCTGATGAGTTAAGGTCCGCCCCTCTGCCCTGTATTCGAGGCCTCCGTAACGCAAAATTTAAGCAAGATAATGCACGACCGCAAGTTGTTTTTATTGTCCGGACCTTCTTTGATACAGAATGTGTTAGATTGTTGCTCTGGCCAGCGCGTTCTCCTGATCTCGCACCAATGAAAATGACTGTTTAATCGTTGAAAAGCGACTGGCTCCCCACCACTCACCAGTAACTTCAATCGCATCGTGTTAAAACTTCATGAAGTGCTCTACCCGTACTTGTCGTCCAATCGCTGTTCGATTCAATGCCTAGGCAGATATGTGCTCTCACAGTGGTCGCTGCTTTATGTGCTGTTTTCTCAGTACACATTACTCCAAATTTCCTGAAATTTTAATCAATTGTTCTTTCTACTATAATGTATGTGTCCAACCAATTTCATTCTGTTATTATTATTCCTTCTTGGTGTAGCAATTTTAATGGCCAGTAGTATATATATATATATATATTAGTATGTATGTATGTATATATTACTTTCTAATTTAAAAAAAAGTTTCATAAGTTCTTTCTTTCTGTTATTTTATGTGGAATTTCATATGCAAAGGTTTTTGGAAAACAATATTAATATTTAGAGATTTAAAATTATTTCTATTTTTCAAATTCTATTCATTATTATAAAATGCATTTTAATTTTCTTGAAGTATGCATATTAATTTTCTTACGTAATTTACATCTAATGCAAATTGACATTTCTCCAATGGTATTAGAGTGAATGGAGTTAGCAGAAAATATAAACATGAAGTGATTATGAAACATACAAGGCCCGACTTAGACTACCTGGAGCCCCGGGGCAATCTTATTCTGGGGGGCCCCTTGCAGTGGCATATGAGGTCTTTAGGTTACAAAATTTCTGCTTATACCTGTTGGGGGCCCCTTTCAGAAGGGGGGCCCAGGGCAACTGCCCCGCATGCCCTGGCGTTAGTCAGGGCCTGGAAACATATGCTAATAGAAAGATACTTTTCCAATTTCAATGAATGGATGAAAATCGTGTTAAATAAGTGTCAAACGGGTATTACTTTAATCGCTTAGATTTTTTAATTTCTTTAAATGAGCTAATTATTCAACATAATTTCAAACATTTTCTTCATTTTCAATCTTTTCATATAAAAGAGTGCTTCCACTCACTCATTCACTGACTCATCAACACACAGCAAAATCTACTGAAGCAACTGACTTGAAACTGGCGAAATTCGCCCCACAAGGGGGAGTAGGGGGCAAAATGTTATTTCACAAAAACCTTCACATCTAAAAGAAAAAAACAGATATTCATAAAATTTTTTCTCTAAAATACATCTAACACAAATATCTAAAAACCAATTTCTGGAATTTTAGAAATTCGGTCCTCAAGGCGGGAAAGAGGGCAAAACGTGATTTCACATGCGCAAAACGTGGTTTCACATATTCCTATATATCTCAAACGAAAAAACAGATATACGTGAAATTTTTGCTCCAATATATAGCTAATACAAATACCTAAAACTAATTTCTGGAATTTTAGAAATTCAGTCTCCAAGAGGAGCGAGATGGGGCAAAACGTGATTTAAAATTATCCTTTATATCGCAAACAGAAAAAAAAAGATATATGTGAGATTTTTGCTCTGAAATATAGCTGCTGCAAATACATAAAAAGTAATTTCTTTAACTTTAGGAATTTGTCCCAGGTGGGGTGGGAAAGGGGCAAAAAATAGAAATACTGTTAGAGCATTCAAAATTGGTACAGGTAGGTTTTAGAGGCCTGCAAGTCGAATGAGGATATTTCCAAAAGTGTAAAATTATTCGGAGGGGCAGGAAGGGGGGGCAGAGGGGCAAAAAATTTAAAATAGAGTTAGACCGTTCAAAATTGGTACATAGAGGTTTTTAATACTTACCGATTGCGGATATTTTCGAATTTGTACAGTTATTACGAGGGGCGGGAAGCGGGAGGCGGAGGGGCAAAAAATAAAAATAGAGTTAAGTCATTCAAAATTGGTACATAGAGGTTTTTGATACTTACAAATAGATTGTGGATATTTTCGAATTTGTAAAGTTATTAGGAGGGGTGGGAAGGGAGGGCGGAAGGGCAAAAAAATTAATCTAGAGTTAGGTCGCTCAAAATTGGTATATGGAGGTTTTTTATACCTACAAATCGATTGCGAATATTTTCGAATTTGTAAAATTATTATGATTGACGGGAAGGGCGTGAAGGGGCAAAAATATATAAATAAGAGTTAGAGCGCTGAAAATTAGTGTTGTTAGGTTTTGAGGCCCGCTAAATCGATTGCGTATATTTTCGAAAGTACAGAATTATTACGAGGGGCGGGAAGGGGGGGGGCATGCACAGGGGTAAAATAAAGAAATTCAGATAGAATGATAGAATGATAATTCAAATAAAAGTTGTGTGAAAAATTGCCTTGTGTAATAACAGCATTAATGGTAAACGTTAGGTGAGTCGTGCCAATGCCTCTTTGACGAAAGAGAGTGACATTGATGCGAGTTTGGAAGCAGTGGGCCAACGAGAATCAGAACCCTCGGAAATCCGGTTGTGGATCCTGAAATCCTGAAAGATAACGTCAACGCACGATGTTAGGCGTTTGGTCCACATGGCGCTGAAGGACCATACAGCTTTATCTAAGCAGTTGGCAGCACTTTGTTCCACTGCTACAGGTGTATCAGTGTCTGCTTCATAGATTCTTCGACGTCTGCTGCATCGTAGGCTGCGTGCAAGAACTCCTTTATACAGGATCCCCCTCATGCATAACCATCAACGCCTGCGGCTGCAGTGGTCTCATTGACACAGACACTTGATTGCAGATTGGCAACAAGTGGGTCTTCTGACGAATCCTACTTTAATTTGCGGCCATTATTTCCATTTCCGTTTTAGAAGACGCTATGTTCTTCAACGCTGCCTTCCGAAGTGTATTATCGAACGTCATAATGGACGAACATTTGGTGTTAGGGTCTGGTATGCTATTGCGTATCATGGGCGATCTCAGTTGCTACGAATTGTGGGTAATCTTAACAGCAACAGGTACATATCAGTGAAGTGCTGGAACCCGAAACCTTTTTCTTCTTCAAGGTTTTCCTGGAACTATCTTTCAACAGGATAATGCACGCCCAGATGTTGCAAGGAATGTTCAAGACTTCTTTTCAGCAATAAAATAGAGCTTCTTCCTTGGCCTGTTTATTTGCCGGATATGTCGCCTAGTGTGGGATTTCGTTTGTCCGCGTCTTGGTCGTGATCATCGTCCTACAGCTTCTACAGATAAACTTTGGGTACGCATACAAACAATATGGAATGTTCTTCCCCATGCAGACATTCAAAATATGTTTGGCTCTATGCTACGTCGTACAGCAGTACTTACGGGAGTGCGTAATATCTACATAAAATACCGATTTTGGGCACTTAATATTGTTATTTTTTTGGTTTGAAAATTTAATCATTTATTTGTAACAATATTAGTCGTTTGTGTATCAAATTTCATGAATTTCTGACAATTCCTTCATGGTGTTGCAATTTTCCTAAACATGAGTGTATGCAGATGACACGCTAAGCAATATCTAAGTATACCATTATAAGCTAGACGTTGTTATTAATCGATCGACATCAGTTGCATATTTATACGAAGATTTTCGAAAAAATTAGTCAGGGTGGCTTTTTATTTTATTTATTTTTTTATTTATAGATTTAATTTGTATTATTTTATTTTTGCTGGCTGTACAATATTTTTTTTTAGTTATTTAGTAAAATGTCTAATATACATTTAAATATGTGACAATATACCACAATTAGCTCTAAAAATTATAAAGCCCAAACTTTGAATACTATGCATTTTATTCATATTTATTAAAGCTCATAATTCATATGCTTGACATACTTTTAAAAAAAGTTTTAATTCTTTTTTATTTTCATTAATAATAATTTTTATTTCTCTTTTCAATGTGGTATGAAAGATTTTTAAATAAAATATACATAAGAGATAGACGTTAAAATGCATTAAAACGTTGCTGTGTAAAATGGTATGGAAACAAAAAACATCATACAAAAATATAAATAAATAATAAATAAAAACAGTAAACAGTGAACAGTAAACAAAAAAGAAGGCACTCGTTCTGGGTATAATTTTTTTAACATGATTCTTCCTCAAAGAACAAAGAAAAACATGTGAGATATTATTTAAACAATAGTAATAATAATAATGATAAAATTTGAAACAAGAGAAGAATATTCATGCTAATCTTTTTTTTTTTTTTTTTTTTTTTTTTAACTCACTTTTTGATAACAATGTTTGTCTTTTCCATTTGACAAATAATGATGTTAAACTATTTTGATTCAAAGCACTTTTCTTTTTTACAGTATTTCATTTTTTTTTTTTTTTTTTTTTTTTTTTTTCACATAATTTCTTACGTCTATGCTTAAAACCAATTTAAACTAAAATATATTTAATGATATATGTACTCTGTAAATGTATGAGTACCACATTCAAAATAATACATTAAAAGAAACTTTAAAAATTTAAAGTATATCTACACATATTTTCCTAAAAACAGTTATTTTATCATGTAAAATATAGAGCGCCCCAAAAAACTACCACGTTTGAAAGGATAATAAAACAAAAAAGATTTCAGAGAGAAATTTGTTAATTCAAATATATACAATGCGTATGACAACAGTTTGTAATGGCTATATTAGAAATACTACCGATCAACATGTGTGAGGTTTTATTAAGTAATATAGGGTTTTATTGACAATAATCGTATTGTCAATTATTTCATTGACATGCATTAGCAAAGAATAATTCAAATCATAACAAAGGATTTATTTTATTCCATTTTATTTATTTATTTATTTTTTAGGTCTTTCATTCTGTGTAAACCGCATAAAAAAGATATGTCCGTAAATCCTCTGGAATTTTGTAAAACAATACAAATGATTTACCTAACACCTTTCTATCTTTAATATTAAAAACAGCGAAATATTTCATGCAAAAGAAAATTGAAATGTTGATTTGTTAGAAGTACATGTAAGTAAAGTTATTATAACTGTATGCCTCATCCTAAAGAATAAATGTAGCCATTTTATTATTCTAAATGGATCTAAAAGCTGCCATTCATCAATGTTAAAAATGAATTTCAGCATTTTATGAAAACAAAATGGTGACAACATAGATGAATTTACCTAGAATCAATATTTTAAGAAATTTTGTTTTAAGTTTTACCATTTTAGTAGTTCTTACTAGTAAAAGAGCGCTACCAAAAAGAGGAACTAAGAACAATATTTAAAAATAATAGTTGTAACTAAATTGACCAAATTATCACTACGTTTTGGTGAAATGTTAAACTTTGTTTTTAACAATGACTACTAGAAAAAAAATGCTTTAATAGATTACTATTCAATATATCATGTTGATTTTATAACGAGACAATTAAAATTTCAATTTATAATATGTCCCAAAAGAATGTTTCATACATAAAATAACTGTACGAGCATCTTATAAGCCACAATTTACTTTAAAAAACAAAAAAATATCTTTAAAACAGTTGATAGGATTATACAGATCAGATTTTTGTCATATTTTACTGACAAGTTTAAGTAAGTTTAATACTCAACAGACTCTAGGTTAGTATGGAGCATCTTATAATTTTAATGAATCTCATCACTACTAACATATTTTATTTTCTGTTAATTTAGAAAGTGGCATTAAATGAAAAGAAAAATCAGCTATTTAAAGAGCATCGTAATCATAACGTTATTTATAACTTTTAAATACAGTTCAAATATTTTTGTTAGTTAAACAAAGCCGCCACACATTTCTGAAGTAAACTTTAGGGATTACTTGGCGCTAATTTTAGTAGTTCTGTGTCTTTTCAACTACATTTTCCCAGAAATACAAAGAAAACAATTTTTTTTTTTTTTTTTTTTTTTTTTTTTTATTATTATCTTAATAGACTTTTTAAAATATCAAAAAAGGAAACCGGAATTAAAACAGCAGCTGCTGCAGATCATATGATAAATGCACTGCCAAACACTCATGAATATTTCAGCCTTATACATACAAATATACATCAAACATACAGAGTAACACATATTTAAGAGATAAATATTTCTATTTTTAAGTAGATGAACCTCTCGCAAAACAACACGAGTGTCCTTAGATAATTTTTAAGAAGCTTTAGTTTATTTTCATATTTCTGTTTTTAGAATGAACGTTCCAGGTTTTCATGGTCTTAGGTTTCAATCTTTCAAAAAATAAATAATTTGCAGAAGAAAGTATTCTGATAATTTTTTTCAGTTTAAGTGCTTAAAAATTAAGTAAGAGAAAACTTGTATAAAGTTTCCACGCTTATTTAAATTTAGATTTTTAATTATATATTTTAGAAAATGTATTTATAAATCTTTTTTTCTTTTTTTTTTTCTTTCTTTTTTTTTTTAAAATATTTTTTAAGATGAAAAAACAATCTTGTTATACTTCCACAAAATTTTTTCATTGTATAAGAAAATAAGGAACGATATATATATTGTTTATTTGCTTAATATTTTTATAACGTTTAGGAAACATTCCGATTTGCGAATCCTCAGGATTTTCGAATACCAACAACTTTTTATAGAAATGTCCGCTTTATATTTTCGTGAAATTTTTGTGAATGAATAAGGAAAACTTTAGAGAAATATTGGTATGAATTAATGTGGTGGGTTAAGAACTCTGCGACTTTTTTTTTAACTGCCCCATTTATGTTTTAATATTTTGTGTTTCCCGACATCATTTGTTCAATGAAATTACGGCGTATACAGTGCTGGAAAAAATATTAAGACCAAGCGGAAAACATTATTGATTTTTTCACTGCACATTTGAATTTTATGCAAATTTAAACATAATGCAGAAGATAATAGAAAATAATAATAATTACACATAGAAAAATATTACTACAAATGCAGTTACGTCTTAATTAAAAATAATTTTGTTTTTGTAATATGCTAAAAACTGGAAAAAATAATAAGGCCAAGTTCACTTTTATAGCGTTTTTCATTTTATGTATTATCTGCGGTATTCTGTTATCGTCTGCGCAGCTGACCTAATAAATCATTCAGATGAAGACAGAAAGAAATGCCAGTATTGGTGAAAATGCGAAGAAACAGAAAGTTAACCCCAGTTGGACAATGTAAAATTCTAAACTTTAATGCAGATTAAATTATCGGGAAATATTATAGATTAAAAAAAATTAAGTAAATTTAAAACTCTAGTTAATAACATTTTTAAAAACATAAGATGTCTTTCTGCATTGTTTCCTCGACTGGTGAAAGCTATTGTTAGTTGAGTAATTAAAAAAAAAAAGTAAATAAAATAAAATAAACTTTCTTCTTCTCAATTTGTAAGTGATTTGAAGTTTTCTTGTACCAGCCGAATTGTATGCAATGTGGTATCAAAAATCCAAATGTAAATATAGTAAAATGAAACGTCAACGACTTTAACAAAAAACATGAAATGGAGAACCTAGATTTTGCAAAGAAACATGTTGTTTTGGAGAATAAATGGTAAAATGTTTTATTTATTTATTTATTTATTTTATTTTATTTTATTTTTAATTTGACAACAACAAAAAAAAAAAATTGATCTTGATGGACCGGATAGCTTTAGACACTATTGGCCTGTCTGAGTGAATATATATATATATATTTCAAAAGCGTCAGTTTGATGATTTAGGACTCTTTTGCTGCTAATAGAACACCAATTGCATAAATAAAAACAAGAGTAATTTGGAAGCCTATCGATATATTCTTGCAGAAAATTCATTGCTAGATGAGGCACCTCTGATAGCATCTGGGAAGATCATACACTCATGTTTTTGAAAAATTCAACACCATGAAAGAATTATCAGAAATTAATGAAATTTATTCCACATATTACTGATAGTGGTACAAATAAACGATCAAATTTACAAGACAAAAAAAAAGTCTGAAATCAGTACTTTGTTTGCCCGCCATGCTGAGCGATGAGAACCTGTACACGTCATGGTATTGAATCATACGGGTTCTGAATGTAATCCTGGGGAATGGCATTCCAGATGGCTGAGACTTGACGCCAAAGTTCAATCTTACTGTGTGCCCCACCAGTTTTACGAGCGAGTCGCCGACTAATGAAATCTCAGATATGCTCGATGGGCGACATATCCGGGGAATAAGCACGGCATGGAAGAAACGAAACCTGTTGTGCACTGAAGAAGGCTTGTGCAGTCTGAGAAACATGTGCACGGGCATACAGCACCCGGAATGCGTCGATGAATGGGAAGGACCTCTGATTCCAAAATTTCCCTTATGTAGCGATCCCTGTTGAGGTTACCTGCAATGTGCACAAGATGGGATCGACAATTATAGCCAATAGCTCCCTATACCACGATGCTAGGCGTTTGTGCAGTATGACGCTGGATAACACACTGTAGGAGCAGACCTTCCCCCCCCTCCTGTAACGTCTGACGCGTACTCTTCCACCATTGTACTCCAGATTGTAGCGAGATTCATCGGAGAAAAGAATTTGTTGCTACTGGAAACGCCACGTGCTGTGTTGCTGAGCCCATTGAAGTCGGAGGCGTCTGTGATTCAGCGAGATGGGAATCCTGCGTAGAGGAACCTTTGCACGAAGTTCATGCTGCAGCAAACGCGACGAACCGTGGAGCTAGACAACAAAACACCTGTAGCCATGCGGATGAGGTGTCTGTTGTCTCGTGCTGTTGTTCTATTGCGTGCCCCACTGCGAGGTTTTCGGCTTGTTTGATTCTCCTCTGTCCATTTCTTCCAAACATGCATCACTGTTGTGGCATTACACTGTGTGCGGGCGGCGATTTCTCGATACGAAAATCCACCCTCTCGCATACCAACGATGCGGCCTTGTACGAACTCCGTTAGTTGTTGGTATGGCACCTTCCGCTTTTAACGAGGCATATTGGCCACCAATGAAACGTTTACCGCAGACAGAGGACGATAAACAGATTTCAACGCGCCTTTACAGTCCTTTATATACCTAGAACAAGCGCCTGATAAGGAGTCGGTTCTTCTTCCACGCATGCGCAATCGCTTTGCAATTCTAATCATTTGCATGCCTTACCTCACTTTACATTTCCTGTAAGTTTGGTTCAATTTGCATAGTCCCTTCATGGTGTTACAATTTTCACAAACATGAGTGTTTTTAAGTCGGACAATGTGTCCATTCAAAATTTAAACTCCAGAAAATTCTGGATCCTAAAACCTGGTGTTAAACCAACATAATATTTCTGGGGCATTCTGGTGCATGACGTTTAGGGAAATGGTAAAAGTTGTATGAAATGGAGAACCATTTGGTGAATTTTGTATAAATTTGCATAGATTTTAAATATGTAGTTGTAAAAATAAAGCAGTTTTTCAGTTGGCCTTAACACTCTTTCCAGCACTGTATACACAGGGTGATTCGAAACTATTGTTCAATAATTTACATGGCCGTCAGAAACACTATAGCAACTAAAATTCATATAGAAAGAAATGGTCGCATGCGCAATCCAGACATGCAAGAGGGTGCAAGACATAACCAGGGAAAGCTGCCGAAGATGAAACGATGAAAAACGTATTTTGTGTGTATAAGCGTAAGGAAAGATGAATCGCTCACGAATAGAGAAATGGCGATTATCTCGTTTACGGGGCAGCTAATTGCAGGGAACAACCGTGTCTACCTCGTTTACTAGATCTGTCTCAGCTTGATTTTTTCCTTTCAGATTAGTTGAAAACCTTAGTATGTGAAACGAAAAACGGAATTGGAAATGGGTCCTATGCAATTGGAATTGGATTTGGTGGCAGGAATTGTTTTTGCAAGTGGAGTTATTGCCGATACGTCAGGAATTCTTGCGAACTTTCACGATCGATGCACCTTCGTTGCGAAACGTGTATTACAGCTTCAGACCACAACTTTGAACACCTGCTTTAAAACTTTTTTTTAAAGAAAAATGTTATGTTAACTCGTCTTTGTGCAATAAATTGTCATTATTTGTGAGATGTCTGACGTATTTCAGTCTCTGGCTTTTGTAGGCATGCGTTTGTGATCACATATTTCTGCATGATTCTTATTGTTTTTGCGTTCCTCACCTACATGTAGATTTTTGAACAATTGTCTTGAACCACCGTGTACGTATATAAGGCAAAGTCTGTACGTGCATCCGGTATAGATTTAAAAAACTATTTAATGATACCTAGTTATCCGAGGAAGGTTTAAAGCTATTGAAATCGCCATTCTTACCAGTAGAAAGAAAGTTAAGGGGCCCTTAAATGTTTTTGCAAACCACCATTTTACTTCTGTTTGTACCTGTCTTTCATCCTACTGGCCAGCACACTGAAATTTCGTTTTACGATTCCTCTGCTCCTTTGGCATAGTAGCGTCTCATTAAAGCCACCATTTCTTTACATCTGTCCCCTTTTTGTAATTTTCATACTATCAGCCTTATCGCTTCGAAATTTTGTTCAGTGAAGCAGACCCATCATCCATTATCGTAATAACGACTTCTTTGAAACAACCATTTTGTTTCTTTCATTGTACTGACCCTATCTCTTTTAAATTCCTTTCAGCGGTTCTTCTCCTTTCTTTATCATAATAATGATATCTCTTAAGTTTTTATTTTCTTTCTTTCACTCGCTGTATAGTTCTTTAATCCTATTGAACCCACTGCTTTAAAATTTTGACCAAAGATTCCTCTGCCTATTTAACAATAGCAATATCTCTGTTTTTTGTATGCCTCCGTTTATTACAGCCTCCATTTTTTTTTATTCTTCCGTGGGAACCCGAAGCAAAATTCGTGTGCTAATAAGTTTTTTCTTTCTTTTCTTTTTTTTTTTCTTTAAGAGGGACCCACAGATGGTCACGTTGCCCCGTCAACGAAATTCAGTAATGACTACCGGTGGTAACTCGGTCCTCTGATGCAAAATTAAAATGTCCACCGGTGTGCACATAGCGCTGAAGGTGTTGAATATTTTACAATTTATTGTGTTAAAATAATACTAAGATCGATTAATGATTTGATGTAAGCCATCTAAATTTTATATTCATTTGTTTGTTTGTTTAAATTTTGTACGTAAAGGAAGGGAACGAGAAAAGAGCTTATTACTTTAATTTTGGATAACAGTATATTTGGATTTCAAGCAAAAATAAAATATAACGTACAATAATATCAATTTCTTTTATATTATAATTACAATATAGATTCTAAAGAATTCTTTATTCTTAAATTGACTTTAATCTTCAATAATACTTCTTTTTTGCTCCGTTTCTTTGTTAAATTTATTCCTTCCTTACACCTTGATAAGGTAATTTAAGCACCTGACTGTTCACAAGCCTTGTTATTTTCTCTGACAGGCACATGATTGTAATGGTGAAAGTAAAGAATAAATAGCCCTTTTAACTCATGAAATCGAAATGAAAGGTTTAGAGGGAAATGGCTAATTTGAGCTCGAATATTTGTTTTTATTTGCTTCTATATATTTTTGTTTGTAGAGCTAGCAGTCTTTTGAAGAATGTCATATATCAAGTTAAAAAGGAAGGTTTAGAAAATACATTTTTATATTGTACCAGTTTGTAAGCTTACGCTAAAATGATTGTACTTTAAATTAAATGGTACTTGAGTAATTATTATTATTATAACTCAATGCAAAATTATTACATTAAAATAGATTTTTTGGAAAATTTTTGCTAGAACTGAGAACTATTGAAAAGAAAAGAAATAAAGTAAAAATAAATAACAGATCTTAGTTATGATTTCTAATGATTCTCCTGTAGACAGTAATCTAATACGTGGTTCTTTTCTTCCGAAAACTTTTAAATTCACTGACCTACCTTGAGATTTATCTTATAATCTTATCTGTTGATGCTCGTCGTTAAATTATAAAATTTCAAAGTACAAGCCGTGACATGTCATTAGCTCTTAATTGCTTATATGTATTTCCGTTTTATGTCAGTAGAAATGAGAATAACTCGTTCTCCAGAAGTACTGTTCAGAATAACAAGAAGTTTCAAAATTAGCAGGTCTCATGTTTTCAAAAGACGTTCAGTATGCTAATGCTGTGTACAATAATTTGCAACGAGTAAAATCTAATGTCCGCTGGTTAAAATCAGTATTTGCCTTGAAATATTGCACATATGATATTCAGTCTTAAGATAAAAAAAAAGCGATCCAGTGGGATTAGGGCTTATTCAAACTTTGAGAAAACCTAACCTATTAAAAATTGTAAGGATTGAAATATGAGAATCTATGTCAGGTGAAGCCGTAGAAAAATGATAGCTGATACTTACTTGTAACGTTTGTAAAAAATTAATACTGTTGTAGAACACAATAAAATCATCATAAAACATAGAACATCAGAACTCATAGACACATCATAATACAATAATACACATCATGACTCATAGAATATCAGAAAATCTGCAGAACTATACTGTTCAAAAAAGAAAGCATATTATTAAAAGATGATATATCATAAGAGGTGCGTAGGTGAGCTTTTTGAAAAAAGTAGGGGGGGGGGCATAATATGGAAATAAATCAGGAATACACAGTTACTTTTCAGAAGTATACTGAATTACGGAATCTAATGTGGGTTTTCTACACTCAAATACAGCAATTTTGCATGCAAATCACGCTATTCGAATGGATGCGAGCTTCGTTCATCATTAAAATGTTCTATTGATTGTTCAACTGCTAATCACATGACACAAGAAAAGGCAATCCAAAGTTTTTTTTTTTTTTTTTTTTTAATATTAGTACGTTTTTAAATGTACTTATGCTTGAGGTTCGTCAGCCATTTATCGTATGTGATGTATATTAGTACTACCCGAAGAGCTGACATCTTCCTTTCTACCATTTATGCTGCTGAACATGTACAAACTATAGTGCGCTTTCATACTCTTCCATGCTAAACTGATAAGAATTCAGGCGCTTTAAATTCTGTAATCATGCATCTTAGTCCTTGGCTAATAAAAGGACCTTTTCAAAACTGATTCGGTAACCGATTTTCTTGCGCTGTTGCAGTGAAAGTAGTTTTACAGGCAAAGTGAAAATAAAAAGGCATTCCATTCACTTTCAGTGAAGTCAATCTTGACGACGACTTTGGCGATTTGGCGACTCGAGGCTTTCCGATGCAGGGGAGCCGAGTTCTAGAACTTTCCATGGGATTCTCGATGTAATTACCGCCAAAAGGTTTAAATAGGGGTGAGATGATTTCTGAAGGGAGTATGTAGCCACTGCGATTCAGAATTGTTCAGAGACGTATTTTGAGCGATTGCACTTTGGAGATTGTACTCTAAGTGACAGAACTTTGTTCGGGAGCCAGCGAAGATTACTGATCTCGAGTATTTGATGTTATTTGCTTTACTTCTGTGGAACAAGTGACTGTTTTCTTTGACTGTTCCAGAACATTCGTCGAATAGGGACTTTTGCGGTACGAGTGATAGCTTCGTTGGACTGCGACTAGAAAATTTGATAAAATAAGAGTACTATTGCACTGTTTCGAGAATATTCGTTGTAATCATAGTTTTGTTGTACTAATTCGAGAAGTTATGTTGAATAGAGCGCATTCATTGACTAGATCCTTCCTGTTTCTCTACGAACTATTTTCGCACGTAATAAAGACAACAAGTTTTTCGTAACAATACGATAACATTCTCTTTCTGCTATACTTCAACTTTCATGAAATTCTGCTGCGTAAGATTGTTAAAAGCTGCTTGCTTGGTACATACCATCACCACAAACCTAAAAATTCCTAATTGCTGTAACTGTTTACATTATTTTGTCAATTTACTGTTATTTCATTCTTTAAAATTTCTCATTTTAACGTTTTTTTCCAATTGCCTAAGATTATAAAATTTAAATATTTTTGTTATCTATCAAATTAAAAATTTCTTAAATTCTATTTCATTTAAATTGCCCATAGTGTAGCACTATTGCGACACAAAAACCCACCCATTCGCTCACCCCCTATTTCATTCAACAGCTATTCCTGTATATCTGAAAAATCTCTCCATGCTTTTCCACCAGTTCATAACTCAGTGTTTTTCCTAAAATAAATTTATTGTTCAATAATAGATAAGGAAACATTTACTTAAAATGTCTATTAAAATTTTTTGAGGATCTGCCATTTGGAAACGTTAAATAGCTTTAAAATTTTTAGAATTAAAAGTTTAGTTACAATTAATAAATCCAACTGAAAAAGATTGGTTATTAAAAATATATTTTTTCATTCATAAATTCATTATATCTAAAATTTATTTTATTTCCATAAAATTCTTGTTTACTCCCATTTTTCAAAATCCATCATTATTTTTAAACTATATCTGCAGCCCATTAGCTTTTAAAAGATTAAGACACAGTTTCCACGCAGTCCTGTAGGATTAAATTCTACATCATTTATGAAACGATGTAGTGTAAAAATAATTATTAATTTATTCTACAGACAAAAAGCAAAATATTTGAAACAAGTTACATTAAGTGATTACGCAACTGTTAAAAGCAATATTTTGTTTTTAGTTTGACAATATTGGAAAATACTTCCTAAAATATAAATCTTCTGTTTTCTTTAAATAATAAATTGTAAAATAAGAATAACGTCAGGAACGCAGAAATGTTTTATAATGGTGAAAACTGAAAAACTGTGTAATATTTTCTTGTTCAAGAATGCACTCAAATTTTTTACAATAAATTGAAAATACATAATGTGTCCTTGTAAAATATTTAAACCCTTCCTTTTTTTAAGTTAGGTTCACTACACATGAGTTGCAAAAGTTATCAAGTTGCAGTCGGATAGAAGAAATATAGAGGGACATGTTGGGGTTTTCCCGTGGGATAGTAATAGCTATCGGATACCATCGTCAATCCTAGACAGGTATCGGATTTTGCGTCGATTCCTGCTCTTATCTGTGCCACTGTCTATCCCCATCGTTGAACTACTACTCAGTAGTCAATAGGTAAGTGCACACGTTCATATGGGTATGTTCTTCGCTGAAACTTTATTTATTTATTGTTCTTAGCTAACTTTCGCAATTCTACTACTAATTTTTCTTCACTTTTTATAAAACTGTTTTCTATTCATTATTATTTTGTACTTTTGTAGTTTGATTGCTTATTTGTTTACTATAAATAACGGGAAAAAAAAAAAAAAAAAACATAAACTTCTGAATGTTACTGATAGCATTTTCAAAGGTAGAATGAGAGACCTCATAAGGGTTTCATTCCCATTTAATGCATTACTGATTCATGAAGCCATATAATTAAGCGATCGAATTTGTTCATTGTTACTGAGATTCATCCAACTTTTGTTAAAAACAACTATTCAATATATCATTCATTGTCAAATTGGTGAATCCACTGTTTGCTTTTTATGTTTCACTTCCATTTACGTCTTTGCACAGCAGAACGCAATCGGATAATAATAAAGGAAGAAAGAACTAAAGAATAAAATAAGACGTGTTTTTTATTTATAACCCCGCTCAATAATTTTTGCAATTAGTGCATACCTAGTCTTATGTTTTATCTTAAACTAGCAAGTTTTGCCCGCTTCACTGGTCACTATGTTTAAAAGAATTCTCAAAATTCTACATCATTATTAATAATAATAATAAAATAAATAAATAAATAAAATAAGCCATTGAAATCAGTCGAAACCGCAATTAAATTTCTCGCTGCCTTCGGTAGTGGTTTTCTTGTCCCCAACATGACGAATCAAGGTGCCCACTATTTTCGGCATCGCCATACCCGCTATTTATTCCACCACGGGTAAAGTTAGAAATTACACGAAATCCCATCAAAGTACATACTCTAGTAGCAAAAAGTAACTGGCCTTTCATTGGCCATTTATTGGCTACCGACGATCGGAGGAATGGCCGACGAAAGGATAGCTAAAGTCAGAGGATGAGTTCTCATCGGAAACTCATCGAAAATGTCTCATCAAGGGCATGACTTAAATATATCGGGTGCGTATGACTTTCCAATTAGAATACCATGAGATACCGATAAAAGAAGTTTATTGGAGATAACAACCCGATGTTAATCCGAGCAACTTGAGAACACCCAATGATGAGGAAACGATAAAACATAATGATGAACATATAGCCGATTTATGATTAGTGTCCGAGGGTTATCGATCCAAATTAAAAGCATCCGACCGTGAACACACGCTTAGGTTTCTATTAATACAGTTTTGTATAAAAAAAATTTCGTTGGTACATAAAATTCACTAAATATAAAACTATGCATGCCTGTCGAAGCATTGGCGAACTATGAGCACCCGTGACTAACTCCACGAGCTGTTCGTACTTAATTCACCTTCGTGATTGCATTTCAAACCAATTCTGGCTTGGACTTTTTTTTTTTTTTTTTTTTTTTTTGGTGGAAGAGAATGATGATACATGCAATTTAATTAATAATTAGAAGACTGGTTATTTAAAAAAATTCAAAACTTAGCATAATACAGCATGAAATTTAAATAAAATTACAAATCATTTCAAATTTTGGTAGTGAACCGTACTATATAAAACAAAAAAGTAGCATTATTTCGTTTATAATCAACAATTTAAAAATTAATGAATTGGACTATACATGTTCAGGAGTTTTATCCAAAATTTATTCCGGTCATATACGCACTAAAAATTTCATTCTATATTAAACTTAGTTACATTTTAAGCATAATATTTCACAGCTATTTATTATATGTACGATAAAATAATTTATAATAACATAATAGTTAGATACTCCCAGTGGAATCGTTAAAGTACCATCTGAAGTAAAATATTAAAACAGTTTAAATATGAGGCCAAATACTGTACCAAATACTACATTGTACAATTTTACTACTCAACCATTTAAATTAGATTTAAAAAAAAATATATATGTTTAATCGGGTTTTCACAGGGATACGATATCGGTGCGCTATCTACTTTTCGTGATTTTTCTTGTACCACCTTTGGAGATGTTATCAGCTCAGGTGTTAAAACTGTAATTTCGTTTCAAAACATTTCCATTATTTACGTTAAAATAAAATAAAATTTTCAAACTACACAAGTGGAAAATGATGGACACTAAAGAACATTATAGATAGTGCAGAAAAAATAAAAATTGATTGAGTGAGGAGTTTTAAAAAAGTGTGTCAGTGAAGAATAGACGCTATTGCATGTATATGCACATATGTTGATTAGTTTATAATAGTTCAACTCGGAAAATAAAAAATGACTCAGATAAGACCAGGACCGACATCAACGTCGATACTTACCTAGGATTGGTGAGGATACCTTATAACTATCGTTATTCCGTGTGCCTGCCCCGAATTGTCCCTCCACATTTTTCCCTATCAGCTAAAAAAGGATGCGGCACGTCTCGATAACTTTTGCAACTATGTCCCAGTTTTAAACATGCGGTATATGATGTTTGGTTGGTTGGTTGGGTTGTACGTCGCACTAGTGCTACACAGATGGGCAAAATCCTCTGCGATTTTGCTCGTTTTACTTTCAGTGAGGATTGTGAGTGCTATGTGTGTCTCTGAGAGGTCCGCAGATCCAGCTCAGAACTTAGTTTCTGGCTGGACACTGAGACTTTCATAGGATTCATGCATGCACTTCACTTTAATCCTCCTGAATTTTAATTATGATAGGGAAAAAAAAAAATTGTATGGCCCCCTTTTTTTTTTTTATTAATTGCGGGACTCCGAGCGATTTCCTGTGCCCCTTGGGGCGCCCTGCTCAACTCTTAATTCCTTTTCGCCGTCCAGACCGTCTCGTCAACGCACGTAACAGTTTCACTGTTACACTTAGGTTTTTTCAAGGAGTTATTTATTTATTATTTATTTTATTATTTATTTATTATTTATTTTATTATTTATTTATTATTTATTTTATTATTTATTTATTATTTATTTTATTATTACTTTTTTTTTTTTTTTTTTTTTTTTTTTTTTTTTTCCCTTTAACTCCTGGTGCTTCACTCTGATTGGTCTCTGCTCACGCGGAGATTTATTCAGAGATCAAAATTCTAAATTCACCCATTTGGCTTTTAATTATTTTATGGAAAATTATTTTTATGTTTTTCGCATTTTTCGTTGGAGGTAAGCATTGGTTGCGACCAAATGCAGGTACTCCGAAGCTCATCGTTGACTTGACTTGACAGATGGGCAATTGGCGACGGTCTGGGACAAACCCCTAGAGGTGGTCTGGAGACATGGTCATCACAATTTTAATCCTCCACGGAAGGGATGGCTCTCCCGCTTCGGTGACCCCCAGAGTTATAATTTTTGATGGGAACATGGAAGACATTGCAGCCACGACAGATTTTACGTGCACCAGCCACCATTAGTGTACGCGACGGTCTTTGGCCGGCTCGAGTAATGCATGCGGTATATGAAAGTGCGATATCCTTTTATTTTATTTATTTATTTATTTTTATTGAACCACCAGGGCAGTTTTTTCCATATAAGAAACTAAGAACATAAACTCACTCAGACAACCTTTAGGCAGAGCAACTGGTCTATCATGTAGATAGTCGACAGAATAAGCCGCAGGTAATGGAAAACACCATTAAACAATGGGAGGAATAAATACATTTATCAATACCACACAATCAACAGATTTTGAAGAAAATCATATTTACTGAAAATTTATTTTTCCAACTGAGTGAAAATAATGCCTGGACCGGGAGTAGAACCCCGGATCTTTGACTTACAAGGTCAAGGCTCTACCAATTGAGCTATCCAGGCCGACAACCCGTGGGCATTACTCACTCAGACAACCTTTAGGCAGAGCAACTGGTCTATCATGTAGATAGCTCGACAGAATAAGCCGCAGGTAATGAAAAACACCATTAAACAATGGTAGGAATAAATACATTTATTAATACCACACGATCAACAGATTGGGAAAAAAATCATATTTATTGAAAATTTATTTTTCCAACTGAGTGAAAATAAGAAAAATTAATACCACACAATCAACATATTGGGAAGAAAATCATATTTATTGAAAATTTATTTTTCCAACTGAGTGAAAATAAGAACATAAAGTAACTTTATGCAAAACCTTTTCATTATAAGAAGCGAAAATCGGTAAAATAAATTTTCCAAGCTAAGCATCCAGTTTAATACCAGTGGCTGTCAAATTCATTTTTCATTTAAAAATGCAGTCGGCAGCAAAAGTATCGGAGCACTAGCAAAAATTTCTATGTAAAAAATGTACACTTAATACTGTTTTGTTAAATAAATCCTTGTCGAATCATGTTCTTGGATTGACTAAGAACAGGATTCGACAAGGATTTATTAACAAAACTGTATTAAGTGTACTTTTTTTTATACAGGAATTTTTGCTAGTTTTCGGATACTTTTGCCGCCAACTGTATATCGTTATATTTTTATACTCTTTATTTCTCACAGTTGCTCAGAAGCCACATGTTTTTTCATTGGATTTTATTGGATATCTGCAACTCCATATGACTGATAGTTGGCATTGTTGCCATCGTTCAATTTCAAGTTACAAAGCAAACAATAGACTTTTTTTTAATTGGTTGCTGTTAGAGGGCAGTGCATATGCAGATCTTCGAGACAACTTTTAACCTTTTGTTAATTAAATGATTAAAAATTTTCACAAAATATCAATCATGTATAAAAATAGATATTATTATTAACTAATAAAATTATATAGTATTATTTATAAAATATAAAAAACTGAAAGACTCTTCTTTTTTCCACAGAACATTTTAAAGTCTTGATGTTGCAATAATTTAATGTATAAAAATCATAATGGTAGTAGTAAAATTAAATATAAATTTGAATATGAAAATAGGCCTGAAATTCTTTTGAGGAATCATTCGTCAGATTAGATTACTTAATTATGTACAGTCGGCAGTAAAATTATTGAAGCCTTAGCAATAATTCCTATTCAAAAGGTGTGCACCTAATACTGTTTTGTTAAGTAAATATTTGTCGAGTTATGATCTTAGTCTTATGCTGTTTATAAAAAAGTAAGTTGATGATAAAAATTAGCGATCAAACTAATATATATATATATATATATCAAAAATTGGATGTGTGCTTCAATAATTTTGCTTCCGACTATAATTGTTGACATTTTTAAATATGATATAATCATAAAAATTTTGCAAACTTTTTGCGGAAATATTTTAAATTATAAAAATATTTAACTACTTTTCCAATATCATATTTTATTTCACTGTAAAATTCAATCAATAGAAGTATATTTACTACTTAATAAAGTTGTGCAAATTTTTCCCGTTACAATAGATTTTAATTGTATTTCAATAACTTTCATAATATATAATAATAAAGCTTTTTTTTAATGGATATTATTAGAGATTTTAAACATCTAAATTCTATAGATTATATAATAAACATTCAATTTCAACAGTGACTTTGGCTTATTTTAAGAGTAATAAAAATATATAAGTAGAAGTCAGTTGAACCGTAATTCCAAAGGTTTCTTCACTGAAATTTCTAATATCACTTAAATTTCTCAATTTATATCAAATAAGTATTTTTAATGCCAAAAAAGATATCCATTTGGTAAAGTAATTTTTATTTGTTCAACTAATGGATTGGAACAAATTCCATATTTACTTTAATAATTTATTTTTAGTTTAAATTTTTTCTTTTTTGCATTCATTATTATATTTTCCTTAAATATATTTCTCTAATAATCTTGGATTTAGAATGAAAGTTTACAAGAAATCTAGTTCTCTATCTATATAAATATATTTTATTTGTATAAGATAAAACAAGGAAATATAGAGGAAAGGAAACTTTGGAGAATCATGCTTAGAATAATGTACATAGTACCTCCGTTGGATCAATGATCAATAGTGTCTAGTTTTCTATCCGGATGAATCACAGTCAGACATCGGTGGTAATCCTCACTGTCAATACATCTGGAGAGAGGATTCGGCACGTTATCATTCCCTTCAGTGTCGTATAAAAGTTTATTATGTTTTTTATGTAAAAGTAGAAGAATTGTATGGTGAAATACTAATACAGTTATAGCCTTACAACGATATCTGTTTGGGTAGAAATTTCAAAACTTTTGGCGATAGGGATATTAGAATTACTAGATAATATATAATGTTAAGAAAATTGTATATGTGTGGAGTACTTTTCATATATTATGAAAGATTTTGGAAAAAAGAAACAACTGAAATATTACCAATTTCTGTTACTAAGAATATGTGATAAATGTTTGTTAAAATTACTTTCTTTTGAGTTTATAACTAACAGATTCATCGAATTAAACTTATATTTGTTTTACTGATATATACTTACATATGATAAAAGACGTAGAAAGTCTTGAAATCATATTATTTCCTTAAAGAGATAACGAAATCTTGCCTTACATATAGCGTTAGTAAAATATAAAACGGTCATCTTGTGCTCATACAGGAAAATGTTCATATTAATTTTTATTTATTTATTTTAAGGCAATTACTTGTATAATCAAGGTGCAACACAGTGTAGGAAATTTAGTGCGACTAGGCGTTTATCATCATTATATTTATTGTATTCTTTGTTGATACCTTGGATTAGTTGTATTTCTTATTTACCTCTTCTATAAAATGTAGCTAAAGTTGTATGGTCTGTGCGTTTGCCTCGACTGCTTCAGACCCCATTCTAATTTAGTACTTAATCTAGCAAAGAACAATAAGAGACTCTTTAGGTTAAAATAAAATGAATAATTTATTTCAATTTGGAGTATTGAGGAGGAATTGCTCGTGGAAAAACTCAGTTATTAATCAGATAAATAAATTTCAGAAATATAAAGATTAATCTCACCACTGGTAATTAACTAGGTTCGACGAAAAGCTGGCTGCTTAGCTCTCAAAAGTCACAGTCGATTCAAAGCCCCGTCAACGAAGAGAAGTTCTCTACCGTCACGCCACTTATTCCACACTAGAGCGACAATACTTCAAGAATCACTAGATTCGCTCAACACTCTATCTCGAAATAATCCTCTAATCCATACGCTACCAACAACACTCTCTCTTCCCTCACTTCACTCTTTAACTACCTTGAAAACCGACAACTACCATCATTTCAATTCACCAACTTCCATAACTAATCGTATTCACACACCTTACGCAAACTGCGCGATTCCCACTTTCATTTTAGTGACTCCATGCCGGCGTAAACTCATCCCAACTCCAATCTATTGCGTCAGTCTGTGCTGGGCCCAGTCTTTGCGTTTCACACTCCGATTTACATTCACATTTCACCACTGGTTACATCCTTGCGTCTCAACTGCGGCGCTGCGCTACGAATTTATTTTCCATACCGCTTACCTGCGGTGATCTGCAATTGACTCAACCTATTTTACCTTATAAAGTTAGTATATGAAAAATCTCTTTACCCCAAGTCACCTGGATTTACACACCAAACTTAGACAAGCGTAACTCTCACACACAACCATTTAGGGTATATATGTACACATACATATATACGGGGTACAAATTGCTAACGTTACCCAGCTGCTTTTATTTTCACAACCGTCCGTCGAAAAAACATCTTTAATTTGCAATGATATTTTTAATTAAGTAAATATCGATGTTATGTCGCGAAAAAATAATAAATTTTGTAAGAATCTATAAGTTAAATTTTTATATGGCCTCAGATTCTTAAGTTGTATTCAGTAAAATAGTCTTGATACACTTACATAAAAAATAAAACTTCGCGTAATGTCAGAAAATTTTAGGGCCTTCGTATTTAATGGCTAATCACTTTTAATACAAAAAGTGCTCAAAGCTGCA
Source organism: Salticus scenicus (assembly GCA_963930645.1). NCBI lineage: Eukaryota > Metazoa > Arthropoda > Arachnida > Araneae > Salticidae > Salticus > Salticus scenicus. The sequence goes on along the minus strand of OZ005651.1, from coordinate 122,757,934 downwards.
ATGTTCGTAAATATTAAATAATTTTTTAACCTTGGAAAAATCTTTCGTTTTAATATATTTCCTCCTAAGAAATGAAAATTAAGCCTTTTAACTCTTGACAGGATTTCAATATCAATTTGACAAGATGAATCGTGTCATGTAATATCAGAAATATTTATATTAAATAATGGAATATAAATAGTCTTTGAAACATTTGCAAGGGATTGATAAAGATTACTCGAATATAAATTATTAATACTTAGAAGGGGCGGATCAATGTCATTTCTAGAAATGTCTTAAATTTTAATAAGCTTTCAATGTAGCTATATTGACATAAATGTTTTAAATAAATGTTACGTATAATGAAATTCATTGAGTCATAGACATTGGATTTTAAAAATTTAGCATTCTAAATTTTTATAGAATTAAATAGTCATTATAAGGTAAAACTACAGCATTTGCGCACAATTCAACAGAATAAAATAAAAAAAAACTTTATATTATTGTTTTGGTAAAATATCACTGAATACTTTTTGAATTCATTTGGTTTTTATACATTTCTATTATTTTACTGTTAAGCATTCATTTAATACAGCAGCTGTAATAAAACCAAGAGAGATATTTGGCGCAATCTCTCCTCACAGGGTTCGCACATGCGTAGGACAGATTACTCTTTATAATAACAACAATTAATTTGTTAACAATATAAATTGCACTAAAATGACGTTATAGTAAGGTTTTTGCAAACAAATATTATTGTATTAGGAGTGGATATTTCAATTTAATAATTAACAAAACAGAAAAATAGAAGACATTTTAAAAGAATTAAAAAATATTGTTAAAGAAAAAATATTAAATAATCAGGAAAAACAAGACCAGATAAGATAACAAATTTTCCTTAAGTTACTAGAAAACACATTAGTATATTTCTTTTTCAGTTTAAACGTTTTCTTGTTTGCTGACCTAATCTGTCATTGTCCAAAATCGTTGCACTTATTCTTGTGAGTGCTGCAGCATTCGAGCAACCGCCTGCCCCAAGTTACGTATTTAGTTACTCTTCATTCACTTGTCGAAGTTGTCTCTTGGTACAGTTCTAGACATTCAACAAACTCATCCTCATTGTCAATACCAATAAGCTGCGTAATCTCTTCTAGTATAGAATGTAATGGAATCAGTGCGGAATATCTCCAAAGAAGCAAATGCGCACTCCCTCCCATTTCTGTAGGAGAGATTGCGCAGCCTTTTATTCAACAATTATTCGCTTTTATAGAGAACCATTGTCGTTCTTATCGTTAGCCTGGGTTAGTATCGTATGAGAAATCGTTTAATTAAAAAATATATTATACTACTACATTTCTATAACAATACCTAAGAAGTGAAATGAAAATTCAAGCATTTAATTTTGAAGACAGCACAAAATGACTATGTTTTATCTTAGACGATCAGATCATCAAATTGGACCTTCAAATCGGTACTCTACTGTTGCTGTTGTACAACTACTTGGGGTCGCAGCTCGTGCATTCTACTCTTTCCCTCCTATCTTCTATATGCGCAATCTCTGCTACGGCTCCATCTCCCCTTAGCTTTACCTGAAACATGCAAAAAATACTGAAAAAACTATTTATATAATTACAATATAACAAATTTTACATTCACTAGTTATGCCATGAGACCAAAATGATATGAAGCATAGATTTTTCTAAATTTTAATAGGAATTTTTTAATTATTAGGCCTCCTTTGTGGTTAATAATTTCAGGAAAAAACTGTAGCGTACAATAGAAGGACTCGAACTACTCGAAATGATAAAACACTACGTACCACACAAATAACAAATTTCAATGCTATTTTGAACATTTTTACCAGTTTTGTCGGTAAATATTGCTACTTAAAATACCTCAAACCTTTTCTATCACATTTAGGTACAGAATATTAGCCGACGAATTGAGTGTATCAATCTTATAATCTTCAAACCACACTTTTTTTTTTTCAGAGTTAATAGATGCATTTTTTTCTCTAAAATTATAATTAAAACCCCCATTTTTTTCGACCTTGTTTAGAAATTGTTTTTTAAGAAAGTGATATACGTATGTCTCTTTTCTGGATCTTCTACAAAGCAGCATTCATCTAAATTACAGATGAAAAAGCGACTCAAACCATAAGGAAGTGCCCTCATTTTTGACGTTTGGAAAATAGTTCCTTTTCCTTTAGAAAATCATGCCAATATGAATGTATGGCGTCGTGACCATCCAAATTATGAATGGATGTCTTTTTATCAATGAAAATAATTTTGGAGCAATTTATTTGTTTTTAAAGAAGTTTCTCTGCAAGTTAAATGCGAGCTTCTTTTACGACCAGGTGTTAAATGTGTGGACGTGGATTTACATATATAAGTACTTCTTAGCATTTAATTGGTCTTCTTATGGTTCATACTGTTGCTAGCGTCTTTATTTGGCTTCTAACTTATTTTTCTGAGAGTACTTTGTTTGCTACCCGGCGAAAAGTCAAACAACCGGGTCGTTTCGAATTAATTTTTAGCTGTTCTGTTGATTTTTCATTAACTTATGTAGTCGAAATTTATATAAAATTAAAAGCGACAGACCTCGAAATATTATTTTACCAGTAATTCTTTAAAGGGAGCATCTATTTTCATTATAAGCTAAAATTTGGACTCTTTCGATATCCGAGGACATTTATCCTCTCCCTCTTAATTCAAATGTTTTCAGAACAGAACAAATGCAAACGGAAAATCTTTAAATGTTTTCTTGAATGATATCCCCCCCCCCCACGAAAAAAAAAATGAAAGAAAGAAAAATCTACCTAACACGCGCTGCAGTATTGAAATAACTTAAAAAATTTTAGCATTTTTCTCTTTCATAAACTGAACAAGATACACATTTAAAAATATATTTAAAAAATACATACAATTTTTAAAAATTATTATTATAATATAAATTGTCGTATCATGCACTTAATTTTAACGAAGAGATTCATGAATTTGTATATCACAGTTATTTTATTTCAGTTATTTTTGTATCGTTCCTATCATTTTGCACCCCGCTGTATACACTTACAGTAATTTTACAAAAAATAAATAAACTATAATAATAATAACATGATAAATCACCGTAAATCTTGAAAATTTTTTATATTTGAACATTTGTAATTATAAGCAACATTCAAACGTTTTTTAATAACAACATGGATAAAGCTTTGGGACCACAAAGTTACATACTAACTTAAATTGTAATATTGTCATATTTATTGCTTCGTGTGTCTTATTTTCAGACGAATTTCTTCTAAAAGACGTTTTGGAAACGATTTTGCTAAGGTCCTGAATGGCAAAAGTGACATTTCACTCCACTTTATTGAAATACAAGATCTAACATCCGAAATAGTACGGTATTGTTTTCCATTTCCATAACATTTGCTTTCAGCGAACTTCACATATTCTCTATGGGGTTTAAGCCTGGACATTATTTGCCTGATAAAATTCATATTAATTTAAGACAGCCGAAATATCGTTGAAGTTAATTTGTGTACTGATGCATAATTTGTAGCAAAAAAAAAAAAAAAAAAAAAAAAAAAAAAAGAAAAAAAAAATTGATCTAATCTATCAATTTATCGCTCAATTATGTAAAATGTTTACCCAGTAAAGTAAATTGGCGTGTATATATAAGATGCTGCGTTGGACAAGATGCTCCATCACGTGGTTTTCCTATACGCGAACACAATAGAGAGACGCCGGACACTCATAGGAGAGGTATATCAGTGACAAGATGTATGTTATTTTTATGCGAATTTTTAAGAACATTTTAGATTAGTTTGCATCAATAATCATCTTTATTCGTCTGGTAAGTGTTAAAAAATTTGATTTGCCTCTTGTTTAGTTAGCTATGTAAAAACTTGTTTAGTTAGCTATGTATGTTAAACAGGAAAAAAATAATTCAGATAGTTTTTAAGATTACAGTGTCTGGCTTTCCCATAAAATCTATAAAGGAGAACAGTTCGCCCTTTTTTAAGTTAATAAGCGGACTTACGTCTTGTTCAACTTTTTGGGGGTAAAGTGATGAAAATGTTTTGGGGTAAGATGCCGGTAGTTTTGCATTGAGGAAAGATGCTTGGTTGCCTTCTTTGTTATTTCAAGTTACATTGGTCATTTATTTTAGCAAAATATTAAAAAAGATAATGGATATTTTTTGTTTTAGTTATTTTTGTGCCAATAATCCGTTTTTAAATAAATATATAATGTTTAAAATAATGTGCATTTTACACTGAAATCCCGTAAGCCATCCTACCAATGAATAGACGGCCCTCTTATCCCATGATTGGGGTAAGATGCTGAAATGAAAGCTTAAGGGAAAGTTTTGTTTTAAAGTTTTTTTTATTTTTGAGGTTAACTTCGACTTAAAGTCGCTATCAGACCAAGTGTGATAAGAGAGCCATTAGCACATACTACCTCATAAACAGATTTTTCATGAGGGAAGCAGTTAAAATATCCCCGTCTGATGCGATTTGCCTCACGTATATTCTTCAATCACGCATTTTCGACTGTTTGAATCACATACAGTAGTTTTTATCATGAACTCCTCTAATCTGAGAATCAAGGTGCTATCAGACGGAAGACGATATATTCTAATATATAAGCTATTGCCGCTCAAAAGCGACCAAACGACTTCAGTAGGGTTGTTTTTAAGCATAAACGGAAGAACGAAATCCAGAAATGTAAACAACGGACCCAACATTTGGCTATTATCCCCCCCCCCCCCCAAGGATGTTTAAAAGGAAAAAGAATAGAAAGGGTTCTTGTAATCGCGATTCTCTGATTGGAGGATTTCGTTCTAAAGACTACCGTATGTGATTTAAACAGTCGAAAATGCGTGACTGACGAACATACATTCTGCAATTTGTATCAAACGACATATTTGGATCGTTTCCCGCATGAGAAACCTATTTATGAGGTATTTTGTGCTAAAGACTATCGTATGGTTCTTCGTTTGATAGCGGCTTTCACGGTTCCGGAATACCCTCTATCTTCATTCCTTTCAAAACTCTTTGGGGCGAATTATCGCCAAATGTTGCATCCGTTGTTTACATTTGTGAAGTTCGTTTATGCTTAAAAATAACTATAGATTCAACTCAACAAAGTCATTTGGTAACTTTGAGATGCCTTATCTTATACTTCAGAATATTCGTTCTTCCGTCACAATACGAAAGTTTCAAGATGCTTCCTAAAGAATTTTTCTAGATATTTGATAAAGCATCTAAAATCGAAAGCGTCCAATTACTTATTGATAGATAGTGTATTCATAATGTTTAAAAATTATTAATTATTTATTTTAGTTTTTCGATAGTCTTTATTCGCCAAAATTTAATAAAAATGATTTATATCAATTGATTATAATGTCAACAACTCTTCCATGACAATGGTTACTTATGATTCCTCCCACAGGTGTCCGTTAAGTGACCTTTCATAAACATTCAAAACCTATTGAACGAATGCTATAGACAGTCGCATTAGTCGATAATACAAATTACTTTTTATTTCTTTCTTTTTATTTATTTTTTTAAAAGCAGGAATAAAAAAAATTACTTTTTCTTAATGATGCAATATTGAATTTGTTACACAAATATTGAATTTGTCCACCAAATTCAATATTTGTGGTTGGACAATATTGAATTTGCCCCACAAAAGTCCCCAAGAAGAAGAGGGATCAAGATGTCGCTCTTGGTTAATATTGCATCTAAAATGTGAAGGTATATATATATATATATATATATATATAAATAATAGATAACGTAATAAAATTTAATCTTAAAATTTAGCAATTAATAGAACTAAAAGAATAACAGCACACTAAAATATAGAACTGAATTTAACATAGAGGAAAGAATGACACAAAAAGTTGCGATATAGATAAGGAACCAATGAGTTACCATATTAACTTAAAATACTTACGCCGACCTGAAGGATAATAAAAAAGGACCATTAAACTTGTGAAAGAGAAAAAAGATAATAAACCACATAATCAATTGGATATAAATGCTTAAAATTAGAAGCATACTTTTCAAGGGGCGCATACTTCATAAAGCAGAGAAAGCTGCAACGATTTCGTAAAACGATATTGCTAATCATAGCAATTTATATCATCTCACGCCCCGATCAATGCAGCAAAAAAACCATAAAGAATGAGAAAAAAGTGAAAAATTAAATTAAAACAAAGAATAAATAAATATTAATTAAAATCTTAAAGGAAACCAAATTAATAACATGAAATAATCAGAGTAACCACATGGAAAACAGTTAACACAAACTGGAAAAAAGGTTGATGCCAAAACCTAAATTGAAGTTAAAATAATAGCTCGACAGATATCGATTAATCGAAAATACTTCAGAACAATTACATTAAAGATAAAATACACAGAGTAAATATTAAATGATAATGTTAAAATTAATACTAGTAGAGTTAAATTAAATCGTACCAAAAATATTAATAATTAAAGCGTTTAAGATAAGGACTGAAGAATGAAGGTATAAGACTACTGAGTACAAGCGCCATCTTTCGGTTAGCTATAAAAACATTAAGTCAGTTAAATAAGATGTATTGACTGAAATATTAAGATAATTTAGAAGTATTAACAGCAAGATTAAGATAATTTTTAAGATTTTTATTTTGAAGTCAAATTATTAAGTGTAAAGTTTAAGATAATTTAGAAGTATTAACAGCAAGATTAAGATAATTTATAAGATTTTTATTTTGAAGTCAAATTATTAAGTGTTAAGTTTTAAGAAGACATAATTACAAGCAATAATGCCAAAGAGCACAACTATAAGGATAAGCATTATAATGCGGTCATCAATAATAATTAAAATTAAAAATTAAAATTAAATTATTTTTATTTTGAAGTCAAAGTATTAAATGTTAAGTTTTAAGAAGAGTCAATTACAAGCAATAATGCCAAAGAGCACACATATAAGGATAAGCATTATAATGCAGTCATCATAAATTAAAATTAAAAATTAAAATTTAAAAGATTTTTTTTTTTTTTTTTTTATTAATATTTATAAGATTTTATTTTTGTTATGCAAATAGATGGAGATGGATTGTTCAAACTTAACAAGGGAAGCCTCAAGTAGCCAGAAGCACATAGTAAAATTTAATGATAAAAGAGTTCAAAATACATAGTATCAACCAGAAAAAATAAGAATGTAACTTACAGCAATCCCCCCACTTTTATATATATATATATATATATATAAATATTTCTTTTTCATATTTTAGGCTCATTAGACAGGAATCAACGGCTTAAAATTCCAAGAGAAGAAGGATAATTTCTAATGGAATAAAACGAAATGTAACGCTAATTTTACACAAATGGTCCAAAAGTATTATTAATGCTCGACAAATTATAAAATAAAAACTAATAAATTGAATTCGAAATATTTTCTAACTATACTAAATTAAATGCACTTTAATGTTGCAAATTAGGTAGGATAGAATCCTAATATTATAAAAAATATATATTTCCAGATTAGGGTCATTCCATGAAAATTTTAACTCCAGACGCTAAAAATTAATTTATGTAACCCTATTAGTTTTTTATTTAAACATAAACACCCTACTTTTAAAAAATATCAATGCTAGAATAATTTAATAACGATATAAAATAATACAATAATAATAAAAAATATTATAGAGTACATGATGCTCAAATTTGGTATCTCATTTAATGAGAAATTAAAATCTCCTAAAATGAAATAAAAGTTTCAAGTGGCCTATACTTATGATGCTATTCCAATTGTTGAAGAAAGTGTTTTTTGTATGATCCTGTACTGTTAAATGAAAATTTATTATTTCTTCTAAGTGTGAATAAAAAATGTGAAATAACCACAAAGTATAAAAGAAAAATTTATATGATAAAAGTTACCCAATGCTTAAATGTTACATTTTATGTGTGTATTACTTTTTGCAACGTTGGTCACGTTACATTAGTCACACGAATTTTTATTATTACTTTCATTTAGTTTCATTTTGGGATTTAATTAGTCAGTGTTTACGACATATTAAAAATTATATTTTACATTTTAAATTTAAAAATAAATAAATAAAAATTGTGGGGCTTTAAGTTTCTGAAAAATAATTTTGACAATTAAATTGCTATTTTATGAGATTTAAAAATATTATGTAAATCACAGATGTTTATATTGGCCAAAACGTTTAAAATTAACTCAAAATTTAGCATTTAAGATATTTTTATTACTTTTGAGCATGCTATTACATTATACAATATTTAAAAAAAGTTTCAACGAGCAGCTTTCAATGTGATTAAAATAATTGATTTCACTTGTTGTAAAAATCACTACAGAATGATCCATTTTTTCGGTTGTTGATTCTTTGAAAAATTCACTATAATATATATATATATATATACGCAGATTAATTGTATGATTTTCACCATATTTTTTGTAACACTTAGCAAAACCTTTTGTAAATCATTTAGGAGGAAAAAGAAAAAGAAAAGAAACCTTTTTTGGAAAATAAAAAATATTATTTCAGAAAATTTTTGGAGTGGAAGGCTGATATTTTATACCAACTATGTGAAAAATACTAGAGCCGGGAATCGAACCCGGGCCTTCCGCTTTACGTGCGGATGCTCAAACCATTGAGCTACCCTGGCTGATTACCAGCTAGGCATTTCTCACATAATATCCGTTGGCAAAGTCACCGAGTCTGTAAACACAGCTGTATCAAGTGGCATTAATATTCATGGCACAACTCCGATAGACCACGAAATTTTTAATTTAATTTAGAAATTTATTCATCAACCATGAAATATCATTTCAGAAAATTTTTGGAGTGGAAGGCTGATATTTTATACCAACTATGTGAAAAATACCAGAGCCGGGAATCGAACCCGGGCCTTCCGCTTTACGTGCGGATGCCCAAACCATTGAGCTACCCTGGCTGATTACCAGCTAGGCATTTCTCACATAATATCCGTTGGCAAAGTCACCGAGTCTGTAAACACAGCTGTATCAAGTGACATTAATATTCATGGCACAACTCCGATAGACCACGGAATTCTAATTTAATTTAGAAATTTATACATCAACCATGAAATATCATTTCAGAAAATTTTTGGAGTGGAAGGCTGATATTTTATACCAACTATGTGAAAAATACCAGAGCCGGGAATCGAACCCGGGCCTTCCGCTTTTCAGCCTTCCACTCCAAAAATTTTCTGAAATGATATTTCATGGTTGATGAATAAATTTCTAAATTAAATTAAAAATTTCGTGGTCTATCGGAGTTGTGCCATGAATATTAATGTCACTTGATACAGCTGTGTTTACAGACTCGGTGACTTTGCCAACGGATATTATGTGAGAAATGCCTAGCTGGTAATCAGCCAGGGTAGCTCAATGGTTTGAGCATCCGCACGTAAAGCGGAAGGCCCGGGTTCGATTCCCGGCTCTGGTATTTTTCACATAGTTGGTATAAAATATCAGCCTTCCACTCCAAAACTTTTCTGAAATGATATTTCATGGCTGATGAATAAATTTCTAAATTAAATTAAAAATATTAATTCGAATGAATCATTTCATGCTGTTTCTAAAATAAAAAATATTCTGCGTTGGTTTCACATTGGACATTACAAATGGATCACCCTGTAACACAATATGGTGATTATATAATAAATTTAATATCAAGTCTTGTGTGATATTAGAAGGTTTTTAATTGAAATTGACTTTGTCATCGTGTCTTCGTGTCACGCTAGTAAACAATGCGCCTTCATTTTAAAGTAAATATAAGCTATTTCGTTTGTCGCTCTGTGGCTCGGTTGGTAAGAGCGTTCTGTTAATAACGCGGTGGTTGTGAGTTCGGTCCGTGGAAGGTCCAGCGTGTTAGTTTTTGCAGATAATTAGTAGAAAAGGTGTTAATTGAAACAAAAAAACTTTTCGTTGCTTGCACTAAGAATTTTTTGAGGAGTTTTTTTAAGAAGCATTTTTTTTAGTTAGATAGTGGAAAACACAAAACATTTTAGATATTAAAAAAGCACAAAATAAAATGTTTTAAGTAAAAAATATATTAAAAAATATTTTTAGAAGCTTCATGTATATGTATATATAAACATTATATATTACTATTATATGAAATTGGATTTGTCATCGGCTTTTTGTCACGTTAAAAAACCAAGACGCTTCCATTATATATATATATATATATATATATATATATATATATATATAAAAATGTAAGCAACTCATTGTATTTCTTAATGAATCAGCTGGTTACAGCGTCATGTTGATAATGCGAGAGTCGTGTGTTCGATCCTCGCCAGGCCGAGGTGTTTTTTGCAAATAATTAATAGAAAAAGTGTCAATTAATAAAAGAAAATATTTCGCTGTGTACACAGTATCCTAATAATTTTTCAAAAGTTTTAAACGGCTTTTTATCTAGTTACAAAAAGCACAAAATTAAAATGTAAGTAAAAATAAATAAATAAAAAAAAATTTTAGAAGCTTTTTATTAGTTAGAAGCTTTTTATATGAAATTAACTTGGTCATCGTGTCTTCCTACCACGCTAGTAAACAATTAAAGTAAATATAAGCCGTTCCGTTTGTGGCTACGTGGCTCAGTTGGTCAGAGCGTCAGTTTAAAAACGCCGTGGTCGCGAGTTCGGTCCCCGGGAGGTACGGAGTGTTAATTTTTGAGGATAATTACTAGAAAAGGTGTCAATTGATAAAAGAAAATTTTTCGTTGACTACACAATATCTTAAGAATTTTGCGAAAACAATTTTTAAGAAGTTTTTTTTTTTTTCAATATTAGAAAACACAAAACATTCTTAGATGTTAAAAAAGCTCAAAATTAAAAGTTTCAAGTACAAAATACATAAATAAATATTTTTAGAAGCTTTTATTATATGAAGTTGAATTTGTCATCGCGTTTTCTGTCACGATAAAAAACAAGACGAAAAAAAAAAATGTAAGCAATTCATTGTATTTCTTAATGGCTCAGTTGGTTAGAGCGTCATGTTAATTTTTGCAAATAATTAATAGAAACGGTGTCAGTTGATAAAAGGAAATATATCGTTGTGTACACAGTATCCTAATAATTTTTGAAGAGTTTTTTTTAAATAGCTTTTTATCTAGTTACTAAAAAGCAAAAATAAAAATTTAAATAAAAATAAATAAATAAATAAAGTTTTTATAAGCTTTTTATTGAAACTGGTTTCGTTATAGCGTCTTCATGTCACGCAAATAAATATGGCACCGCAACTTTAAAGTAAATGTCAGCAGTTCTTACAGTCGCTCGTTGGCTCAGTTGCTCAGAGCGTAGTTAATGCGATGGTGGTGAGTTCCATCCCCGAAGGATCGATGTGTTAAATTTTGTAGATAATTAATAGAAAATGTGTCAAATGATAAAAGGGAATTTTTCATTGTCTACGCAGTATTCTAAGAATTTTTGAAAAGTTTGTTTAAGCTTTTTTTAGATATTAAAAAGCACAAAAAAAAGTTTTATATATATGTACGTATTCTTTTAGAAGCATTTTATTGAAGCTGGATTTTTATCATCTTGCCTTTGTGTCATTCTGAAGAAGAAGTCGCCTCCACTTTAATATAAATTTAAACAACCTTTTTCGTCTTCGTTAGCGCATTTGGTTAGAGCGTCATGGTGATAACGCGATGCTCGTGGGTTCGACCCTTGCAAGCCGATGTGTTGCTTTTTTGCAGATCATTAATAGAAACTATGTCAACTGATAAAAGAAAATCTTTCATTGTCTACACATTATCATAAGGAATATTTAAAGAAGCTGTTTTTTGAGTTACTAAAACGCACAAAATAAAAATTTTAGTAAAAATATAAATAAAAATAACACTGAAAGTTTTTATTATTATTATTGTGTAGCCCTAAAAAGCCCAAAATAAAAATTTATTCTTGCAGAGACATGCTATAAAATCATAAAAGTGTCAACAACAAGAAAATTTTAAAGAAAAATATAGATATTTCACTTTTGCAAAAGGTGAAAAATTTTAAATATTTTAAATATTTTAAAAAGCATTCGAGAACAATATTCCTTTTGTATAAGTATTTGTGAGATTTTTCTAGAATGTTCTATGGTTTTTCTTGACAGTTAGACTTTTGGTTAGAACGTCATGCTGATAATGCAATGATCGTTGGATTCGGTCCTCGAAAGACGATATAGTACTTTTTTCCAGATAAATAATCGAAAAAAAAATGTCAATTGATAAAAGACAATCTTCCGTTGTCTACAAAATAGCCTAAGAAATTTTAATTAGTTTTTTTAAGAAGCTTTTTTCTTTTTGTAACTAAAAAGCCCAAAATAAAATTTAAGTAAAAAATCATTTTTTAAAATTAGAAGCTTTTTGTTGTGAAGCCCTAAAAAGCATAAAATAAAATTTATTCTCGCAAAGACATGCTACAAAGAAATGAAAGTTTCAACACTAAGAAAATTTTAGAGAAAAGTATAAGTACTTTCCTTTTCAAGAGATGAAAATTTTTCAATGTTCAAAATATTTTAAAAAGCTTTCGAGACATTTGAAATTTCTGGCCAAACGAACGATTATATAAAAACTAATAACTAAGAATATTGGTCTCGAAAGATTTTTAAAATATTTTGAACATTAAAAAATTTTCATCTCTTGAAAAGGAAAGTACTTATACTTTTCTCTAAAATTTTCTTAGTGTTGAAACTTTCATTTCTTTGTAGCATGTCTTTGCCAGAATAAATTTTATTTTATGCTTTTTAGGGCTTCACAACAAAAAGCTTCTAATTTTAAAAAATGATTTTTTACTTAATTTTTTTTTTTTTTGTAGTACTCATATATTATTGTTAAATCTGTTTGCAAGTATCCCCGTGAAACTGTAAAGGGTTTGAATTTAATGTGTTGCTCTACCTGAAATCGTAAAAAATAAATAAATAAATAGTTTTTTTAGATTACAATTTCCATAAATTTTCATATTAACATGATTTTTTCTTTCTTTAGCAGATTAAAAAATTATGTGAAAATAGGCCATGAATTATAACTGTGTTTTACGATATAGCATTGAGACTATATATATTTATATATACAGGGTAGACAATTCGCTTTAACGCATGCACTCCTTCGCCATCAAAGACTTTTTAAAGTTTACAAAAATGTAATTCAAAATACGGTCGAAATTTAAGCTCAGATAAGATTTATTTCACAATAAAATCGTTTAATTTAACACAAAAATTTATGTTTGCATTGAAACATTCATTAGAAAAAAAAATCACAAATTAAAAATTAAAAATTAAAAATTAAAAAAAGCAAATTTGAAATTTCAAAATGCAACAAAATGGGACTTTTTGTTTTTGTTTTTCTTTTCACAGCACTACGTCAAAAAATTCATTTCAATTTTTGAAATTTTTGAAATTTATTGATTTGAACAAAAACATTTAATATATATTTTATCAAAGCATTATTTAAACAAATTGCTCACACACTGTACATAAATTACATTTTTACACACGAATGTACATTTACTTTGACCTCCATATGTTTCTCCATCAGCTGCCATATATTTAACCTAATAACGGATAAAATCTCTATTATAGTTATTATAACGATACCTGCATACCCTCATTGCATATTAATTTATCTAGATAGCCTACAGCTTTCCAAAATATTTAATTATGTTACGTGGAAAGCTAATATGATGTGTTTCTGGGTTATACCTCCATGTTCTAGCCACCATAGAACTTAGAAATCCTAATTAAATTTAACATTTTAATTTGCTGCTTCAATTTTTATGCGTTTCGTGATCATAATTTTGTGAGATGTTTCCTGTGAACACAAAGTATTTCTGGCAGTTTCTATGAATTATTCTTGCATGCAATGAGAGATTTTTCCCCCTCCAACTCTTGCCTTTTTCATATCTTTACTTAAGCTACTTCGCCGCTTCTCATATTTTTTTCCCTCACAGTATTCAAATGTTATTAAAATTAAACAAGAAAGGAAAATCATGCGATTCGCATAGATTATTAACACTTTCCAACTGTACGTAATAGCTGTCTGGTTTAACCTCCAATGTACTATGACTACGTGGTCACATAACGGACAGACAGAAGACCGGAAAGACAGAATAACTGAATTAATAATCACTCTTAAATATCGCTGATAAATGTTGTAAATGCTTAATAAAATATAAAATACAATTCCAGCAATTTCCGGTTATAGCTCTTAATGTATCTGAATATTTTTGTGTGGCCTTTAAATCTTAATGCTAATCATACTGAATTTCGTAGGAAAGGTTTTTTGTGCATGTGAATGATAAATGTCAATTCCATTATGATTTGGGCCAAATAAAAGTATTAAAATGTGGTTTATAGAAATACCTCTCATAGAACGAAATGCTTTCGGGAATCCCTCTACGCAAACCAGTGGTAATATTTCTCCCATTTTAAATAGGGAACATCCCATGAACTTGAATAACAGATATTCGTATAAAAGAATTCCATGACTATTTACTTGAGTTAGAGCGCGGACAGATAGGTAGACGAACAGAAAGACAGATAAATGAACATATTCATATTATAATCACTCTCAGATATTGTTGAAAAATGTTTAAAATGCTTAATGTAATCAAAAATGCAATTCCAGCATTCTCCGGTTTCAGCCTTGATGCATCTTAATAATTCTATGTGGCCCTGTAAATATTAATGCTTACTATATTCTACAGAAAACTTGTGTGTGTGTGCGTTTAAATAATAAATGCTAGTTTCATTGTGATTTGTTCGAAATAAAAGTATTAAAATGTGGTTGAAATAAATCTCATAGAACGCAATGGTTTGGATTAATTTCGAATGTTCTGAGTTCTGATACACAATCCAGTGATAGTATTCAACCCCATTTTTAGTAGGGAATATCCTATAGTAAACTTGAATAGCACATATCAATTTCAAGGAATTCCATGAATATTTACGAAAGTTAGAGCTCAGATAGACGGACAGACAGACAAACCGCAGTCATAAACACTTTTCAAATTTTTTGGAATTTGTCAAAAAGAAAAGAAAAAAGACATTTTAGGAAAATGCCAGAAGAATTAGTAACAAATAAAGAAAAATAAGTGTCATAAAAAATAAAATCTACTTTAGTCAATTCAATTTACGAAAACTAATAATTTGAATTTTTAATAATATTTTAATTATTTGTATACTAATTCTGATTAAAAGAAAATGCTGGCAAGTTCGCAATGTTAAAAAATTGTTTACAGAACAAAATTATGCAAAAAATAAAAAATAAAATAAAATAAAATTATAATCTAATAAAGACTCTGAAAAGAAATCCAATTGTAATAAGAAAAACGTCAACCCGACAATCTTCACAACTTGAAAAAAAAAAAAAAAAAAAAAGATGAGCAAAACTAGCATCACTCTCACAATTGTTACAAAAGTTATTGTTTCATCAAAAAATAAATATATTTTAAGTTGCATATCTCTGACCAAAACTTTTCAAATTCATATTTCGTGTTTCCTGGCTTTGCTTACTATTTTTGTAAATCATTAAAAAAAAAATAAAAGGGAAAAGAAAGGAAGTAGTTATTATTATATGTAAGACCTCCGTTTAAAGTTCATTAGAAAATCTGTAGTTGATAATATAAATATAAATACGTTTACAATATAATTGCTCTTGTCTTTTTAGCCACTAAAGCCCTAAAAATTAATGTTCTGTTTTTTGTCATACGTTTAAACTGATAAAAATAAACAAGAAATATGAAGTATTACGTGAGCATTTGATTTTACCACATAAAACAAACAAGTGTAAAGCCTAGCTTTATTAAAAAAAAAAAAAAAAAAAAAAAAAAAAACTTTTAATTTGTTTAAATATTATTTTCATAAGTCCTTAATTAATCTAGCTCACAAATTAGAAAAGTCAACAGAGAGCTGGCTTTGACAGCGAAATATTACTTTTCTTTAAATTTCTAATATTCAAGCGAGTTTAGCGAATTTTTGACTGTGAACATACAACCAGTATTTTTAGCCAATTTTTTATTTATGACAAAATAAGTTTTAAAAAAAAGAGCTTTTTTATATTCTTGCTTAAAAAAAGAAAGTAAGTAAGTAAGTAAAGAAAAAAGTTACTTATCATCTACAGTCGGTAACAAAAGTCTCCGAACACTAGTAAAAATTCCTATGTAAAAAAAGTACACTTAATACAGTTTTGTTAAATAAATCCTTGTCGAATGCTGTTCTTAGTCAGTCTAAAAACAGGATTCGACAAGGATTTATTTAACAAAACTGTATTAAGTGTACTTTTTTTATATAGGAATTTTTGCTAGTGTTCGGAGACTTTTGTTACCGACTGTAACTTGAGGTGGAAGTTGAAAGATTGGCAGCTCGCAAATTTTAAAATAGCAGTGGAAAGTGGCCTCAAATAAAAACCACATTTTAAGTAATTAAAAAAGTTTCTTTAAAATCTCTAATTTCCAACCGTAGAAATTTTCGGACTGTGAACTCATAATCACTATTTTCAGCTAATCCTCAACGTTTGTCAAAATTTATTTGAAATTAGCAACTTAAAAAAAATCATCCAACTAAAAAGGAAAGAACACGTGACTGATAATCTAGCATGATTTACAGGGTGACAAGAAATAACTTGGACGAAGTTTTAAACGAAATATGTGTATCTACCACTAAAGTTATAAATTTATTTCATTAAGTATTGATCCTAGAAAGCGACTAAACAGGTGTAAGTAAGTTAGTTTTGATAACCATTATGGTTAACAAACGATCTGCCATACTTGAATTACATAAGCAAGGAAAGAAACAATGTGAAATTCTTCATTTATTGAAAGTGCCTAAGCAGACGGTTTCATACACAATCAAAAGGTTTAAAGAACTCGGACATGATAGTGACAGGCCAGGAAGAGGGAAAAAGCGCACAGTTAACGCATCAAGAAACCGGAAAGTTATCAAAAACCGAGTCCAACGAAATTCTAGGATTCCAATGAGAAAGGTTGCTAGAGAGATGAAGATCAACAGAGAAACCGCACGTTTGATGGCAAGAGTAGAGCTTGGTCTTCGCCCTAACAAAACGAAAGAGGCTCAAAAGCTAACAGCAGAGAATAAACGCACAAGACTTCAAAGGTGTAAAGAACTGTTAAAGCGGGCCGCAGGTGATCGACGGCAAACATTTGACTTCACAGATGAGAAAACTGTTCTCGATTGAACAAGCTTACAATAGCCATAATGATAGAGTTTGGTCAGCAGAAGCACCTGGACCTTCTTGCATTGTTGAACGGCGTCAACGACCCCAATCGTTAATGGTTTGGGGTGGGATATGTGCTAGTGGGAAAACACCACTTGTTTTTGTTGATCAAAGGATAAAGATTAATCACCAAACATATCGCAAACTCATTTTGGAAGAAAATGTCTTACCTTGGTCGCAAAAGTTCTTTGGAAATAAAAGATGGACCTTCCAACAGCATTCCACACCTGCACACAAAGCTAAACGCACTCAAGATTGGTGCAAGACAAATTTTCTTGACTTCAATGGAGCTCAAGAATAGCCACCGTATTCCCCAGATTTGAACCCAGTGTATTATTCTGTTTAGTCCATCTTGGAGAAAAGGGTGTGTGCTAGATCTCATAAAACGTTGGCATCCCTAAAGAAATCCTTATGCAAGGAATGGGATAAAATATCAGTAAGTGAGTTGCGGCCCATAGCCGAAAATTTTGTGACACGTTTAAAGCTCTGTATTAAGGCTAAAGGTAGCCACTTTGAAAATTTGCAAATATATTAGATAAAATAATGTATTCATATTTATTTTGAAGTTTGGTCGTGATATTTTCATTAGCATTAAAGTTATAATGTATCATGTGTGTCCAAGTTATTTCTTGTCACCCTGTAAAAGTTGCAAGATTTCCAGATCGCAGATTTTATCAAAAATGATTTGGAAAATGGAAGATTGCCAATTCGTAAACTTTAAAATATCGGTCCAAAATCCCCTGAAAGAACCCATTCTAATTAATTTGTAAATATCTATCAAAGAGATTTTCGTCAAACATAACTAATAACCATTCAGATTAAATTGGTGTTCTAATAAAAAATAAAAAAATAAAAACACTTTTTGAAGTTGGTCTATTCGTTTGCAAGCTACAATGTCACAGACGAAGGATTCACATTTTTAACACCCTTATTAAGGTCGGGGGTTAAAAAGAAACTAGAAAACCATAGTACGTAACAACATAAATATCACAAGCCACATGTTCCAATAATACATTACGTAATTAATATATATATATAAATCAGTCTTCCGATCCTATTCTTAACCGTTCAGTTTTTTATTTTATTTATTAATTTTATCCCAAAATTTATTAAAATTTCATATATAAGCAAATTTTCAATTTTTATTTCTTTTTACATTAAATACTTTTTATTTATTTATTTTTATTTTTCGTAAATTTATTTGAAATTTTAGTTAAATATAATGTAAGATAGTGAATACGCTTTTTGTTTTCAATTGTTGCATTAACAAATGAAATTAAAGAACTACACCGAAATTTGGCCCTAATTTTTATAGTTATTCCTTGTAAGTGCCATTCTGTAGAGTTTTTAAAAACGAACAAGTTTTTATAACTTTTTATGATAAATATCGATTGTGGTAATTTTAGTTTATTTTTGTACCCTTTATGCTATACCTATACTTAACCAGAACATCTTTTTTCTTAAATGTAGTGAAAATGTCAAGTTCTTTACAAACCATAATTCTTTAATTAGTTCTAGCCAACCATTGCATCGTTACAATAATAAGAAAGCACCAAAGTTACTAACTGCCTTTTCCCATGCATATTAAACAATCGCTAAAGGAAATTGCTAAATCTGATTTGATAAGTAACAAAGCAAAAATAAAAACAGATTCGCTAAATAATATAATACTAGTTAACATCTGTTGTTACCACAAGCAAACAATTTCTTGAATTAGTTACTAAAAGAGAAAAGGAAATATAAAGGAGCACAGGAAAACAGATTAAATAATTAAGCACATTAAATTAATGATTAACCAAAGAAGATAACAATTCTTATTTATTACAAACTAATATAGTTATTAACCTGTTTGTAAATTCTATATACTGAATAATTTTTTCTTGGTGTTGGGATTTTTTTTCCATCAGTGTATATTAAAGTATGATATTCTGTATAGTGGAGTATCATCATGTTCTTTTACTACTAATAAAAAAAAATCTTTTTGTAAAAAAAATAGAACCGACTCCAAAAAGCAACTACTATTCAAACAACTAAAAAAAAAAAAAAAAAAAACATGAAATGAAACTGTAAATTGCGCCTAAGAGTATAAAATATTTTCCTTCGCCAAACAACCTATAACACTACAATTAATCATAACTTAAGTCGGCGCAAAATTAAATAAAATTTAATTAGTTTTTAAAGGTTTGTTTTTAGATCGGTAGCAAGAAATGCTGTTGTCTCGAATGATCCATTTTCATGTTTCCTTTATTATTTTATCACTATATACAATTGGTCCATTAGTAGCATCTATATAGAATAGTGAACATTCTTTACAATGCGGTATTTTTGTTTCTACGAAGTTAGAGTTTCCTTTGCAAATTTCGTATAACTTTTATAACTATCATCCTTGGTGGCTTTTGGATTTGACGATCAAAACGTAATGCAAAAATATACATGCAAGATGTATATTTTCATAATATATATTGTATTATGTATTGTTTCATAATCTTGATTCCTCTCTTAATATACCTTATCAAAACAATTATGATATCCCAAAGAAATTAAATATGTTTGCCAGATAATTTTGCGATTTTTCTTTCAGCAAGGACGTCAGATACCAGCATCTTCGCGAACTTTTGCTGCTTACGAAATCTTATTTGTTTTCTTGAATTAAAGTAGTTTTCGGCTGTGTTTTGCAGGTGACAATGTGAGATGTGTATATTGAATAGGATTTGATTTTTGTATTGAATGAAGTTATAAATTTTTATTTTATTTTGCGCCAACTTCAAAAGTTATGATTAATTGTAGTGTTATAGGTTGTTTGGCGAAGGAAATTATTTTATACTCTTAGGCGCAATTTACAGTTTCATTCCATGTTTTTTTTTTTTTTTTTTTTTTTTTAGTTGTTTGAATAGTAGTTGCTTTTTGGAGTAGGTTCTATTTTTTTTACAAAAATATTTTATTTTTCTCTTTTCAATGAAAACTTATTTATATAGCAGAACATCAAAAGACGTTCGACGGTAGCTTAACAAAGCACAACTTCCAAGAAAAGTGATATAACTCAAAAAATAGTTTATGTCACTGAATATTACATGAAATGCACCCAGTGTGAACAAAAAAGCTACATCTCCATATAGAAAGTTATCCACTCGAGAGGCAGTTGTGCCAGTTTTATTCTAGTCAAGTTATATTTAAATTGATTTTTCTCAAATGCTGCATTTTTAAGTCGTGTCACTATTCTTGCCTATATCAGATATGAGCAAAAAACTATCTACTGAATGAACATACGTTAAGTTAAAAAGTCTTTAGAAATGTAAAGAACGGATACGCTGTATTCGTAACCAAAAATTCTGTTAGGCATATGTATTGAACTTTACAGTAAATACGTGTCACCCGCTGCGCTGGAAATTGCGCAGCAACAAAGAGCAAAATATGCATTGCAGCTGACGGACAGAAGTTTCAACATCGATAATTACATACTGCTTTTACCAGTGTGCAGCTGCATGCGTTCAGCAGTTAGAGTGAGAACAGACTTTTGTGAGTATCCTGTAATTTCTTTATATCTTAATGAAATCATAATGAAACCTATTTCAGGCCAAGATCATTACAACAAAAAAAGTATTAAAATTAAATCATATCTTACGAAGTTAAAAGCTAACAAATTTCAACAACAACGACAATGAGAAACATGGTTTGTATTGAGAGCCTCTTCCTTTATGAAGTCGGTTTAAAACGTCTATGCGTTTATCGATGTGACCGCTTACAATAACCATACGTTGTATTTTACATAGCATAAATGTCACCCGCTACGCTACAACATATGCAATGTTGTTCAAGTGCGCACAAAATAGGAAATTGTGAACCAACAAATGCACGTTTTAAGCGTTCTGTTTTTAGCATTAATGTCTATCTTTTCGTACTAAATCGATGATGCTCAGTAATTTTATAATTCACTTTTTTTCCCTGTTTTGAACCGCTTCCGAGATAGGAACGCTAATTTCACTATTTTCCACCAGCTGGCTCTGTAGGCGGTCGAATCGAGTAACACATCTCCACTTTACTTTACCTACATACCACTTTTATGACTAGACAGCAGCTGTTCAGCAGTTAAAGGAATCGGGACTGACATTTTGGGCACCTTTTGATCGTAAAGATATTACAATGGGACGTATTTCAGACCAAGACCTTTACAGTAGTAAAACAAAAAGTATCAAAATTGGGTCATCCGTTCAGAAGTTATGAGCTAACAAACAAAAACAAAAAAAACATACGCTTTGAATTGAGAACCTCCTCCTTTTTGAGATCGGTTAATTACAGCATATCTTACGATGTTATAAGCTTACAATCACCAACAACACATAGCTCGAATTAAGAACACCCTCCTTTCTGAAGTTGGTTGAAAACGACTTTGCGCTAATCGATGTGACCGCTTACAGTAACAGTACTTTGAACCACAGAGTATACGTGTCATCCGCTACGCTGCAAAATGTGCAACATAGTTCAATTGTGCACAGTGTAGGAAATTGCGAACAAACAACTGCAAGTTTTAAGCTTTCTATTTTTACTAATAATGTCTAAATACTGTCTTTTTGTAGTAAATCGATGATGCTCTACAACTTAGTAATTAACTTTTCTCCCATCTTGAACAGTTTTTGAGATAGGAGCGCTAATTCCGCTGTTTTTCACCAGATGGCGTTTTATTTTCTTTAGATTGTAAAGATATTACAATGGGACCTACTTCAGACCAAGATCTTTACAACAAAACAAAAATTATCAAGTAACCATATTTTGAACTATATAGCGTATGTCTCACCAGCTACGCTGCAACGTGTGCAATGTAGCTCAAGTGTTCATAGTGTAAGAAATTGCGAACAAACAAATGCACGTTTTTATCATTGTATTTTTAGCATCAATGTCTATCTTTTCGTACTAAATCGATGATGCCCTGCAATTTTATAAGTCACTTTTTCCCCCTATCTTGAACCGTTTCCAAGATAGGAACGCTAGCATGAATGTCTAAACTATCTTTTTGTACTAAGTCGATGATACTCTTCAACTTTCTTCACTATTTTCACTTTTTTTCAATTCATTTTTTTCTCTAGAACCTTTTTCAAGATAGGAACACTAACTCCGCTATTTTCCACCAGGTGGTGCTACAAGCGTTTTAACCTTGTACTGTATGGCCACTTTGCTATATTTACATATTTTTATCACTATAGCTGCAGCCGTTTAGCAGTTAAAAGAGTTGGGACTGATTTTTTGGGCACCCTGTATTTTCTCTAGATCGTAAAGATATTACAATGGGACCTATTTCAGACCAAGACCTTTTCAACAAAACAAAAAGTGTCAAAATCGGAGCATCCGTTCAGAAGTTATGAGCTAACAAACATAAAAAAAACATACGGTTTGAATTGAGAACCTTCCTTCTTTTTTGAAGTCGGTTAAAAAACGTTAGAAATAAAATATAATACGGTTTAATAAATTTTAAATAAGGGAAAAATTTTCTGCTTTTGTTCAAATGTGGCCAAACTGCAGTTATAAAAATTAGATATATTTTATATTTGCTGATTTACTACAAAACAAATGTGATGTTTTATTATTTATAATTATATTATTAACGTTTTTAATAATGGATATAAATAAACAAATCAGTTATATATATTAGGGTGTCCCTCAAATGAAGGGAAAATTTGTTTTACTTTGTCTTGTATTTTTTTTTTTTTTTTTTTTTTTTATAATTCGATACGCATACCCTATTTTTTTTTCTATTTGACCCTAAACACTTTTTAGCAGAAGCTCTCTGGGATAATGTTAACGGGATAATGTTAACTGGGATAATGTTAACATACGCCGAATTGACGGGAAAATCCTAATATATATATTAGGATTTTTCGCCGGGGAAAAGCTCTGCTGTCTCTACATACACTTTTTTTTTTTTTTTTCCTGGTTAATTATTACTATTATAATTTTATTTTATTTTATTTTCACATTGAAAAGTTACAAATAATTCTCATTACGTACA
The DNA here is from genome assembly GCA_963930645.1 of Salticus scenicus. Lineage (NCBI taxonomy): Eukaryota > Metazoa > Arthropoda > Arachnida > Araneae > Salticidae > Salticus > Salticus scenicus. The sequence continues at coordinate 122,734,698 of OZ005651.1, read as the reverse complement.
ATTATACGAAATTTTGTCTTATGATGCAAGTTAAGTCAAGGTCCAACTAAATATCAAGTTTGGTTAAATTTCGTCCAATGAGATATAGCGTCCATAAAATTTTTAGAACACACATACAGGTAGGCATTTTCTAAAAACGGTTAAATCGTGTTCAGAACATCCCAAAATATTTAAATCAATAGAAAACTTGAAGTTGAAATTTTTGACGAATCCAATACTTATATCTTATATATATAGATGAAAGTAAAAATAAATAAAACATAAAAGTTAAAAATTTATATTTTTTCTAATAACTTTCCCACGTATGTATAATACAAATATAAAACAGAATCCCTAAATTTATTAATTCTATAATAATAACAATGCTCGGCATGAAAATTGCCCCCAACACCATTTTTGCAAATTCGTATGTAAAATGACATCCTGAATCCGAATATGATGGTCATTTTACCCTATCACCCACTGTTTTTGGAGGGGGCACCCCCTATTTTTACCCCTTTTCGGTAATGTTATGGCTATAAATTTGATTTATAGTGAAGAAAAGAAATATTTTAACCGTTAAATATCTTCTGAGGGCCTAAAGGGGGGGGGGAGAAATCTATAACATGATCATTTGCAGCAAGGGAAAGATTTGGAGGGGGAGGGGGGAATTTGCCACTGAAATTATAAGTTACATTTATTATATTTTATTAATCAATTATTATTATCATTTATTATACATTATATATATATTTTCATTTTTAAGGGTTAAAATAATTATTTTCTATTCTCCAAATCAAATTCATGGCCATAAAATTACCGAAGAATGATAAAAATTGGGGGAGAATGTGGCGTCCTCAGAAAACAGGGGGTGACGGGACAAAATAGGGGATATATTCGGATTCAGGAGGTCATTTTACATAAGAATCAGCAGAAATGGTATCAGCTCACGAAAAAAGAAAAAAAAAATTGCAATGTTGTGTAATAATTACAACAACAATAATAAAAGTATATTTTAAAAAGTAACCAGTTTTATATTTCATTTCAAAAGGATCAACTTGATATTTGCTATATATTTCTAAAAATCTTAATTTTAGAATAATAGTTGTAGAATTAAAAACTTCTAAAAAGGTTATTTACAAAATAATACAAAGTCAAATTAAAAAAATAATTACTTATTCATATATTTATTACGAGATTTAACGTCCTTGTATCTCCTAGGCCGTAAACTGCAATAACAAACTTCGCACGAAATGACGAAATGCGAGGTAATTCCAAATAAACAGAAGATGAATTGCAGCGCCCTCTTTTATATTTATGCATATAAATTGTAGGTGATGCTCCGTTAACGGTCTTGTAAATCGTGGCCACAACACGTGAAACATGATGGTGGCCTTGTGCCGCCAATTAGGTTTGTGCTTCTTCTGTGTTACCGGCCCTTTTACTGTAGATTTCCATCATCACTGGCAGCCATAAACAGTCCACTGCTTGTGTTACTTGTGGCAACCTGCAACTGATAGCAAGTGCAGGATGCCAGCTGTAAGCCAAAACGAGCCCGCCAGTATAAGTTTTGCTGGGTAGTTATACTCCAAAAATGATATCTGCATATAATAACGTCAAATATATTTTTGTTTTATTTGTTTAAATGTTGTTTGCGTAATTTGTATAGTTATTGATATGAAGAAAAATTATTGTTTACGTTATTGTAATTATCGGAATAATTCTTTTAAATTTTCTAAAATATTTTTCTTTAATATTTTTCTAGATAAATATAAATTCTAATAACAAATAAATGTAAAACTATAAATTTTAAAAGCATTTGTGAGATTTTATTTTAAGCTTTTAAACCTTTCTTTTTATTACTTCAATTTTCATGCAGAAATATATTGCTTATTTTAAATGGTATTTTAAAAACAGCAAACAGATTTACAAGCACTTGGATTTTTCTCGTTTATTTATTTTTTTCCCCTATTTATTTATTTATCTTTAGAATAAATACTTGTGTATAATTTTCAATTGATCTTTGGAATTTATTTAAATTGAAAAATAAGTTACATATACAGGCCTTAAAGCATCTCACTTCATTAATTCTCTTTAAAATCCACTAAAGAAATCTCATTACTAGAAATATTAAACCACCCGCCTCAACACATAATCACAGAGTTTGATTAAGTATCTTACCAAGACACAATCGAAACATAAATTATATTTTATGAATGTCATGGCTTAAGAGAAAGTGTGAATAACTGTTGAGTTCAAGTACGTTATAAGAAGCCTAGTAATTTATTAGTAAGCAGGAAATGTTAACTGCGCTCAGAGAAAGATTTCGGCAAGAATGCATTTAGCTCGGCAAATATTAATCTTTAAATGATAAAATATTACCTTTCGAAAATGCTATTTACATTTATTCTCTTCACGATTATGGGAATTATACTCTTTCTTAAATATAAGTCGAAAATAAATATAAAAATTGGCTGCATTTTAATCTTTGCAGACGAAATATTTCGATTAAGTTGTGGTCTATCGCATGTTAAGATATAATATAAAGAATTACAGATTCTCAAAAATTAGAGGACGTTGATTTAAATTAAATCTAAGGTTTCAAATTATAGAAAAAGCAGATTTTATTTTTATTTATTTATTTATTTTTAAATGAAATTTAGAACATAAAGACGTATTTTGGGGTAAACTAAAGAACTACAATAAATATTTAAACTGAAAAACGGTTTCACCCATCATAAAATTAATATAAGCACTACTGGTTTCGAAATGACGTGGCGTTTCTTCTTCAGGTGCAAAAAATACGTTCTACTGCCTTGGAAGCAAAAGCAAGACTAAAAGCACTACCTAAAGCACTACCAGTTTCAAAAGACCACGTCCTATCGAAACCGGTAGTGCTTACATTAATTTTATAGTGTGTGAAGACGTTTTTAAGAGTTTAAATAGATATATTTTTATTCTTATAACAATTCTACTTTCAATATTTCATTTAAAATATAAACAAGTGGAATATGTAGATATATTTTAATTCGATTACTTGAAATACTAACCACAAATAAGCCAAAATTAATGCAAAATTTTGCCGTGAAATATTTTAGTACTTAGCAACCTTATAGAGTTATTCGAAATTTAACCTTATATCTTATACTATTAAGTGAGCAATATTTGTATATATATATGTATATTTCACAGTTCTCGAAAACGGTAGCTCGGACAGTTACGGGATTTAACATAAATGTGCCCTCCGTAGGGTAATTGTGCACATCGAAGTCAGATTTTCGAATTTTCGATTAGTTTTCTTTTAATTAATAAAAATATGAAAATAAAACTTCCCATTTCTATAATGACGCAGAATGGAGAATCTTAGGAGAGATTTGATTGGCTTATTTCTTTTCATTGATTTGAGTGTATTTTAAGTTGAACTAGAGCTATGTTATGAGGAATTGCGAGAGATTTGATTGGTTTATTTGATTTTCATTGATTTGAGAGTATTTTACGTTGAACTAGAGCCACGTTTAGATTTTATTTAAAAATATTTGAATTTTTAAAATTTAATATTATGTGACTTTTACAAAGAACAAATTACGATTGGCGCCGCAGGTGCACGAAAGCATGTTTTTTGGTAAAAATTTTCATGGGTCTCTGGCCACCTAGCTGGTGAAGCCAGCTAGTATTATGTGAAGTATGCTCTAGCAGGCTTCTCATGACAGCATTAGCATTCTAAGACTTGCTATTAAAAAAGTTTTCAAGAAACTTTTAAGCCATCAATATAAGGATCATTATAAATTGCTTCACTATGCTTCCATATATATGCCAAATCAAAGATTATCATACAGATAGGACATTTTCATAGGCTTAGTGGTAACCAAAATGCGACTACAGGGAGCCTATGGGCAACAGTACCACAAAATTTGTGGTTTTTATTATATGCACAGGATTGTGTGATATTTTTTGTTTAATTCAACTCCAGCAAAACATATACTCGTGGGCTTGTTCTAGCCTAAAGCTGGCATCCTGCTCTTGCCATCAGTTATAGGTTGCCACACGTAATTGAAGCAGTGGAACGTTTATGGCTGCAACAGTGGTGGAAACATTCAGTGAGGAAACATCACTGGAAATTTCTATGGATAAATACAAAAGAAGGCGCTCTGATTTAATTTTCTTCTCTCTCCCATTTCACCATTTTGCGTGAAGTTTGTTGTTGCCTACGTCTGTCTACAAGGATGTTAAATCTTGTATTACATGAATTAGATATATGAGTAAGTAATTTGATATTTAATTTGATTTTCCAATTATTTATTTTAGAGGTTTTGGATCTGAGACTATGCAATAAATTAAAGATTTTTAATACAGCAAAGGAAATATTAATTTGATCCGTTTTTCCTTAGCAATAATTCTCAAGTTGATAAGATTTTTTCTTATGCAAATATTTCTCTATATTACAACGCTTTGAAAGAAGGGCATGATATTTTTCATTTCAAGTGTGCAAAATTTAATATGATCGTTTTACTCCGTTAATTATTTTACTAATATGAACATAACTTTACGTGTGAACCTAACCTCATTCAAATAGTAATAGTGTAAATATCCTTATTTAAGCATTCAATACAGAGAATATTCATTAAATTATTTACGTTGGTCTTAAAAGGGTTTTATTTAAATAAAACAATTTTATTAGTAAAATACGAATTTTTGACTCACTGTAAAAAAAAAAAAAAAAAAAAAAAAGGTAGATTTACAGCTGAATGTGCTGGCAATATGGGTACATGAAAAAAAGAAAGTTAGAAAGAAGTAATTTACAGCAGAAACAACCGTAAAAGAGTATCTCTTTATAGATGTTTCCGCTGTAAATTGCCTTTTTTTTTTTTTTTTACAGTGTAAAGTCATGTTTTTGTTTGAGCTCCTCTTTCTCTTTCTTTCTTTTTTTTCTGCCGGTCGGGTTGACTGGATTCATGTTATTGTCGGTCGGGTTTTATTCACATTCTTTTTTATTTATTTATTTATTTAGTTTAGCTTTAATCTGTCTGGCCGAGTTAAAAGGACGTTTAAAGGAAATATATGTAATGATAAGCAGAAATTCATCTGATATGAATAGAGATGCATAAATGATATACTAAATATACGAATATTCAGATTATTATAATAAAATATGTTTCAGTATTAAATATTCTACAGCTCAAACAACTCTATTTAATACACATTTTGTCAGTTTCTAGTGCATTCAACTCATCCGAATAATGGATGCATCCGAACAATGTCCACCTTGAAATACACGTTGATGTCAGCGAGCAGTTGAAACATCTTATTTCTTCCCCTATAAAAACAAAATATATCAATGTATAAGTGATATCGTTTAATCGGAGCGTTTGTAATATTAGTCAGATCCCCTGGAACAAAACGGATGAGTTAGCATGAGAGAGAAAAAAAAAGCAAGATAAAAAGAATTTAATACCGAAACAATACTTTATGTACTAGACATTGGTAAAAAAAATATAAAATAATTGCGATTCTTAATCTCCATTCTAAATTTTATGAAATAAGTTTATTTTATTTATCAAATTGCATAAATTTGGCATTTTTTCTTTATGAGCGTTTTATTTAAAATACTCCTGACAACATGACTGTAAAACTTTTTAGAAAAATCTACTGTACATAGTTAATAATAAAATTAGCCTCGTTTAAAATTACAGGAAAAAGTAAACGGAAATGTTAAAAAAAAAGCATTTTAATATATATACTACCTTTCCATAAATGACAGAACTCGATTTCAGGCGTTTTTAAAAATATTTCAAAAAGTATTAAAGAAATCATCTTGAAACTTCAGGAGCGTAAAAAACATGTTACACTTCATGTAGTTCAGTTAAAAATTAAAGAAAAATTAAAGTATTTGGCATCACCCTGTAAAAAGTAATGCTTGAAATACGATCTGGCTGTAGCATGTGATTATGGAGCTTTGTCATTTTTTGTATAATTCTTTTTTTAATCTCTAGCGTAATCAGGGATATATAAAGATTTCTTTAAACAATTGCCAAAAAAATTCACTTTTTTAGCTGCAACACGCAAGGCATTAAATCTAGTGCAAAGCTGTTTGTGGGAAACACGACATACGACATTAGGCACAGCATACTGCAATCAGAATGAAAAAAAATATATTAAATATCTAATGAAATGTGAGCATTTTTACTAAATAATTTTTAACTGCGCATGCGAAAGATTCAGCAAAATTTCATTTGCATAATTTAATAGCCAAATTCATTGAGCTACTTATATAAAAACCCCAAACAAGTATCGTGTAAATTCAAAAAGTTCTACGGCATGGAATGAACTGCTATTCAGTTTCTCTCAAAAAAAAATTAAACTATAAAGGGTTTTACTCACATTTCTATTTTGATTCAATGAATGGTAATAGAGTTTTCCGTGGTTGTAAATAAATATTGTGAAAACCCCCTTATCAATTTCTTATTTTTGGAAACAGCTGAAATTCAGTTCAATCTATGCGACGTAGAATATTTTGAGTTTACACGATACTTGTTTGGGGTTTTTGCATAAGTAGCTCAATCCATTTGGCTTTTAAATTATGCAAAAGAAATTTCGCTAAATCTTACGCATGCGTAGTTAGAAATTATTTAGTAAAAATACTCATATTTCATTAGATATTTAACATTTTTTCATTCTGATTGCAGTATGCTGTGTCTAATATTATGTGTCAAGTTTCCTGAAAATAGCTTTGCACTGGGTTTAATACCTTGCGTGTTATAGCTAAAAAAGTGAAAATTTTTTTGCAATTTTTTTAAGAAACCTGTATATCTCCCAGATTATATGCGGTAGAGACATAAAAAATTAAACAGATAATGAGAAAGAGTCTCATAATCACACACGCTACAGCCAGATCGTATTTCAAGCATTGCTTTTTGTAGGGTGATGCCAATAATTCTGTAGTGATAAGTATAAAGGATTTAAGTCCATATTCTTGATTTTTCAGGAGACGAAAAATAAAGTTTAACTAGCTAAAAACAAATCAGAAGAATGGATTAGGGAAAAGGTATTTCGTTGATTTTTACCCTTTATACCATTCAGTGGTTGTCAACCTTCATTTAATAACGGGAAAAATTGAATTAAATATTTTATACCATACATGAATGGTAAATTTCTAAATTGGTCCTTTTTTTACCAATGGATTTTCTCAAAGACTAAATGACATAGAATTAAATCCTTTATACCAATCGATAGAGAATTTTTTTCTGAGTCTGACTATGTACTTAACTCAAAATCGACATTTTTGGACTTAAATCCTTTATACTTATCAGTACAGAATTATTCTTTAATTTTTCTTTAATTTTTTACTGGTTCCTCTATCACTTTCGGCACAAAACCTAAAATATATGAGTAATAATATGCTCTTCATCTTCACACTCCTCAAGTTTCAAAATGATTTGTTTAGTAATTTTTGAGATATTTTTAAAAAAGTCTGAAATCGAAAGTGTCCGGTTATTTATGGAAATGTAGTGTATATTTAAAAGGCAAGAATTAGTTTAATTAATTATTGATGGAAAAATATTAGTGTATATTAGTGCGATACGTTTTGTAGAGACATTCATTTTTAATTTGTACTGAAAAGCAAATCAATATCGTAATAATAATAATAAAATTTATAATGAAGATTGAGAATATCGATTAATCTTTACTTTCTCTTACCCACGAATGGTACAGAAAATACAGTTTTGGGGATATATTTTCGAATTCAAGATTTTGATATATTTACAAGTTTTTCTCCTCCCACATATATATATTTCAAATAAAATTGTTTTTAAAATTATTTTGAACTTTTGAAAAATGTATTCATATACAGTACTTTTTATTTTAACCCTTAATTTGACTATCAATAACTTATCACTTTCACATGGGAAGCTACATTTTTTCGTATAAAAATTTCAACAAAATTAAACATTCACATTAATATTTTAATATTTGAAATGGAAATTTTATTTCCTTCCGTTCAAAAGAACGTACTGTAGAAATATTTTCATGTAAAATAAATTATCATATTAGAATTATTGTCAATGAAAAAAGGATCAATGAAATATATCAAGTGTTGTAAAAGAAATTTTAAATTTAAATTCATAGTCTGATTAGTACACTTTAAGATAATATTTTAAAAATAAATAAATACGAAATAGAATTAAATATTGGATACATAGCAAGTAGAACTGCTAAAATTACTAATACACAAAAATCATACGAATAAAATAAAACAATTAAAATATATCCATAAATAAACCAATACTGGCTGATTAATTACAGACTATAAAGAGATGATAAAGGCTGCCAGCAGTGATATAAAAACTGTATGTATGCCGCTGCCGGCCCTCCATTCGCATACAAGAATATTTTCATTTTTCAGCTAGTTGCCACCAGTGGACCGTTGATTGTGACCTACTACCAGCCGGTGTAACATATTTCCTCCGGCACCGTTAATTTTTCCCATTAGCGAATCAGAAGTGGCTGCTGTTGACAGCCTTCTGTTGGCCATCATCTCAGGTTTTGCTGGGATATAACAGTGATTGCCATTTGCAGCGAACAGAACAGAACTCTAAATGTTTAAAGGATAGTAAGGAACAAATATTAAAGTCTCTAACTTTTATTATTCCTCAAAGGCTGTTATTTACTTTCCAATAGGTAAAATTTCTAAAACCCTATCTATATTTAAATCTGTCCCTTGTCTTAACTACCGTTCGTAGCGCTACATTCTGCGTGGCAGCATGCGAAAATTCAACAAGTCCTTCCGGCTCATTCGGAAGGGTAGGTTGATTTCTTTTTCCTTATCAAGTAGCCGTCATTTTGGAACAAAGTGGCGACTACAAATTATTAATGAACTTGGTAGAAATATTGATGTATTCTATCTACATACCCAAGTAGCACAGGAACGTTCTGTGAACGTCTAATAACGGTTTCAACAGTTCAAACACCGTGTTTCGTGTCAAAAGAACGTTCTAAAACACGTTCAGAAATAGTATTATTTAGAACGTTCTGAAAATGTTTGATTTGTACCATCTATAAAACGTACAATTCTAGTTCTATATAGAACGTTCAAGTGTGACACCGTCATAACACGTTCTGTAACAGTGTAATTATAACGAATATGACAAAATGACTTTTTAGTACTATTGGTTGGAAAACTAGGTTAATCATGAAAATTTTTGACTTCAGTTTTTGATTTTTTTACACGTTTTGTGGCATGAGGAATCCGAAAGTCAAAAGGTTGGTATGGTATCTGTTAATGTGTATCGGCACCTATTAGTGTGATAGCCCGTTAGTTCATGTACACGATATTAATATCTCAAGAACAAATGATTGCAGAGAGATCGGAGCAGTTTTAAAATATCACTTTTGATATTGATAAGAATCTTATTGAGAGATTTGCAACATTGTAATTCAAAAACTTCGTAAGTTATTCGAAATTTATAATTTTTAGCATGATAGAGAATAGAGCATTTTTTACATTTTCAGTTTAACGTTTTGTTAGCACGTCAGTAAAGAATGCTTCTCAATAATCAGTAGCGGTGAGGTGAAAAAAATTACAAAATTTTAAACTCATGGAAAAATTTTGTGGATTTTGTATTTCAGGAATCAATGTATGGAATTCAACCAAACTTGTTACAATATTAGATCTTGCCCTAAATTGGAGTTTATTTGAATTTCATTTGGGATATATCGTCCGATAGATTGCGGTGCTATGCAATGAAACCCTCCATTTATGGGACAGCTATATCTCTTCTATAGTGTACAAATGCATTAAACTTGATATATTGGCATATATCATCATAACCTCTGCTAATACAATTTGGATGTATACATTGTCCAACAGGTGGCGTTGCTAATCTGCAATTTAATCATTTTAACGGAAAGGCAATATTTTAACTCTTGTGATTTAACAATAAATTTTGTGATACACTGAAGTTATAAGTGAAATCGATTTTATGTAAAGCTTTACTGGTCCATTTTGGATGCACATCGGCTAACAGGTGTTGTGGCTATTTTGCAATTTAATCTCATAACGGAAACAAAAGATCTCAACTTCTGTGATTTATAAATATTGTAAATTTGGTTAGTGAAATTAATATTACGTAAAACTCTACAGATTGCCTTTGGGTGCATATCGGACGACAGGTGGCACTGCCACGTTCCAATATTTTCCATTCACAGAAAGGCTATCTATCAGCTTCTGTAATATATATACTCACCAAACCTTCTGCGTGACATACATTTGATATATATTATTGATTCAATTTGGCTGTATAACGAGTAATAGTTAAACAGTTTTTTTTATTATTATTATTCATAGGACATTGTTTTTTCCCCTAGGAATAAGTATACATCATCCCAGGAGGATGGGGGAGGGGTGGATAAAAATTTTCACTATGATTATCTTTCAAAAGAATTCGATATCACCTTTAAAACGAATAATTGAAACATCGTTTTCTGATGATTTAAAACAAATTTACCGTTTTTTTTTTATTTGTAATAATAATAATAATAAACCCTTAGAAAAATACATTTTCTAAGATCTTCTATACAGCATAAAAATGATTGTCTTCTGTCATGAAAATCTATGCATTCCCCAGACCCAGAGTTTAGATACAAAAAACTAATCACGGATGTTATTGAATACGTAATATAGTGCTTTACCCGAGTTTCAAAGAAAATCACGGGAAAACTCCGAAAACCTAAGTCGACGAGCGTGACCAGGAATCGAAACCAACACTTCCCGTCTGTAAGGTTCGAGAGTAGAACCTCGCGGTCTCTAATACTCATCGGGAAGTTACAGAAATGAGTTTTTTTCTTCTTTTCTTTAAGCATAATTTTAAACTTTTATTATATTTTATTTATGATTCTATTTAAGTTTAAATGTTACTGATAAATTATCAATATTGATAATGTTGTTAAATCATTACTCTGTTTGATTGTTCTTATTTTATTTTATTTATTTTCACTGAATATTTTGTTCAATACTGAAATATACACTAAAACAAAATATGCTTTTCCGTTTAATTCTAGATTTTAAAATGGAAAAATAAAGTGATCTCATAAGTTTTTAAAATACTTTATAAAAATTTAAATAATTATTTAACTCCATTCCATTTTTCCTTAAAATATTGACTATATGTTTCCTACATCTATAAATGCTTAATAAATTTCTGTTTCATATGTTGAACTTTGAAACATGATTATTGCGGATGCAAGAAGGGAGAGCAGATGTTAACATCGACATCTGTGGATTGCATTTATTTAATTTTCGCTGACCGTGCAACTGCAAAGTCAAACGCCAGGCGCCAGGTCTTGGGAAAGTCGTGTCGTTATGTGAGGCGGTAATTTTAAAACATGTAATCTGATTTATTCAGTTTTAGCGTTATAATGACTAGGATAAGGTTTAGAAAAGGTAAAAATGTAATATTTTTAACCTGTAATATTCTCTATGTTCTATTTATTAAAGTCTTATTTTAATATCAATTAAACAATCATTTTCATATCTGCGTAAGTTCTTAAGCCTAACTTTCGATACTAGAAAGCAGCGTTGAATCGCAGAAAAAACTGCTTCTGTTACAGAAAACCGCTTAGAAATTATGGATTCATTTTATTAATTTAGTCTTCTGAGATGGAATTTGTTAAAATAACTATTTTCGTTATTATGTTTCTGGAATGAAGTATGAAGAAGTCATAAAAATTTTACAAGATAAGTGCTAATTTTAAGTGAATGCCCTTCCGACTGGTCATTGTGTATTTTAAAATGCTAGTTGGAAGGGTATTTTCTCGAAGAAAATTCTTATCAACAAAATTAAGAAGGTTCGTAATTCTTTTTTTCTTTTCTTTTTAAATTCTGAAGTATTTATTTAATGTTTATATGATAATATATATACAATCTAGGTTATGCAAATTGCATATTTTTAAAATAATATCCTAAGTTTCACCGACTTACAATTTTAAATATCTCTTTACTGTTATTTATTAAATAAAATATATGAAATTGTTTATCTGCATAATAAAACAAAGATTCAATTCTATTCCACATCTTTATAAAAAAAAAAAAAAAAAAAAAAGATATTCTGCTTTAAAAAAAAAAAGGACGATTTACTATATTATTTTTTAATACTAATAATATTTACATTTATCAATTATTTAATATGCCATGATAGCATAATTACATCAAATGAGGTAAAAATTGCGTTGACTCAATTTAAAGAAATTTAAACATTTAAAGAATACGAATTACATTGCCATGTGGAATAAATTTAAATACCTGCAAACATCATTTTTGTAAACTGCTGCTGTAAACTGAAAATATGTATACACACATGTACTGAAATTTAAAAATATAAAGTATGTTAAATATTTTAGAAAAATATTTTGATTAAATATATATATATGTATTTAAGTATTTGGAAATTTTTAAAATTTCCTCCTTCTAACTAATTTTTAATTTTTTGTTTCAATTTCTTATTATTATAAATTAACAATATATTCTAAACTCAATTATATATTATTTTAGCGATGTATTGGTACATTCATTTTTGAAATTATTTTTTATGTTGGAATATTAAAACTTTCTATGAACTTCAGCATTCAAATATATTTATAAACTATCCATGGACTTACAAAGTAGTACCCAGAAATGTTTAGAATATACAGGGTGCAAAGTCGAGAGCAGGCCTTTATTTGCGCAACAATTGGTCTCAGTCGTCCTCCAATAAGAAAATGTATTTAAAAAAAAATGTAAGAATTCATTATATGACATGATTAAATTTAAAAAATCAATTTATTAAAAATCACAAAAACTGATAATTTTTATACAATTTTCATGACACTAATAGTGAAAGTTGAGTTCCAACCTAAAAAATATAACACAAAAATTTTCACTTTTGTGCACCCAAAATTGTCTGAGATAGTTAGTTTCAAAATTTAGGATTATTTCACATTTTCTCGGGCTTTATTAAAAAGTCAATGAAAAATTCTTTAATAAACCCAGGGAAAATGCAAACAAAGTCCAATTAGGATTTTTAAACCGATCTCTTATTGAAGGCCTAAATATGTTAGAAAATCCAAACTTTAAATATCTTGTTCCATTTTGGGAGAATAGAAATGAAACTTTTTGTTAGGATGAGTGTCAGTTTTTCTAAATATGACTATAGGGATCTGGGACTATGTAAAAAGCTAGTTTTTGCAATTTTGAAAAAATAGATATTTTAAATTAAAACATGTTATACCACAAATGCTCATATTCTTTAAAACATTTTGTAACTGAAACTATATATCTGCGACCAATAGTTGCGGAGATAAAGGTATTCTCGTCACAATGCTTTGCACCCTGTATTTAAAAAAAAAATTAATATATATATATATATATATATATAAATGAATTTTTAATCTTAGTTAAAGCCAAGCAACAGATATAAGATCCCTGAAACCACATAGGTCAATGAGAAGGAAATTACAACAAATTTAAATAACCTGGGGGGACTGATTGTGATTTATTGAAACATTTATTTTTTATTTATTAATTTTTATTTTATTTAACTTCAGTCTAATCATAAATTTATTCCTATATAGTTAGTTACAATTTTAATAATTTTGCCGGTGCGTAAAAACCACATGAAACTCAAATCAAAAGATACAAACAAGCAACGAGGAAATAAAAAATTAAGACAGCACTTTAAAATTTTTTTTAAGAAAAGCTTAGAATGGTAGAAAAAAAAAAAAAAAAAAAAAAAAACTCGTCAGGGTTGACCCTTTTCGTCGTTGAGCACCAATGTACGATTTCGTTCGTTAGCAGCTATAATAGCAAATTGCTAGCGAGCACCCTATCGTACAAGAAATTAATTGAAGTTAGAAATGAAGAATAAATTGGAATAAATTATTTACTTCAAGATATCAGAGAAACAAACAGAAAACAACCATGAAAAACAAACATTAATCATAGGATGACGCATTCGGAATCACAAGGATTAAAACAAGCAAAATAAATCAAGAGTTTAGTTGTACATAGCAGATGAAGAATAATGATACAACACAGCAACAGGGATATAAATTACTTTTTTTTTAATTCAAATAATGTTTGAGAAAATTTAATATACTTACTATTCCTTTAATTTCAACGTATATGCATGAAAAATTCCATATTTTATGACAGTAATTCCCAAAAAGTGTCATAACGTGTCTATATCCCTTAAAAAATTCCTTAAATTTTTGCATTTAAAAAAAATTCTTTTTTCCCTAATCTGAAGATAATGACGTTATAGTATTAATTATGAAACTTTGAATAAACACCATAAAATGCAAGAACTCGCAACTGCTACAAACAAAGCACGGCTTCTACAAACAAAGCGGCAACGCATTCAACAAACTCAACGTGCTTGTTTGCAGCTCTCGTGCCTACAATGTTCGCCTGATGAAGGGTTGTGTCTTCTTTTGACCTGAAACAGCTGGTGCTAGTTCTTGCATTTTATGGTATGTATTCAAAGTTTTGTAATTAATACGAGGGTTGCTATTTATATTTCTGGCCTAATAATGAAAAAACAAATATGTAGGATCGAAATTGGTTTTATTGTTTTTCAAAATATTCTCCATGATGATCAATACACTTTTGCATGCGTTTGAACCAATTTTCAAAGCACTTTTTCCAGTCCGATTGAGGTAACTCCAAAACATGCGTTTTGAATGCATCAACCGCTTCTTCGGGGGTCGAAAATCGTTGTCCACGTAATTTATTTTTGATGTGTGGGAATAAGAAGAAGTCATTGGGTGCCAAATGAGGGCTGTACGGCGGATGACCCATCAGTTCGATCTTTCGCTCAGTCAGAAATGCATTTGTTTGAGTCGATGTGTGAGAGCTCGCATTGTCATGATGAAAAATGATTCGCCTGTTCTTCTGCTTTTTTCAAATTTCTCCGATGACTTCTGGCAAACAAATGGTCGTGTACCATTCAGAATTGACCGTCCTGCGTTGCTCTAACGCCACTGTTGCCACATGACCGTTAATGCCGAAGAAACAGGCAATCATTTGTTTCGATGTGCTTCTTCCTCGAACAACTTTTGTTGGTTTTGCCTCGCCTTGGAAGACCCATACAGTTGATTGCTGTTTTGTTTCCGGCTCATATGCATAGATCCATGATTCGTCACCTGTGTAGATGTTATACACAGCCTTTGATGTACCTTGAACGTATTTTTCCAACATTTCCTTGCACCAATCGACACGAGCCTTTTTTTGAGCGTTTGTCAGATTATGCGGGATCCAACGCGAACAAATTTTTTTTACGCTCAAATGTTCATGCAATATTTTATTGATGCTAGTCATACTAATGTCCAAATACGCCTCAATCTCACGGTATGTCACATGACGATCTTGCTTTATCAGTTCACGCACAGCATCGATCTTTTCTGGCACAACGGATTTTGGACGACCTGCACGGGATTCGTCCTGGATCGAACATCGACCACGATTAAATTCGTTATACCAATTTTTTACAGTGCTGTAGGATGGCGCTTTATCGCTGTATAAAGAATTAAGTTCAGCGAAGCACTCTCTTCTTGACAATCCACGTCGAAAGTTATGAAAAATAATGGCACGAAAATTTTCACGATTCAATTCCATTTTTTGAAAGAGAAGAACTTTTCAATTTACTGTCAACAACACAAATAAAGCTATAATGGTAAATCATCTGCTGAATTTACGTTTAAAAATATCAAACTTTCGATTAAAATCGTCTGCGGTCGCCTAGCAACACTTACTGTTGCCAAGGCCAGAAATATAAATAGCAACCCTCGTACTACAACTTCATTATCTTCAGATTAGGGGAAAAAAAGAAATTTTTAAAAAATGCAAAAATTTGAGAAATTTTTTAAGGTATAAAGAGACGTTATGACACTTTTTGGGGAAAATTGTCATAGAATATAGATTTTTTGATGCATATACGTTGAAATTAAAGGAATAGTAAGTATGTTAAAATTTCTCAAACATTATTTGAATTGAAAAAAAAAAAAGGTAATTCATATCTCTGTTCATGTGTTGTATCATTATTCGTCATCAGCTATGTAATTTTTACTTCTAAACGCTCGTACTGAGGTGCTTTTTTTATAATGACGTCATTTTTTTTTTTTTTTTTTTTTTTTAACTACACTATTTTAGAACGTTTACAGTACGTTTTCTGGAACGTTCTGAAAATGTGTATAACGTTTTGAAAACGTTCTAAAAACGTTTAGAACGTTCTGAGACCGTATACGTAGAACGTTCTCAGAACGTTTCTATAACACCGATGGTGATTGCTACACGTTCATTGAACGTTCTCTGAACCGTACTATTGTACGTCTTCAAGATGGACAAATAGACGTCTATAACACGTTCAAAGTGAACGTTCTTAGAACGTGTTTGTAGAACAATTTTTGAACGTTCAGAGAACGTTTCGGTGCTGCTTGGGATATAGAGTTTTAAGCAAATCAGTTCATAAATACATTTTTATGTGAATTTAAAATTTTCTAGTGGCCGGTACTTGGAAACCCAGACCAAGTCGACAGGCCAAGTCGGCAAACAAATATATCAAATGCACTTGTGAGATAAGTCTACTGCACAAATTTAGTTCGAATAATTCAGAATTTCAAAAGTCATCCTGTCGAAAAACTAAGTAGCCGCCACTTGGACCAAAATAGCGGAGCAAGTTTCTCAGTGAACAAATCCAAGATATTTATACGATAAGTCCACTGTCCAACTTTGGTTCGAATAAATTAAGTATTTCAAAAGTTATCGCGATAACAATGTCTCCAGTGGCAGCGTTCAAGTGGACACAACTTGGAAACAAAATTACGGAGAAAATTGCTCACCGAAATCATAGATATTTTAATGATAAATCCATTTTTCAACTTTGGTTTGAACTGATTAATATTTCAAAAGCTATCGTGATAACAAATTTTCAAGTGGCCGCCACTTGGAAACAATATAACAATGCAGGTTGCTCAGCAAACTCATCCAAGATATTTGAAGTATAAGTTCACTGTCCAACTTTGGTTCGAATCCGTGCAGTGTTTCAAATGTTATTGTTATGACAAATTGTCAAGTGGCAGTCTAATTGGCTGCCACTTGAAACAAAATGACGAAGAAACTTGCCCAGCAAAATCATCCAATATTTGTATAAGTTCACTGTCCAACTTTAGTTCAAACTAATTCAGTATTTAAAAAATTATCGTGATAAAACATTTTCAAGTGTCACCGTGATTTCAAGTGGTTACAACTCGGAAACAAAAAAGCGAAGTAAGATGCCCAGCGAATTTATCTGAGGTATTTGAATGATAAATCCACTACCCAAATTTGATTATCCACTATCCAAATTCAGTATTACAAAAGTTATCATAATGACAACATTTCAAGTGGCAGCCACTTGAAAGAGAAATTGCAGATCAAGTTAGTAAGCTAACATATCCAAGATATTTGAAACATAAGGTCATTATCCAACTTTTGTTGAAATCAGTTTAGTATTTTAAAAGTTATCGTGATGGCACATTTTCAAGCTGCTTTCAAGTGGCCGCAACTGGGAAACAAAATGTCGGAACAAGTTGCCCAGTGCTCGCATCCAAGATAATTATAGAATAAGATCACTGTCCATATTTGGTACGAATTGAATCATAATTTAAAAAGTTATCATGTTTATAAATTTTCAAGTGGTAGTCTAATTTCAAGTCGTCTCGCTTAGTTCATAACATCTGCACTTTGTTAAAAATAGCGGATAAAGTTCATTAATAAATTCGGTTCTGATCCTTATATGGTCTATATTTCCATCAAAATTCAAGAAATCAGGCTTCAAATACTTTTTACAATGTGGATTTGAAATTTTCAAGTGGCCTCCACTTGAAAACAAAATTGCGGAGCAATCTGGTTAACAAACTCATGCAAGATATCTATAAGAGAAGTTCGCTGTCCAAATTTGGTTCGATTTGAAATATTATTTCGGAAGTTATCGTGATTTTAAATTTTCAAGTGGTAGCCTGATTTCAAGTGGCCCCGCTTAACTTAAGATAACCACCACTTTGTTAAAAATAGCAGATAACGTTCATTAATGTAATGAAATATGCTTTTTACAATGTGGATTCGAAATTTTCAAGTGACCGCCACTTGAAAAGAAAAAAGAAAAGCAACTTGGTTAACGAACTCATTCAAGATATTTATAAGAAAAGTTCGCTGTCGAAATTTGGTTCGATTTGAAGTATTATTTCTAGAGTTATCATGATGACAATATTTTCATTATATATAGATAGATATATGCATAATATAGATAAACGAAGTGATTGCAATAGGTCAGTGTCTAAAGAAATCAACATTATACCATGCAGTTGATAACTAGCAGTGATAAAATAATCCGTTTCCCCATTTTGTGTGTGTGTATGTTTCATACTTTGTTCTTGTTCAAGTTTCATGTAGTAAAGAGCCATTTTTGATCATCTATACTAAAATCTGAGTTTGTTACCTTCATGCGATTGTAATTTAAGAATTTTACTTGAATATTGCGTTGTAGTGATACACCTGTGTTAGTGTAATCATTTGAGTAGTAGGAGCCGCTATTTTTGATAAATGATGTCCAAATGGACTTCATCAGTGTGATGTCATAAAACACTTTACACGTGGCCACTGTAGAGAAAACTGTAGCATTCTTATTTTTATGTCTGTATGTCATGAGGAATTTCACAAAAATAGAAGGAATGAGAAATTAGCTAAGGTGGAAGACATTCAATGATTTAGCCTTGCATCCAAAGAACCGAGTCCATTACTTCCCTTTATACTTAACTAAATGATTAATGCAGATGTTTTCTGCCAACAATTTATGAAATTCAAGGAATCAATCAACCAGAAAAGGTCGCACATTAACAAATTTCAAAGAAATCGTGTTCTACTACGAAAACGCGACATTTTTAGCAAAATGTAAGAAACTATCAGACCTTAGTTGGGAAGTGATGTTGCATCATCCATACAGCCCCAAGCTTGCAACATCAGATTATTATTTATTTCAAAGTTTAAAATAATAATAATAATTAAATGGTAAATATTTAAGAAATAACGATGGCCTCTAACCACACTTGGTCGAGTTGTTTACTGATAAAGACCAGAAGTTTTATGAGCGCGGAATAATGAAGTTACCAGCACGATGTCAAAAAGTCATGGAACAAAATGAAAGGTGTTTGAATGATTAAGGTTCATTTTTCGTATATAATTTTTTTTTTTTTCCACAACCAAATTGCAATTACTTTCTTGCCAGCCTAATAGAAATCGTTTTCTTATAAAATAAAATTTATGCATCATTTCCTCCAACAATATAATAATTTTATCGAGACTTTTGTTATACTTTTTGATAGGAATTTTTCACTAAAGCACAGTACAGACAAAAACAAGTATTCTTTTGAACAAGAGTTTTTCATTGTAATAATTAAAAGAATCATTATACATTATTTACAATTTTAAATACTATAAATCACTAATAATCAACACTAATATAATTTTTAAAAATCCATCAAGCACTGGTATACGCGATTGATATTTGATTTACGTCATACAGTGCATAGTCTTTAAAGGCTATTGACTGATATAGTATGAATAAATCATGGTCACGGAAAAATTATATGTAGCTCCGCTTGGTTCTCTACTCGAACAAGATAATACCACGATTTCATCTAATAACTTATTCATGAATGTATCATAGGTGATACTGATTAAAAGTGAATGAATTATGAATAAAAATAAATCTTTTTAAATGCTGTAATAATTGAGAAAATGAAAATGATTACAAGCTTATATTTCGTCATGAGTGATGGAAGACAAAGAAAATGAATATTGTGATTAATGACTGATTGGATATTTTATCTAAGAAATCAGAAAATTAAAGACTAGATCTATAATATTAATGTTATATATTAAGAAAGTACTGTCTTAGTAATTTGCATGATTCGAAATTCCGAAATTAATTTACGAAATAAAATTTATCATTTTATACTACTTTAATTGTGTTGTGCGTATTATCGTGTTTTAAGTATGATTTTCATAAATTATTCATAAGGACGTGGCAACCTGGTTGGTAGAGAGCTGAGCTCGTATCTGAAAGATTGTGGGTTGGTTATTCGAGCCGGCCGAAGACCGTCGTATAGAGCAGGCGCATGTTTATAAACAAGTGACGCTATTCTGCAACTTTTGCGCATGTAGGCAAAATATCTGCTTTTCCATTGGTGCTTTATCCCACCTTCTGCCTACATTCTAAAGTACGTATGGAATCATCTGTCGCAGTGACGTCACGTGTGCCTGCTCTATACACACTGGCGGCTAGTGCTCGTAAAATCCGTCATCGCTGCAATGTCCCTCATGTCCTGCACAAATGATTCCTCTGGGGGTCACCGAAGCAGTAGTACCCATCCCTTTGCAGAGGAAAAAATTGTGAAGGCATGTCTCCGGACTCCCCCTCCTAGGAGTGAGTTCCAGACCGTCGCCAATCGCCCTATGCGTATCTATACTGAGACACAAAAATACGCTCCACTTCACTTCATAATTTATGCACACATGACAGAAAATGTAAAGAAATAAAAATTATAAAAGTAATTTTCAGATTTATTAATCATAATATTTTTTGGTTTTAATTATATGCATAATATTATGCTTACATTTTGAGATCAAGCAGCTTAAAGCCATAGATAAAGATAGAATTGATTCTGTCTTGCTTAGGTTATGAAATTTCGAGGTCTTGTTTAGTACAGAATTAATGCAGATTACTGAGGATTGAATATGGATTCGTTTAGGTTTAAATAAATCCTGTGTGAGAATGTGTGGGAATTGATCATGCTAATTTCATACTTGACGATTCTCTGATATATGTTGCTGATGTCAAGAACAGATTGACTAAAAGGTCAGAGTATAATTTCATATAAATAAAATCTTTAGGTTAGCATTAAAAGCTGCGTTTGGTGTTTGGACTTAAGGTCGATTGACTAGGCGTTGATCCTAGGTTTCAGTAAGTCGCTCACGTGTTTCTAAGGCAATCTAGCCCGCATTTACGCAAGTTTCGAAAGAAAAACAACAGGAAATTCTCCTACTTGTTAGGATGATGATCACAACTAGGGTTCGAACCCAGAACCTCTTGCCTACCAGCTTGGGGAGCAGAATTTCTAGACTGCTGGTAGGGCATCTCACAATGACATGAATTTTAAAGTAGTGCATAAGTTATAAATATGTACAATTATAATATATAATTCGTAGCTGATATAAAAATACATTATGTCTTTTCCTCTAAGTAAAGTGATGTATATTAATATTTAAAATTTTTACACTTCCCTAAATAAGGGGTAATTTGAAATTTTTAATTCAACGAGAATTTAGATTTCAAAAAGGAAAAGAAAAGTAAGGTTCAAAGAAAAATTAGGAGTTTGAAATATTTTAATATAAGAGTACATGGATATATATATTATTTCAACTTTTATTCCTGACATTGATTTTATGCAATTCTTAAATAAACTTGGCATTTAATTGGTTGTTTGATGTACCAACTCTCTACCTCTGAAAAGTGAAATGTTAATGACACCATTTATGATGATTTAATTTAAATTCAATAAGATGTCATATAATCTTCCTCAAGGTAATATTACTCAGTGTAATTTAATTAAATTATAATCGTGATAATAACTTTATACGTAATACATCTCATTTCAAATTTCATTGTTGGTATTTTCATCTTTCTTTCATTTGCTGAGTGTTGTAAAGGAATTAAATTATTCATTATATATATATATATATATATATATATATATATATATATATTTAAATCAGATATCGCAATTCAATGTGTGATACATCTGTCTTCTCTCTGAGACAATTTAATAATATGAGTTTTTGTATTTTAAACACTTACCAAAGTTTTTGGAAAAGTGCGTATGACTACAGTTTTTAACACTTTCCAACAAGGTTGAAAAGTGTTTATGACTTCGGTTTGTCTGTCTGTCTGTATGTCCGTCTGCCTGTCTGTCTGTCTGTCCGTCTGTCTGTCTGTCCGTCTGTCCGTCTGTCTGTCTGTCTGTCTGTCTGTCCGCGCTCTAACTCCCGTAAATATTTATGGAATTTCGTGAAACTGATATATGTTATTCTAGTTCACTATCGCACTGTCCCTATTGAAAATGGAGTTTATACCTCCACTGGTTTGTGTACAGGGACACCCGAAAGTATTTCAAAGCATTGTGTTCTATGAGAGGTATTTCTATAAACCATAATTTTATACCTTTACTATAGACATACCTTCATGAAATTGAAATATGTTATTCAAGTTCACTATTCGACGTTCCCTATTGAAAATGGAGATTATACCTCTACTGGTTTGTGTACAGAGACACCCGAAAGTATTTCAAAGCATTGTGTTCTATGAGAGGTATTTCTATAAACCATATTTTCATACCTTTACTCTAGACATATCTTAATGAAATTGAAATATGTTATTCAAGTTCACTATCGGACGTTCCGTATTGAAAATGGAGTTTATACCTCTACTGGTTTGTGTACAAGGACACCCGAAAGTATTTCAAAGCATTGTGTTCTATGAGAGGTCTTTCTATAAACCATATTTTCATATCTCTACTGTAGACATATCTTAATGAAATTGAAATATGTTATTCAAGCTCACTATTGGATGTTTCCTGTATCAAATGGAGGAAATACCACCATCGGTTTATGTACAGGGACACTCAAAAGTATTCCAAAGCATTGCGTTC
This sequence comes from Salticus scenicus, assembly GCA_963930645.1. NCBI lineage: Eukaryota > Metazoa > Arthropoda > Arachnida > Araneae > Salticidae > Salticus > Salticus scenicus. The sequence goes on along the minus strand of OZ005651.1, from coordinate 122,711,949 downwards.
TAGGAGAGATATTTCTATAAATCAAATTTTAATAACTTTATTATCCACGAAGTTTTAGGAAATTGAAATATGTTATTTTCACGCACAAAAGAATGCTTTGCATAGAATGTAGCATGATTAGCATTAGATTTACAGGGTGACACAAAAATATCCAGTGATATTAAGAGGTATTAATAAAAAATTGCTAGAATTGTACTTTCGTTTAAGTTAAGCGTTTTTAACACTTTCTAGCATTTTTTAAGTGTGAATATGATTTCCGTTTTGTGTATCTGCCTGTCCGTCCGTCTGTCTGTCTGCCTGTCTGTCTGTCCGATCTCTAACACCCGTAAATCTTTATGGAATTTCTTAAAACTGATATATGTTATTCAAGTTCACTATCGGATGTTCCCTATTGAAAATGGAGTTTATACCTCTACCGGTTTGTGTACAGATACACCCGAAAGTATTTCAAAGCATTGTGTTCTATGAGAGCTATTTCTATAAGCCATATTTTCATACCTTTGCTGTAGACATATCTTAATGAAATTGAAATATGTTATTCAAATTCTTTACTGGATATTTCCTGTATAAAATGGAGGAAATACCACCACCGATTTGTATACAGGGACACTCAAAAGTATTCCAAAGCATTGCGTTCTATGAGAGATATTTCTATAAATCAAATTTTAATAACTTTACTTTCCACGAAGTTTCTGGAAATTGAAATATGTTATTTATATGCACAAAAGAATGCTTTGCATAGAATATAGCATGATTAACATTAGATTTACAGGGTGGCACAAAAATATCCAGTTATATTAATAGGTATTAATAAAAAATTGCTAGAATTGTACTTTCGTTTTCGTTAAGCGTTTTTAACACATTCTAGCATTTTTTAAGTGTGAATATGATTTCAGTTTTGTGTATCTGCCTGTCCGTCGGTCTGTCTGTCTGCCTGTCTATCTGTCCGATCTCTAACTCCCGTAAATATTTATGTAATTTCTTGAAACTGATATATGTTATTCAAGTTCACTATCGGATGTTCCCTATTGAAAATGGAGTTTATACCTCTACAGGTTTGTGTACAGGGATACCCGAAAGTATTTAAAAAGCATTGTGTTCTATGAGATTTATTTCTGTAAACCATATTTTCATATCTTTACTGTAGACATATCTTAATGATATTGAAATACGTTATTCAAATTCCCTATTGGATGTGCCCTGTATAAAATGGAGGAAATACCACCACCGATTTATATACAGGGACACTCAAAAGTATTCCAAAGCATTGCGTTCTATGAGAGATATTTCTATAATTCAAATTTTAATAACTTTACTTCCCACGAAGTTTTAGGAAACTGAAATATGTTATTTAAATGCACAAAAAAATTCTTTGCATAGAATGTAGCATGATTAGCATTAGATTTACAGGGTGACCCAAAAATATCCATTTATATTAAGAGTTATTAATAACAAATTGCTAGAATTGTACTTTCGTTTACGTTAAGCGTTTTTAACACTTTCGAACATTTTTAAGTGCGAATATGATTTCAGTTTGTGTATCTGTCCATCTGTCTGTCTGTCTGTAACCCCGCGCTTTATCTCCTGTAATTATTTATGGAATTTCTCGAAACTGATATATTTTATTGAAGTTTACTATCGAATGTTCCATATTGAAAATGGAGTGAATATCTCTTCTGGTTTGTGTACAGGGACACCCAAAAGCATTCGAAAGCATTGTGTTCTATGAGTGTTATTTTTATAAACATTATCCCTATAGAATTTTCCCCATTTAAAATGACATTTATAGGTCCTGTACAACTAGTTTGTTTACAGGGACAACAACAACAACAACAAAAAAAAAAAAAAAAAAAAAGCCAGTGCATTACGTTTTAGGACAAAATTTTTTGAAAGTTATATTTAAAAGTCTTTCTACTGTAAAAATCATAAATACATTGAAATTTATTGTTAATACTCTAAAATAATGTTTTGTATAGAATATGATATGATTAACTTTCTGATTTACAGGGCTACACTAGAATATTCAGAGAGATCAAAAACTGTAATTATAATCTAATGGCTACATTTTATTTTGCGTTAAGCCTTTTTAACACTTTCCAAAATGCCTAAGAGTAATTTTAAAATCAATTAATCTATCTGTATATTTTTCAGTCCTTCTGTCTGTTGTGTGATAACTTAGGCAAAGAATATTGAAAGTTATTCGATACAACAATTACGTACAGTTGGAAAGTGTTACTAATCAATGCGTACTGCATGATTTTTCTTTCTTGTTTTTTTATCATTATGAGGTGTTTCTTTATTCAAAATAACGATCACAATTTATACAGTTTTAAAAAACTGCGAACCATTACTATTAATGAGCTACAATTGGTAAACATGTTAAATGAGATTATTTTATTTAATAATGTTCATATATTTCAAACCTGATATTATACATTTCAAATATATAATATATAATCTATATATAATATATATCTTATAGTGATTTATTACAGAATATTATATATTGAAAATGCTGTATAAATTTGAAAATTCCATCCAAGTCTCCAGATTTTTCATTAAAGAATTAAACTGCTTCTCCACTTACTTAATTCAGTTCCCAAGTACCGGGTACAAATCCCGGTTTATGCATGGATGTTCTCAGTGGTTTGTTACTTTAAGCCGTATAGGTCTCAGTCTAATGATCCTTAATGGATAAAAAATGTCCGCTGAATGAGAACCTCACCCAAACTATGACTCTACCGTCAATCTTAGAAATAAATATAAAGATGATAAAACATAAATACCTTTTTACATTATTTTTAAGTCCTGATATTTTTTTCGACCTCTGTGTACAGATGGTGAACTAAAGAACTATCTCATATTAAATCCGCATTAATCACTATGATAATGTTATATGCACAATGTTCTTAACCCACTCACGTGACAGCCATTTGGGTCAACACTCGACATCCATTGCCAGAGTGAGGTTGGCAGTCAATGTGTTAAGTAATTAAAAGAAAAAAATTAAATACATTTTCTTTTATTCAGCAATATACTAAATAAAGGATGGAATACATTATGGTTTAAAATATTGCAAATTCGATTTATATTTAATTTTATTACTGTCAAACATTTCTAAAAATAAATAACATTTTACAATAGTTGCGAAATGGATTTCTAGTGATAAGAAAAAAGTAAATAAATAAATAAAGCCGCTTTTATTAACTAAATTAGCAATAAAAATGTTATTTTTTTTTCTTTAAATCTTTAAGCTAATATAATCTTTCATCATATTATATATTGTTTAGGAATATTATTGCATAAAATCTTAATGCAACAATATAATAAAATCTTAATATATACTGTGTGTGCGTAAATTAAAAAAATTATTTGCGTGTCATAATTAAGATTTTACCTAACTGTCTTAGATAATTCTTCAGCAACATTAATTTAAATTAATATTGCAAAATAGTAAATATGATTCACATAAGTCATTAATATTATTAGTAAGCAGCATTTTGAATAATTAACGAGTCTCTTTTTTATTCACGATCTTTTCTTTTTTCTGACAGTTTTCCTGCGAAAACTATAGGGTGTAAAAAGCCACACCCTTTGTATTATGTTTTCACTAATCCAAATGAAATTACTTTTTTAAATGTAGACATTTTTATGGAAGAATCGTGTCGTTTAATGTTTCGGAAACAAGGTCTAATAATGTTTTCAGATGAAAAAGTTAAGAAATATATTTCTAAGTATTGTGATTTACAACGTTTTTTTAATAAATAATAGGCTACAAGAGAAACTCCAATAAACCTATTTTTGTAAGAAATTATTTAAATGAGAAGAGGGATAGTTTAATTCTTCTAATAATATATTCGACTACATATAGTCGCGCGGAAAATTGAACACACCTTATTAATTTTCTACGAATTATTTATTTAATAATAATACTTTTAACCAATCAGGTTTAAATAAGATCTTTATTTATTAAGGCTTCAATTTTATAAGCTGTATGTGTTATATAATAATTAATTTTCCATCCGATTTTCAGTCACTTTGCTTTAAATACAATTCTTATGGCATTCATATCGGCGATTTATTATTTTAACACTGTCAGCCTCGAAATAAATTTTAGCATGTTTATCAAGAAATGGTGCAATGATTGCCAAAGAAAAACTAAATGCACCGTCTTGAAAAAAATACTCACTTTAATTATTCCGCAACAAATCTTCATATTAAAAAGGTAATCAGAATATTTGATTGAAAAAGTCCAGTGTTTATTGGTGCGCAGTTTAGTTTTAGAGACTGTCTTCATGTTAAAATACAAACCAATTTTCAAATGCATAATCCCAATATCCAGTTTTATTTTAGGGCTAAACTCATTTATTATTGTTAGATTTCAGGTCTTTTGCGTCAAAATATTTGGAATTAGATGCATTTAAGTATAATGAATAAAATAAATTATTAATACAATTAATAAGCAGCATTTGAAATATATAACAAGGTTCGTTTCAATTAGAAAATTATTTCTTTTCTGACAATTTTCCTAAATTGAAAATAACCACACACAATGTACAAATTTTACTACAAAACTTGTATAATTTCGTTTTCAAATAAAAATATACAATTCTATATGTTACATTGCAGCGCAAAAGTTTATGCACAAGCTAAATTTTTTAATAAAATGAAAAATATATACCGGAATGCTTTAAAAGTTTTACTGCATCTAAACAATTGAATTACAAGTTCATGTTTCGAATTCGGAAACAATTAATTGAAAGGGAAATAATAAATTATACTCTCTAAAATATAAAGAGTGAGATCTCACACTCAAAGAGTGGTATATCACTCTTTGAACATGCCAAAATGGAGCCAACCTCTAAAGAGTGAAAAGTCTCTTTTCGAAAGAGTGAGATTTCTCACTCTTTATTAAGAGTGAGATTATTCAGAACAATTTAAAGAATATGACAGTTTATTTTTCCTTAAAAAATTGTGTACACTAGACGATGTTGCTTCATTTCACCTGGCGAATCGACTCCAATTCAACGGTGCAAAGAATGCAGTTTGGATCTGTCGGGAATCGAACCCAGGCCGTTCCCGTAGCAAGCGAGTATCTTATCCACTGAACCACTGAACACATATACAAGCTGCTTAATTTACATTATTAAGTCATTCTCATACGTGATCAATCATATTTTTAAATTTTTACTTCATTTATCAACAATATAAAATTAAAGAATTCTAAAGGATATTTTAAATTTTAAATTATTTTGAAATTGCTAAAATTAGAATTATTTTAAAAGCTGTATACTTGAAAAAAAATCTTAATGACAAGCGGTCATTTAAAGTAGCTTATGCGGAAAAGAAGTTACTCAAGTGTACATGTTCAAGAAATAAATAAATAAATAAATAAATAAATAAAATAACTGTTCGCATACAAATCTCAGAGTTTCCTGAATAAGTCGCCTGTTCAGAAGTATAAAACTTGCTGTTGATTTTAAATATTAGTAAAACATTATAGCCAAATTTTTGAATATTTCACATGTGTTAGCTGTCAAAAAATATAGTAAAAATATAAACTGTTACAGATTTTAAGGCGTTGTGCATTAAATATTTGCATTGATATTTTCTTTTATACCTTACATATTTCTAAATAAAACTATTTACTTTCTAAGACTAATTTCGTTATGTTTCTTGTGATTTTCGATTCTCCATTAATAATATTACTTCGATTTTGTCAATCGTATAGAAAAAATAATTTACCAAACTATCTTTTAATATAATTATTTTCTTTTTTTTATTCTTCAAAAATCTTCAATACGTTCTGTTAAACAAATAGATACATGAGATCGTTCGGAAATAGTTCGAAATAGTTCGAAATAGTTCGAAATATGATAACCAGATGGCGCCAGCAATTTCTCACTCTACAAAAGTTTCATCTTGCAATAGATGACGACCTCACTCTTTGTGACAGAGTGACTATACGTCACTCTTTCACAAAAAGTGAGAAGTGTCACATTTTCCAGAGTGATAATATTGTTTTCTCACCTTAATTGGTGTCAAAATAGGGGTCACTTTTTTAAGGAGAGAGATTCTCACTCCAGAAATTTTAGAGAGTATAAAAAACAAAAATTGTGCGAAAGTTTATGCACAAAATCAATATATTTACATTTCACAAAGCACAAAAGTCCTTTGTAGTCTATGGTGTTTCCATTGCACCTGATAAGATCAAATGCACGATTTTCCGTTGATAACATGAGATTTTGGAAGGTTTCGGGAGAGAGTCGGTACCAGGCTTCCTCGATCACTTATTTGAGATCTTGCACTGAGTAATACTGCTTTCCATTCTTCCAGACGTCGCGGGAGAGGATTCCCCAGATGCTGTCTATCGGATTGAGATCTGGCTGAGTACTGGCCAGTTCATCACACTTACATTTTGAGATCTAAGCCGATATTTTCAGATCTAAGCCATTCTTTTGTACAGCAGGAAGTGTGTATCGGTGTATTGTCCTACTGAAAATTCCAGTTGAGACCACCTAGGAGTTCACCAAACGGTAACAAATGCTCACTCAGAGTTTCCTGATACTTCTTTGAATTTTGCCTGTCATTTTGGAAGCAAAAAGACGTTTGCCCATTGTAGCCAAACGTTCCCCATACAATGAGCGAGCCACAATCTCGTTACCTGCTGAATATGTTCTTTGTATCTTTCCTCTAGTCACGCTTATAGAATGAGAACCCATTTGAATCATTCAAATTCCATTTATTTTTTATCAGAGAAAATAACACTGATGTGTTCGTCACGATAATACGCGTGATGTTTTGCTCATTGAAGTCATGCTTGTTTGTGACATTGTATCAGAAAAGGCTTACTATTTTTTTTTTTTTTTTCTTTTTTGCCTTAGTAAATTCTGATTCGGTTTTTGTCTGCGGATGATGTCACGTGATATTTATGATGAACTAATTCGATTTTTTATCTGATTATGAGACAAATTGACAGTAAGAGCCATTCTTTTAATTCTTCTACTCTCAAGAAATGTGGCCTTTCTTGGCCTTCCTTAGCGTTACGCAATTTTAATTGTTCTCCACGTTGCAAAATAGTATAAGTAACACGTTTGGACCGATTCAAAATAAGTGACATTTGGTAAACGGATTTACCCTCCGTTTTCAGCTTCCACACTTTCGCAACTTCTTCAGACGAGAACTGCAAAGTCATTCCATTTTAAATCAACAAATTTGGTGCGCACTACCAATTTTGATTTTGATGACAATTCGCATGTGCATTCTCCATGTCTCCTAGACCTCAAAAATGTATATTTTCTATTTTAAAAAAATATAATGTGATATATAGGATATTTTTGTTGTTGATAACAGAAAAATTGGGTGTTTTAATACTTTGCCTTATGAACTGTGACTTTTTTCTATTAAAGCTTTAGAACTCAACCGTAGCTAATTCGAAAGCTAACATAAAGGTCCTTTTCTATATGGTATCAATAAATTTTAGATTTAAAAACAAAGCTTATCTTTTCAAGGTCACATTGTGCAATGCAAAATTAATTTTTTACCACATTTCAAAATTTAAAAACTAATGAAGAGCTTTGAGTAACATTCCCTTTTTACTTTTCTTACATACATATGTATAGTTATTTATGGCATAAAAAAAAAAAAAAAAAATTGGCTTGTTACTCTGCCCCTTCACAAGATATGACCCTTCTAAGTTGCGCATTTTCTAAAAAATCCAGTGTTCAGTGCTAAAAAAAATCATGTGGGGGGCAAGGTAATTTTTTTTTTTACTTGTCTGATTTTAAATACTTACTAGCTTTCAAAAAAAAAAAAAAAAAAAAAAAAAGATTGCTTTATTATTCAAAGGCATTTAGGGGGTCTCAATTTCCAAATAATCGCTTTGAAACAACATAATTATTTTCATACTTCTTAATAATAGATTTTAGTGAAGGATAATTTCAACTTAATTGCTAATTTTAAATGGTGAAAACAACTAAAAAAAAAAAAAAAAAAAAAAAAAAAAAGGAAGAGTTACAAAGAATATATTTGAACTTTAATAAGCTGATTTAAGATTTTTAACAACTGGGGATATAGAATAATTAACTGAACTCTCAAAGCATGCAAAATTAATTCGTTCAGTGGTTTGTTGTCTCACGGAGAAGAGTTAACAAATGTTCACTCATCACCTGTGTGATATTATAGCCCTCCGCAGACCATAATTCGGTCGGAGCTAAGATTTTCAAAATATCTTGAAATCTAATCCGAGTTTGGTTATCCTGATGTGATTTTTTAAATGATGTTCCAGGTCCTTTTGGATAAAAAAAAAGAGGATCCTATATTTTTTTTCGACATCATACACTTTTATTTCCAACATAGAACATTTAAAGTTCCTATAGAGCATATAGGGTTATTATTTACTCTTTATATGCAAAGAGACAAACTTATATTTAAGAATTTTTAAAAAGAATTTCTTGTTTTACCTTTAATAAGAAAAGTGCTTCACCAAAATATTCTGTAAATATGTAGGGGAGAATAGGGAGAGATGGGACAGTTTTGACAAAAATATTTTTTACAAATTTACTTTTACTAGTACAACACTGTAAGTTTCATAGAAACAAATTGAAACATTTCAACATCTTTTAAAACCAGAAATTTGATGTTAATTATTAAAATATTAATTTTATAAGCCAATTAAGATAGTCATAAAAATGTCCCATCCCTCCCTTATATGAGGGACGGATGGGACATGTTTATAAAGTTAAAATAAATACATAATATACAGACATACTATGAAAAATGACAAAAACAGTGGGACACGATGTATGTAAGGTTAATTAATTACTAATAACATCTTTATCCAACATTAGAGTATAATGTATCACTTACATAAAAATTTTCAAATGCTCAATCAGTTCATCTTTTTTTTTTTTTTTTTTTTTTTTTTTTTTTTACTTCTAGCAGAGAAAGTACTGTTTTCTAGTTCAAATTTTCAAAATTAAGTTTTTGTTACATTTACATGTTTTGGAGTTCCCTGAATTTTAATAAGGTTTATAGTGGCTAGTCTGTGAGTGTTATCAGCATATCTCAAGAACAAATATTAACAGGAAATCCTAACTGTAATTGGTGAATGCAATTTCTTTTGTATACTTTACCATGTCCAGGAAAACTGCTCAGGAAGGAAAATTAATTCCTCATACATATATGGTAAATAAAGTATTTTTAAAAGTAAAAAGGGTAAACAAAAGTCGTGTGCGTGCCACACATTTTCCATGATTTTGAATTTGTTTCGTACATTTCCTCTTCCATTTATTCATTCATTTGCTTCTTGATATTTTCTGTTTAAGGAGTATCAGAATCTTCATTCTTCTTCCTTTTCTTACATGTCCCATCCCTCCCTGAGCTGCTCTATCCCATCCCTCCCTTTTCATTATTTTTCAAAAAATAATTTATTATTACACACATGCTACTTTTAGGCTTAATTTAGCTACTATTTCATAAAAGTTATATTGTTAGGTATATAAAATATGAAAAGTGATTATGCTGACATCAGTGAGTGACGTTGAAAACTTGCCTTGAGAATTAAGCAATTGTTTACTTTTAGTGTTATAAAATAGTTTTTTTGTTACATAAACTTACATAGTTCTGCGACTAAAATGATACATAGCAACAAATATGGGGCTGTAGTTACTTCACCTGGTGGAAGCGTCAAAAACTAAAAACAATATTTATTTTAAGAATAATTTTAGGTGCCCCCTCTCTCCCAATGTCCCATCCCTCCCGACTGTCCCCTATATATTTTGACCTTGAAATGAAAAAGAAACCCTACATAAAACACTAAACTTCACAAGATTTTACAGCAGAAACACTGGTCTAGCAATCTACTCTTTTCACAGTTAAAGAAACAACTGATCTATTGAGCAATTGCATGTGATATCATTATGCAAATCTTTTGTCTTAGCAGCTTTGTCATTAGCACAGTGCCAGCCACTAGTAGGCACTGTTTGCCTACAAAGAACTGATCATGAGGGTTGCCCATTCCAGTTGTAGCTGGCAAATACATGCTCGCAAATGAGAAGAGGTAGTAGTATGTTAAATTACTATTTCTGAGGTTAACCTTCATTAGATAAAAAACATGCATAATAAATAACACATTTACAAAAAAAAAAAAAAAAAAAAAAAAAAAAAAAAAAAAGAGAAATTGCATTGTTTCAGTGAATTATTTGAAAATTCAAACCCCCTAAAACTGCCAAATGCCTTTGAATAAAAAAGAAATCTTTTTTTTCTTCGAAAGCTGGTACGAAGTACTTAAAATCAGATAAGTAAAAGAAAAATATTTACCTTGATCCCCACACGATTTTTTTTAGCATTGAAAACTGGACTTTTTAGAAAATGTGCAAATTCGGGGGGTCATATCTTGTGAAGGGGACAGACTAACAAGCTAATTTTTTTATGCAATAAGTAACCATACATATGTATGTTTAAAAAAAAAAAAAAAAAAAAAAAAAACTTGTTATTTCAAGCCTTTTATGAGTTTTTCAATTTTCAAAAGTGGTAAAAAAGTTAATTTTGCAACACACATTTTGACCTTTAAAGATGACCTTTATTTGATAATCTAAAATTTATTGATATTATATTGAAAAAGACCTTTCTCCTAGCTTTCCAATGAGCTATGGTTGAGCTCTATAGCTTTGATAGAAAAAAAGTTGCAGTTCAGAAAGCAAAGTATTAAAATAATCAATTTTTGGTATTGACAACGACAAAAATAGCCAATACGTCAAAGAATAATTTTTTTTTTTTTTTTAATTTTTTTTTTTTTTTTTTTTTTTTTTTTGTCTAGGAAGCATGGGAAAAGCACATGCAAATTGTCATCAAAATCAAAAATGGTGATACAACAACTTTTTTGAAAATTTGTTGGTTTAAAATGGAATGGCTCTGCAGCGATTTCGGCATTTTGCTAACTCTTTCAGCGGTGAGATTTTCTTCTACACTTTATAGTCTAAGAGGTAAGTAGGGTATATCATCATAGGGTATACATAGGAATTAAAAATTGGAGCATTTGGGATGTAGAGTCGGTAACATAAGTGTCCGAACACTAGCAAAAATTCCTATGTATAAAAAGTACACTTCATACAGTTTTTTTAAATAAATCCTTATCGAATCATGTTCTTACACTAACTAAAAACAGGATTCGACAAGGATTTATTTAACAAAACCGTATGAAGTGTACTTTTTTTACATAGGAATTTTTGCTAGTGTTCGGACACTTTTGTTACCGACTGTACTTATATTTTAATTCAATTTAAATGCAATTTGTATTCCTTTCTAATTTTGTCCACGGTAAAATTTACATAAAAATTGCATTGAGTTTTGCAATAAAAGAAAGACACATAGACTAATTGAATTCATAATTGGAATTTTATCGGGTGTCCCTGTACACAAACCACTGATGATATTTACCATTTTTTCAATTAGTCCAGTCAATAGGTACAGTCGGCTGCAAAATTATTCGAGCACTAGCAATAATCCTTGCCAAAAAAAAGTACACTTAATACAGCTTTGTTAAATAAATCCTTGTCGATTCATGTTCTTAATCAGTCTAAGAACATGATTCGACAAGGATTTACTAAGCAAAACAGTCTTAAGTGTACATTTTAAATATAGGAATTATTGGCTAGTGCTCGAATAATTTTGCAGCCGACTGTATGTGAAAAAGGGCTTACCTAGCAAAAGATGGGGTAGAAGATTTTTCTTTTTTAATTTGTACATATTAGTGTCAATATGAAAAAAACGAGTTATCCAACATGATCGACCCCGGGAGAATTTTTGTCGGCTGAAACACCTCGAAATTTACTACTTTTTCGGCTTTTTTTTTAAATAACTCAGAAATGGCTAAATTTAGTGATATTTTTCTATTATAAAGTTTAAAGAAGATTAAATTTCCTACAATATTCTTCATTACAACATTTTTGTAGTACTAATAGCAAGCATGTTACAGCCTCTTGAAAGTCGGCATTTTTTCTCAAGCTAATAAAATACAACTCAAAGAAATGGGTCGGTGCATGAACGTTTATTAGAAAATGGAAAGAAAAGAAGGGACATAATCAGCTGTCTGGCATTAGGAAATGACATCTGCTTCGTAGCAAAGAAGGTATTTAAAAAAAAAACTGCCTGCCCCCCCCCCCTTTCAATTAAAAAGCTCTCCCTTTCCTTCCGCCTCTACTTATCCTGTAGTACGCTGCCTCGGCTGAACATCTATCTATGTTATTCAGTTCAGTTCGAACGTGCAAACGTACTGTTTCAACCCGTGAGCGTTTTCTATTACAATAACCGGAGTGTTTGTTTTATTTTCGAAATCAGTTTGAATAAAGGTGAAGTAAAGATTCTGAAGGAGAAAGGTATACAAATAATCCGTAAAAGTGCAATGCAAAACGTCAAAATGAAGAACATTAGTGTTTTTTGAAGAACCTAAAACAAGAATTCACAATGCCTGTCACAAAAGATACATCAATGATCGAATGATTGCAGCATATGTACGGCGTCATACAACTGGTGATGAAGCTGGTCCAAACAGTGTGGCTCCATATCTTCCATCAAGAACTGAAGGCTTCAGTTTTAAAGATCAGTGTTTCTTGTGTGGAGAGGGGATACTTGAAGATTTCTTTAAAAAACAGGAACGACTTCCTGAGCATGAAAGAAATTTTATCCACCATGCTATGAAACTGGGTGTGAAAGAAACAATTGTAAATGGTGCCGAAAATCGTGGGGTGAGAGAAGAAAAAAAGTGCTTGAATGCATCGGAAATGTAAAAGGTTTAGTTGCTATAAATGCTGGGTATCACAGGTTTTGTCATCAAAAACTGCATTTGAGGCCTAAAAGTGAAATGAAACGAGGATACTACCCTGCAAGTAACACTGATGAGGCTTTTGCCGGCCTGGTGGCTTGGTCGGCAGGGCGCTGCCTTCTCAGTCTCCAGGTTCCGAGTTCGAATCTCGGTGCGGGCATGGATGTTTGTGCAGTCCTATGTCTTCAACAATATTGTGTGCACGTATTTCTGTGAATTTCTGTAATAATATGGAGCAATCGAGATGAAAGTCATTGTAACTATAGATCTCAATAAATGTCAAATGTCAAATGTCTGATGAGGCAATGGAATCAATTTACTCCTACCCTGAAAACGGCTCGGAAGAGTGTCAGTCTCATAAAGTATTTGTTGAATAAAATAGAGGGTGATTTTCATCCTGGAATCAGAACGGTTACATCACGCCTTTGCAAACTAGTATGTTATGGCCACCACAAGACTTTCTTCTATATTTTCCTATACATATTCAATCAGTAACAATATTTAAAAAAAAAAAAAAAAAAAAAAAAAATACGATTTTTTTTTCTAAGGGTTTTTTTTTTTTTTTTTTGTAAAAATTAATACATATTCAATCACTAACAATATTTAAAAAAAAAAAAAAAAAAAAAAGCGAAAATTTTTTTTTTTTTTTTTTTTTTGGTTAAAAGTAAAAAAAATCGATAACTTTGTTTTAAATTATCACAGATTTATAGTTCAACCATTCGTTTTAAAGGTATTGACGAGATCTTTCGAATGATACCCATCTTCAAAATTTAACCCCCGGGGGGGTACTTCCCCCCCAGGGGGGGAACCGATGCCCCCCATGCACAAATTTTTTTTCCTAGTTAACTACTACTATTATCAATAATTCATATTAATTTTACAATCACAAGTTTAAAATAACTCTTATTATGCACATTTATACGAATTTTTGTCCTATTCTGCCATGTTAAAAATTTAGATAAAATGCTATCACAGCGCCTCCTGTTGAGCTATTGATCCCCAAATCTAATGGGCACCAGTTAATGTCAGGGTGCAACTAAATACCAAGTTTGGTTAAATTTCATTCATTGGTTCGTGAGATACAGCGTCCACAAAAAATGATACAGACAGACAGACAGACACACAGACAGACATTTTTTAAAAACTATCAATTCGTGTTCAGGAATCCCAAAACGTGTAGATCCGTCAAAAAACGGAGGTCCAAAAGTTTCGCGAATCCAATACTTTCTCTATATTACATATAGAAGAAAGTAAAAATACGGTGAAGATGTTTTAATAGCCGAAACTGCCAACAAGAAAGCAGTTTGCTTCCAAAATGTTGGCTATAAAAAACTCACAAGGAGAGGTCACGACATGGAAAATTCAAATCGGGACGAAATTGCGCAGGATTGTAGTATACTATGAGGGTAACAACATATTAAAGCAGTAGGACCCACTATCCAAAAAATTTCGAGAAAAAAGCATTTAAAGTTTCAGTAATCTTTAAATAAAAGTTATTTCGTAGTAGAGTAAGCACCCCAGTGGTGTGATCTTAAAGCGCGAGTCTGCTAGCCAGACGTCTTGGGTTCGAGGCTACCTCGAGACAACTTTTTTTTTTTTTCCTTCTTTAACTTTTTATGTAATCTAAACTTTTTATTTATTTTTTCTTTATTTTACAATTCAATTCAAAATTTGAAAATTTTAATAAATTATTTAATTTTCTTGAGTATAAAATAACTTTTCCTTTTTTTAATATTTATAACTTAAAAATACAATAAATTTCTATAACTTAAAAAAAAAAGTTTAGTTTTACAAAACCCTAAATAAGAAATATAAATAAAAACAGACAAATATTTAAATAGTTAAAAAATAAGCAAGCTGTAAACAAAGTGTAAAATAGTTAGTAGGTGTTACTTAAATCTTGGTTTGAGCTTCCTGATTTTGTTTGAATGTGTATAAATTACGTAAACGCTTCTAGCTTGTTAATAATAAAGGGCAGGTGGATTTTTATTTTGTGCAAGGAAGGATAAAAAAAAAGGAAGTCGTTATCAAAAAAAAAAAAAAAAAAAAGAAAGAAAGAAACGATGAACATTTAAAATCTGCATTTAAAAATAACATTTCTTTACCTGTAATAATTTAATAGCATCGTAATTCTATGCTATAATTTTTAAAGAAACTGTATTGATTGGAGAAGTAATTATTTAATTTGGATAGTAATTTTATATGCAATTAAAATGATCATTTCTCTGTATTATTATTATTTTTTTAAATTTAAAAAACAAAATGTACTATTGTTTCAAGTATACCTAAAATAAAATAAAATATATTTCGATAAATAATCAAAAACAGTTTCTTTAGTTTTACCTTATTTTACAGTTAAAATAAAACTAAAATTTATTTTTTAAGTTATAGAAATTTATTGTATTTTTAAGTTATAAATATTAAAAATAGAAAAATTTATTTATTTTATATTAAAAAAAATTAAATAATATTTTATTAAAATTCTCAAATTTTGAATTGAATTATAAAATAAAGTAAAAATAAATAAAAAGTGTAGATTACGTAAAAAGTTAAAGGAAAAAAAAAAAGTAGTCTTGAGGTAGTCTCGAACCCAAGTCCTCTGGCTAACAGACTCGCACTTTAGGATCACACCACTGGGGCTCTTGCTTGTTTGCGAAATAACTTGTATTTAAAGATTACTGAAACTTTAAATGCTTTTTTCTCGAAATTTTGTGGATAGTGGATCCTACTGCTTTAATATGTTGTTACCCTTATAGTATACTACAATCCTGCAGAGTTTCGTCCCGATCTGAATTTTCCATGTCGTGACCTCTCCTTGTCAGTGAAACTGGTATAGTAACAAGGACTCTGATCCTCAACAGAAAAATGTCGTACTAATTTCATCATTGGACGAGGATGAAGAAGATGATAAGCTATTCTAAGAGCTTATATAATTACTACAAGACGGAGAGGAACAATTTGAGGACGGCACACCTTCCTTCTACTTCTGATGACTATTGAAATTTAAGAACCCGGGCTTTCAAAGCAACTACAAAGAAAATGAACATGTATATTATACATGAATGTACGTTTCTATATTTGTTTCAAGGCTAAATGAATCTCCCTACAATTTTTATATAAAGTTAAATTTCTACAATTTATGTAATTATTTGCTATTGTTCTTCAAACAAGTTTGCCTATTTATGAAGTTCATTTAAAATTAAGATTGTATATAGTTATTATTATCAATATTAATATAGCAGTAATTAATGTTTATTACAACATTATGTATTATATCTGAATATCATTAATGTTTTATAATTTAATAAATAGTAGAATTAAAATATTTATGTATCAATGCATTGAGTTTTTGCTTATTAGCACCCTAATATTTATTCATTTACATTTATATACAACTATTTTTTATTTTATTTATTTTTATTTTATTTATTTTTCTTTGTATGTGTTTGAGTGCGCATTATGTGCTGCAGTGATAGAATACTATACACCGGCAGTTATTGGAGTCTGATGATAACTACTGTTGTTAGGCCAGAATTGGCAGTGCGTGGCCCGGTGGAGGGGGGGGGGGGTTAGTAAAAAGGGGAAGGGAAAAATTAAAAGGGAGCAGATTTGTTATCTGTCGTCCTTAATGAAAAAAAAGAAATTATCGCCAATTTATCTGGCGAACATATTTAATTCTTTTTCAAAATAACGATTATTTTAACAAGGTATATGTTACGAGAACAAACAAGAATATAAAACAGTATTTCTTACAATATATATTGTAAAAAAATACGTCTGGCGTGTGTATTTCCGTATTACGTTTTTGATCACCAAATGCAAAAATCCCAACGACGACAGATATCAGAGCTATACCATTAAAAGTTGTTAAGCTTTCTATAAATAAAGCTTCTACTTCTAATAATTACTATACATTATTTATAAGGAGTAATGCGCTTTTTTTACGAAGCTGAGAAAACTGTTTATTTTCAAGAAGCTGTTACGCGCTTGCTATTAGTACTGCAAAAAAGGCGTAATGAAAGAAATTGTAGGAAATTTAATCCTCTTTAAACATTACAATAGAAAAATGTCGCTAAATTCAGCCATTTCTGAGATATTTCGAAAAAAGCCAAAAAACTAGTAAAATTTCGAGGTTTCTCAGCCGACAAAAGTTCTCCCGTGGCCGGCCATGTTGGATAACTCGTTTTTTGCATATTAGTACTAATATGTACAAATTAAAAAAACAAAATCTTCTACCCCACCTTTTGCAAGGTACAATGTATTTATTGACTGGACTAACTAGAGAGCGTCCCATATTGAACTTGAATAACACGTACAGTTTTAAAAAATTCCATGAATATTTAGGACAGTTAGAGCGCAGACAGACAGACGGACATACAGACAAACCGAAATCATAAACATTTTTTAACTTTGTTGGAAAGACAAAAAATGAAATAGAGCCCCCGCATTCAAGCATTTCTGTACAATTCTATATTATTTTATATAAGAATTTGTATATTTATGTTTAACATCTTAATTGACATCAGCATATATATACAGGGTGATTAGAAAAAAACTACCCCGATATATGAGACCATTGCTACCATACCGTTCCGAGAAACTGAATAAAAATTTGGTGGAAGGTATTTTGAGGTATGCGCTCGAGAATTATATAAAAAACAACAGTTAAACTCTAACAGTTACGGTTACAGTGACAAAATTTCAAAAATTTCAAATGGCAACACCTACTTTTTTTTATTGAAATGGAATCTCCATAGCATAAAGAAAAATAGCGTTGGAACAGTATCTCTAGCATGAAAATCACCAACGCTAGGCATACTAAGAAAAAAAGAGAAAACAGCTGTGATGTGCCTACCAGAGCACGACTTACATTTTCTTAATGACGTCACATTTCACACTGAGTCTTCGGCTCTAAGTAAAGTCTACTGATTCTGCTTCGAAACGAGAAGAATATACCACGGTATGTAGGTATACTGAATAAGGGTTTTAATTACGTTGTTAGTTGTAAGACACTGTCATGAGTGACGTCATCACATTAAGTTAAAAATAAGGCATTGTGAAATGCGTGATGTGTATCTTGCTTTCATGCTCTGTGAACAATATGCCGCTTACTGGGAAACGTCATTATCATCATCAAAATCGGTTTTGATTGCCATTTTACAATGCCTTGTTTTTCACGTACTGTAATTACATCATCATGACAGCATCTTACGACTAACAACGAAATTAAAGCCTTTATTCAGTAGCCTTACATGAAATTAAGGATACCTTGGTCTTTTCTTTTCGTTTTGAAGCAGAATCAATAGACTTTAGTCTTAACCAAAGACTCAGTGTGAAATGTGACGTCATTAAAACAAGAAAGAAAAATCATGCAGTACGCATTGATTAGTAACACTTTCCAACTGTACGTAATTGTTGTATCGAATAACTTCTAATATTCTTTGTCTACGTTATCACACAACAGACAGAAGGACTGAAAAATATACAGACAGACTAATGGATTTTAAAATTATTCTTAGGCATTTTGGAAAGTGTTAAAAAGGCTTAACGCAAAAGAAAATGCAGCCATTAGATTATAATTACAGCTTTTGATCTCTCTGAATATTTTAGTGTAGCCCTGTTAATCAGAAAGTTAATCATATCATATTCTATACAAAAGATTATTTTAGAGTATTAACAATAAATTTCAATATTTTTATGATTTTTACAGTAGAAAGACTTTTAAATATAATTTTCAAAAAATTCTGTCCTAAAACGTAATGCATTGGCATATTTTTTTATTTTATTTTATTTTTTTTTTTTTTTGTCCCTGTAAACAAACTAGTTGAACAGGACCTATTAATGTCATTCTAAATGGGGAAAATTCTATACGGCTAATGTTTATAAAAACAACACTCAACAAAATGCTTTCGAATGCTTTTGGGTGTCCCTGTACACAAACCAGAAGAGATATTCACTCCATTTTCAATATGGAACATCCCATAGTGAACTTCAATAAAATATATCAGTTTCGAGAAATTCCACAGATAATTAGAGGAGTTGGAGCGCGGGCTTACAGACAGACAGACAGATGGACAGATACACAAACTGAAATCATATTCACACTTAAAAATGTTAGAAAGTGTTAAAAACATTCAATGTAAACGAAAGTAATATTTTAGCAATTTTTTATTAATAGCTCTTAATATAAATGGATATTTTTCTGTGACCCTGTAAATCTAATGCTAATTATGCTATATTCTATGCAAAGCATTTTTTTGTGCAGATAAATAACATAATTCAATTTCCTAAAACTTCGTGGAAAGTAAAGTAATTAAAATTTGATTTATAGAAATATCTCCCATAGAACTCAATGCTTTGGAATACTTTTGAGTGTCCCTGTATATAAATGGGTGGTGATATTTCTTCCATTTTATACAGAAACATCCAGTAGGGAATTGGAATAATATATTTCAATTTCATTAAGATATGTCTACAGTAAAGGTATGAAAATATGGTTTATAGAAATAGCTCTCATAGAGCACAAGGCTTTGAAATACTTTTGGGTGTCCCTGTACACAAACCAGTAGAGGTATAAACTCCATTTTCAATAGGGAACATCCGATAGTGAACTTAAATAACATATATCAGTTTTAAGAAATTCCATAAATATTTACGGGAGTTAGAGATCGGACAGACAGATAGGCAGACAGACAGACGGACGGACAGGCAGATACACAAAACTGAAATCATATTCACACTCAAAAAATGCTAGAAAGTGTTAAAAACGCTTAACGTAAACGAAAGTACAATTCTGGCATTTTTTTATTAATATCTCTTAATATAACTGGATATTTTTGTGCCACCCTGTAAATCTAATGCTAATCATGCTACATTCTGTGCAAATAATTCTTTTGTGCATGTAAATAACATATTTCAATTTCCTAAAACTTCGTGGATAGTAAATATTAAAGTTTGATTTATAGAAATATCTCTCGTAGAACGCAATGCTTTGGAATACTTTTGAGTGTCTCTGTACATGAACCGATGGTGGTATTTCCTCCATTTGATAGAGGAAACATCCGATAGTGAACTTGAATAAAATATTTCAGTTTCATTAAGATATGTCTAGAGTAAAGGTATGAAAATATGAGTTTATAGAAATACCTCTCATAGAACACAGTGCTTTGAAATAATTTCGGGTGTCCCTGTACACAAACCAGTAGAGGTATAAACTCCATTTTCCATAGGGAACGTTCGATAGTGAACTTGTATAACATATTTCAATTTCATTAAGATATGTCTACAATAAAGGTATGAAAATATGGTTTATAGAAATACCTCTCATAGAACACAATGCTTTGGAATACTTTCGGGTGTCCCTGTACACAAAGCAGTAGAGGTATATACTCCATTTTCAATAGGAAACGTCCGATAGTGAACTTGAATAACATATTTCAATTTCATTAAGATATGTCTAGAGTAAAGGTATGAAAATATGGTTCATAGAAATATCTCTCATAGAACACAATGCTTTGAAATACTTTCGGGTGCCCCTGTACACAAACCAGTAGAGGTATAATCTCCATTTTCAATAGGGAACGTCCGATAGTGAACTTGAATAACATATTTTAATTTCATTAAGGTATGTCTACTGTAAAGGTATGAAATTATGGTTTATAGAAATACCTCTCATAGAACACAATGCTTTGAAATACTTTCGGGTGTCCCTGTACACAAACCAGTAGAGCTATAAACTCCATTTTCAATAGGGACCGTCCGATAGTGAACTTGAGTAACATATATCAGTTTCAAGAAATTCCATAAATATTTACGGGAGTTAGAGCGCGGACAGACAGACAGACAGACAGACAGACAGACAGACGGACAGACGGACAGACAGACAGAAAGATGGACAGACAGACAGACAGACAGACAAACCGAAGTCATAAACACTTTTCAACCTTGTTGGAAAGTGTTAAAAATGAAAGTGGTGCTCTGGTAGGCACGTAAAAGTCTTTTTTTTTTCTTTTTTGTTAGCCTGCTAGCGCTGCCGATTCTCGTGCTAGAGGTACCGTTCCAACGCTATTTATGTTTTTTTGCTATGAAGATTACATTTCAATAAAAAAAAGTAGGCGTTGCCATTTGAAATTTTCTCCCTGTAATCGTAACTGTTAGAGTTTAACTTTTTTTAAAAAATATAATTCTTGAGCGCATACTTCAAAATACCTTCCACCAAATTTATATTCAGTTTCTCGGAACGGTATGGTAGCTATGGTCTCATATATCGGTTAGTTTTTTTTCTAATCACCCTGTATATGCAAGTCACATTTATTGCAATTGTTGAAGATAAAATTAAGCGACTTAAACACGAATATGAAATATCTTTTTGTTAAATAATGCAACGTTTTAGAGAAACACCAAATTACGAGTCTTGCTGTTCAAAATAGGAAAAGAAACTGGCGTGAATTAGAATATATATATATATATATACTTTAAGTATTTAAGAGGATCTAAATTAGATTTGTTAATTAATAATACAAAAGATTTTCTAGAACACCTTTTAAATGTAATATTCATGAGAATAAAAATCCCTTTCCCAGAAAAATTTTGAAATTTCTGAAATATAAATAAATAAACTGACAAATAATAACCTGCTAAGAAAACTATAAATTAAAAAAACTTCATACCTTTTTACAGTTGGTAACAAAAGCCTCCGAACACTAGCAAAAATTCCTATGTAAAAAAAGTACACTTAATACAGTTTTGTTAAATAAATCCTTGTCGAATCCTGTTCTTAGTCAGTCTAAAAACAGGAATCGACAAAGACTTATATAACAAAACTGTATTAAATGTACTTTTTTTACATAGGAATTTTTGCTAGCGTTCGAAGGCTTTTGTTACCGACTGTAAATGTTTATGCTTACTCTAAGTTATTTTCTCAAGTTTTTTAAAGCTGAAAACGGCAATTTATTTGAAAATCACCCAATAGCAAGATATTTAATCAATGAACTCGATAACTAGGCTGACCAGTTAAAATACCTTTATAATAGATAATCATTAAAAATTGCTACAATTATCCAATTACGGATGTATTTTTGCATTCCTAATAAATAAGGACAAAAAATAAAGCATTATTGATTAATAATTTACTTTCTACAATTTTTAAAAACATAGAAAAATGCCTTCAAAATAAAGGAAGTCCCCAGATGTCCCCAGAAAATGGGGACATTTGGTCAGCTTGTCGATAACACAACAATTCGGTTAAAAATTTGTGAAATAAAACACATATGTAATCAGGTGTAAATTATATCTATTAATCACGTTTACTCATTTTTTAATGAAATTTAATATTCATACGATAATCAATTACACATCTTTAGTCATTGAAAAAATTAAAAATGCATACATAAAAATTACTTAAATTGGACTTCAAAATTTCTGTCTCATACAATCGGCAGCAAAAGTATCCGAGCATTAGCAAAAATTTCTATATAAAAAAAAGTGCACTTAATACTGCTTTGTTAAATAAATCCTTGTCGAATCATGTTCTTAATCTGAATAAGGACAGCAGCCGACAAGGATTTATTTAACAAAACAGTATTAAGTGTACTTTTTTTTTACATAGGAATTTTCGCTAGTACTCGGATACTTCTGCTGCTGACTTTATATAGTATATATATATTCAAAACATTTTTTTATCGTATATTCCTTGTATTTAATTAATGACATTTTGGGTTTATTAATACTAATACTTCATGAAATGACAATTATTTTTATAATATTTTGTTATGATATGTACAGTCGACAGCAAAATTATTCGAACGCTAGCAGTAATTCCTATATAAAAAAAAGTACACTTTATACTGCTTTGTTAAATAAATCCTTGTCGAGTCATGTTCTTAGTCAGTCTAAAAATATGATTCGATAAGGATTTATTTAACAAAACAGTATTAAGTGTACTTTTTTTTTTTTTTTTTTTTTTTTTAAAGATAGGAATTATTGCTAGCGCTCGAATAATTTTGCTGTCGACTGTATATGGCATACATCTATAAATTTGCAGAATCTCATAAAATGCTAATTTTAGGTTGGAAATCATTGATTTAAACATTAAATCATATTATTCATAGTATTAAAAAAAAAAAAAGAAGAAGAAAAAGTAGCTTAAGTAATATGTAGTTATGAAAAAAAAAAAAAAAAAAGAAGAAGAAGAAGAAGATGAAGATGAAGAAGAACTGTAAAATAAGTGCAATAAATTTTTTGCATTTATTATTTTAAGAAAGTTGCATGAGATATTTATTAAATATAAATTAATTGGTATTTTAAAGTAGAAATTGTGTGTTTAAATGAATAGAAATAAAATAATTTAAAATAAATGTCCAAAAATACCCCCCAAAACATTTATCTAAATATAAATTTAAAAAATGGTCTATTATGCACACACAAAAGCGTTTTGTGTTATATAGGATAAATATGTATCATCTTATTTATTTTTTTTTTCCATGCTTTTCATTTATAATTCTCAAAACATACTCCCATAAATCCTTTTCTTTATCACGTTTTCTAGGTGGTTTAAGCATTTTAAAGAAAGAATTTTTCTGATATTCAGATACTATCTTAAATCTTGAAGATCTCACACCAAAATTAACATTCCTTTTAAAAGCGCACTCCTATTTAATATAATCACTCAGAGAAGAAAATGAAATGTTTTCAGGTTACTAAAACATTCACGCAATAGCACTCACGTTCAAGCGGCTATCGAAAATAGATTTGGAGACGATAAAGTGCTCCTTAATCGACAGAAATCCTTAGGATAGTAATAAAAATGATTTCGTGAATGAAGCATTCATTCATTCATTTCATTTAACGTTACACGATTAACAAATCACATTCAACATTTTTAATGGATGTAGTGCATTCACAATTTAGCTTTTACAATAATAAGAAAAGATTTTTTACATTATTATTATTATTATTATTATTAATTCAACTTATTATTTCCTGTGAATTGTTTTGTTTATTAAATTTATACAGATAGTAAGTAAAAGCCCAATAATCATATGATCTAGCCAGATTGCATTTAAAGCATTACTTTTTACAGGGTGATGCCAAACGATTTCCTTTTTCTTTAATTTCTTACCGATTTCCCTTTCACTTTCGACGCAAAATTTTCACTGAATTATATGAGTTATAACATGTTCTTCGCTCTCCTGAAGTTTCAAGATAGTTTGTTTAGCAGTTTTTCAGATATTCCAAAAAACGTCTGAAATCGAAAATGTCTAGTCATTTGTGGAAAGGGTAGCGTATCCAGAAACATTTAAACATAGCCAAATTGACTAAAAAATATTTTTACCAAGTCAAAAAACTGTTTTCAAAAGTTACCTACATTTGGCAAAAGTAAAAACTTGATCTCTATTTTTTCCCCCTCAAAAAATACAATGAAACGAGACTTTACTTATGAATCAATATATATTTCAGAATATAGGAAGGTACAAAGAACTATAGTAATCAATTGAAGAGTAACTGAAAGAAATATTAGGCATTAAAACATTAGGAACACACATATGTTGCTGAATTACCTCTTTTAGGCGTCGATGATGTGATCACTGGAACTTTCCTGATGTCTTTAGAGTTGATTGGAGCAGCAGTTTGCTGGACATGCCCACTTGATGAGGGTTGATTAGTTACAACGAAATTTTTGCCGTATGGGAAACGAGGAAAGGGAGGACGAAATTAAGAGCTTCAAGGGTGACGAAACTGTGGCCATGCTACTTCAGATCTCGTAAAATGAACTGAACATCCAAAGACTCACTGTTACATGCTACTATTAGCATCTTACCAACATAGAATACGTGCGATGTATGAGAAAAAATGACTTACAGTACACTTAATAACATTCTACAAAAGACATAGTAAGAACTCATCTCATCTAAAAACAAGAAATCCAATGTATATAACAGATATATGTGTCTCGTTGAACGAAACTTTCACTACTGACTCATTATACCTTCCTCTTCTTTGGCCTTGCATGACAAGTGGCGCCACTCAGCGATAAGTATAGAAATAAAGGGGGGGCGAAATAAGGGAAGGGGACGAAATTAGGGCACTTTAAACTTAAGTTTTCATCAAAATCGTTAGAACCATTTCCCAGACAACAAAGTTTCACCCATATTTTTCAACGGAAAGAATAAGGTTTAACAGAGAAGGCTATTTTTCCAGAAGATGAAGATAAATCAGATAGGTTTACCGTCTCAAAGGAGCCTTATTTATAAGTTTTATCAAAATCATTTGAACCATTCTCGAGAAAACCCGGAGTAAAGTCGATTTCTGCCACATTTTTTAACGACTGAAGAGAGGGTTTAGAATTAAAGCTAATTTTTGATTAACTAAAGCTAATTTTGACTGTGAGATGTACGAGGGGAGGATGAAAAGTTCCTGGCTTTGCCCCCTTTGAGTTGAAATAAAAGAATCCTGGTAGCAAATGAAAGCTAGATGTCTTAATATATAACTGCAGAAATACCAAGTCATTCTCATTTTTATAACGTTTTTATTTGTGCCGAAGTGTTTGAACAATGATCAGAAGAAGGAACGAGTTGAAACATCCAAAGTCTTTTTAGATTTTCACGGGACTTTCTGCTTAGTTTAGTGACAGAAGACGAAACTTGGCTCCACATTTATAATCCTGAAATAAAAGAACAATCAAAAGAATGGTGCCACAGGGGTTCCCGTGCCCGAAGAATTACCTCACCCAGAAATCGGTCAAAAAAGTCCTGGGCATCTATTCTCCGACCCGACTGCGATAGCCACCGTCCCTAAACAACGACAGTCGTTAAATCCGACTTTCAATGACTTCCTTTCCTCCCACTGCTAAAGAGCGATTCTCCCCCAAGGTTGTTATCTAAGACAGTAATCGAAACAATCTTTTTCCGAGGCTAAAGCTGCGTTCAAACACTGGCAACGATGCAGAGCGTCAAAGTCATAAATTATCCCTTGTCCAAAAGTGACCCTTAAAATTTTGCACATGTTTACAATGAAGGACATTACTTTTTATTGCTTTTTTTCAAAAGAGACCCAAGTTTCCCATGCAGTTATCGCAGTAGGAGGTTTGTCACAGGGGAAAACGGTCTTACACCTTCGCGACGACTCAAATCGCACATAAAAGGAATTTGAATAGAGCCGGCACTTGTCGCCCTGATGTTGCCAGTGTTTCAACGCAGCTTAAAGATGTCAGTGATTTTAGCCAATGGCGTGTTGAAGTAGACGCTATACCTACGAATTGACGTCGTGTAAGACAGGTGACACGCAAGCGCGCCCCATCATCGACTGACCCAGATACGAGGGTATCCATGCAGTCCCGTCTCAAGACGACCCAACATCGTGCAGGCCTTAGCCGCTACGACAGCAACATACCAACTTCGCGACAGCAGGGAAGTGGCCCAGGTAAGGTTCGGCAATCAGCTATACAAGGCTCATGTCGCCCCTTCGGACCAACCGGAGTTGGTCAAAGTTGGGGCTGAGGGCCCTCGTAACTGGCCGACCTCGGTTTGGCGGCCAGAAGGCTTGTTTGCCTTCTGAGGACGGCCCAAGGCCCGCTCTCCCAACGGAGTTCACCCCTAGCCGATAACGCACATCCATGCCAACTAGTAAGATCAGCACCGCTTCCCATTTTTGCTAAGCCTCCTTGTACTGCCGCTTGGAAGGCCCTACCCAGGACACCTGGACAGCCCCTGTTTGCTCGGGCCATCACAACCCTATGTGAGCACCGATGTCCGCCAGGGTAGTCCCGCCGTCCGGTCATGCACCACCAGTCAGTTAAGACAGACCTCCTCACACCACGTGGGAATACTTCTCCCCGAATCGCACATGCGGAGAGCACTGCTACGAGTTCGTGCGATGCCAACAAAATATTCCCTTTCTGACAGTCCGAATTGGCTGTTTTGAATCAGCGCTTCTACCTCCGGTAGACAGGGAGCACATGCTCCCCCTTCTCTCCACACCACACCAACGCCAACCGTCTCACCAACTCGTACTCACCGTCACACCAACTCACACTCGCCAACACACCAACTTACCAACTCACACTTGCCATCTCGCCAACTTACCAACTCACACTCGCCATCACGCCAACTTACCAACTCACACTCGCCATCACGCCTACTTACCAACTCACACTCGCCATCTCGCCATCACTCTCCAACTTCGTTACACCATAACGCTCACTCCACTTCACCATCAAACTCTCATCGTCTCACCGTCTCACTTACCAATCGAAGAGACCTCCTAGGAGGCTCTACTGGGGCGTCAGGCTCAGACGCTTCGAGAATCCGTCGTCCACCACCAAGCGGGTTAAGCGCCCAATCAAGGAGATCCGTCATGATGACTGCGATTCCTTTCCTACAATAGTAGTCCAGGCACAAATCCCGCCGCGTTCGAAGGTGGTAGTTCGGCGGGAAGTAACGTTACCTGACCGACCGCCACCGTGCGCACTCTAGCATCACGTGCTTTACCGAGCTTGCGCTGGCCCCGCAAATACATGCAGGGTTCTTCTGAAAGAAGCGGTGCTGGTGAACTCCGAATGAACCATGTCCGGTGAGGACCTGATTAACAAAGAAATCTCCCTGCACTCTCCGACTGCTCACCTTCGGAAACACTTCATGCGTGAATCTACCCTTCGTGGAGCCATCCCAACGACACTGCCACTTATCTATGAGGCGCCTAAACAGGACGCCCCTTGCACATTTCACACTAAGCTTGACTGGAAGATCTACGTCTTCACGTGCAGTTGCCACCTTAGCAGAACCATCGACCAGTTCGTTAAAGTGATGACCCACATGGGCTCTGATCCAATGCATCGTGATTCCGATCCCGCCACTCTTAATCAGGTCCTTGGTCTCAGCAACCGTCTTGTGCCTAGGCTTCAGACAGTTAAGCGCTTGCAGCGCTGATCTGGAGTCAGAGTAGACATCCATCTCACTGAGCCCCGACTCCATAGCATCTCTGATGGCTTCCCTGATCGCTATGACCTCCGCCGTGAAAACAGAGCTATGGTCGGTAATCCGGAATTGGTCTTCCGAGACGATCTCTCCCCCAGAGACCCGCAGGAACGCGCAGCCAACCCTGCCGTCCTCCATCTTCGAGCAATCCGTGTAATAACACGAGGCTGATTTGGGCGTTACGTCTCGAGTCCAAGGCAGTCTCCAGAGGTCTTCACGTCTCAGCTGATATCTCCAAGTCTCTACCGTTTCCGGCGTGAGATTGGTGTCTTCAACGCCTTCACCCCATCTCACTAAGCCTGTATACAACTGCTCAAATTCCGCACGGAGAT
Source organism: Salticus scenicus (assembly GCA_963930645.1). Taxonomy (NCBI): domain Eukaryota; kingdom Metazoa; phylum Arthropoda; class Arachnida; order Araneae; family Salticidae; genus Salticus; species Salticus scenicus. The sequence continues at coordinate 122,683,822 of OZ005651.1, read as the reverse complement.
GCAGAGGTGGAATCCCTGCAAGCACATTCAGTGCGTCACTTGACACCGTGCGGTAGCATTTCGTCACACACAACAACAGATTTCTCTGTATGGTGTTGAGCTTGTTATTCATTTTCACATGGTTGGTGAACCAAACAGGAGCCGCATACAGCACTATTTTCTCAGCGACGGCCGAGTAGACTGCCTTCCGAACCTTAGGCTTCAATCCCCAGTTAGCACCCGTGTAGCGCATCAACTTGTATTGAAGCTTGGATGCTTTCTCCTGAACATAGTTCAGGTGAGGCGTCCAACTCTGAGCAGCGTCTATCAGCACTCCAAGGTATCTAATCTCGTAACTGAAGGATACCTTGTGTCCCTTCATTCGTATCGGCCACGAAGGCGCGTATCTCATCTTCCCAACAGCCGGAATAACCGTGTACAAACACTTCTCGTAACTAAACTCCAACTGCACCGTATGTGCCCACTCACATATCTCATCCAACACTGGGTTTATAATTCTGTTGAACTTATAAACCCGCTCCTCTCTCGCCATCAGGAAGATGTCGTCGGCAAAAGCCTGAACCACCAAGTCTGGAGTGGACTGAAGCCTGCTCAGCAATTCATTCACGAGCACCAACCAGAGAATCGGCCCTAGGCATGAGCCCTGCGGAACGCCAACATTATAGCTGAACTCCCCTGCGTTCGAAAGTATGGACCTGTCCCTAAGGAACGAGTCCACGAGACCCAGGAGGTCCGACGGTACTTCATACTCCACCAGGAGGCGGAGAATTTCCGTACGTCGGGCACTATTGAAAGCGTTCTTAATATCAAGGGTAACCAGACATGAGTGTCTGCCACCTCTCTTCGACTCGGCTACGAACTCCACCACTCTCTTGAGCGCATCTAGTGTGCCCAAGTTCCTGCGAAAACCATACTGTTTCTCGCTAAGAATACCCCTCGCTTCCAGATGGGTCGCCAGACGCACTGCGCACATCTTATCCAGTGCCTTCCCTAAGGCCGGCAGCAGACAGATCGGGCGGTAGGAGCCGGGATGGCTTTTGTCTTTTCCCTCCTTCGGGAAGTAGACTACCAGAGCCCTTTTCCACTCCCGCGGAAAACAAGAGGTGCTGAGGCAGTGATTATACAGAGAGAGTAACCACCGAGGGTGATACTCGAGAACCTTTCGGACGATTTCCAAGCTGAAGCCGTCGTGACCGGGTGCCTTGTTAGGCGGCAGCGACTCTACTGCAAACTCCAGTTCCCCGATAGCAAACAGTTCGGGATCGTCGGTTCTAGATGAATCAATCTGCGATACGTCATCTGCTTGTGTGAAGTGATACTTCGCCAGTTCTGCTTGTATCTCCTCCCACGAGGAGATTTCTTCGCCATTTACCAGTTTAAGTTTCTCTGGGGCTTCACGCCTCCACTTCCCTTTCACAACACAACACACCTGACCAAACTTATCAGTGCAGAGCGTATCTGAGAGATATTTCCTAAATTTCCTTCGATCTCTTGTATTCTGCCCGCTTCCGCTTATACAGCACCTCAAGCCTCACCCTCTGATTCGACTCCAGCGTTCGCTGGTAGAGCCGCCTCAGCGCGCGCAGCCGGGACCTCTGGGCGGTCAGACCTACTGTCCACCATTCTTTGCTTCTGTCTTGGCCAGAAGCCTTTCTGTGCTTGTTACATAGCCTCGTCAAAGTAGATATCAGATATTCAATTCCTGTGTCTGGGGAGCAGCAATCATAAGTAGCCAGATCTGCAGTGCGCAGATCGCGGAGGAAGGCCTCCCAAACCAGATCCCTCGGCCTCCAGCGACGGCTGGATTCCTTAGGGTGCATGGAGCCTGGTTTGCCCCGAAGGGTCCACTTCATGGCTCTATGATCACTCAGCATCTCTTCATCAGAGACTTCCCAGTTTGCGATGAGCTCGAGGCAACCGCGGACCAACAGGACGTCGATCCAGCTGGTGCCAAGACTCCCCACGAAGGTGGGTTCGCTGTCTGGGTCATTCACAATATCCAGTTCATTGTTCGAAGCGAAGGAGATTAACAAACTCCCCCTAGGATCTGTTGGATTTTTCCCCCAGAGCGTGGATTTTGCGTTGAAGTCACCCGCTAGGACAACTCGATCCTCAGGGTAACGTCTCAACAGCGCCTCCAGCTTTTCTAGGTTCGGAGCGACATCTTCCCTCGGTGCGCAGTAGCATGTGGCCACTAACACATTCGAGTTGGACACCTTCGTTCGGATAGCTAGTACGTCTCGATCACCGAGGACCTGACAGAAGGTGACTCGCTGGCTCACCCAAAGAGCGACTCGACCGTCACTACAACTCGGGTTCACTTGCGAGTACCCTGCCGGCAACCCTACAGTGAGTCCGCCAAATAGGTAAGGTTCATTCAGACATGCCACGTCCACAGAGTCTCGCTCTATCGTTTTAGCGAGGTTGAACATCACGGTATAACTGTGGTGGCAGTTAAGGTGCAGGAATCTAAGGCTTCGGTCCATGATTCACTGCCCGCAATTTTTCAACCTCTGCCTTGTGGACAGAACACTCCTTCGAACCCACCCTATGGTTAACGGGCAGTTTATTACCCGATCGGCCTCGGTTGCTAACCGTACAATTGGGACATGCAGGCTCCCCCTTGCAGTCCCTTTGCAGGTGGTCCTCCTGTCCGCAGCGCCCACAGAGGGGTTTGCCACGGCAGACCTTCGCTGTGTGCCCGTATTTATAGCACCGGAAGCACATCAACGGCCGTACATTTCGCTTGAATCCCAAACGTCTCCATCCAACATTGAGCCACTTCTCTCCGGCCAGCTTCGTCATCGTCTCATTGTCCAGAGCGAATATCACGTTTTGCCCATTCTTACCGGGGAAGATCTTCTTCACCCGGATTTCGCAGTTCGAACCCACAACTGCGTTCTGAAGCTTTATTGCTTCTGTGATCTCCTCTGCAGACATAGAGTCTTCGATGCCAAAGACGATGATCTCTGGTATACGAGGGCCAGGTTTCGTTAGCTCATTATCCGCCGTCAGCCCTGTTTCGCCCATCTTAGCCTCTAGTTTGGCAAGGTCCGCAGCGCTGTTAACAGAGATCAACACTCCGTTGCCAGCTACTGGCCGCATCCCTCGAACCGCTAGTTTAGCTTCGATTGGGTTAATCTTTTTGGCTATGTCCGTCATCAGGGCCTCAGAGGTTGTGTCCGTTCGCGGTCGGACAATAAGCAAATGCTTCACCTCGGCCGTCGAGCGACGTGCTGACGCGCCGGGTCGAGCTCTCCCTCGGGATGACGCTCGTTCCCTCTTCGACCCCTTCGGAACTGTAAAGTCCCCAGACACGGCGCTTCGAACATGGTCCGAATACTTGGTTGGTACCACCCCTCCAGTCGTGCCTACCGAGCTTGAGGGTGCTTCACTTTCCGCTACATTAAGAGGTTTTTCTGTCTCCACAGCGGGAGGTTGCTCCTTTGTGGGAACTGCTGGGGTATCCCTCTTTTTCCCCTTCTTTTGGCGGCTACCTCTATTTCGCTTCCTGTTAGCACCCTTCTCCTCGGCTGATTTTAAAGGCCTCCTGGTAGAAGCTTTCCCGCACTGTTCGACTAGTCTGTGCTGCCGGGTGAATGCTTGACGCACCCATCTAATGAAAGCATGGACTTTCTCCAGCTTTGGTCCCGACAGCTTTGACCTGTCAACAGCGTGTGAGAGATCCAAACATAGTCGGTTCATCTCCATAACGAGGGTCTGAGACGTGCCGACCGCAAGTTCACAATACCTACGCAGTTCGTCCAAAGGGATGGAATTCGTCCCGCTGATTGGACGAGAGGATATAGCACAACAGCAAATCAACGTTTACGCTTCGGGATAATACTTTTCTATTTTCTTTCGATCGATGTTTTCTATTTTTATGGTAAATTTTATTAATGAAAGCATTTACAAATGTTTTTCGATGATATACTGTGCATTTTTATTATTATAGACCATTTTTATAAAGAGATTAAAATCTTTTACTGCCTATTTGTTCGTATTTATAAAGTGACATTATTCGTTTTTTTTTAACCCCACTTTAAAAAGTAGTGATTTTTTAAAAACCGAATTTGTATGAATAAATAATAAGATTAAAATATGTAAAAATATAAAAATGTATTATTATTATTATTTTAATTTACTATTTATTTTTTCATCTGTAAAACTCACGATTTATACTATTTTCTAAATGAAATCATATACAATAATCACAAATTTCAGATCACTGGTTCATGTTTGTTTCCATCTACTTGACGCTTGTTAATGATAAATGAAAAGAGGATTTTTTGAAGTAGAAGTAGCGATATTTTTGAAATTAAGTAAAGGACAAGCTATGAGAAAACGATGAAAGGGGGGAAAAAATTAAAGAATTGTACAATAAAACCTCATCGTTTTTAAATCGATCTGAAAGTCATAAGAAAATAGACTGCTAGAATTTGATTAGTGCAAATTGTAGATATTACAGTCATAAGACAGGGGTTCAAAATTTGAGGATAAGTTGAAATTGCCAATTCTTCAAACATTGAAGTATATTTATTTACACAGCGTTTTTTTTTTTTTTTTTTTTTTTTTTTTTTTTTCTTACTTCAATTTCTACTAAAATGCAGATATATTATATCATCGTAAAACATTTTAAATACTTTCATTAATAAAATTTACCATAAAAATACAAAACATCGATCGAAAGAAAATAGAAAAGTATTATCCCGAAGCCTAATCGTTGATTTGCTGCTGTGCTATATCCTCTCGTCCAATCAGCGGGACGAATTCCATCCCTTTTGACGAACTGCGTAGGTATTGTGAACTTGCGTGCCGACCATCTCCTCAAGGGAGATATTGGCCAGCTCCTCGATATGCAATTGTATACCTTTATCCATTGTCTGCGCGGCGACAATGGTCGTCTCTGGATCCCCAGAGACTGTTTGAGGGCCGGTGGGGGAGTCGGCATCTGAGATCTCAGAGCCCGCCTCTGCTGCATCACTCTCCCCACTCATTCCAGTATAGTAGACTGTGTCAGGGTCGTTACACTTTTCATCGTGCTCGCCTTCACTGTCTTCCACACTCTGGAATGACGCAATCAAATTACCATCGCTGTCATACACCACATTCTTCTTACCATCTCTCTCACACACAACACTCTTCTTACTCCTCCTCTTACGTCTCTTCACCTTCGCACGACTTTCGTCAGTTTTACACCTACCACTACCATTACCTCCAACTGAATGGCTGGGAGTTGGTTCAGTCCCAATGGGGGACCTATCCGAGGCGGACCCGCTCAAACAGCCAGTAGAAGCTGGAGCTTCGAGGAGGTCCCCAGCCACAGGTATTGTGTCACGTCCTGAAAAGGACGATTCATCATGCCGCAATGGGTTCATGATTACTTCACTAATAAACGCTTTTTATAAAACACCAAGAGAAACACTCTTAATTAGCTCTCGCTCAGACAGATATACTCCGAGATTTTGTCTTGTCTGGCTAAACTTTCAATTCCTTTATTCTCAAATACGACACAATAACAATCAGTTGTACTTCCCGCCCCACGTGTAAGAAAAACAACATTGCAAGACAATATGAGTACCTTTAGTAGCACATCCAGAAATGCGTTTTCCAAAAAAATTCATTGTTCCAAATTAAAGTTTGCGTTTCTTTATAATCAATATTGTGTAAAATATTTCATTACAAGAATTATTATTTGTTAAAATTTTATCTTTACTAATATAAGGGAATAAAGCTGTTAGAGTGTACAAATTTAATAGGAGAAAAAGTACCACAAAGTTCTTTTTTTAATATGGCATTTTCTTTCTTTCTTTTCTTTCTATTTCTTCTCTTTCTCACTCTCTCTGTCAAACTGTAATTCTGAAATAACAGTATGAAATCATTAAATATTTAACGTTGCTTGGTTTAAATAATGAAAAATGTTTTAAAATGAAAACTAGTATGTTGTGGCCACCACAAGACTTTCTTCTATATTTACCTATACATATTCAATCAGTAACAATATATATTAAAAAAAAAAAAAAAAAAAAAAAAAAAAAGTACGATTTTTTTTTTTTTTTTTTTTTTTTTTGTTAAAAGTGAAAAAAATCGATAACTTTGTTTTAAATTATCACAGATTTATAGTTCAACCATTCGTTTTAAAGGTATTGACGAGACCTTTCGAAAGATACCCATCTTGAAAATTTATCCCCCCCGGGGGGGTACTTCCCCCCCAGGGGGGGAAGCGATGCCCCCCCATGCAGAAAATTTTTTTCCTAGTTACATACTACTATTATCAATAATTCATATTAATTTTACAATCACAAGTTTAAAACAACTCTAATTATGCACATTTATACGAATTTTTGTCCTATGCTGCCATGTTAAAAATTTAGATAAAATGCTATCACAGCGCCACCTGTTGAGCTATTGATCCCCAAACATAATCAGCACCAGTTTATGTCGGGGACCAACTAAATACCAAGTTTGGTTAAATTTCGTTAAAAAAAAAAAAAAAAAAAAAAAATTGCGATATTTTCTAAGTTTTTTTTTGTTAAAAGTTAAAAAAATCGATAACTTTGGTTTAAATTATCACAGATTTATCGTTCAACCATTCGTTTTAAAGGTATTGACGAGATCTTTCGAAAGATACCCATCTTGAAACTTTGCCCCCCCCAGGTGGGAACTTCCCCCCCGGTGGGGGGGGCAACCGATGCCCCCACATGCACAAAAATTTTTTCCAAGTTAACTATTACTATTATCAACGAGACCTTTCGAAAGATACCCATCTTGAAAATTTACTTCCCCGGGGGGGGATTTTCCCCCCCGGGGGGGGAACCGATGCCCCCCCATGTACAAAATTTTTTTCCTAGCTAACTACTACTATTATCAATAATTCATATTAATTTTACAATCACAAGTGTAAAATAACTCTCTTTATGCCCATTTATACGGAATTTTGTCCTATTCTGCCATGTTAAAAATTTGCATAAAATGCGATCACAACGCCACCTATCGAGCGATTGATCCCAAAATCTAATCACCACCAGTTTATGTCAGGGTGCAACTAAATACCAAGTTTGGTTAAATTTCATTCATTGGTTCGTGAGATACAGCGTCCACAAAAAAATGATACAGACAGACAGACAGACAGACAGACATTTTCTAAAAACTATTAATTCGTGTTCTCCATATCCCAAAACATGTAAATCCATCAAAAAGTGGACTTCGAAAATTTTCGCGAATCCAATACTTTCTCTATATTACATATAGAAGAAAGTAAAAATGCTTTTATTACTTTCTTCTATCTTCAATAGAAGAAAGTATTGGATTCGTAAAAATTTTCGATTTCGGGTTTTTGATGGATTTACACGTTTTGAGAGATGTAGAACACGATTTTACCATTTTTAGAAAATGTCTGTCTGCCTGACTGTCTGTCTGTCTGTATGTGTGTGACAAAATTTTGTGGCAACTGTATCTCTGGAACTACTGCACAGAATTTCATACAAATTGGTATGTAGTTGCACCTTGACATAAATTAGTGCCTATCAACTTTTGGTAAAAATCGTCTTACAGGTTGCGTTGCCATCCCCCTTTTTCTAAATTTTTAACAGGGTGATATAGGGCAAAATTTTTCAAGATGGGTATCTTTCGAAAGGTCTCGTCAGTACCTTTAAAACGAATGGTTGAACTATAAATCTGTGATAATTTAAAACAAAGTTATCGATTTTTTTTACTTTTTACGAAAAAAAACTTAGAAAAAAAATCTTTTTTTTTTTTTTCTCTCTCCCCTTAATTTTATCAAACTCCCACGGTTTCCGTGTTCTGACAAACTTAAACTAATTTTTGCTTTTTTCCCCTAATTTTGTCAAAGTCCTACGGTTTCCGTGTCTTGACAAACTTTAACATATTTTTGCATTTTTCCCCTAATTTTGTCAAAGTCCCACGGTTTCCATGTTTTGACAAACTTTGAGAAAATTTTGGGTAAAATGTGAAAATTATTCTAAGTTTGTCAAAACACGGAAACCGTGGGACTTTGACAAAATTGGGGAAAAAATGCAAAAATTTGTTTAAGTTTGTCAGAACACGGAAACCGTGGGAGTTTGATAGAATTAAGGGGAGAGGGAAAAAAAAAAAAGTGGGACTTTGACAAAATTTTGGGTAAAATGTGAAAATTTGTTAAAGTCCCACTTTTTTTTTCCTCTCCCCTTAATTCTATCAAACTCCCACGGTTTCCGTGTTCTGACAAACTTAAACTAATTTTTGCTTTTTTCCCCTAATTTTGTCAAAGTCCTATGGTTTCCGTGTTCTGACAAACTTAAACAAATTTTTGCATTTCCCCCCAATTTTGTCAAAGTCCCACGGTTTCCGTGTTTTGACAAACTTAGAATGATTTTCACATTTTACCCAAAATTTTGTCAAAGTCCCACTTTTTTTTTTTTTTTTTAATTGTTACTGAGTGAATTTGTATAGGAAAAGATAGAAGAAAGTCATGTGGTGGCCACAACATACTAGTTTTATGTATATTTTCAAAGTGTATTTTCTTAATATTTAGCACTTGCTTCTTAAAATAAATTGCTTTTGGCAATCAAGTTTTTAAACAATAATAAAGTGGCCAAACGAAAACGTATGTCCTGTTTTCTTTCCTTCGCTTTTTCTACTACTTTTAAATTCACAAAATCATAACATTCACAGCTATTTTCTAAGAAATAAAACTAATTTTTATTATGTTTGAAAATAAATTTTGCCAAACACATTCGTGTTCAAATGTACAAATTAATATAACTAACTGCAATGTTGAAATAGCAGTATGGTATGAAATCTTAAATATTTAACGTTGCTCGGTTTAAATAATACAAAATGCTTTAAAATGAAAAAAAATATTTCTGGTTTATGTATATTTTCGAAATTTATTTGCTTAATATTTAGTACTTGCTTCTTAAAATAAATTGCTTTCGACCATCAAGTTCGTAAACAATAACAGAGTTGCCAAACGTAAACATCAATACAATGGTTAGTTGGTTGGATGTTGGGTTTAATGTTGCACTAATATTACGATATGAACAATGATAAAAATAAGATAAAATAAAAATAATCGATATGAACATACAATAAAAATAAGACGAGCGATTGCGTAAGCTGGAGAGCTCGAGAAACTTACAGCCGTTGACAATAGGGTCGTTGCAGTCAAATTTTAGTTACCGTAGAATATACGGGAGTGTCCTATCTGTATAATAATCTATGATTCAGATAAACCGCGCTCCATCCGGGGCAAACAAATAAGAAATACCTTTTTGGAAACAAATCACTGCATGTACACTACAAGTGTTTTTTACATTGAGACTGACTGAATTCAATAATCCAGGTACTTGTTTATTGTATGCTTTATTAACATTGGGCTTTCATATATATATATTTTTTTAATTAAACAAAAATTCTATTCAAACAAATAAAATCTTTGTTTCAGCAGCGTTGTATTTTTTTAATGTAAGTATTGTTTTTTTTATATATATATATATCGAATAGGTTTTATAAATTAAATTTTTGCTAAATATTCGAACTTTTATTTCACAATAAAGGTTAATAAAAAGCATTTTTACTGATGCTGATTATGTTGCATAAAAATTAAATTTTAAATCATATATATATATATATATATATATATATATATATATATATATATACATTAAGACTTTATTAAAGTTTTTTTTCTTTCTTAAAATTATTTGCTTAAATATCATAACCGACAGCACAAACTCTGTTTCAACTTTCATACTTTTTGCTACAAATATTATATACTATCATTCGTTTACTTAAACATTTAATGCTTATGAAGTCTTAATATTTCCTTGTTTAATGCCAATGAATATTTTATTTATTGAAAATTAATTTAATACATTGCTGTTAAATTATTTATAAATTTGCTTAGATTATGTTTTAAGCGTCTGTAATAATATTATAGTGGATAAAATATTGTACTTCAAAAACTTTACTTAGTTGTGAAAATCACGTACTTTTTAATGTCTTTTAGAAATCCTATCAAATCTTCATGCTTATGCATTAATAAGCATATAAAACACGGCGTGTTATTACTTGACTATGTGAATTTTTATTAAAAATTACTAGTATGAATGTCAACGTGTGTTAGCTAGCTAAGATAAAGCACGATGATGCATAATGGTGCTTGAGATCATGAAAGTTTACAGTAGTTTCTTTTAAATTATTAAAACAGATATCTCTCTTAATACAAATTCGAAGCAGCAAATACTATTTAATACATTAAAATTCACCATAAAAATCTCTTAAGACAAATTAAGAATTTTAAATTATTCATCTGTTTTCAGGTCAAATGAATTTAAAATTTAAGAATGAAAATTATATTTAACATCTGCATATTTTATAGACGCGTATTTGCTATTCTGAATTAACTTTTGTAAATTCGTTGAAGTTAAATTTTGAAAATCTAAAACACTTAATTTATTCTAAATTAAGTGTTTCGGAATAGATTGATATTTTAAATAAACTAATATTCAGTTTTTTAAATAGTCATCTTTCGTTTTTATATTTCCCTTTAAAATCTTAAAGTGCACTGTAAAAAATGTGGAGTAATGTCACCCCAAAATTGGAGCTCAAATACCCAAAAATTGGGTAAACAAGCACTGAATTTCGTGTTGACACCAAATCAAACTTTCAAATACAATTAAAATGGTGTAAATGAAAATTATCAACACCATTATCGGTCCTTCCATACACTAGAAATTTTGTGCTTACAGGCACGCTTGTGTCTCGGAACACCAATTTTGGAGTTCGTTTAAAAACTGTCTGGTGGCATCGTCAGTTGTTGTTTTGTTTTGGAATATCATTTACTCACCGCCATGAAAAACTCACAAATGCCTTTTTTAACTTTGCATATCCCAGGTATGTATATTTATATATGATTCTATTTAAATAAAGATTAAAATGTTAATAAAGTTATATATGCCTCTGTTGTTTGTACAAATGAATTGTAATGTAAGATTTATATCTATTATAAGCTATACACGCTTTACTAAGTTTAATTTTATTTCATTCGAAATCGTTTCTTAATGATAGTCGGTGTATTTGTATTTATATTTAAGTTACTAAAGCAGTTATGTAATAATATTTTTTAATCAGCATGTATTACTAATTTATTGTGATCTTCCGTTGCAGCATTAAACTTTCCTTTTGAAATAGTTTTTAGTCATAGTAATAAATAATTTTTGCATACAAATATCAGTAATCTTTTAAAAATGCAGTTCATACATTTACAATTGCTTTCATAAATTAAATTATATTAAAGCATGATACAATTTATTTGTTTTAAATATAATTATTGACATTAGCAAAGATCCAATTACGAATCATTGTATGATAAAGATTTTTTTTTTTTTTTACCTTTAATATGGCTGATTATATACACAATAACAGATGTTTCGATTTTACATTTACAGTAGCCGCCGCTTAATAAAATCACTGGTTAATAAAATCAGCCGCTTAATATGATCAAATTGCCACGACCGGAATCAAATCAATGCAAACTGATTTTTAAACCGCCGCTTAATAAAATCAGCATCGCCGGTTAATAAACTTTAAAAAAAATCTCTTCAGCAGCAAAAATGTCATTTAAACAAATTTTTATTTGCAAAGTATTTTTTTTTTTTTTTTTAATAAAATAGAAAATAAAATACAGCAATCCCACCGTTATCTCTCTTTGTCGAAAATTTTACATTTACAATATTAAATTTTACATTTACAGCAATTAAACACGCCCCATCACTTGTCTTAGTAATAATTTCAAGGAATATTTTCTTCAAAGCCACGGTAATAAGTTACAAATTTGATTTGATTCGCAAGTGATTTTATTTTATAATGTTTAATTTAAAGAAAATTTTTAGTTCTTATTCTGAAATAACTAAGAAGCAAGAAGCTTAAAGGAAAGAATTAAAATTTAAAAGAAAAGCGTGAACTTTTTGCAAAGTGTTGATGATTTTGCTCAAAGAAGAACGCATCAGAACTTGGGATGTCTTTAATTCACTTATTTTGAAGGAACAATCAAATAATTATCCATTCAAAATTAATTACTATTGTTTAATAGTTCCATTATTTGGTACCTTTTGAAATTTCTTTCCAAATTCAGGTAAATAATACCTTTTTCTTGAGTGTAGGAACATTCGCTGGATATAAAAATCAGCCGCTTAATAAAATCCCTTTTGCTCAGAACGAATGTGATTTTAATAAGCGGCGGTTACTGTATTTTATTTGTGCTTGATCTACTTTTCGAAGACGGAAGGGTGTTAAAAAATGTATTTTCCTTCTCTTTTTTTTTTTTTTTTTTTTTTTTTTTTTTTTTAATGACATAACTGATTTGCTTTTTTATACGCGAGTAAATGTGGTTAGTGAATTAAAACTAGACTTCAGATTCCAGATGAGCGTGAAAAAAATAAACGAAATATTTTTGAAACATTCGTCAGCAAACATTAAACATGCATTTCTTATATGCATTTGATACTTATCCGTAGATGAATGTAAAATTTATCATATTATTCTAACTATTTAAAAGTTTTAAATGTATATAAAAATAATAGCCCTTTTGAAGAGTTTCGTAATGTAACATGCATACTAATAGATTTATAAATATAGTTTTATATATGATAATAACAATTTATCACTGCAGTTTAGTCGTTCGTCTCACATTCTTATAACATATAATTAATAAACGTTGTCTAAATTTTGTCTCTAGATAACTATTCGCATCTTTCCTGTGATTAGAGAAGCATTTACGATTTTCTTGTAATACATATATATATATATATATAGAGAGAGAGAGAGAGAGGGGGAGATATATATATATATATATAAAGTTTACAACGTTCTAAATTAAGTAGGTTTATTTTATATTTTAAAAAAATGTACCCTAGCAAGAAAGATGACATGAGTGGAAAACTGGCAAATTTGTTTTTATATCCTTAAAAAATGTTTATGAAGCACCACAACGTGCACGAAAAGCGTCATACCTCTATTTTGAAATTTGGATAGGTTTAGAAATAGAGTGTAAGTTTTATTGCAGGCTAGTCAAAGCTTTATCGATATTTTAAACTGATTTTTTCTCAAATGTTGCATTTTTGAGTTATGCCAGTTTTTTTTTCCGGGATGTATTTAGTACTCTGCAGATATAGTTCTGTTTCTTTATAAGTCATATTAGTGTTCTACAGGATTTTAATTTATGAATTTAACCCCTTGGAATCGAAAAGGTTAGCGAACTTTGTAACTATAATATATTAGGACTTATACTGAAATGCCAATTGATGCTCCACAAATTTTAACAAAAATATATAAAAATAGAATCTTTTGCAGGATTTTTCAGACTAACTTTTGGATCTTAAAAAATATAGGTAAAAAATATTTTCGTAAAACTAAAATTTTCTATCATTAAATAAGTAAACAGTAACTTTCTCTTGCTTTGCATTTAGTAATAGTTAATAGTAATAGTTAATAGTTAATAGTAATAGTTAATAGTAACAGTGATATTATACTTTAAATAGAATTTAGTAAATTATTTTTGTTTCTAATTTATTTATGTTTTAATGGTACAGTGGAAGTTATTTTGTAAACATCACTGTAAAATATATTTTGTGTTGCTGTACACCAAAAATGGTGGCAACTACTTTACACCAAAAATAGAGTAATGAACAATTTTTGGAGCAATAAACCACCAGTAATTTTTGTGTGTTTTCTTGCACCCAAACTAAAGGTGTTTCATTACACCAGAAATTGCATTACACCATTTTTTGTGTAAAGTATTTGCCACCATTTTTGGCGCAAGGTTACAAAAACATTTTTTACAGTATACAAATAAGTGAACTTTCTTTTATCAATAATATCGCATGAAGAATGACATTTATTCTTTTATAAAGAATTCTTTAAATATTTTGGATGAATTTGTTTTGTAATTTATATTTAATTCATATTAAAGTCTGATAATTCTTTAATAAAAATGTAACAACTAATAAAAATTCATAAATATTAACTGTTAAAATTTAATTATTTTAAAAGTCATTTATTCAACAAATGAATACATCCTACACCAGTGTTCGCAGGTTTCCTGTATTTTTACTTGCGCTTTATTATTTTTCACCTCTAATTAAAAAAAAAAAAATCTTGTAAACTTTAATCTACAATATTATTTAACAAAAATTACTGCTCTGAAAATAATAAGTCTAGAAAACTGCCACCCTTATATTACACAAGAAATTTTATCTTAAATATTTGAGTATAAAAAATACAAAAAAAAAAAAAAAAAAAAAAGAAAAAAAAAAATGAAAAAAGAAAAGAAAGGGATAATAACTATTACGTTTCATAAATGCATTTTAATCTAAGAAGCATTTAATCAACTATATATCCTGAAATATTTTGCAGTAGTACAGATTCATTAAGCCGAATAAGTTTTGATTTTGCAACAATTTTCCGTTATTTTGGAAAGTAATGTCTGAAAAATAAATGATTAAAATTACCAAATTCATCAAGTGTAAATTAACATGTTTAATAAATCAGTAATAAATTAAATTTATAAGCATGCTTCAAAATTTTATTTAAAAAAAAATTATCACAATAAAAGGGAAAAATGAATATATTCTTCTAGCTTTTTCTTCGTTATATTTTACGAAACATTATAGCTAGCATACAATTTATTATGTAGTATTTTGTTTCAGTTTTTATTTAACTATAAATTTAATTCAAAATTATTATAATAATATATTAATATCTATGCCAAAGAAGGACATAAAAATATTCAATGTAATATTAATATTTAAACTTTTTTTTAACAGGTTTTTCTATTCAGTTTTTATTAATATTTTTAGATGTTTTTTATGACGCTTTAAAGACTTTCTCTCTCTCTCTCTCTCAAAAGTAGCGCAGAAAATTTACAGGTGCAATAAAAGATAATTATAAATTTACGCAACATATGTGTCTAAAACTAAAGAACGTGTTGGAAAACACATTTTTTTTATTTATATTTATTTATTTATTTTTAATGATGGCGCAATTATTCTGATCTTTATATGTCAGCAAACAAAGTATTTTAAAGAAAATTTGAAGTCCTTTTTACCCGGTTTTCTCTCTCCAATTTAACAACTCAATTTGTTTTGTAATTGTCTGTTTCTAACTGAACACTAAGAAATATTTGTTAAAAATGTATGATACTATTCTAAAAGTAGTCAGGGTAATAAAATATATAATAATCCATATGTTTATACAAAATGTCAGTAAATGCTTGTCAAACACCTTGAAATATTTTTAACTATTAAAAATATAATATATTGAATTTTAAAATTTATTAAAAAATTTTATATTATCATCAATATTGATAGAATCAGTGTATTCTCATTTTTTTTCAACAACATTATTTTGTTTAAGGAACAATTATTGTTTTTCCGTGAAAAGATACCTCTCCTGTAAGCACAAAAATTTTAGTAAGCGATTCTCTTAAAAAGTTGCCGTTAATTTTTATCTAAATCGGCTATCTAATACATTCAGCTGTTAGCCTAACCCAAACAATAATTGAAATTCCCATTAATTACCCTTTTCTTACTTTGATAATCTATTCTTCATTGCTTTATAATTTCATTTATGCGGTTTTCTTTCTTCCCTGTGATTGGGCAGTTTTTTCGTCATGGTTTTTCTAACAAGGAAAGTTTCCATATGCTCATACCCAGAAAATTTTGAAAAAATTATAGAAGACTCTTCTTATGGATTTACTTATGCTAATAAGAAAATTTCGGCGGAATCGGTACATATTGTCTGTAAAAAAGAAAATAATAATAATAATAATAATAATAATAATAATGAAAATATCTGTTTCTTGGCTATTCATCGCTCATTGGCAACACAAGAAAATTTAAATAACTTATTATTATTATTATTATTAAGGTAAACCGTTTTTCTATACTTTTCACACTAAAATATTTTAAGTAATATCATTTCAAATAAACACTTTTATAACTACAATTTTGTCATATATATTTATTTATAAATGTGTAAATTGAAATGCAATTATCGTATATTGACAATCTTTGTTAATTGAAGAACACTTAAATTATCTTAAAGTTTACTTGGAATTTGCATAGCTTAAAATAAAACATTGTGTAACCTTTTTATTGCATGATAAATTAAAACCAGCACAACAGTTTACAAAGAACATAAGTGTTTGTATACAATGTGATATGTTTAACCTTCAGATTTACAGGGCTACACTAAAATATTCAGATCACTTTCCAACAATGTTTAAGAATGATTATGAGTCTATCTGTATGCCCTTTCAGACCTTCTGTCTGTCCGTTGTGTGATAACATAGGGAAAGAATATTAAAAGTTATACGATACAAGTGCGTATAGTTGGAAAGTGTTAATAATCAATGCTCACCACATGATTTTTTGTTTATTTTTTATTTATTTTTTTTTTATCTTGGACAGTAAAAGAGACATAATTTTTGCTAAAAAAAAAAATGTTCCTGCTTCTGTAGCTATCTTCATTTAAAGGTATTTTTATGAAAATATTCATAATTTTACGAAGTATATTGACTTTATAAAGGGGTATTAACAAAAAATGCTGGAAACAATAAGATAATTTACACCCAAAAGGGGGGATGTTAGTTCCTTATAAATGGTCCACAATTTGAATTTCAAATGCAAAATGAACGGGATTTTTGAATTATATCTCAATAACACTATGTGTGTTGATTTCTAAAACTTTTATTTTCAGCTGAAAATGAAAAATAATAATAATAATAATAATAATAATAATAATAATGGCTTCAGATTTTAAAATAAAATCTGAAAAGTTAACTAAAATTATAAAGTACAATTATCAAAATTTAAAATTCAAAAGATTTTTCAACTTTAATAAAGTACTAAATATACGTATAACTTAAGAGTATGTGACATTTGTTAATTATGCGTTATAAAACATTTTCAAGAAGTGAAATTAAATTAGGGATGGGAATCGATTAACAGTTTTAACTGGGTTAATAGTAGTTCATTAATCGATTAATCGGTCGATTAATCGGATTTTTAATCGGTTTTCATTTTTCTTTTTATAATTTTATTTGAATGATGAATAAAACTCTCACATTGTGTATATATATATATATATAATTAGATAGATAGATAGATATAGTACACAACAAACCATAAAAATGATATAGATGTTAATTTAACTAGTTCTTTAAATAATAAATAATAATAATAATAAACATGCAAATAAATAATGAAAAAATATTCCTAATATATTCTTAAATAAAATTTTTATTCCGAAATACAGCTGAGAAATAACTTATATTTATTATTACTTTTATATTCAAAAAACTAAATTCTCTATAATATTGTATTTTGTCCATAAGTTTGACTGATTTTTTTTTTTTTTTTTTTTTTTTTTTAAATGTTTGTCTGATCGATTATATCTGTTTTATAGCTGAAATTTAAATAAATTTTCGGAGTAACAATTGGTGACTTTAAGTGTTAATTTTATATAAATATTTTCGTTTATTCAATTTTTTTTAGATAAATTAATTTTTCAATCAGTTTTGAAAGAAACATTAAATGAATTTACACATATTTTAGATTTATATTTGCAGGCCTTGTCCATCTCGCTTGTCACTATTTTTAAATGAATTCTCAAAATGCATATCATTATTATAAAAATCTCAAAATCTTCATTGTTTTTATATTCCAGTTCTTCTTTGTCACTTCGGACTAAAACACCGAATGTTATTTTCTGTTTCTACTTCAATAGTTACTATCAGCAATTCTGAACAGACAATAAAAACTGGAGATATTGTGAAACTCTGTTCACATTTCCCCCATCACAGGGATGGTGAGAATCTCAATCCTTTCTTTGCTTTATTTATTTTTTATTTTGAGCATTTCCATTTTTTGAAAGCTTCTTGTTTCTGAGAATACTATTGCCCTAGCAAACACTTTCTGTAGAAGGCTACAGGTGGTGTTGCTCCAGCATGCACATAAAGCGGAATTTTGTTTAATAACTGTCCTTCCCCTTTTCTCTATCAACAAAAATGCAACAACTTCTTTTGAGAGGTTTTATTTTTATTTATTTATTTATTTTATTTATTTATTTATTTTTATTTATTTTATTTATTTATTTATTTTTTTATTTTTTTATTTTTTGCTTTTCATTATTTCATGGATGTTTCTTAGAATGTTTGTTAGCAAAATATGAGAAAAAATATTTTGTAGGCAGAACAGCATTTTTACTTTAATTCGTTTTTTTGAAAATTTTAATCGGATTTTGAAAGCTTTTAATCGAATTAATCGAGCTTATTAACTCGATTAAAAAAAATTGATCGGGACAAAGCATTGATCGATTAATCGAACCGATTAATCGATTAATCGACACAGCCCTAAATTAAATACTTTCAACCATAAGTCATTTCGGTATATTATAGAAGCTTATATAAAAAGTAATCAACGTCTTTATCAGATAATTTTAAAGTTATTCAATATTACGCTATTCGCGTAAACATTTGTTTAGCAAGCAGTTTCCAAGTTTAATAAAATTACTTGCATTTGACGAGAAAGTATGATGTTCCCTAAATCGTAAGATGTCTTTTGATATTTTTGCGCTAAATACTCGAAAATATTTTATATTTTTACAGACTATCTACTGGGATTCCGGTGATAAATTTGACTGATCTTATAATACAAATGTAAGTAGTATCAGTAGTTTTTTTTTTTTTTTAATATATATATATATTCTGTGTATGCGCTTTAAAAAGACTTTCCTTGTAAGTTTCACTAACAGAACTGGAAAATGTTTCTTTTTTCTTAAATGACCAAATGCAAAAGTAAGAATTTCTCATGTTGAATAAATTCGTTCAATCCAAATACACATACTATCACCTATGAAACAACGGTAGTTATTTCAATAAGATGATCTTATTAATAAGTAAAATGTTGCTTACCTATAAAAAATCATTACGTTTTGAACTATTGTACGAAAATTAAATTATATAATCCTAGTCAAGTTTTTAATTTATTCCTGTAACTTTGTTAAAAAAAAAAAAAAAAAAAGTAGTCAGATAAGACCAAGATAAATATTAACAATTTATATCCATGTCAATAACAAATACAATAATTCTTTGTTCCATTAAAAGTGGATAGTTTTAAACTCAACAGTTTTCATTGTCCCACTACCACAGAATAAACAATCTAAATGTGCATTACACTGTAAATAATATCTGTAAATTTACTGAAATATTTATCCAGAGTCTCTCTAAATTTACAATAATTCTTAGTTAAAAGTAAATAATCGAGAATCTCAATCTTTATTTTGTATTTTTATCTATTTTTATTATTTAATTTCTCAATAAAAATTAAAAATGAGTGTTTCTACTTTAGAAAAAGCATTCTAAGTCACAAATATATTTTCGCCAATGATTAATTAGATTAATATTAGTCTTTAAAATACATATATAAAATAGATTTTTTAACATCTCCGTTTACATTTCTCTGTAACTTTACATTAGACTTAAAACAAATTATTACCAATAGTTTTCTGATAAAATTTTTAATAGTGTAACTTGTAACTTATTTTGAATACAACCGCTTTTACAATTATCAGGATTTTTGCAAATTGTTTTAACAGCCTGATCAAAAACCAATAATCTTTTCTTTTTTTAGAAATGAACACAAATATAACTTTTTCCTTTTTTTTTTTTTTTTTTTTTTTGAGTGTTAATTTGGAAAACATTAATATTGAAACTTGATTATTTAACTAAGATAGAGGTATTTAAGGGTTAAAGATTCTATGGAGTTTTAACACTTTCGCCCCGCTTTTTTTTTTTTTTTTTTTTTTTTTTTTAAGCCCAGCCCGGGCGTTTTTTTTTTTTTTTTTTGGTTTAATTGGATTTTAATTGGGTTTTTTATATTAAACGTAGAATAACACTGTTGGGTTTGAGTTTTACGTTTATTTCAAAAGAGAACAGTTTTAGACTAAAAGAAAACTTATTACACAGTAATAGCAATTAATTATAATTAATTAAAAATTAAACGACCTTCATATTCTTAATATTGGTTTGGCCTAAACTGTATAATGAATTCTTATTTTATTCTATTCAGTATTTTATCACAATTTTGAATTTAATTTTTTATTAAATTATTTTGTATAAAATTAAAACTAGTAACAAAAGCGAAATATTTTAAACCTACCATGTATGATTTTCATATTACAAATAATTATGATTTTTATATGGTTAAAGTAAAAAAATGTGCAAATATTTTTTTTTAATTTTTGTTAATATTGATAACTGACATTTGATTCATATTTGAAAACTTAATAAAGGAATACAAAACAAAATTATCACTGCCTACTTTTTACACTTACATGTCAGGAGTGTCTCCAGCTTTTAATTTTTGAAGCTCATTTATTTGAAAAACGAAATTTTTTTTGTGAATTTTTTTTCTGCAAGAAAAAATTGTGTAACACCTTCCATTTTATTAGTCATTCTATATAAATGTTTATTATCAAGTTAATTGCGTTTCGCTGAACCAAACCAAGTTATAGGTAAACATTAAAAATAATTCTGGAACATGAAAAAATTTTATAGAAAGGTCATTTTTATAAAACTAAATCTTTTAAAAAGGCAGTTTTAATGAATTTGAAGTTTTCGAGGGACAAACAAAGAACCCTATTTTTTGCCTGTATCGAACCTTACAGGGTCAATATATTATATTTATTAGTTATGTTTAATATTTGTTGTTAAATCCTTAGTATTTTAGGCAAAGTATTACTTTTATTTTTATTTTTTCATCATGACTTGCAAATACAAAAATGGCTTGCAATATTGTTCATTTTTTCTCATCTTTCATTTTTTTAAACTGTTCTGTTCAAAAGAGATATTATAGATAGATGGTGGAAATGAAAGGAATTTTTCTAACAAAGTTGAAAAATAATTACATAATTTCAAACTGGCATATATTATATCACTAATATGATATGCTATGTTATGTAGATATAATAATAATTATATATATAATATAATAATTATATTTATACATATAATTATTATCCTACATAATATTTATTTATTATATATAATAATGTCAAGTAAGAAAATATAAGTAAAAAAATAATAAATTTTATTTTAAAAGTGAAAAATTTTATTAGATTAAAAAAAAACCCAATAAAGCCCACTTGAGTGTGGGTTTTATTGGTTTTTTTTAAGTGGATAAACCCCAAAAAACCCACCTAGGTTTTTTTGGGTTTGTGGGCGGGTCCGAAACATTGCTTTCGTGACCGCTGACGTAGAATCACGTCATTTGAAAATCTGTAGCTCCTCCAGTGGGCGTTTCCTTCGTAGTTTGTAGGTTATTTATTTCTTAAGAATATACCCAATATTCATAATTGTACAATCAATATACTATGGATACATATACTTTGATTAGAAAGAGTATAATTACAATGTATATCCATTTCTATTACAAATGTAAATACAAAAAAATTTTGTTCGGAAATGTTTTAACTTGGAAGAAAAACGCCCACAGGCGTACCTTACTGTAAAAAAGACAGAAACATGCGGTCGCGAGAGTGTTATCCTTCAAAAATGTCGACTTTTGGAAAAAATCTATATGTTGAAACATGAAAAATTCTGAACATTTTAATGCCTCATTTATGATTCTACGCACTTTGGTTCAAAGATTATGAGCAATATTGTAACTGAGGTCAATATTGAACTTCATTGCATGTTTAAACTTCAACGCTGCTTTTCTAAAAGGGTATTTTTGCCACCATCCGCAAGATATCTTAATCTTACCGTGTAATTAACATTTTTTTCTTTTTCTTTTTTTATAAGGATATATATAACATAAAAAGTTCAAACGATTTTGAAAAAAATATTTGACTAAATACTAATTCATTTTGTAAATTTTCATTATATAAATGTCTGTGCAAAACTTTATAATAATACGTGAATTTTTTTTTTTTTAAATCTTGCGGATGGTATAAAAAAAGCCAAGAAGCATTAACCCTTTCATGGTCATGAACGCGTATATGCGGTCGATGTTTTTTACTTTTGAATGGTTTATTTGTTGCTACACATGCGGAAATCAGTTTCACAGTATTAGTACTGCTAACGTTTTAACATTCATGATACAAAGCGCATCCCAGTATAACTGCTTCCAAAGGGACAAAATGGAGACGGCATGATTATGAATGGGAGTTTATAAATACAATGAAGTTCAATGCTGAAATCAATTACAATTTTACTTTTAACTTTTGAACTAAAGTACGTATAAACATAAAAAAAAAAAAAAAAAAAAAAAACAATGTTTAGAATTGTTCATATTTTAACGTATATATATATATATATATTCAAAAAGTCATTATTTAAGATTAAAACTTCCGAGACACCTTAATGCGCATTAATTGTTCATTGAATTCATGACATAAAAATCTAACGATACACACATTCACACACACACACACACACACAAAAAAAAAAAAAAAAAAAAAAAAAAAAAAAGATTTTTTTATATGTACTTTGGCATTCTATAATCTTAGAAGTCTTAGAATAATATTTTCTATCATAATGTTTTAGCATCATTTAAAATTATTTCATGCTTAAAGTTTGTAATTTGAAAATATCAGTAATGTTTTACATTATTCCCAGATTCGTTCTGCACTAACAAACTAAAATTATTATTTTCTAGGCAAACAATATTCAAGTAATATTATTTGAGAAAAATAAATGGTTGGGACTGCCATTATATCTTTCGCAAAATGCATACATAACATGACAGTAACGACTTTTTCCTAGAATCACTATTGTGTTGTTTTCTACCTCCGAACAGATAGTGGCAGTAACATCAGCAGGGAAGCTAGCAAAATGATGCCAAGAGCGTGAAATAACTTTAATATTAATACAGTGACACGATTAAGATTGAAATTTACATGCAGCGTGCTGCGATAGAGCTGACAACAAACGATACAGAATTTTTTATTAATACTTTATAAGATGTGCGAAAAACGTTATCTTCTTTTTTTTTTTCCTTGTAACATACAATTCATAGCTTTAACCTTTTATGAAAAGAAGGTGCAGATATTAAATACTAGTGAATTTCGAATATCACTCATATATGGCTCACCTTCAACTACATTATTTTTACCTTAAATGACATTTGTGGATCGATGGATTAAATTTATTAATCATAACATCTTTATAAGTAAAGCTCAGCAAAATAAAAATTGAATGAAAATTAAAATATAAAATGAATAAACTAAAACCATATACAAACCTTTTTTCTATTTGTGTAAAACATATAATAGAGAAAGTAAAGAAATATGTAGAAGTGGTTAAAAAATACAATACATGATTGAAATTTTTATTAATATATACCATGAAAAGGGTAAAAAAAAATGGAATTAAAGTTCTACAAAAATTAAAATTACACATGTCTACATCTAAAATTTTGATCTGATAATTTTCGCTAAACTTTATGTTTTTGGCTTGTGGAAACCGAAACTGAAGCCAGTTTTTCTCTATCACGTATAGATTTTTGCCAATACAGGGTGTCTACGGACATAATTTGTCCCATGACTCTTCCATCAGTATAATTATATAGTAACTTTTATAGTATATTTCCATGATTAATTATAATTAAAAAATTGTGTCGGTAGACACCCTGTAAATTGTGTCAGTAGACACCTCGTATTGCCAATAATCAGTACATGATAGAGAAAAACTGGCTTCATTTTCGGTTTAAGCACAACAAAAAACGTATGTATCAGCTAAAATTACCAAATCAAATTTTGCCAGCATTATTTTTGCAGACTTGTGTTATTGATTGGACACTATGATATTTTCTTCTTTAGTCTCAAAAATTATAAAATATAAATTGAGTTTTTTCCTACTTCAAATTTACATTTAACAGTTAAACTTTAAAATATTGTTTCTAAGTTACTAGATATCGATGGTCTTAAAATCAGCTGTGGTACCTGGCTTAATCCTATACAATTTTCATGAAATTTCAAAAATATTCATACATAAATCTAATAAAAGCTTGCACTTTTTTGGCATATAAATAGTATGAATTAGAATCACAATTGCTAATGTAGAATTAAATATTTTGACATCATGACAAATGTTAATGTGAATTGTCTTATCACTCGTTTTAAAATAGGTTTTATACTCTGAAAGTTTTTGCCTTAGTTTAATAATTGTAGCTAAAAATATAATTACAGTATACATGATAAGAAATAAATACATTCATAAAAACTTGGCTTGAAACTTGGTCAAAAGTTTGTCGCTTTTTTTTTTTTTTTTTTTCAGTAAATTAATCAGCAATTTGTTTTAAACCAACGACTTTCAAAAGACGAGATTTTTCCGATGAGCTGTCAGCGGCTATGTCATTTAGCTATTCACATTTTGTCTTACCTGTGTAAATATTTCATAAGTTACAAACTTTTGAAACATCTTCAAAAATGAAATTTAAACACTCAACTCGATATTCAGAAATCTTCCTTACGAAATTAACACTTAAACTCAAATTTGCAACAACCTCTTGAATGATCATAGTACTTAAATTTCTTTGAGAAACTGTGTGTTTGATTTCATTGCTTTTACTCATAGGAATTAAATAAAATTCAATAATCCTATGTGAGATTCACAGGTTCATGCGTACGTGCAAAGAATTAACCTTTTTAACAAACGCTCGATAATGCAAAAATCGCATAAGATGTTTTAATTGTTTATTAAAGATTTTTACTTGTTGAAGCCGAAAATAATAGTAAAAAAGTTCCATCTCGTCCAGGTGTTTTTCTTTTTTCAAAACGCATATTTTCAGTTCAATTTTATGTGAAAAGATGACACCTTTTAACTTTTTTTTTTTTTTTTTTTTTGATTATGTGAACCATATTTAATGACTATTTATTACTTTAAAACAGTATTTATTAAGGTAAATAATATATATATAGATAGATAGATAGATATAAAATAGGAGAGACCGGAAGGGGGCGGTGCACAGTGGATCGAACAATGTTAAAATATGAACATAGACCCAAAAATCAATCTCTAAATAACCAATATTTCGCAGTGAAATAATATAAAAGAATGTCTAAAAAATACAAATACATGGTTATTTCTATAATTTCACAAAGTTTTATTATGTATGTATATATATAAGTTCGCAACGACAACTTTCAGAAATAAGGTTTTTTGTTGAATTTCAGTGACTTTATTTGAATGACCATCAAGTGGCACTTAAGATAACTATGAAAGAATACGAAATAAAAATACTTTTAATATTGTCCTAATAAAAGTTTAAGGCACTTCTAGCCAACATTTTGTTTGTTTTTTATGTTGCGATTCGCGCATGAAATGTGAATATAAAATTAACAACAAAATTAATGTTATAAGTTGTGTAAATTTTTTGTATAAAATTTCACACATTTAACTATTCCCAAAAGTATACATTTTGATCTGTAAAAAGGATTTTGTGCTTAAGTGCACTCTTTTTGAGAAAAATAAATTTTAATACTGTCCACCCCCAAATTATCAATCGAGAAATTTATCTGAATAACTGTATATTCATTAATGACAGAAAATATATTAAAATTTTTATAGTGAAAATATTATACAATTTAGTCGATTAAAATAGATTTAAAAAATCAGAAATCACTTCTTATTTCTTTAAGTGTTTAATAAAATAATTAATTTTACTTTAATGGTACTGAAAAGTACCGTTGGACCCAAAAAATGGGAGGAAATGTAAATGGTTGCCGTGATGTGTCATAAAATGTTAAAATTAAGTAAATGTTTAATGTTAAATTATTAAGTGTTAAAATTAAATAATATAATTCCATATTAAAATTTAAACTAAAAGTTCCTGTGTAATAAAAATGAAGTCGTAAAATAAAGACAAATGTGAATTTTTTCTGGAGTTTGTCAGTAAATGCTTGGATGAGTTTTCTATTGAAAAACTACATAAAAAAAGAAAGAAAAAAGAAGTAGTAATGTGATGATATATTTAACATTGTGTGCTAAATTAATTGTGTTACAAATATAGATTTTCTCCACGAAATTTTTATTTATTTTCCTTTATTCTGTTTTTTGCAACATTTGTTTCTCTATGAGGTATGTTTCTAAATACATATTTTCAGCAGAAAAGTATGATACTGTTTAACCTCTTTATAAAGCCATTTTTTCCTCAAATGGCACATTAAACTATTTTCACACCTAAAAATTGATGTAAAAAAAAATCATTTAACTTATTAGCAATAATTAATTTTACTTTTGGCACATTATTCTCATAATCAATCGCATACTTCTCACAACCCATGGTAATAGTATAAGCAGGATTGCCGCAAACGACTTCTTTTTTATTTTATTTTTTTCGCACCAGTATTATCAAAATAATATTGATACTGATGCTTTTCTAGAGAAATGGTACACAGGAATCATTATTTTAAAAAATTGGTGCCAACTGAATAAAAAGATAACGAATTTGGTGGGGGAAATATTTTCGCGGCCTTATAAAGGATTAAAAAAAACATGGAATCGCTTTTAGTATCATACATATATACATATTTAAATTGAGATGTGACAAAAAACATCATACATAGATAATAAAAATACCTTAAACTTCCTATGTTCTCCTCTGCCTATACTTCTGTGCGTCGGCAAAAGAAGTGGTGAAAATGAAAGCGTGTTTAGAGAGGCGTCCAAAAAAAAAAAAAAAAAAAAGAAAGAAAGAAAGAAAGAAAGAAAAGAAAAAGAAAAAGATAATAAAGAAAGAAAGAAAAGAGAAAAGGAAAGAAAAGGTTTCATGGCAAAATACGTGAACACAAAATGCTAAATATATCATGAAAGAATTGTGTATTTAATAATGAGAAAGAATATGTTTAGTTTAATGTAATAAAATTACTGATTTTTTTATTGCAACCCCCTGTTATTTTGCAAAATACGTATGTAATGGGCAAAAATGGAAATGACTTTTGAATTCAGCGTCCACGAAAACAAAGTTTAAAAAAATCATGCATATGAAAAAGATTTTTTTCTTTTCCAGGCCTGTACATTTACTACAGTCGAATATGTCGAAATCTATGAAAAACAATTATGTAAAGTTTGACTTATTTTTATAACTTAATAGCAATAATCAATATTTCCATATGACAGAAATACTTCTTTTCCTTATACAGAAAAATACCTAAACAAAAACACAGTTTCTGATTTCAATTGATACATGTTCTTGGCATTGACATTAAGAATTATAAAATTAAGTGTCAGTAAAATTCTACAGTTTTTCTAAAAATTAAGTTGTTCTTTTTTTCTTTGTATTTTCAGAAGTTTTAGAAAATAACAGCTCATTAATATTTGAGCAAGTGTTACCAATTTCAAAAGATCTATGGCATGCGTATTGTCAATTAATTAAAAATATATGTCTTTCTATCGAATGGATTGAATAATAAAAGCCTCTAAAAAGGAAAGGGAAAATTCATAACGACAATATACATATGTCGCATTTTAAGGCTAATTTGAGATGAATGTTTTGATTTTTGTTTATAACAGCTTTACGTTAAACAAGCTAGAAAAAAATTAAATTAGAACACAAATTTTAAATTTATAATGTTTCCTGTGACATGAAAACATGTAATTTCACACTCATTCAATTATTTGTATTTGTCGCGTTATTGCAATAGTACATTTTCGCGCTACGTCTTTTGGAGCTGAATTATTTTCTTGTTCAGCTTTTGGTAAATATGTAAGTTTGAAGGGTTAAAAGTGTACAATATTCAATCTCGCCGACAGCCCATGTTATTCTATGGAGAAATTTGAAATTTGTTTCCAAAATTACTCATTAAGTAATATATATATATATATATTTTTTTTTTTTATTATCAGAAAAATCCCAACCATTAAATTAGTAGGGGAGCTAGGGGCTAGTTGTAACAATTTTTAGAAAACTAAATATATTTTTAATGTATTTACATTTTCTTATTTATAATTGCTGCTTTGCATACAATACATATTACTTTATAATATTCATTAAAAAAACATTCGTTAATTTTGTTAATTTTCGTACAAAAAATATTTTTTCAATTTTTTTTTCCTGTTGCAATTTACCTCGGATCTGGGGCAAATTGTAACACACATGAGGCAAATTATAACAGATATGAGGGAAATACTAACAATAAAAACTGCAATATTTCAAAATGTTTTTGTTATCAATAATTTATTAATTTAATAAAAAGAAGGCATTTAATAACTAATATTAAATTATACCTTCTTAGTATAGTAACAATGAAATATATCAAATAGATTATAGTAAAATAAAGAGAAAATTAAATATCTAATCAACATAGAAGCCAGTCTTAGTCCGAACTGAAGCTAATACAAACAAATGATGTATTGTTAACCCTTAAACATTTAACGTGTTCCCACATTTTACAAATTAAGCATTATACACATTCTTCTGCCTAAAAGAGGCTGTAGGCATCTGTATAGAAGCTAAGTAAAACCTCTACTTTAACCAGAATATATATCTGGAGTGAAAAACATTTTCTTCATAATTTTATCCTTTTTTTTTTTAATTCTTTTCTTTTCTCTTTTCTTTCTCTTTTTGTTTCTGTTACTTTTTAATTATCTCTTCAAAATATTTTTTCAAATGCAGTTAATACAAACAAATGATGTATTGTTAACCCTTACACATTTAACGTGTTCCCACATTTTACAAATTAAGCATGATTCTCATTCTTCTGCCTCAAAGAGGCTGTAGGCATCTCTAGAAGCTAAGTAAAACCTCTACTTTAACCAGAATATATATCTGGAGTTAAAAACATTTTCTTCATAATTTTATCCTTTTTTTTTTTTTTTTCTTTTTTCTTTATTCTTTTCTTTTCTCTTTTCTTTCTCTTTTTGTTTCTGTTACTTTTTAATTATCTCTTCAAAATATTTTTTCAAATGCTTTTCTTTCGGGTGATGGGTATCTAATATTTGTACCTTGCTCGAAGACTTCAGCTGTAGCTAACTCGTATACATCTTGACCCTTTGAAACTCTTTCAGACTTATTTTTATAGTTCCTCATTATAAAACAAGAAAAATAAATTCATAGAATAAAGCATAGGATAAATAATTTTATAAATAATTTCTGTAGTGATAAGTATAAAGGATTTAAGTCCATATTCTTGATTTTTCAGGAGACGAAAAATAAAGTTTAACTAGCTAAAAATAAATCAGAAGAATGGATTAGGGAAAAGGTATTTCGTTGATTTTTACCCTTTATACCATTCAGTGGTTGTCAACCTTCATTTAATAACGGGAAAATTTGAATTAAATATTTTATACCGTACATGAATGGTAAATTTCTAAATTGGTCCTTTTTTTACCAATGGATTTTCTCAAAGACTAAATGACATAGAATTAAATCCTTTATACCAATCGATAGAGAATTTTTTTCTGAGTCTGACTATGTACTTAACTCAAAATCGACATTTTTGGACTTAAATCCTTTATACTTATCAGTACAGATTTGTTTGTTAACATTTAAAGTAAAATGTCTAATTACATGAATCAAAACACAAGGGGCAAGTTGTAACACGTTACAACTTGCCCCATCGTATGATTTTGGACATTTTGATTATTTATAAAAAATTTTAATGATTTATACAAAACAAAAATTAACCATGCATTTTATAACTTAACACATAGACAAAATAAATAGCTATAAACATTTCTTTAAAATATAAATTAGCATGCCTTTAATCAAAATTTACGAAATAGTTTTTTTTTTTCACTAACTAGCTAAAACGAAACACATGTACAGAGCCTCTCATTAGCTGTTTTTGCGGAACATTGATTGCGCTTACATAATAAAGTGCGTCATAAGAATTAAGTTTATCGAAACAGCTAATCAAAAATTTTACAAACTATTGCATAAATTGTGTGTTACTTCTTACCCCTGTTACAATTAGCCCCTAGCTCCCCTACTCGTTTTCGAAGAAATGATTTTTCACTTTTTTAATATTTTACTTTCTACTTTAAAACGTGAAAATTACCCTTAGTTATTTTTTCGCTGTTTTAAACTCAAAAATAAAATATTCAGTTTAAATATATAATTTTGTAAAAACGAGAATTAATTTCACGGATATTAATTTTCTAAATGTGAACACAGAATTAAACAAAACAAAAAACGTTAGGTAATAATAGTGGAAAGAAGTTTTCCTATAGAATAACATGGGTTTAGCTGTCTGTGAGGTTAGGTATTATATCCTCTTAACATATAGTTGAAACGACCGTAAAGTTTTACCTATTACTGAAAAATACTCGACAGAGAAAACTGTGTTTTCTCTCATATTTGTTTACATAGTCACCACCTAAGGTTATACATATTTCCTAAAGTTTTTTGGCCTTTCGGAGGTCTTCATCATAGAACAGAGTGGATCTGGGATATTTCAATCTAAAGCTTTCTGAAATAAACATATAGCTATAATTTACGATATTATTTAAATGAGGATAATTTAATATGCAACATAAATTTTGCCCTTATATTTCAGGTATTTCTTAATAAAAATTAAAGCTTTACGACAGCCGCTTGTTGGACGTAGTGGATTTGGGTTTTTGCAATTTACGGTTTCCTGAAACCAAGAAGTTCAATTTTGATTGCTATAATTTACAACATTATGTATATAAGGATCATCTAATATACAGAATAAATTTTACCAAGATATCTCTGTTTTTTCTTAGTAAAAATTAAAACTTTATGATATCCCTATGTTATGCATATATATATAACAATAACAATATATTTTTAATTTAAATAACAATAAGTAATTCTTCTGCAAATATTCATTTGTGTACATCTCAGGCAACTTTATTCATATTCAAAATAACTTCACAGAATGAGCGCTTTTTTTTTCTTTTAACAAATTGTTTTAAAACGGTCAATTTAAGTATATAACAACATTCAGTATTATAAATGTATGTTAAAAAGAAGATATGATATCATTGATTAAACAAAATTTTTAGTTTTGGAAGTCTGGAAACTTTTTCCTTCCCTTTTTGTTTGGTGTTTATGTGCTAAAATATCAACTTCCCTGTTGTTGAGATGTTACATAAAAAATGTCCGCTCTTATCGAGAAAACCGATTTTCAAGCATATTTATAACGACGATAACCCTGACATTACAATAATTATTGGGTGTTTAAATTAATTCGTAGCGTTTTTTTTTTTTTTTTTTCGAAAACTAAGGCTTTATTGTGCAAAAATAATTACAAATAGATTATTCAAAGTATTGACCATCACTAACCACTACTTTTTCCCATCTTTCTTGCAGCATACGGATTCCGCGTCGGAAGAACGAATCGTCTTTAGAGGCAATCCAAGAATCGACCCATTTTTTACAATCTTCATAAGAAGTGAAGTGTTCCTCAGACAGGCCATGGCTCATCGATCGAAACAAATGGTACTCAGATGGAGCAATGTCTGGAGAATACGGCGGGTGAGGTAGGACCTCCCATTTGGTCGTTTCTATGTAGGTTTTGACCGGTTTTGTGACGTGCGGACGAGCACGTCTCTAGGTTTCAGTTCGTATGGGACCCAATTTCCCTGCTTTTGGATCATTCCCATGGCTTTCAGGCGTTTGCTGACTGTTGAAAAGTCAACTCTTAATGATTCAGCTGAATCTTGAAGCGTTTATTGGCGTGGATCTTCATCGAGCAATGACTTCAATTCTTCATCTTCGAATTTTTTTGGCTGCCCAGGTCGTTCCTTGTCTTCCAGCTGAAAATCACCACTTTTAAATCGAGCAAACCATTTCCGACACGTTTGTTCAACTAGTGCATGCTCTCCATAAACTTCCACTAAAATTCGATGACTTTCGGCAGCGCTTTTCTTCATGTTAAAGTCATGAAGTAAAACTCCCCGCAAAAACACTTTATCCGGCACAAAGTTAGACATATTCCATGAAGTAAAAAATTTTGTTATTTACGCTTCAACCAAATGACATATACTAATAACGATGCTCAATGATATTAGGTTTACGGGGAATACTAGTCACGCCATCTATTGGAAAATGCCACTTGTCACGCCATCTATTAGAAAACGCTACGAATTAATTCAAACACCCAATAGATACAGTCGGTAACAAAAGTGTACGAACGCTAGCAAAAATTCCTATGTAAAAAAGATACACTTCATACGGTTTTGTTAAATAAATCCTTGTCGAATCGTGTTCTTACACTGACTAAGAACAGGATTCGACAAGGATTTATTTAACAAAACTATATGAAGTGTATTTTTTTTCATAGGAATTTTTGCTAGTGTTCGGACACTTTTGTTACCGACTGTACATGTAAAATTTAGTAAAATCACTTAACTAAAAAATTTCTATTTATCCTCATTTAGAAAATTGTAATAAATAGTATTAACACTTGTTATTTTCAATGAAAAGCTCTAAAGTAAAATTTTAAAAAATGTGTTATATTGCTTTAAACTTCCATAATTTATTATTAGCGCTCCTCTTCAATTTTCGAATTATTAAAATTGTTTTCTTTACATTTTCTTTTTAATTAACGGTAAAAGGAATATTATGGAGACGCCAAATAAATACAAAGGAATTCAGAAAACTTCAGCACTTTGTTCCGCTAACTTGTGAAATATGCTTTAGTAAATCCCGTTACGGATCTATATACCGTGATGAATTCCCAAAGCTCTTGAAAAATCTAAGAACATGTAAGTTACATGAAATCAAAAGCTTCAATACGCATTCTTCAAATCTAATGGGAATAAAACAGTAAGCCACAATAGAAAAAGATTACATAATTGTAACTGATCTCAGAGGATAACGGATAAAGAAGAACAAGATGAAATTTTATAGCGTGTTTCGTTTCTTAAAGATAAGTTTCGTTATTTTTCAAAGCCTTATCTAAATAAAGCTATATTTGTTTCATAGCAGTATCCAAGCAGAATATATATATATATATATATATAAGGAAAATAGCAAAGGAAGAGAAAGGAAAACCGCAGTTTTTATTCGAAAACAATTAATCATGCTAGCAATTCAAATATAAGTTTGATTAGGAATAATAACTTATAGAAGTTGGTACTACATACATGTATAGAAGATTGTCTATACTAAATTGATATGCAATAAAAGATTTAAAAAAAAAAAATCAACAATGATATGCACTAAAAAAATTGTTTATTCTTTCTTTGACTACAAAGATTTTTGTTAATTTTTTCTACGATTAGTACGAATCGTTTAAAAATTACACAGGCGTCGCAGAGTTTTAGCTGTATTTTTACCTGTGTTTTATTATATTGTCACCCTTATTTTCAAAATAAAATATTTCTCGAACATTTTAATGCTATATAACATGAATAAACAATAAGACTTCTTCACACACCATAAATTTTAAGCCAGCACAACCGGTTTCGAAAGGACGTAGCCTTCCTTCATCAGGTGTAAAAAAACACGTGCTACTGCCTTGGAGGCAAAAGCATGTCTTGATTTTGCCACTGAATTCAGCAGCTAATTTTTTTACCACTGAATTAAGTGCAGCGTAAACTATTTTCTGTCATCTTTTCAAGAAAATCGGTGATTAACACTTGAAAGAGTTCCCTTGTTAATAATATATACACTCATTGCCATAAAAATTTGCGCACCAAGAAGTAATTGTTGGACCGTAACGAAACTTGGAATGAAGGTAAGTTCCAGGCAGATATGCAAAAGCTTAGAAATGCAGCGTGATTGCCCATTGCGTATTGCCACCAGAGGACGTTGAACTTCGTTCTTCTTGGAGTATAAAACAAGTAAACAGTGCTTTTTTGGTGTACATAATGTGCTACAGAGGGATGCTTTTTAAATAGAGAGGCCGTTACGCTGCCATCGAAGACAATACGAGCAGCTGTCAGAGTCCGAGAGGGAAATTATCTGATAACTGCCCTCACACTTAAAATTAAAAACATTTCTTTTTCTTTTTATGCTTATTATATTTAAAAATCTTTTACTTTCTTTTATTTTCGGAAATTTAACTTTATAAAAGTCTTTAGTTACTCCTTTCCTCCTTTTAAATCTCTCATCTTTCTTTAGATGTTGCTCAACGTTAAACATCGATCTATATTTACTTTTTATCGTTGCTATTTTTGAAGTTCTAATATTTCTATTTTAGCTCTTGCCATCGCGTCATAATTGCTTGATTTAATTTATCTGAGTGTTTGAATTTTGCCACTAGAGAGCGTCATCGTCGATGTTGTTATCGATGTTTTATGCAAATATGATGTCCTGGGAGTAGTATAAATGCACGTGATGTCTATCGTACTTGGCAGTTGAGCAACTATTCAATAGCGATGCTAGTTATCCAGCGGTAAGAGTTATTTTGTTGATGTCGAGCTGGACCCTCATCGCATTTTTTTAAATGTTTTTTGAGGAGGTTGTTTTTTTCTAAAAATGTATTTAATTTTAATTAAATTTAGTTTCTTCAATATATTAAATATTTAAAGTCTTTTCGAAATATAATCATCACTTTTGAGGTTGACTTTGAGTTGATTGAACTTTTATTAGTTATGGAACTTTTGTGATTGAATCGTCGTTTAACGATCACTGATATGCCTAGATATCGTGAGATGTAAATTGTCATGTCGTTTTTCCCTCACTGGTCGGCCGGGTGATCGTGAGGTGATAGTAGTTGATTCTTCATAATGTGTTTCTTTGTTCTTTCCAGTGGTCATGTTGACGACCCTGTTGATCGTTAAACTAAATGCAGTTTTCTACAGTTATAATCTTTCCAATAGAGCTTTCTTTTTTCTATGGTCATTCGGTGACCTAGATATATCATTTCTTTCTTCAAATAAAAAATCTTTCATCATTATAAAATGCAAATTAATTATTTTTCTATGGTCATTCGACGACCTAGATACATCGTTTTTTTTTTTTTTTCAAATAAAAGTATTTCATCATTATAAAATGTAAATTAGTGACTGTCACAGGTACTTCTACAAATTAAAATGTTCGATCAAGAATTGTAAACCTTGATGTCAAGATGATCTTTGCTGTCAGTATTATCTCCTGAAATTGTTGTAAGGTAATCATGACAAAATTATGTTTTTTTTTTATATTGTTGAGTCTATTTAATTGTTAAGTTTTATATATATATTAATGTTTCAATAAATTTTTGTTAAGTTTATAGAAAACTTGTTGTGACCATTTTGAGTCAACACATTTAACTACTGGTAAAATCATTTTTATTTAAACTCAAAAACTTAAACGTTTCTACTTGTATATCTGCTTAATAAGATTTTCTAAAAGTTCAGCTTTTTACTTTTAGCTGTTAACTGAATCATCGGTATGATGGAATCCGGATGATCAGCTTGGCGAGCAGTCAGCCATCTAGGCCGTTCTGATTTTATTGTAAAGATGTATTGGTACCAGTGGACAGGAGAGAAGTCACTTACACGGCGACCAGGCTCGGGACGCACTCGACAGACCAGTAATCGAAAAAAACTTCACTTCGTACGAAACATACGCATAGCGCCAACAGTCTCGTTGTCCGCCATCCGGACGTATGCAGGACCTACACGACTTGTCCCTGTGTCTGTACGTGCCATCGCATGGCGCCTGGCGGAAGAAGATTTGCTATGATGGCGCCCATTACTTGTGCTGCCAATAATACCCCCCCCCCTTTACTCCGTTTGGAGTGGTATTGCGCTCGACGGTGTTGGATTGTAAACGAATGGAACCAGGTCGTCTTCAGGCACGAATCCAGATTCAATTTGGGCAGTCATGACAATCATATACGTGTGTGGAGGCATCGTGGTGATCGCCTCAATCCTGCCTTTGCTGTACAGCTGCACACCGCACGCACAGCTAGTGTGATGGTATTGGATAACATTGCATACGACACATGTAATCTCTGATATTGATCACCATGATGGCCCAGCAGCGGTACGTTCGTGTCCAGTCACAGGTGTTGCCACTCATGTCAGGAGGGCTCCTAGGAACCATTTTTTAACAGGACAATGCTCAACCAAACAGAGTAAGGATTCACAGGACTGCCTCGGCTACAATACCACCCTTCCCTGGGCTGCTCGATCCCCAGATGTTTCACCAATAGAGCATATCTGGGATAAATTCGGACGGCAAGTCGAGCAACTTACGGATTTCGACGAATTAGAAGCGCTTTTACAACAAATGTGAACAAGAGGCCGCAGGACATCATAGAAACTTGTATGCCTCAATGCCCGCCCGTATCGCATCGTGCATCTAGAGGTGGGCCAGAAGGGTACTGAAACCTGTATTCCTCTGTAATTTTTCCTGTAATAAATAATCATTTCGCTTTGATTTTGTAATCATTTACTTATATCAACGTTGCACTTACGTATATAAAATTCCGTTTCATTGTGACAACACTTTCTTGGTGCGCAAATTTTTTTGGCAATGAGTGTATATTAAGCCGTTATCAGGCAATTTTTCGAACAAACAATATTTGCCCCAACTTTTTGGATGAAAGAAGAAAAAAGGTTGTAATTTTTGTAACAAATGTTGCTTAAAGAACTGGTTTATGATTTACTATTTATCGCCTTTTCTTGGCGCAAATAAATCGTTGGAACGCTGATTTCTTCTAGCAAAGCTCAAGTTCTGCTTCATTTTATTTAATAATAATAAAAATGCTTTTAGTGCTTATGAAATTAAATAAATGAAAATATCTTTTTCCTGTTTTGTGTTTATTTGATTGCCTGGAAATTAATAATATTGTCAATATATTTAAAATAACATCAATATTTTGTTCAACAATTTCACTTCAAAATGGATAAAAATTATTTTCAAGAAAATCAGTTAATAATTAAGAGTAATTAATGTTTACTCTATATTAATATCAGTTACAAAAAATTACATGTAAATAAATATTTTTAAAAGGATACTCCTTTCATACAGCATTAAAAGGAAGCCAATGGGTAGGACTTTGAGACAATGGAAAAACCAATGGGTAGGACTTTGTGTCCATGTGTCAAATGGGTAGGATTTGGAAACAATGCAAAATCCAATGGGTAGAACTTTAAATTCCATGACCCCACCCATTTCTACGCCCCAGTCATTCAATTATTTCATTACTTATATAATATTTATTGGGAGACAAAAAATGTGCTATATAGATATTAATATAGAGGAGTTTATTTTCTGAAAATATTTATACTTGCATATTTTTTCACAAAACAAACAAAATCAAAATATGAGTGTCTTTTAAAGTTATAATAATTTATTTTTCTTTAATTTTTGCAAAAATGAAATTTAAGAAAAATCTGTCAAACCTTACATAGGACTGGTTTGAGAGAATATTTTTCAGAAATTATTAAGAATTCATAGCTGCTTTTCTTTTTTTAATTTATCTACAAACGATAATTATTTAATAATAATGATGATAATAAACTTTTTCTTAGTAATCAATAAAGCATTTTAATAAGTGTTTTTTATGGATTTTATTTTAATAAAGTATGAAGCTTTAAAAACATATAGAAATCTATTCGAGGTCACATACTGATATATAGCAGATGGATACGAATTGACACTGAAATTTTAAATATTTACTTAAATTAGTCACATCATTCATCAATAAGGAAAACACATGGAAAGAAAGTATTTAATTACTTTAAACATACCACAGTGCCTACAATTTTTAATGCTTTCAATTAAGACATTTCCTTGTTAAAAATTCCATTTTAACAGAGAGATGCTCTTTTTCGTATTGTTCGCCATCTTGAAGGATGACGTTACACAGCCTGTACCTCTGATTGGTTAAAAGCTGGAAGGAAATTGTTCGTACGCCCAATTTTTTAAGGCATAGAAGAACTAGTATGTTGTGGCCACCACAAGACTTTCTTCTATATTTTCCTATACATATTCAATCAGTAACAATATTAAAAAAAAAAAAAAAAAAAAAAAAAAAATACGATTTTTTTTTCTAAGTTTTTTTTTTGTTAAAAGTAAAAAAAATCGATAACTTTGTTTTAAATTATCACAGATTTTGGTTCAACCATTCGTTTTAAAGGTATTGACGAGATCTTTCGAATGATACCCATCTTCAAAATTTAATCCCCCTGGGGGGGTACTTCCCCCCCAGGGGGGGAACCGATGTCCCCCCATGCACAATTTTTTTTTCCTAGTTAACTACTACTATTATCAATAATTCATATTAATTTTACAATCACAAGTTTAAAATAACTCTCATTATGCCCATTTATACGGAATTTTGTCCTATAAAATGCGATCACAGCACCACCTGTTGAGCTATTGATCCCTAAATCTATTGGGCACCAGTTCATGTCAGGGTGCAACTAAATACCAAGTTTGGTTAAATTTCATTCATTGGTTCGTGAGATACAGCGTCCACAAAAAAATGATACAGACAGACAGACAGACACACAGACAGACATTTTTTAAAAACTATCAATTCGTGTTCAGGACATCCCAAAACGTGTAGATCCGTCAAAAAACGGAGGTCGAAAATTTTCGCGAATCCAATACTTTCTCTATATTACATATAGAAGAAAGTAAAAAAGTTGTTCGAATTCAGAATCGCTATCACACTGGGTGTTGAAGCAATTTCTCCAAGAAAATCGGTGCAAATTAAGCGTTGGGTCAAAAATTGCCCGAAAAATTGTTGAATCAGATAGAGGCTTTTAAGCTCTAGATATATCAATGACTTTATTGCAAAAAGTATTGATTCAAAAGACAATAGTGCGATTTGTTTCGCAAGTACTATATATGCATATTAACAAATAAAATAAAATTTCTATGAGTCACTATACCTCAGTTGGGATAGCTCTCGCTTTATCATGCATAGGTCCTTGATTCGTGTCCCACCCCGTAAATTAAATTGCAGACTGGAAACTTTTAACTTAAAAATTTTTAGTATTTCATTTATATTATAGAGACAATAGTGCGATTTGTTTCGCAAATACTATATATGCAAATACTATAGATGAGCGAAAAGGTGGCGGTATTTCAGTATCTTTAAGTATGTGAAATAATATATTATTCTAGGTACTTCAAGTGTTTGAAATAATTTTTTTTTTTTTTTTTTTTTTTTTTTTTTTTTGCGTTTTAAAATTGATTCCTCTATTTCAGACACATTTTTTTCTGAATTTCGGACATTTTTTTAATAAAGTTAAATATCTTAAAAAAGAAGTTACTATCTTTTAAAGGCAAAAACAATTTCTGAAATAAATAAATAAAGATACGCATTACTAATGTATTTTTAATAGATTTATACTATTAATGCAATCTACTCTTTTAATGCTTTCTTTAGTATACAACATAATATATCTTTAGAAAAGTGATTACATTAATACATCTGATTAGATTTTAAGCATTATCTAACAGGGCAAATTGCTGTTAGTTCTGTCCTGACGTGGATTAATTGATTAAACTCGATTCCCATTAGAACACCGGCACTGACATAATAATGTCTAATGTCTCTTTCGACTAGTCTGCGAAAGGATTTAAGATGTAACGCGCG
Source organism: Salticus scenicus (assembly GCA_963930645.1). Lineage (NCBI taxonomy): Eukaryota > Metazoa > Arthropoda > Arachnida > Araneae > Salticidae > Salticus > Salticus scenicus. The sequence continues at coordinate 122,644,306 of OZ005651.1, read as the reverse complement.
GTGTCTGATACATAGACATATTATCTAATGGAAGGATCTATGGCAGCCTTTATGTGTGGCAAGGATAATCCATCTAAAATCACATGATACAAGTCTTTACAATGCGCCAAACTCGAATTTTTCATACCAAACTGTAGAATATGATTGATCCCAATTAATACGATTCTTCTACAAATATTATTCCTTATTTTTCTGAGAGTTCTTTTTGTAATTTATATTTCATTTTACACGTTAGATTCATTTGAAAGTAAAACATAAGTTGGCTGGGGAGTTATTAATTAGAAAAAAAAAAAAAAAGATGTATATATTAACCATTTCGTTGAGATTTTCTATTTTAGGATAGAATGTTGATTTTTCACATTTTATTCCTTTTTATAAAAACTTCCAAGAAATAAAAAGTGTTTATGACTTCGGTTTGCCTGTCTGACCGTAAATCTGTCGGTCCATCTGTCTGTACGCCTGCCTGTCTGCCTTTGTTCTTATTTCCGTAAATGTATTTAAAATGCTTGTAAACTGATATATGTTATTCAGATTAACTTTGACATATTTCCTGCTGAAAATTATATTAATAGCATTATTGGTTTCGGTACAGGGACTCACAAAAGAATTCAGTAACATTACCGTCTGTGAGAGATATTTTCATTTTAACAGAGAGATGCTCTTTTTCGTATTGTTCGCCATCTTGAAGGATGACGTTACACAGCCTGTACCTCTGATTGGTTAAAAGCTGGAAGGAAATTGTTCGTACGCCCAATTTTTTAAGGCATAGAAGAACTAGTATGTTGTGGCCACCACAAGACTTTCTTCTATATTTTCCTATACATATTCAATCAGTAACAATATTAAAAAAAAAAAAAAAAAAAAAAAAAAAATACGATTTTTTTTTCTAAGTTTTTTTTTTGTTAAAAGTAAAAAAAATCGATAACTTTGTTTTAAATTATCACAGATTTTGGTTCAACCATTCGTTTTAAAGGTATTGACGAGATCTTTCGAATGATACCCATCTTCAAAATTTAATCCCCCTGGGGGGGTACTTCCCCCCCAGGGGGGGAACCGATGTCCCCCCATGCACAATTTTTTTTTCCTAGTTAACTACTACTATTATCAATAATTCATATTAATTTTACAATCACAAGTTTAAAATAACTCTCATTATGCCCATTTATACGGAATTTTGTCCTATAAAATGCGATCACAGCGCCACCTGTTGAGCTATTGATCCCTAAATCTAATGGGCACCAGTTCATGTCAGGGTGCAACTAAATACCAAGTTTGGTTAAATTTCATTCATTGGTTCGTGAGATACAGCGTCCACAAAAAAATGATACAGACAGACAGACAGACACACAGACAGACATTTTTTAAAAACTATCAATTCGTGTTCAGGACATCCCAAAACGTGTAGATCCGTCAAAAAACGGAGGTCGAAAATTTTCGCGAATCCAATACTTTCTCTATATTACATATAGAAGAAAGTAAAAAAGTTGTTCGAATTCAGAATCGCTATCACACTGGGTGTTGAAGCAATTTCTCCAAGAAAATCGGTGCAAATTAAGCGTTGGGTCAAAAATTGCCCGAAAAATTGTTGAATCAGATAGAGGCTTTTAAGCTCTAGATATATCAATGACTTTATTGCAAAAAGTATTGATTCAAAAGACAATAGTGCGATTTGTTTCGCAAGTACTATATATGCATATTAACAAATAAAATAAAATTTCTATGAGTCACTATACCTCAGTTGGGATAGCTCTCGCTTTATCATGCATAGGTCCTTGATTCGTGTCCCACCCCGTAAATTAAATTGCAGACTGGAAACTTTTAACTTAAAAATTTTTAGTATTTCATTTATATTATAGAGACAATAGTGCGATTTGTTTCGCAAATACTATATATGCAAATACTATAGATGAGCGAAAAGGTGGCGGTATTTCAGTATCTTTAAGTATGTGAAATAATATATTATTCTAGGTACTTCAAGTGTTTGAAATAAATTTTTTTTTTTTTTTTTTTTTTTTTTTGCGTTTTAAAATTGATTCCTCTATTTCAGACACATTTTTTTCTGAATTTCGGACATTTTTTTAATAAAGTTAAATATCTTAAAAAAGAAGTTACTATCTTTTAAAGGCAAAAACAATTTCTGAAATAAATAAATAAAGATACGCATTACTAATGTATTTTTAATAGATTTATACTATTAATGCGATCTACTCTTTTAATGCTTTCTTTAGTATACAACATAATATATCTTTAGAAAAGTGATTACATTAATACATCTGATTAGATTTTAAGCATTATCTAACAGGGCAAATTGCTGTTAGTTCTGTCCTGACGTGGATTAATTGATTAAACTCGATTCCCATTAGAACACCGGCACTGACATAATAATGTCTAATGTCTCTTTCGACTAGTCTGCGAAAGGATTTAAGATGTAACGCGCGGTGTCTGATACATAGACATATTAACTAATGGAAGGATCTATGGCAGCCTTTATGTGTGGCAAGGATAATCCATCTAAAATCACATGATACAAGTCTTTACAATGCGCCAAACTCGAATTTTTCATACCAAACTGTAGAATATGATTGATCCCAATTAATACGATTCTTCTACAAATATTATTCCTTATTTTTCTGAGAGTTCTTTTTGTAATTTATATTTCATTTTACACGTTAGATTCATTTGAAAGTAAAACATAAGTTGGCTGGGGAGTTATTAATTAGAAAAAAAAAAAAAAAGATGTATATATTAACCATTTCGTTGAGATTTTCTATTTTAGGATAGAATGTTGATTTTTCACATTTTATTCCTTTTTATAAAAACTTCCAAGAAATAAAAAGTGTTTATGACTTCGGTTTGCCTGTCTGACCGTAAATCTGTCGGTCCATCTGTCTGTACGCCTGCCTGTCTGCCTTTGTTCTTATTTCCGTAAATGTATTTAAAATGCTTGTAAACTGATATATGTTATTCAGATTAACTTTGACATATTTCCTGCTGAAAATTATATTAATAGCATTATTGGTTTCGGTACAGGGACTCACAAAAGAATTCAGTAACATTACCGTCTGTGAGAGATATTTCTCTAAAGCATATTTTCATATTCTTATTTTGCAAAAGACGTAATAAAATTAATATACATTATTCATATGCACAAAGACATGGTTTCTGTTGAATATGATATGATCAGTGTAAAGGTTTACAGGATCAAACAATAATATTCAGAAACATTAATACAATCTGAAAGTGCTCGAAGTCATTTATAGCTGTGTTATGCGTTTTTAACATTTTCAAATAAAGTCAAAATTTGGTTATGAATGTATGACTTCGGTTCTTACATCTGTCTCTTTGTCGGTGTCTCTGTCTACCCGCATTCTAATTTTCGTAAATGTTATTAAGATACATTGAACATTAGCATTGGCTTGTTTTTCTAACATTATACCATAGTCTACATAATGTATAGAATACGATAGGATTAATGCTAAATGATTGTTTTACTGTACTTCATAATTTTTTTAATACATTGTCAGATATGAGCAGAAATTGTTCAATGTTAATTTTCAGTGTTATGAGAACTATTTTTCTAAGTACAATGCTACAGAAAAGCAATTTTAGGCTTTTTTCTTTGAAGTAAAGCTAGTAGCTCTTGTGATTTTTTTTCCATAGTTAAAATGCATTTTTATGTAACCTTGCTGTGTTTAGATTGTATATACAGAGGTGTAGCTTGAGGAGGGGGGAGGGGGTGTCTCCCCCCTCACACAATGTTTTAAAAAATAGGGTGGCATAATGAGGTTTCTGGGGGCGCTGTTTCTGCGCCTTAAAGTTCATTTGAAAGTGGATCATTTGTTCATTATTGTTAATTACAAAAAACACTTTTTTTATGTATCACAAGCTGCCTTCGGCGACCAACTGGTTCACCGACCAGCAAAAGAAGTTCGCATTAAAATGTCTGACTGTTGCAAACTCTCCTTAGGTGGCCCTCTTAATTAATTAGACGCCTAAAATAGCCTTTATAAACGTGTATAACAGCCTGTTTTCCTGCTATGCAAATGACCTTTGAAAATTTTCATCGCATTCACGACCCTTAAAAAAATCTAATCATGACAAATTCATATTTAGGAGCGCCTTTGGCATGATTTCACGTTTTAGACATTTACTATAGTCTGTTCGCTTACCGTACAAAAGGTTTTTGAAAATTCTAATAGTATTCGGAACCCTTTAAGAATAAGTTAGTAGCGAACTCCCGCTAAGCAGCGCCCTTCTCTGTTCAGGCACCTACAACAACATGTTCACATATCCTACAACGACCCTTGAAAATTCTTACCTTAGCAAATTCGCGCTGTGTGGCGACTGCGACGCCCTTCTCCCACTTCAGACACCTACAACTGATTCGTAAGTATGCGCAATCAATTTCTTATCTCCAAAAACTTAAAATTGCGATTTTTAAAGGCCTTAGCTCAAATAAAAAGATTTCGGCAAGAAAAATGAATTTAAATAAAATTATCTGGTAATTAATTTATTTGTCTAAAATTATTATTCTTTTAATTCCATTGGATCATAAAAAATTGGTATTTCAGAGAGCGTGTCTTTAAATAGAGGTGATGAGGAAAGCTAAATTTCGTGCATACTACATGCTACAAAAAAAAAAGTGTATTGTATGTTATGACTATTGTATAAAGACGAAATTAGATGAGGTTTGATTTGGTTATAACGATTTCTCACTATCAATTTTTGATTCTAAGTGATCCTTTAAACAAATTTTTTATTTTAGTTTCATCGTTAACAAGTTTTGAAATATCGGGAAGTCTACAGAATTCAGCTTCTGTTTCTTGTTATGAAATAGCACGAGGAAGTTGATTTAACGTCGCATTCATAGATACATATTGGGAAAATGGCGACGGTTTGGGATTAACACCCTAGTGGCAGTCCGAAGACAAGCCATCACAATTTTTACCTTATGCAGAAGGGATGGCTCCACCGCTTTGGTAACCCCCAGAGGTATTATTTGTACGAATCATGGAAAACATTGCAGCCACGACAGATTTTACGTGCACCAGAGACTGATGTACATGATGGTCTTCGGCTGGCTCCAGTATCGAATCTGCAATCTTTCTATTGCGATATCGACGTTCTACCAACTAGGCTACTACAGCAGTATGAAATAGCTCATACGGAGGTAAAATACATTGGGGATTAAATGATATAGCATGCTAGTTCATTAAATTGTTATTTTCTTAGTTGATAAAATTTCCAGTTTTGTTTTTATGCCGAATAAAGTTTTACATGTTATTACACGTTATTTTTGCGACGTATTGCCATAATACAGAATCATTTTTCTTCTAATCAACAAATTTCACAGCTTTTTCAACACTGATTCCCGATATACACAACTATTCTATTACAAATTATCAAAAATTTTGGGGGTTTCATGTCTCACTCCCAAAATACAGAATATTCTGGTGGATTGCTTGTCAAAATGTTGCAATTTTTTTTTCAATAATTTTGATATTAAAGCACAGTTATTAAAATTATAAAATATTTTACATTTTCTTATAAATTTAAAATATAAATATTTTTAGTTGTTATAGTTATCATGGAGGTAAAATGCATCGGATATTAAAAGATATAACGTGTTACTACTTTTATGAAAGTGTTTTATAATCTGTGAGAAACATGTGATATTTTTCTTGTTTCTTTTACCGTTAATTGATAAATATTTTTTTCATTTTTTATTAACTTATTTGTTGGTGTTTATATTGTAACGAAAGTTGTTCCGTTTGTGAGCACCGTAGCTCCGAGGTAAAGAATCGGGCTACGAAACCGCAGATTGTGGGTTAAATTCCCCTCAAAAATTGTTTAAAAATGGTAATTATTTATTTCCCATTAATTCATTGTGTCATTATGTGAATTATGTTTATGTTAATTATCCGGTTAATGTTATGCAATTTCTAGATTTCTCGAATTCCAGAATACTCTGTTCTGGAAAATTCCTCAATTGTATATAAGCTGATGTAAAATTAAGTAGAGTTGAAACATAAAGTCTCGAGCTCAGCTTAAAGGTCTCTGTGTTATTCATCTGTAGTGTAATTCCCCCCCCACACACACACACAAACAATTATCTAAATCTGCACACATGTAATCCACATGACAGTTTCATAAAGGTGGTGTGTACCGATAAGTAAAACGAATAACAGAATATCTAAGGAGAAATAAACGGGTTCAAGGACTATCTACGGAGTTTGAAAGCCTTCCCAATCCAAGAATTGCAAGAGGGATATCGGACGAAATCGTGTAAAATCCCGACATTGCCACAGTACCAATCCTGACACATCACATACCAAAAAATCCATGTATCTTTTCCAGAGACGACCAACAAGATATTAGCAGATGGCTAAAGGACTTCAAAAGCATTGCTACCTACAACCACTGGGATGAGCAAATGTATACCTGGCAAACGTGATCTTTTACCCTGCCGAAACAACTTGGCAATGGTTTCATACTAACAACGAGGATACCTTCTCTCTAAAATATGAAGAGTGAGATCTGACTCTAAAAGAGTGGTATATCACTCATTGAACATGACAAAATGGAGCAAACCTCTAAAGAGTTTAAATTCTCTTTTCGAAAGAGTGAGATTTTTTACTCTCCTTTAAGAGTGAGAATATTCCGAGTTATTCGAATGGTTTGAATGTTTGATGACATCTCTTTTTTAACACTTTCCAATAAGGTTGAAAACTGTTAATGACTTCGGTTTGTCTGTTTGTCTGTCCGTCTGTCTGTCCGCGCTCTAACTCCCGTAAATATTCATGGAATTTCTTGAAACTAATATATGTTATTCAAGTTCACTATCGGATGTTCCCTATTAAATGGAGTGAATATCTCTACTGGTTTGTGTACAGGGACACCCGAAAGTATTCCAAAGCATTGTGTTCTATGAAAGGAATTTCTATAAACCATATTTTCATACCGTTACATTACACAAATCTTAATGAAATTGAAATATGCTATTCAAGTTCATATTCGGATGCTCTCCATTGAAAATGGAGTAAATAACATTACTGGTTTGTATACAGGGACACCCGAAACTATTCCAAAGCATTGCATTCTATGAGAAGTATTCCTATAAAACAAATTGTAATAACTGTACTTTGCACAAATCTTAATAAAATTAAAATATATTATAAACATCCACAAAAGAATGCTTTCCATATAATACAGTATGATTAGCATTAGATTTACAGGGTCTCACACAAAAATATTCAGTTACATTAAGTGGTATTATTTGAAATTTGCTGGAATTGGATTTTCGCTTATACAAAAAGTTTTTATTACTTTCTACATGTTTTTAACACTTTCCAAGAAGGTTGAAAAGTGTTAATGAGGTTGGTTTGTCTGTCTGTCCGTGTGTCTGTCTCTATGTCTGTCTGTGTGCGCTGTAAATGCCATAAATATTCATGGAATTTCTTGAAACTGATGTATGTTATTCAAGTTCCCTATCGGATGTTCCCTATTGAAAATGGAGTAAATACATTTACTGGTCTGAATACATAGATACGCGAAAGTATTCCAAAGCATTGTGTTCTACGAGAGGTATTTCTATGAACTATATTTTAATTCCTTTATTTTACACAAGTTTTGATGAAATTGAAATATATTGTTCGAGTTCACTATCGGATGTTTGTTACAGAAAATGGAGTAAATAACACCCCTGGTTTGTGTACAGGGATAAACGAAAGTATTCCAAAGCACTGCGTTCTACGAGAGGTATTTCTATAAACCAAATTTTAATAATTTTGCTTTGCACAAATGTTAATGAAATTTAAATATGTTATTCATATGCACAAAAGAATGTTATAAAAGAATGTAGTATGATTAGCATTAGATTTACAGTGCCACACAAAATAAATCAGTTACACTGAAGGCTTTTATTGCAAATTTGCTGGAATTTCATTTTCGCTAATATTAAACGTTTTTATCCTTTTCTAAATGTTTTAGTATTTTTAACAATTTTTTAAAGTGTTAAGGACTTCGGTTTGTTTGTCTGTCTGTCCGCACTCTAACTCCCGTAAATATTCATGGAATTTCTTGAAACTGATATATGTTTTTCATGTTCACTATCGAATGTTCCGTATTGAAAATAGAGTCAATACCTGTACTGGTTTATGTACAGATTCACCCGAAAGTATTCCAAAGAATTGTGTTTTATGAAAGGAATTTCTATAAACCATGTTTAAGTGCCTTTACTTTGCACAGATCTTAATGAAATTGAAATATGTTATTCATATACGCAAAATAATGCTTTCTACAAAATGTAGTATGATTAGTATTACATTTACAGGGCCAATCAAAAATGTTCAGTTACATTGTGGGCTTTTGTTTGAAATTTCCTGGAATTGCATTTTCGTTCACATTAAACGTTTTTATAAATTTCTAAGTGTTTTCAACCCTTTCAACACATTTTAAAAGTGTTAATGACTTCGGTTTGTCTGTCTGTCTGCGCTCTAACTCCCAGAAATATTCATGGAATTTCTTAAAACTAATATATGTTATTCAAGTTCATTATCGGACGTTCCCTATTGAAAATGGAGTTTATACCTCTACTGGTTTGTGTACAGGGACACCCGAAAGTATTTGAAAGCATTGTGTTCTGTGAGAGGTATTTCTATAAACCATATTTTCATACCTTTACTTTACATAAATCTAAATAATATTGAAATATGTTATTTAAGTTGACTATCGAATGTTTTCTATAGAAAATGGAGTAAATACTACCACTGGTTTGTGTACAGGGACACCCGAAAGTATTTCAAAGCACTGTGTTCTATGACAGGTATTTCTATAAACCAAATTTTAATAACTTTACTTTGCAGAAATTATAATGAAATTTAAACATGTCATGCATATGCAAAAAAAAATGCTTTCAACATAATGTAGTAGCATTAGTATTACATTTACAGGGCCACAGAAAAATATTTAGTTACATTGATGGCTTTTAATGGAATTTTGCTGGAATTGCATTTTCGTGTACAGTAAGCGATTTAACACTTTTTAACAATTTTTAGGTGTGAATATGATATCAATTTGTGTATCTATCTGTCCAACTGTCCATCTGTCTATGTGTCCATTTACCCGCTCCCAGCGTCCGAAAAGGTTTCAGAACTTTAAAAAATTTATATATGTTATTCAAATTCACTATGAAATGTATTCCCTATTTAAAATGCCATTAATAGATCCTGTGTCACTGGTTTGTGTACAAGGGCACCCAAAAAGCTAATCCCAATGAACTGCATTTTGGGACAGACATTTTTATTAATTACATTTAATAAAGGAACCTTCTACTATAAAAATCATATAAATATTGACATTTATGGTAAAATAATGTTTCGTATAGAATATGGTTTTGTTAACCTTCAGCTTTACAGGACTACACTAAAATATTCAGATACATTAAGCTCTGCAATTAGACACCAAAGGCTACGTTTTCTTTTGTGTTAAGCATTTTTAACAATTTCTGACAATGTTTAATGATTAGGAATTCAATTATTCTGTTTGCATGCTTTTCAGATCTACACTCTGTCCGTTGTGTGATAACGGAGACAAAGAAAATTGAAAATTATACGAAACAGCAATTACGTAGAGTTGAAAAATGTTCATAAACAATGCGTACCGCATGATTTTCCGTTTTTTTTTTTTTTTTTTTTTTTTTTTTTAATGAGGTGTGTCTGTGGGGGGGGGGGGGAATTACTCTAGTTCAACGGTGGAAAGAATGCGGTTTGGATTTGTCGGGAATCGAACCGAAGCTGTCTTTGTGGCAAGCGAGTGTCTCACCACTGAATCATTGGGCACATACACAAATTGCTTAATTTGCAGTGGTAAATCATTTACATAAGAGATTGACGGTATTTTGAAATTTATACTTCATTTATCAAGAATATAAAATTACAGACATCTAACGAACAATTTAAAATTAAAATTAAAATGTATACTTGAAATGAAATTCCTCAAGACAAATATTTATCTTTAAAGTAGCTTATAGTACAAGCGGCGGCTGCAAAATATCGACCTTATTAATATAAAGCTGTCTTTTTTTCTACAAATAGAATTCATTGTTACAATAAAATATGATGGGGTTGCCTGGTCAAAGCTGTCAAGTTTAAGGGAAACAACCTCACTTCCGTTCAAAAATTTCCTGCTTTACTTATCCCACAATCATAAAGATGAAACCGGTGTTAAAATATAGAGAATATACTCTTTAAAATGGCATAGGTTTGCCTGGTTAAAGGCGTCAAGAAACAGCGATTGCCTCGAAAATAGGGGATGAATTTTACCGATTTATTTATCTCACACACATAAAGATAAAGCCGGTGCTAAAATATAGAGAATAATATGCTCTTTAAAATGGCTTAATGGCATAGGGTTGCCTGGTCAAAGCCGTCAAAAAACAGAGGTTGCCTCGAAAATAGGGGACAAATTTTAACGATTTATTTATCTCATGCACGTTAAGATGAAACCGATGCTAAAATGTAGAGAATAATATGCTCTTTAAAATGGCACAGGGCTCCCAGGTCAAAGCCGTCAGGAAAAAGAGGTTGCCTGGAAAATATAGGGCGAATTGTAGCAATTTATTTACCTCACACAGATAAAGATGAAACCGGTGCTAAAACGTAAAGCATAATATGATGTTTAAAATGGCATAAGTTTGCCTGGGGTTAAAACAGAGGTTGCCTCGTAGGGGGCGAATTTTAGCGATTTACTTACCTCACACACATAAAAATGAAACTCGTGCTAAGATGTTGAGAATAATGTGCTCTTTAAAATGGCATAGGGTTGCCTGTGGTCAAAACACAGGTTGCCTGGAACACAGAGTTTGCCTGAGAAACATTGGTTGCCTCGAAAATCGATGGCAGATTTTAGCGATTTATTTATCTCACACACATGAAGTTGAAGCCGGTGCTAAAATGTAGGGAATAATGTGGTCTTTAAAATGACATAGCGTTGCCTGGTCAAAACCGTGAAGAAACAGAGGTTGCCCCGAAAATCTAACTACTCTGAAATTTTGTTAACACAATGTCAATGAAACATGAAAAATATTTTTAGAAGAAGAAAGATTAAATTTTGAATACTTAAAAGATGAAATTCGTGAAAAATGTAAAGTGTAGATGTTGCTTTAAAATTACAAAGGGTTTCTTGGTCAAACCTGTCAAGAAATAGCAGTCATCCTCCCAGACACTAGCGAATTTTATAAATTGTTAACAAAACTTTAAAGAAAATGGAATAATATTTTTAGAATTAAATCATGAACATTTAAAAGATGAAAAGTGCCAAAATGTAAAGTATAGAAGTTACTTTAGAATGGCATAGGGTTGCCTACTCAAATTCATAATGGGAGGGAACGAGAACGAAGAAGAAAAAAGTGAAAGTGTAGACGACGAAGTGCGTTCTTTGATGACATACGATACTGCTTTGCACTATGTAGATAGACTGCTTCAATATTTAGAGGAACAAGACGACGACACACATTTGGACGAAATTTTCATGTTAAGGAAAGTATAATGTAAAATAAGGTAAAGATGTTTTCAAAGCAAGAAGCAAAAACAAGTGACTGACTTTTTTAAAAAGGTATAAGTGGACCAATTCAAAGTAAAGTATTTCATTTGATTTACTTTGTTTTTCATTCATTCTTACTTTGTTTTTCATTCATGTTTTTCATCATATTATTTATTTAAAATTAGGATTTTTTTCTCTTCTATCACTAGCATTTGTATCCATTAATAGAAAACTATTTAAAGATGATGTATGTTTCAAACATTTTAGGAATCTTAAAAATTGCAGTTTTGCAGTAGAAAAACAAAACATGTTCCATTAGCCCCAGTCTTCCCTGTATACCATTTTAAATAGAGAACAAGACACAGTGAACATGAACAGAATATATAAGTTTTTATGCATCCTAAAATTATTTAAAGAAATTAGAGAACATACATGGCAGGCAGACAGACAAACCGACAAACTGAAGAAATAAACACTTTTTTAAATTCATTGCAGAGTGTTAAAAACACGAGAAGCTACTAAAATTAAACTTGGAATATTTGCCCCGTACATTATCTAATAGTATATCTGATTATTTTGTATGGCACTGCAAAGTTTAACCCTAATCATACAATTCTAATCATAAAATTATTCATTTAATAATGTCTGACGGTGAATCAGATTTTTTAATACCTAGGTTTGCGTTATACAGGGTATTACCGAATTCGACCGACAAATTTAAAGAGTTGATAATAGGCGCCACGGGGATGAAAAATTAACATAGAATATAGTACGTACATTGTTTAGTGAGGAGAAATCGCAAAAGTATAGTAGCTAAAAGAATGCGTGGATTAGGAGCACTGCGGTCGAATAGAAGAAACCTTCTCAAATCAGAGCTGCCAACCTAATCCGGCAATTTGCTAGTACCGCCCCTTTTTCTACACCACTTAATTTTTAGAGTAATTTTTTTCAAATAAATTTGCAATGAATTAATAAAAGAAATACTTTAAAAGTTAAGTGGTGTAGAAAAGAGGGCGGTACTAACGATTTGCCGGATTAGGTTGGCAGCTCTGTCAAATGCAAATTTCCCTTTCATATGGATAAAACAAAAGCAGCGAAAAAGTATTCATTAGTGGGATTGCAAATTTCGTGCGCATTAAACTTCCTTGGGGAACAACATGTTAGATTACATGAACGAAGAATGTGCGGATATATGCATTTGATTTACGGCTGAGCAAGTGGTTATGGACGCCTAGAAGAGAGAATATCTGAGAGAATATCTGAATATATACCAAAAACATTATCTGAGGAAAATTTGTCTGCATTATAATCTTCCTTATGAACATCGATAGTCGGACGCGGAAGAAGGGATCCTTCATAATAACGAAGCGCAATGCAGAGCAAGAACGCAATGTGCAAACACTTGAAACAGGAAACCGAGTATTGCAAAATAAATCATAGTTTCCCGTCACTGTTTTATTCACAACTGAAGCCTGTTTTACGATAGAGGTCGTGATTAACACTTTCGCGACCGATGACGTAGATTCACGTCATTTGAAAATCTGTAACTCCGCCAGTGGGCGTTTCTTTCGCAATTTGGATGGTATTTATTTCTTAAAAATATACCCAATATTCATATATGTACAATCAATATAATATGGATACAAATACTTTGATTAAAAAGAGTATAATTACAATGTATATCCATTTGCATTATAAATTTGAATAAAAAAATTTTGTTCTGAAATATTGTAACTTAAGAGAATAACGCCCACAGGCGGATCTTACTGTCAAAAATACAAAAACATGCGGTTGCGAAAGTGTTAACACTCATAATGCGCATATATGGTCGTCCAAAAATCCTCACAGCGTTGCTTCATCTCCTTAAGCGCTTCAAATAGCGCAAAATACCGTGTTTTCCTACAGCGTGGCCACTGTGCTCTAGAACATGCGAGTCATGCATAATAATTCACCAGCATATTTTTCTATTGTTGTGCGTAACCACATCGATGTTGCATATCTTAGTAGGTGGGTTGAAGGTAGCTAATCTGTTGTTTTACCTCCACGCTCTCCGAACCTCAATCCCTTGGTTTTCTTCTTCTGGTATATTCTGAAATAGTTTGCTTATAATACGCCTGTGAAGCCGCCCAGACGGTGGAGTGGTTAGCGTCCCTGACTTATACACAATTGGGCCCGGGTTCGAATCCCGGAGAAGGCATGGATGTATGTATTGTCCTTGTTTATGTTCTTGTATCTGTTTTTGTAATAAAAACTTGTAAACCCTTGTGGTGTGGATTATTCGGGATATAAGCGGCCCTAGAGGCAAGCAATAAATCTTATGTACTCATCAAACCAAACCAAACCAAACCTGTGAATACAATGGAGGATTTCACAGCACGGATCGTCGTCGCTCCAGCAGACATCGCCAGCATACAGGGTATGTTTGAACGTGTCCGGCAATCCTTAGTCCGTTGGTGTCGGCTGTGTAATAATCTTTGCGGCTGCTGTTTCAAACATTTACTATAAAAATTTCTCGTCCTCTTATTTGTGGCTTTGAACTGTGATGTATTATCTGTATATTAATCCTGCTTTACGTAAAAAAGAATGTTTATTTTTTTGCTTTTCTTATTATTGGCTCTTTTTGTTCCATTCGACATCACACCCTCCATAAAAATTTTTTTTTTTCAATTATTCTTCCAGTAAACGAGGTTTGAAACCTTATTATCGATAATATTTTTCTATGCTTTTATTCCTACTATCATCCCTTTGAATTTATCAATCGTATTGAACAATGCCCTGTATAAATTGCATGTGTTAAGCTATTATTTTACAATGGTACTAAATTAATCAATTAAGAAATACGTCCTATAAACTGTAATACTTTACAACTATTTTGCACGTCTTTGTAAACAAATCACAGTGATACATATATTAATTTCAGTAGCAAACCTACAATAGTGAACTTGAATAACACATATCAGTTTTAAGATATTTTGAAAATACTTACTGAAATTAGAGCGCAAACCGAAAGAACTGATAGACTAACAGACTAACCAAACTAATAAACTATACTTTTCAACTTTGTTGGAAAATGTTAGAAATAACTTAGTACTTGATTTACATGAAAAATTTACTTTAATTAATTAACTTTTTATTAAATATTATTTTTTACGGCTTTAGAGGTTTGATGAAATTAAGAGAAATACTTTATAGCTCAGTAAATATAACAATATCAATAAGTTTTTATTGAACAGCGCTAGATTTTAAACACAAATTTCTCTCGCTTCATCATTTTAATGCAAGTATTAAAACAAACATTCGCCAATAACACGATAATATTCGAAAATGGTATCCTTTCGTGATTTTCCCTACAATCTTTGCTAGACGCTCGTATTCTTTAATATGACGATGCTCTGTCCACTCCAATAATATCTCTATGAGCTGTTAGAAATTAATAAGAGATGCATTGTCAAGTGCTCGACTTTGCGCGCAGGTCATCCCTCTATCAAAGCAGGGGATCCCTATCCTTCATAGAGATTCAGAGTTTTGGTAGAATACCTCCTGATCATACTTTTGGGTGACCCCCCCCCCCATGCCCTCATCAATATTACGCCATCCGATCGCCGTTAATTTAGGATGAGTGGGTTTAATAATGTCGCGCTAGAGCTGTCTAGTGGGCTATTGGCGGCGTTCTGGATTTACCACTAGCTGTGTTTCGCAGATATACCATCATAAATTTAATTCTCCGTGAAAGTGATGCACGTCGCGTTGTCAGTAAGAAACAATGTATTTCCAGTGTGAAGTTATTCCAAACTGAATCAATCAAACCAAACAACCACTGCTGTTGGCCAAACTAATGCAGAATCAGATTTTCATTTATACTGTCATAGCAGATTTTACAAAAATTTCAGCAATATCCGGCAGTTGTTTCTCTTTTTTCTTTGTTACTATCCGAAAGTAACTGGAAAATAAGGTGCAAATTGCGTTATCAGACATCGTTGTTTTGTTAATGAACTGCCTATCTGGTAACTAAATGTTTTACGCTCTGGTTTTCAATCAGCAAACACCGGGTTTGAATACCAGTTTAGACATGGCTGTTTATAGTGGATAATAACTATAAGCAATATGCCCTAATCAGCCCCAGTGTGCAAAAAATGAGCGAAGAATGAAAAACGAAACTCTGTTATTGTCCACATTTAGGCAAATATATTCACTAACAATAAGTACAAAACTTTGAATAAATACCATAAAATTCAATAAACTCGCAACAACTGTTTCGGGTCGAAAAAATACACGACCCTTCGTCAGGCGAACAAAGTAGGCACGAGTACTGCTATCGAAGCGGCAACGCACAAAACCGTTTTAGGTGAAGAGCAAAGATATATAAAGACGAATGTAAATATAAATACTGGTGGGATCAGAATTGTCAAATGAAAGAAGAATATAAATAAATAAGATTAGAAAATATAACAAAATCTAAAAAACTTAAAAATATCAAAATTAAACGAAAATCGAATTTATGTGAGTAATTTCCAAGCATCAGACAAGAACGGAGTGGAAGAAATATCATTAACAAGAGTTTTCGAATTTTTAAATATGTAAAAAGCTTCATAGATATCCAAATGGGAAGAGGAGTCAGGAGATGAAATTATGTTAGTTTTAGAAAAATCTAAACAATGACCATAAGCCCAGCAGTGGGAAGCAATAGAAAATTTGGAAATCTCTTCATTACGAACATTCTGGGGCGATGGGGGGCGGGGGGAGGGGCTTATTTATTCCACATTTCAAACGCCTCCTAGTTTGATCAATATAACCGGAATTGTACGACGAACACCGGATTCAATAATTGCCAGATCGGTTTTCAGTAAGAATAGGAATTATGAACCGCCGGAATGTTTGTAATGAAGAGATTTCCAAATCTTCTATTGCTTCTCACTGCCTTGCACATGGTCATCGTTTTGATTTTTCTAAAACTAACATAATTTCATTTACTTTTTCTTCTTCCTATTTCGATATTCATGTAGCTTTTTACATATTTAAAAATTCGAAAAATCTTGTTAATGATATTTCTTCCACTCCATTCTTGTCTGATGCTTGGAAATTACTCACGTAACTTCGATTTTCGCTTAATTTTGATATTTTTAAGTTTTTTAGATTTTATTATATTTTTAATCTTGTTGTTTTTTATTTATTTTCATCTTTCATTTGATAATTCTGCTCACAGCAGTATTTATATTTATATTCGTCTTTATATATCTCTGCTCTTCACTTAAAACTGTTTTATGTGTTGCCGCTTTGATTGCAGCACTCGTGCCAACTTCATTCGTCTGAAGAAGGATCGTGTATTTTTTCGACCCGAAACAGTTGTGGCGAGTTTATTGCATTTTATGGTGTTTATTTAAAGTTTTGTACTTATTACTTTAAAACGCCAGTTCTGTTGTGTTTCCTTATTATATTCGCTAACAGTCTAAAATGAATAAAGTGCTGAAAGTTTTAAAATATTTTATAATGTGTTGATTGGTATTTTGTTTCCCACCATATGATTTTGGAGAATATTTTATTATATCTTATTATTACGTAGCATTTCATTAAGATTTCTTTTTTTTTTAAAAGAAGGAAAAGCTGTACTATAACTAGAAAATTTGCAAATAACAGTTATTGACTTATCCAAGACTCATTATCATAACTTCCTGTGGTTTACTGCCACCGAAACACCAAAATATATTTTAACCTATTCATTATTATTTTATCTAAGTAATGGTAATTAGCCTTTTTGAAACTAGTCGAACGAACTTTCTTAGATAAAAATTTATCGATAGTTCTTATAATTTGAATATTCAATATTTGCTTATTAACTATGCACATTTTTTTTCTGTTTTCTTTTTTTTTTTTCTGTTTTTTTTTCTTCGCTCTGTAATTATAAACAGTCTCGAAAAGTATCCGTGTATTATACAACATTATTTGAATTGCTTTTGATTAAATAATTTTTATTTTACGATACTTAATTTTTGAAGTAGTCTCTTTATATATATAATAAATTGTTTGTGAAGGAAATATACAAAGAAGCAGGATTTATAAATGAAAATAATTTCTTTTACTTTTAGAAAAAGAATATTTTATTCATTTTCTTTTAATACTTATAAAATCTGGATAATCTGAAGGCATATGAAGTTAATAATTTAAATGGAGAATATTTTCCGAAAATAAAATTTGACGAAATTCGTTTAAATATTCATATTTACATTCACTGTAAATCCTTAATGTTTTCAAAATTTACTTGTAGTATGAACAACTGAATTGATTCCAACTCAATCAACTATCCCAACTTAATTCAGAATGGAATAGGAATATAATGAGGTTGTGCATCATTTATTGTAAACACACTGAGGTGGAAAATACCGTGCTAAGTTGCTGTGGTCTAGCACGATATATTCCATATTTAAATTTGTCATTTATTTATTAGATCATATCTTCATTAAGGTTTTTTATCATTTTTACCTTTAAAATAAATTATATGTATTTCATAAGGGCAGAGCCTGATTAAGGGGGAAGCACACATTATTTATACTTACACCGTTATTTTTTAACAAATACTTTCCTCCTATAATAAACAGAAAATTCTCATTAAAAATTATTTTAAAAGAATCCTGGTGTCTAATAACGGTGAGTAAATTGGATTGTTTTATACAGTTCATTTTTTATAAAAAATATTTCCTCGTCAAAGCGTGGAATTTCTATGACATGAAGTAAAAAATAATTGTAAAAATATTCCGGTGAGAGCGGAGATAATGTGTGCTTCCCCCTTAATCAGGCTCTGCATAAGGGTCGTTATAGATGAATAATCTCACACAATCAATCTGAGCTACTTTGTACTGGAAAGGCCAAATGGTAGTCACTTGAGGGTAACTATGGGACTACAGAGGTAAATCTAGTTTAGTCAAGGTGTAATTAATGTTTCTGACCATTTGTGACGTCATTGTTCCTTCACATAAGTGGTTCAGTGGTTGAGTGGGTTTTAATGTCGTACTAGAGCTACACAGTGGGAAACTGGCGACATTCATATAAGTGTCTTTTACTACTTAGGATCTCATAAAATTTGGAACATTTTTGTTCTAAAACTTTTACTTGATTTTTCTGTTCTAAATACAACGCAGGCTTTCTATAAATAAATATGAAGTCCTAAAATGTTATACTGAATTTTCAAAACAGTTTTAGTTTTACAATAAAACTTTTTTAAATGCATTGAGTTTTTTGATACACGCATTGAGTTTTTTATAATATATGATAGAATTTTTTAGTCCGTGCTAAAGTTTTATTTCGATTTTTTTATTCGCGTGTAAATAAATATATTCAAGAAACATAAATAAACGTGTTAAGATCTTTTTAATTGGCATCAGCTTGATATTAATTATTTAATAATTGTAACGCTGTTATAAGCTTTTGTAAATATCGTTCAATTAATTGGAATAATTTAATTTAAAAAGCTAACTCTGAATCACTGATTATTTTACTTTTTTTTTTTTTTTTTTTTTTTTTTTGGCATAATAATTGTAACAGTCCAAGCGGCGGCTACGAAAAATCGACCTTATAAATATCAAGCATATTTTTTTTTTCTATAGATAGAATTCATTGTTACAATGAAAATCTCATAGGATTGCCTGGCCAAAGCTGATTAAGAGAAACAACCTCCCTTTCGGTCAAAAATTTCATGGCTTACTTACCCACACATATAAAGATGAAACCTGTGCTAAAATGTAGGGAATAATATGCTCTTTAAAATGGCATAGGTTTGCCTGGTCAAAGCCGTAAAAAAACAGTCGTTGCCTCGAAAATAGAGAATGAATTTTAACGATTTATTTACCTTGCACAAATAAAAATGAAACCAGTACTAAAATGTAAAGGATAATATGCTCTTTAAAATGGAATAGGGTTGCCTGATCAAAGCCGTCAAGAAACTAAGGTTGCTTCGAAAAAGGGGGGAATACCAGCAATGTACTTTCGCACATAAAGATGAAACCGGTGCTAAAATGTAGATAATAATATGCTCTTTAAAAGGGCATAGGGTTGCCTGGTCAAAGCCTGCAAGAAACAGAGCCAGCTTCGAAAATAGAGGACAAATTTTAGCGATTTACTTACCTCGCACACATAAAAATGAAACCAGTGCTACAATGTAGAGAATAGTATGCTTTTTAAAATTGCATAGGGTTGCTCGTCAAAACCGTGAAGAAACAGAGGATGCCTCGAAAATAAGGAGCGAAATTTAACAATTTACTTACCTCACACACAAAAAGATGAAACCGGTGCTAAAATGTAGAAAATAATATGCTCTTTAAAATGGCATAGGGTTGCCTGGACAAAGCTCTCAAGAAACCGATGTAGCCTCGAAAGAAGAGGACGAATTTTAGCGATATCTTTACCTCACAGACATAAAGATGAAACCGATGCTAAAATATAGAGAATAATATGCTCTTTAAAATAGAATAGGGTTTCCTGGTCAAAGCCGTCAAAAGACAGAAAATTGCCTTTGAAAATAGGAAGCGAAATTTAGTGATTTATTTACATCACACACATAAATATGAAACCGGTGCTAAAATGCATAAATTAATATGCTCTTTAAAATAACATAGGGTTGCCTGGTCAAAACCGTTAACACTGGTTGCCTTGAAATTAGGGGGAGAATTTTAGCGATTTACTTACTCCACACACTTAAAGTTGAAACCCGTGCTAAATTATAGAGAATAATATGCTTTTTAAAGTAACATAGGTTGCCAAAACCATCAAGACCGTCAAGAAACAATAATTGTCACGAAAAAGTAGATACTTTTAAAGGTTTTTAACACAGTGTGAAAACAAAAGCATGAAAGTTATTAAATAATAATAATAATAATAATAAAGATTAAAGATTAAAGTTTGGATACTTAAAAGGGGAAATTCGCGCCAAAATGTAAAGCGTATATGTTGTTTTTAAATGGCATTGGGTTACCTGGTCAAATCTGTCAAGAAATAGCGGTCAGCCTTGAAAAATCTAGCGAATTTTATAGATATTTAAAAAAATGTGAAAAAACTGGAATAACATTTAAAAAAAAAATGAAATTGTGAATATTTAAAATGTGAAGTTTGTGCCAAAATCTAAAATACAGACGTTACATTAAAATGGCATACAGTTGCTCGGTCAAATCTGTCAAGAAATAGCGGTCAGCCTTTTAAAAACTAGTTACTTTTAAAGGTTTTTAAGAGAATATGCAAGAAACAAGAATTTATTTAAAAAATACCAATGAAATTATGAATATTTAAAAAATTCAATTGATGCTAAAATGTAAAGCATGAAACTTACTTTTAAATTGGATATGTTTGCCTGATAAAATACGTCAAGCAATAGCAGTGAGCTTCGAAAAATCGGCAAACTTGAAAGATTACTTAACCAAGTGTAAAAAAAACATGAAAATTAATAAAAGAAAAGTAAAGCTGAAATACATAATTTTAGGAATATTTTAACGATGAGATTGGTGCCAGAATGTAGAGCATAGTAGATGTTACTTTAAAATAGCATAGGGTTCTCTACTGAAATCTGTCAAGAAACGGTCACCCGTGAAACAACTGGCAAATTTTAAAGATTTCTTAACCAAGTTTTAAAAAAAAAGTGAAAGGTATAAAAAAAAAAAAATGAAGAAAGATGAAATTCTGCATATTTAAAAGATGAGACTGGTATCAGATTGTAGAGTATAGAAGTTATTTTAAAATGGCATTGGGCTGTCTACTCAAATCCTTCAAGAAATAGCGGTCAAACGCAAAAATCTGGAGAGTTTTAAAGCGTATTTTTCTGTTTATTTATTTTTTTCCTTTAAAGAGGTTTTTTTTTTTTTTTTTTTGCTTATTTTTTAGCATCAAATGGCAATATAGTAGAAATGTTTTTTTTTTTGTTTTTTTTTTAACATTGTTTAAAATTTATTTATTTATTTAATCATTTCCTTCAAAAAGATATTATTTTTTATTGATTGTAGTTATCTGAAACATATTGCAATAGAGTAGAAATAGTAAGGGCTATAAAATACAATATGTCAAAACTAAAATATTTAATAAATGCTGAGATACAGCTAACATAAAAGTCGTAGAGCTCGAATAACAGCATCCCCACCTCTCGTCCTTAAAATACTAGAAATTAAATGCCCATAAAGAAGTTACTGCAGGCAGGCGGGAAGGAAGATGCCGTGGGAATCAGGTGTTTACAGTGTGGTTAGGATTATTCCAGTTTCATTAAAGTTTTGTTAAAAATCTATATAAATCGCTAGTGTCTTCGAGCCTGACTGCTATTTCTTGACAGATTTGACCAGGAAACCCTGTGTCATTTTAAAGCAACATCTACGCTTTACACTTTGCACGAGTTTCATCTTTTAAACTTGTGCCATCTTTTCATCTTGTGCCACAAAGTCAGCTTTCTTTACAGCCGGCATGGCGCAGAGGTATGTCTCTGGACTGTCACCCAGACGTCCTCAGTTCGAGTAAATTGAAAGACTCTAAAAATTATTTCTAAATTCTTATGATTATCTTTGCATATTTAATTTCCTATTCTAGCAGTTTCTAGAATATTCTAATTTATGTTAATCTTGTATTCTAGAATATTCGAATATTGTATATAAGCGACTTGTTCCTCAGTTTGTGTATGTTCACAGCCGAGTGTAGCTGTGTTACAAGTTTGTTCTACTAATAAACTACGTTTGTTACTTAACTTCGTGTGTTCACTTCGACTCTTCGCGACATCTATGTGACATTTTGGTGGAGACGCCGGGTAAATAAACCTTGCAAACGTGGATAACAGTGACAATCTTCGTAGAAGTCTCCGTTTAAGAGGACAATCTCCCGAGTACGGACTATATTTTCGAGAGAGCAAAAAGAAGAAAACTAAAATGCCAGAAACCAAAGTGCCAGAAGAGACCAAGCCCGTCGTATTGACTCCTACCTACCAGCAACCAAGGAGCCCATCGACCTTCCGAGGAGTGCTGGAGAAGACCCTCTGAAATGGCTTAAAGAATACGATCGAGTGGCTAAATTTAACAAATGGGATGACATGATGTGCTTAGCCAATGTGTATTTCTTCCTTGATGGTACGGCAAAGCAATGGTACGTAAACAATGAAGATACTCTGAATTCCTGGGAGGTGTTCAAGAAGGAATTAAGCGGCCTTTTCGGCGACAGACAAAAGTATACCAGGAAGGCGGAAGAACAATTGAAGTACAGAGCACAGCGGTCAGGAGAGAGTACACAGTCCTATATACAGAGTGTCTTAGGTCTGTGCCAGGAAATTGATCCTTCAATGTCCGAAGTCGAAAAAGTGTCTCACCTAATGAAAGGCATTGCAGAGGACATTTATCAGACCCTGCTGACGAAAGAAATCAGCACCACAACTGATTTCATTAAATGGTGCAACTACATCGAGGATATGAAGCAGAAGAGAGTTGGACGACAAAGATTCGAGAGGCTACCGAACGTCGTACCAGTAGCAGCCATGGAGGAGGAACCAGATTTGGTATCCCTTGTCCGCCAGATCGTACAGGAGGAAATCCATCGACTGATCAACCAGACGAAAGAACCTTCAGAGTCATGTTCGACATTCCTAGAAGAAATAGTCCAAGACGAAGTTCAAAGGGCTCTAGCCCCGTTTCAGCAACACCAACCAAAACTCCACGACGACCAACATATGCCACTGCAACCAGGGAATCCAGAGTTCCTATCCAGAGATCACCCACGCAGCCGAGAAAAACTGACTTTTGGAGAACAGCTGACAACAGACCAGTCTGCTTCCACTGTGGACGTCCTGGACATGTTGTGCGTTATTGCCGAGAGAGAAAGGCTATTTTCGACAGTTATCGACGCCGCCGACAAAACCCCGACGAAATTGACGCAGAAGAAGAACTTCACCGACCAAGCTTCACTCGCCGTTCAACTCCTAGTCCAACTAGAGGCCGATCTCCAACACGCCGTTTCAGATCACCGTCGCCATATCGTCGATCAAGTCGATCTCCAAGCCGCAATAATGAGGAAAACTAAACGGAGCGACCTTCCAAGGAGGTGAGGCCGCATGTAATCAAAATCCTCCATCGGCCGCAAAGATGACTGGTAACCAACTAGACGTAATCGTGGATAAAAAGCCGGTACGAGCCTTAGTGGATTCTGGAGCCTCATTTTCTGTCATCTCCGATAAGTATCGTCGATCTCTAAAGAAGGTTCTGTTTTCTGAAGCCATGAACGTTATGCTCAAAGTCGCCGATGGAAATTTTGTCCGGCCGATGGGAAAATGTGTTTTACGTATTCTCATAAATAGCAGAGAGTTGCCCTTTGAATTCATTGTTTTGCCGCATTGTAGTCATGACATAATCCTTGGATGGGACTTTTTAGAAGCTTCCAAAGCCGTGATAGACTGTGGACAGAGTGAACTATTTTTAGAGGACGTTTGCCAAGACCTCGCAGCGATGGATGCCTGGAAGTTGTACGCCACAAGAGACTACACTCTCAAGCCCCAATCTTTAACTAAAATAGCAGTTTCAGGATGCCAAGTACGAAGAGACGTAAATGTCGTCATAGATGGCAATAAACATCTGCTCTTCGAGAAGAATTTTGCTATACCATCCATGCTATCCTTATACCATAACGGGCAAGGTGCAATCTGGGTCGCCAACCTCCAGACCAGGAACCAAGTCATTCCGAAAGGAATGTGCTTAGGCCTAGCCGAACCCCTGAATGAAGGACATTTATGTGCGATTGCCGACACGACTGATGGCCTGGATACACGAGACACGTCAAACTCCCCGATGGACTGCTCCCGGATGTTGTCTCCCGAGTTGAGCCACGTACAAAAAGCCAAGCTAGCCGAACTGCTTCGAGAGTTTTCCGGAATTTTTGAGAAGACTGACAAGTCGACAGCCTCACGGACGAATGTGAAACACAGGATTAATACAGGTGATCATACTCCAATCAGCCAACGAGCCTACCGAGTATCATCGACCGAAAGAGGCGTAATTCGTGAGGAAGTTCAGAAAATGCTTGATAAAGGTATCATCCAGCCATTTGCAAGTCCCTGGTCATCACCCGTGGTGCTCGTTAGGAAAAAAGATGGAAGCTGACGTTTTTGCGTTGATTACCGGAAGCTCAATAAGATCACGAAAAAAGATGTCTATCCTCTACCTCGTATACACGATACGCTAGACTGTTTGAAAGGCACCAAGTTCTTTTCTTCCATGGACCTCTGTTCTGGCTATTGCAGATAGAAGTAGACGAGGCGGATCGAGAGAAGACAGCATTCATAACCCCCGAAGGCTTATATGAGTTCAAAGTCATGCCGTTTGGACTCTGCAATGCCCCTGCGACCTTCGAAAGAATGATGGACAATTTGCTACGCCATTTAAAATGGACAGTGTGTCTTTGCTATTTAGACGACATCCTAGTATTTTCAGAAACTTTTGAAGACCATCTCACCCGACTAAGGCTTGTTTTGAAATGTCTTCAGGATGCTGGTCTTGTACTCAACCCAAAGAAGTGTCTATTTGCGGCCAAAGAAGTAAAAATACTAGGTCATCTTGTTTCTGGTAATGGCGTCCGTCCAGATCCCGACAAAGTGAAAGCCGTAAGCAATTTTCCAACTCCGAAGAATGTACATGATATACGAAGCTTTCTTGGACTTTGCTCATACTTCCGAAGATTTATTAAGGGCTTTTGTTATCTCGCAGAACCCTTGCAGTTGCTTCTAAAAGGTGATGCGAAGTTTCATTGGGGTCCTGAAGAGGCCGAATCCTTCAAAAGTCTGAAGTCAGCCCTCACTCGTGATCCAGTATTAGGAATGTACGACGAAAGCGCCCCTACAGAAATTCATACAGATGCCAGTGGGTATGGTATTGGGGCAGTCCTCGTCCAAATTCAGAACAATGCCGAAAAAGTTATAGCTTACGCCTCAAGAACCTTGGCAAAAGCCGAAAAGAATTATTCCACCACAGAACGGGAATGCCTTGCCATTGTATGGGCTATCAATAAATTCCGGCCGTATCTATTCGGAAAACATTTTACTGTTGTTACAGATCATCATTCACTATGCTGGCTTATGAGTCTAAAAGATCCTTCAGGAAGACTGGCAAGATGGGCCCTTCGACCTCAAGAACATGATTTTTCAGTGACATATAAAACCGGTAAGAAGCACAGGGATGCTGACGCACTCTCGAGAAATCCAGTGGACGAAGAAACTGAGACGTCAAACAAATTTCTAGCTGTGACTACGAGTATGAACCTTGCGATTGAACAGAAGAAAGACCCAGATCTCGCAAAAATTATTCTTTCGAATAACCGCTCCAACGCGGATAAAAGAGATTTTGAATTAATTGACGGAGTACTATGTAGAAAGAATTTTGACCCTGATGGAAAAACGTGGCTGCCAGTCATTCCTAAACATCTACAAGTGGACATACTGAGACATTTCCACGACGCTCCCACCGCAGGACATCTTGGTTTTGCAAAAACTTATGACAGAATCCGCAAAAGGTTTTACTGGCCTGGGATATACAGAAAAGTTGTTCGATATGTGATGCACTGTCGAGAATGCCAGAGGAGAAAATCCGTTCCTCAACGACCTTAGTTTCCATTCCTCCAGCTATAGCACCTTTCCATCGCATTGGGGTCGATCTTCTAGGAAGATTTCCAAAGTCTACTCGTGGGAATAAATGGATCATAGTCTGCACGGATTACTTAACGAGATATGCAGCAACGAAAGCCTTACCGACCGCTGAAGCCGAAGAAGTAGCGAAGTTCTTGCTCGAAGAAATTCTCTTAAGGCATGGAGCTCCCCGAGTAATTATCACAGACCGTGGAGCTGTCTTCCAATCCAAACTTGTTTCCGCTCTCCTCGAATTGTGTAATATCGATCATCGGATGACAACAGCATATCACCCTCAAACAAATGGACTGACGGAGCGGTTTAATAAAACTTTGGCTGACATGTTGTCCATGTACGTGGATACAGAACAGAAGAATTGGGATGAAATTCTACCATTTGTAACCTTTGCTTACAACACCGCTAAACAGGAAACGACGGGTTTCACGCCTTTTTATTTACTTCACGGACGTGAGGCTGAAACGACGCTGGACACAATGTTACCATTTTGCCCTGATGATGTCGACGACGATCACCTCGCCAAGATGATTGCCAGAGCTGAAGAATCAAGGCAGCTAGCCCGAGTGCGAACTCTGAAAGCCCAAGATAAAGGCCGTCGACGTTACGACTCCAGACACCGGGTGGTTTCTTATGCTCCTGGAAATCTCGTATGGGTGTATTCTCCAGTCCGGAAAGTCGGCCTCTTCGAAAAGCTTTTAAGAAGGTATTTTGGACCATATCAGGTTTTACGTCGTTTATCCGACGTCACCTATGAGGTGCAAGATTTTGATCCTGCCTCGCGAAGAAGAAAACTAAGAGACGTTGTCCATGTACTACGTATGAAACCCTACCATGATCCGGA
This sequence comes from Salticus scenicus, assembly GCA_963930645.1. Taxonomy (NCBI): domain Eukaryota; kingdom Metazoa; phylum Arthropoda; class Arachnida; order Araneae; family Salticidae; genus Salticus; species Salticus scenicus. The sequence continues at coordinate 122,617,292 of OZ005651.1, read as the reverse complement.
CAAGCAGATTCAGAACACAAAAAAACAGGATGTTGTTGATCCTCCTAAAACGAACGGTACATACAAGGGACCCATGACGCGTTCGAGGACTAGAGCTTCAACCCAGAAGTCCTAAAACAGCGAGACGCTATTCTTTGAAAGGAGGGCAATGCCACAAAGTCAGCTTTCTTTACAGCCGGCGTGGCGTAGAGGTATGTCTCTGGACTGTCACCCAGACGGCCTCAGTACGATTCCAGCCGGGGGCAAGTAAATTGAAAGACTCTAAAAATTATTTCTAAATTCTTATGATTATCTTTGCATATTTAATTTCCTATTCTAGCAGTTTCTAGAATATTCTAGTTTATGTTAATCTTGTATTCTAGAATATTCGAATATTGTATATAAGCGACTTGTTCCTCAGTTTGTGTATGTTCTCAGCCGAGTGTAGCTGTGTTACAAGTTTGTTCTACTAATAAACTACGTTTGTTACTTAACTTCGTGTGTTCACTTCGACTCTTCGCGACATCTATGTGACAAAATCCTTCAAGAAATAGCGGTCAAACGCAAAAATCTGGAGAGTTTTAAAGCGTATTTTTTTGTTTATTTATTTTTTTCCTTTAAAGAGGTTTTTTTTTTTTTTTTTTTTTTTTTTGCTTATTTTTTAGCATCAAATGGCAATATAGTAGAAATGTATTTTTTTTTTTTTTTAACATTGTTTAAAATTTATTTATTTATTTAATCATATCCTTCAAAAAGATATTATTTTTTATTGATTGTAGTTATCTGAAACATATTGCAATAGAGTAGAAATAGTAAGGGCTATAAAATACAATATGTCAAAACTAAAATATTTAATAAATGCTGAGATACAGCTAACATAAAAGTCGTAGAGCTCGAATAACAGCATCCCCACCTCTCGTCCTTAAAATACTAGAAATTAAATGCCCATAAAGAAGTTACTGCAGGCAGGCGGGAAAGAAGATGCCGTGGGAATCAGGTGTTTACAGTGTGGTTAGGATTATTCCAGTTTCATTAAAGTTTTGTTAAAAATCTATATAATTCGCTAGTGTCTTCGAGGCTGACTGCTATTTCTTGACAGATTTGACCAGGAAACCCTGTGTCATTTTAAAGCAACATCTACGCTTTACACTTTGCACGAGTTTCATCTTTTAGGTATTCAAAATGCAATCTTTATTCTTCTAAAAATATATTTCATGTTTCGTTCACACTGTGTTAACAAAATTTCAAATTAGTTAGTTTTTCGGGGCAACCTCTGTTTCTTCACGGTTTTCACCAGCAACCCTATGTCATTTTAAAGATCATATCATTTTCTATATCTTAGCACCAATTTCATCTTTATGTGTGGGGGGTAAGGAAACCATGAAGTTTTTGACCGGAAGTGAGTTTGTTTCTCTCAAACTAGACGGCTTTGACCAGGCAACCCTATCGGAATTTCATTGTAACAATGAATTCTATCTGTAGAAAAAAAAAATCAGCTTTATATTTATTAGGTTGATTTTTTGCAGCCGCCACTTGGACTATATGTTGCATACCAACATTCAAGATTCTAAAACATCAACTGCGTACATTTAATAACAATATAATTGTCTTATTTTAATGTAGATGGCATCAGAAACCTTTATATTATAAGGCCTCCGAATATTTGTTAAATTTTTCAGAGAGAGGGTTTCAGTAGATTTAAGTCTTTTTCGGACAACGCGGATGATTTTGCAATAAAAGAACGTATAACATAAATAAATTTCTTATCCCCTTGAGTTTCACGTTAACGAGGTTCGACTATACATATATATATACATTGATTTGCCGAATAAAAATATTTATGTCAGCAACTGGATAATTTAAAAAATATTCTATCATAATATTAATAAATTTTAATTAATTGTTTTATATGTGGAAAATACCAGTTAATGCAATTTCAAAATTATAAAAGCTCATTAAAATATATATATATATTAACTCAGGATTCCATTAACGAAGATATCATTTAAGTAACTAAAAAAAGTATGTTTAAAATGGAATATTTCTTCTTTTTACAGAGAAAATTTGACATTAATTTTGTAATTATTCTTTGCCTTATACAAAACGTTTTTTTTATAAAAAAAAGAAAGAAAAAAAAATCAACAATACATGTAATTTCTTCTTTAACACAAACGAAATAAATGAACATATTTTTTTTAGCATACCAAACTTTCAGTTACTATAGAGTTATTGAAAGATATTTTTCCTTTTCCTAGAAGACTGTTTTTCCAATTAAGCATATAGAATTTAAACAATATAAAATCTTTTTCTTTTCTTTTTAATGCTTAATAGTTTATCAGTAAGAAGATTAAACTTGTTAAACTATCATTCCAATATGTGAAGAAAAATTTTCTGTGATTAACAGCAAATTATTTTGTAATTTTAAAACAGACAAATGAACAAGCTATACTTTAAGATTCAACAAACAAATAAATCTACAATAAAAATTTTATAAAAGGCTCATTAATAAAACAGGAGTATTATTTTGTATGTAGAAGAGGCGAAAAATGCAATTACATTTATTTAGTAAAAGATGTAATAATGAAGTTACTACTTCTTTATAGTAATTCATAATCTTCTACTGCATCTTTACGAATAAACTTCATATGTGTCATTTAAAAATGTAATAACTTAAAACAGTTCTTTATCGATCAACATTTTGATAATCGCTGAATGAATAACTCAATATAAATTATGATTTTTTAAAAATATCTAAACCTGACACAATGACAAGTTTTACCTGAATATCAGTGTAATGTATAAAAACATCTACAAAAATTGGGCATTTTTTATCCTTTACCTTGACAGAATTAAAATATGGATTTCCTACACACAAAAAAATTCGTTTTCAAATACACTGCTCGACATTGATAATGCAACACCAAGAAGAAATGATAATAACGGAATGAAATTTGTTGGACACATACATTATAGTAGGAAGAATAATTGATTAAAATTTCAGGAAATTTGGAGTAATATGTACTGAGAAAATAGTACATAAAGCAGCGACCTCTGTGAGCAATAACAGCACATATCTGCCTAGGCATTGAATCGAACAGCGATTGGATGACATGTACGGGTAGAGCACTTCATGAAGTTTTAACACGATGCCACAATTCATCGATCGAAGTTACTGGAGAGTGGTGGGGGGGCCAGTCGCTTTTCAACGATTAAACAGTCATTTTCATTGGTGCGAGATCAGGAGAACGCGCTGGCCAGAGCAACAGTCGAACACATTCGGCATCAATGAAGGTCCAGACAATATGGACAACTTGCAGTCGTGCGTTGTCCTGCTTAAATGTTGCGCTTCGGAGGCCTTGAACATAGGGAAGAGCTATGGGCCTTAACTCGTCCGAAATATTATTACTTCATCAAAGTAATTAGCCGCAAATTTTATTTTATGTTTAGTGAAAATTCTACGTATAGTTCTTTAAAAGATACTACGGCCGTTTTTCCACCCAATATGCAACCGCTGCCACTCGTATAATCCACTGTTAGTTACAAAAGCATGTTTTTCGGTATCATCGGGATGAATTGGTATGTGCCAATATCCTGAAGCCATATTTAGTTTCGAAAAATATCTGCTTCCACCTAACTTGTCGATAAGTGCATTTATTAGTGACAGTGGTTCTGCATCTGATTTAGTAATTTGGTTTAATTTCCTGAAATCTACGCAAAATCAACTTTTTTTATTTTCATCTTTTTTAAGAACAAGTGTCATGGGTGCAGAATACGGAGAGGAACTCTCTTTAATTATATTGGCTTTTAAGAGCTCTCGAACTTGATTGCCAATTTCTTCTTGTTGTTTTGGGGAAGTTTTATATGCTCTCAATGATATCAGTAAGTCTGATGTTAATCTCACTCTTTGTGGTTCTATGTTTATGATTCCGACATCATATTTATCTTTGGTTGGTTGGTTGGATGGATGGGTTTTACGTCACACTAGTGCTGCGCAGTGGGCAATTAGCGACGGTCTGGAACTCACTCCTAGAGGTGGTCCGGAGACATGCCATCACAACTTTGATCCTCCACAGAAAGGATGGCTCTCCCACTTTGGTGACCCCCAGAGGTATAATTTTTGATGGGAACATATTTATCTTTGGCAAAGATATCTACGTATTTTTTCAAAAGGTTTTCTATTTCACAATTATCTTTATTTTCCGAAACTCCTAAATTTTCCCTGAGACCAGTCTGACAGTGTAGGCCTCCACTTTGAAACTCAGCATCAGAGGAATTATTCACAAGTTCCCTAGGATTGTGATGATTTAGATCATTATTTATTTTGTCACAGTCAAGAAGTGCTATATTGTTACCTTTTATTATAACAGTTCCATCAGCAGGGGATAACTGGACATTGTTTTAACACATAAAGTCCAGTCCCAAAATGCCTTGGAATATAGATTTACAATCTAAATCTGTTACAAAAAAGACATGTTTAAAAAATTCCTGTTCAAGTTTAAATGCAATTTCAATAGAGGCTGTAAATGACACTTTAGAGTTAATTGTTTTAATGGATACCTGACGGGGAATTTGTCTATATATATTATTATGTTTTAACTTTTGAAATAAACTATTTGATATCACAGAGAGCGACGAACCGGAATGAATTAAAAATGGAGAACTATTTGCTTTAAATTGCAGGTTAATAAGTGGAAGTTTAGTTTGAGGTTTATAGACATTTGCGACAATTTCTGGTTGTTTATCAAAAAACAAAGATTCAGTTTGTTCAAAAAATTCGTCTTGAAGACGAATATTCGTTTGTGAACTTTTAGACAATTTATTTTCAGAATAGTCTATTCTAGAATCTCTTTGATATGCATTATCATATAACAAGTAATTTTGAGATGGAACATTTTGCGTACTAGATGCTGATGTCTCAACAGTTCTTTTGAGTTCAAATGCATCCGCTCTTTTTGACTCGTACATTAGTTAAAATTAACAGGTTCGAATGACTAAGCATGATTATTGAAAAAATTTCTCTTTTATTATTTTTATAATTATTATTATTTTTTTTTTTTGTTTTGTTTGAGTTTGTTTAGAATAAGCATGTTACTGTTGTTCCGACCCTTTCATGAGAGAGCGAAATTTTCTGCAATCCCTCATGAGATGGTTATTTCGACCACAAAATGCACATTGTTTTGTTACTATAACTAAATTTAATCTCTGTGAAGCTCTATCTTTATTATCGTATTTTTTTTTTCTATAATTTTTATAAGGAAAACGTGTTTTATTATATTTATTTTTATGGTACTCTGATTCATATTTACTTTTATCCTGATCTGGTTTTTGATTGGTGATAGCATCAATTTGCTGTTTTAATGAATTCATTTCATTATTTACATCATTTATTTGAGTAACAGATGAGTTCGAGGACATGGCAGCTGATATCTCTATCTCCTGAATCTGTTGGGCTCCTTTAACGACCTCGTTAAAGTCTTTAGTATTTTCCTTTAACAGTGTAACTCTAATAGAATATGGTAACACTGCCAAAAAATGGGTCAATTTAATAGTATTCCTGCCTGCTTCATCAGTCGAATCGGGGTAGACATCTGAGATGATCGTATTCAATCGGTGTGATAAATTATTCACAGACTCTGATGGTAACATCTGTAAAGTTTGAAGGGCATGCACATTATCGGCAGGAGCAGTAAACTTATCAAAAACTTGGTATAGGATTAAGTCTTCTCTAAACATGGGATCGGTACAATAATATTGAAGAGCCGGTTCGGAAATATGGGCTCAAAAAATGAAATTGCCTGTTCTTTATCGTATTTAATAATTTTACAAACGTGTCCTTAATTTGATTCATAAAAAATTCCAGAACAAAGAGTCTCCAGAATAAGGCTATATTTGAATATGACGAAGACGCGTTTTGGTTAAGTCTATCATATCTGAGTTGTTACTGCTAGCTTTTATCCTTTTTTTTCTTAGGTTAGGCATTTCTGATTCTCCATTATTAAACATGGACAACCCGAAATTTCGCTATACCAAAAAAATTATCATGCACCATTCTCTTTTTTATTCTTTTTAATTTCATAATTCTACGTTTAAACGTTTTTACAAAATTATCTTGAAACAAATTAATTTAATTAACTAAGTAAATTATCTTGAAACAAATGAGCATAAGTAACTATGTAAATTAGAAGTTTATTTTAGGTGCATGGTACGTGCTAACTACTACATCCTGTATTTATTTATACTACATATACTTTATGTATGCAGAATCCAAACTAAAAAAAGAAAAAGAAAAAAAATATTCAAAAACACTTTTTTTTTTCCTTCAAAAACTGCGTAAATAAAGCAAAAAAAAAACCTTTAAATTAATAGCATATAAAATAGAAAATTAAGGCAAGATTTTACATATAACTTCTATCCTTCTTTTCTCCTTCTTCTCACTTTATTTTACTTTATTTTTTTACTCTAAAACCAAAAAAGAAGAAGGACGTTATTAGATGTGTACTATTTCAAATTATTTTTTAAAAATAATAAATTCCCAATTGTAAAATTATGTAATTCAAAACATGCAAACATATAACATCGTTCTTTTTATTTTGCTTAATGAAAATTTATACTTTGTTCCCTGCTATTATGCATTATATTCAAATAAACAAAACCTTTCTATGATATGTATTATGATTCCTTCAAACAAAAGGTATTTAAGAAACCCAATATCACAAGTACTATGCTTACCAGCATATATATATATATATGCAAAGTTGAATTTAATACCAATTTCTCAAAAATATTTAATTATGAAAACAATTTATATTTATATTGAACTTTAAGCATTATTTAAGGTGTACACCATATTTTATTTACAAAATAGCCAAGTTATTTTTGCACTATACTCTTTCTTTCCTGGAATTTTATTTCCGAGAACAGTTTTTTCAACCAAATATAAAAAAATTTCTCTATTCTACATTTTATGTTCAACGTTAAAGAATAAAAAACAAATTTATACTGAAAATGTTATATCCTTATAATAAGTCTTTAAACACTTGTCAGCAAATAAATAACAAAAATTGTACTTACGTTACTCTTTTCCTGAAATATCGTTTATTCAAAAACAAAACAAAATAAGGATTAGGAAGGGGGGGGGGGGAGGAAAGGGGCAGTGAATTCACAAATATATATATATATATTATATAGCAACACAGCCTAAAAAAAAGCACTGGCTATGTTAAACATGTTGAAAAGATTTATGTAAATATGCGCTGTTGATACTTCGCTACTTCAAACACATACAAATCACCATCGAATTATGATGTATGTGATGAAACTTGATGTACTGTCACCAGTGCTGCCAGATTGAGGGAAATTTTTATTTAACTCCCACCACTAAATTTTAATTGAAACGGTTTCGTAATTATTTCGAAACATCTTTCACAGAAATCGTCTATGTAATTAGGTAATCATTACAAGTAAAATTTAACGGTGGCTCAAATCTGGCTGTCACACGCTTATAGAAGATGATTTTTGTAGCAACCAACAAGACACTCACGAGAAGACATTGACAGCAGCTTTGACTCTCGTAGGAAACAGAAACGTCACACTCACGTGACCGTTGACAGGGAACATAGACTGGCAAACGCAGAATTAAGGCTTTTACCCTGCATGAACACGTAGATGCCTATCTCTACAAGAAAATTTCTTATAGCAGGTTTTTACTTCAAATAGAGATGCGTTATTTCTGGCACTTGACATCTCTCTCGCAACTGGAACAACTTTTTTAACTATGTGACCAGGGACGAGGCGTGGTTTAGAAAACTATGGAAGCGCTTCCAAAAGTAGAGGAAGAATCAATTCAGTCTTTCGACGAGGCGACGTTACTTGATTACTTTTTTAAAATCTTAAATAAGGGAAGCGCTGCTTCCATCGCTTCCATGGACGCTTCGCCACTGGATGTGACAGCGTTTAATCAAAACGGGAAGACGTACACAAGTAGATAAACAAACGATTTTGAACCCATCAATGTGATCCTTTCTTCGGACAAAAGTTCAAAAAAATTTTTCACTTTTTGTAAGCATATTTACTGTTACTAACAGAATGTCGTAGAAGACATAGAAGGAGTTCATCTAGATATTCCCCGTCGCTAAACGTGACATTCAACCACAAAGCCTCTGGCCTAAGCTCCCCTGTTAAAACGTATTGAATTTGTTAAATACTGGCCCCTTTTCAAAATCCTACGCGGATTATAACGTCTTACTAGACAGCCCTTTTGTTATTAAACAGTCATGTTTCGTATTAAAATAGATTCAATAATTCAGAGATGCAATTTAGCTGGTCATATATATTTTAATAATATTGCTCGGGTTTCCATCGTAGGAGAGGCCAGTACAATATTTTAACTATCACATCGTACATTTTATTTGAGAAAAAAACATATAGTTTATTTAGCAACGACAATAAGAGAAAAAATCTTCATCTAAGGATGTATGCATTTTTATATTAGGGAAACTGAAAAGAGAATACGGGATTTCCCCCCCCCCCCTACGTTACGATATGTCAAGTGATTGAAAAGACGTAGCGATGTGCTTTTTAATTATTTAATTGGTCCTTCACTCTGAGACTGGGCAGGATCTTACTCTGGAGGGAAAAAGATCAATTTGAAAGAAATACGTTAAAACAATAATTTAAAAAAAGGTTAATTTTGTTAAACGTTTAGTTTTTAAAAAGCAAAAATGGTATTTTCTTTTTGAAAGAACAGATTGGAATTATTATTAAAGAATATATTAATTAAATTGTAACTTAATATAAAAAGACTTAATTAGGGGGGTTTTATATTACACACACACATATATATAAATTCATAATTTAAAAAATGTTTATTTTTAAATTTTTATTTTTGTTCAGTTTTCTTTGGAAAAGAAATATTTCCTCCATTATACGTTTCATAAATAAATACATTAAATCCAAACAAAACAAATGAAATTCAAAAATGCTAATAATAGATTCAGGTTTTCATGAAATTTAATATCGATAGTTTACTGAGTGCTATAAGTCATAGATTATTCCCTTCTGTCTCTACTTATGATAAAAGAGCCTGTGTGTATATCTACCGTCTTTACATAGAAAGGACTAAACTACATCCACCGTAATTTACACACGTGTTTATCTTTACGAGATCTGAGCCTGTAGGAAACCCAATTTTTGATTTTCAATTTTGTTTCTGAGTTATTTTATGTTTTTTTTTTTTTTTTTTTTTATCTGTGGAATATCACACGTCATCATGGTTTAAAGACAATATCAGAGTGATCAATTTAAAAGTGTAACTGCTTGTTTTTTGTATTACCCGCAACCCTATTGCATGCGAAAAAACTTTCAAATCAAAACTTATTATCTACAATTAATGTCCGGATTTCGCTTTCTTAATGTAAAAATTCGTTTTTTAAACATAAATTCTCATGAATATCCTTATCAATTTTTAATCTAATTCGTATATGATATATATACAGTCGGCAGCAAAAGTATTCGAGTACTAGAATGATCCCTGTCTTAAAAAAATACACTTAATATTGCTTTGTTAAATAAATCCTTGTCGAATCATGTTCATAGTCAGTCTAAGAACATGATTCGTCAAGGATTTGTTTAATAAAACAATATTAAGTGTACTATTTTGACATCGGAATTATTGACTAGTGCTCGGATAATTTTGCTGCCGACTGTAAATTGTCTTCTTCTTTCTACAATTTTTTTTTTTTTTTTTTTTTTTACATTTAAAATCGGAGAATGGGATTAAAAAATAATAATGATGTTCGCTTGAACTTATATTTAATAAACGAACTTTCGAATTTAGAAGAGAAGCAAACTATATCTATATTTTAAATATAGGTATATTACAGGGTTGCCAAGATTTTGGTTTATTCCGGAGCAATTTTAGTCACGCCTTTGTTCTATACCACTTTTTTTAGGAGAAATTTTTTCTAGTTTTATCGTACACTTCCAAAAAAAAGTCCTGTTTGCTGCAGTTTGGTGCCAGAATTTTTCTATAATTCATTAAAATACGTTCTATCAATGTAATTTCTCCGTTGATATAACGTATTTTTCTGAACTACAGAAAATTTCTGGCAGCAAACAGGACTTTTTTTTTTTTTTTTTTTTTTTTTGACATAGTTATATATTGAAAGAAAATACTCTAAAAATAAATCGCTGCGAAATAAAGTCGGGGCTAAAAATGCTCCGGGATAAATTAAAATGCTGGAAACTATGATATTAGGTCGAGTCACTCTAGAATTTTTATTTGTTTAAATTTTACTGCATTTTCTGATTAAATCGATGACTTATGGAAAATGCCTAACCATTTATTATCTCTAATTTTTTATCATAACAGTCATATCTTAGATAAATAAAATTAATCACAGAATATTTCATGCTAAACTCAAACTTATATTTAATAAAATTAAACACGTTATTATTATTTTTTTTTTTTAAATATTACATAAACAAAATTATTTATTAGACTAAATATTCTTAAACTAAACATAATTTATGTTTTTAATAACATTATATGTTTCACAGACAAGATCTTACAAGGAAACATTCAAAAAGTGTCATCTTCAAAAAGTATTGAAAAAAATATATATGATTCTACTCTTCATAAAACACCAGAAAATGAAAAAATTATCGGCTGAAATTAATTACAGCGACCACAAAAAATTATCAAAATTAAGCATATTTGGCGATTTAGCGCTGTTAGGCGATACGTTTGCTAGCACCGAGATAGCCGTGTACGAACAAAACCGTGTTTTGTTTTTTCGCCAAGTACTCAAAATCAATCGCCTAGCAGTGTGAAATCGCCAAATATGCTTAATTTTGATAATTTTTTGTGGTCGCTGTAATTAATTTCAGCCGATAATTTTTTCATTTTCTGGTGTTTTATGAAGAGTAGAATCTCATATATTTTTTTCAATACTTTTTGAAGATGACAACCTTTGAATGTTTCCTTGTTAGTTAGATAAAAAAAAAAGTTTTGAACACTAAGTACCATAAAATTCGACCATTTTTATTTAAAGCACGAATTTGCAGCATTTTTGAGCATTTTAATTACTTCAACTGAAATAAAATTTAGACATTAATTTTTTTTTTCCGAAATAAACACATCTCTGAGAAGTAACATACTTGCATGCCAACATTCTAATTTATATTCTGCATTATTGTTAGCCCCGCCTTTTTTCTCACACCAGTACATTTTTAGAGTATTTTTCTTTTTATGTAATCGTAATTGCATTTGGAGAATATTACTTACAAATTTACTGGTGGGGAAAATATGGCAGACTAACAATACTACGGAATATTAATTAGGATGTTGGCAGGTATGCAAGTAAGGTAACTCGAAACACATTCCATGTTGAATTTATATTTAACGAAATGTATTAAATAAAATCAAACATATTATTAAGGCACTCAGAGAATTAAGAGAGATTAATTGTCAACTTTCACATTTGAATTCTTGCCACTACTTATCGTACCCTATTTTAATTTTAAATGATTTGCATAATAGCCCAATTAGCTTCAACACTCTTTCTAAACATTATGCCGTTCTTATTTAATTCTACACCTCTGGGCCAAAATGGCTGTATTTTTTAACAAGTATGAAAGTAGCACAATTCTCTAATGAAAATCAAATCCAGAATTCACATTGGAATAAACTTCCCATTTGAGTATAAGTACAATTATATTAACACTTTGCATGTGAGTGTTTACGCGATTACAAGACAAAGCTCCGCCCAATTTAAATTATAATAACTTCCGTACTGATGTGTAAATTATAATCAAGATATAAATTAATACACAAAGTAGTATCGTGCTACAGGAGAAATATACAATTACTATATTTGATAAATAAGATATAAATTTATGTACTTATCTCTTAAAGTGAGTTACTGTGGTAAGGAACAGACGATAGAAAGAGCGTAGATACATAAAAAACTCCGTAAAAATACTAGTGCATAAAATATGTTAAATGTAAATGTAGGTATTGCAGAAATTTTGCTCTCTTTTCAAAGAGAATCATAACAATTAAATTACTCCAGATAAAACCACATTTCTTTCGTTTTCTCCCGTTAAAAAAAAAAAAAAAAAAAAAAAAACTTAAAAATTTTTGGTAGCTATTTTTTAATAAACTTACCAAGGTTGCAACACGAGCGTTTAGAGCGTTTAGGGACAACAAAGGGTTAAATATTTCTTTGGAAGCACATATATTTATTCTGTAATTGATTTATTATTATTATTATATTTTCAAGACATTCCTTTTTATTTCGATGTACGTACTAAAAAAAGAAAAAGCGAACATAGTATATATTAATAGAGAAACATGGAATAAAGAGTTAAAATGAATCGAAAATAGTATTTTATCATCTATTTTGCAGGACCTTGTATCACTATCTCCAAGACGATAAAAGATGGAAAAGTCGCGACACACCCATCATAAAATTTCTTTTATAGTTTATTTTCACTATACTCTACCGCAGTCACAAATAGTTGAATTTAGTTCCATAAATCGAAGAGCACCTTTTTATTTTAAGAGTCTTAGTCTGAAAGGAATAGCGAAAATTGGGCATTGCTTTTTACTTCATATATACGTATATTATTTTTTTGTCTTGAAGAAATATAGGATCACGAAATTATTTTCCACTTAGAATATTGACAACTCCTTTCGTTATTTTACAAGTTGCGATGAGCACTTTTCCCTAAACATTATAATTAAATTAATGCGGAAACTCAATTTAATATTTAATTTTCAGAAAATTGTATTAATATTTTAGCTGAAGAAAAAACAATTATCATTCAGTTTTTAAATAAAAAAGAACGATTAATGTCGAATGTGATTTTTTTTTTTTTTTAATCATAATTAATGTTGTCGCATCGTTCTAAAATATTTATGTGAAAAATTTATAAAACTATTACATTTATTCTTAGTATATTAAACATTGGATATTAACTTAAAGTATGTGCTTTAGATATAAATAAAAAAGCAGACCCCAATTTTGTTGACTACTAGTCGCCTTCAGCGACCAGCTGGTTCACGACCCATGAAAACTATGAACGCAGAAAAATTTAATCCAAAGTGTTAATCCAAAGTGTTAATCCAAAGTGTTACTTTAAATGATTCTGACAGTGATAAACATTCCCAGGCTTTTCATACTCCATGAAAAATCCTGACTACTATGGAAAACTCTTGTTCAGAGATGCCTGTGTGGAGCCCTTTATCCTAGCCATACACCACCAGATTGTTCATGTTCAGCGAAAAATCTCGCTGTACAAATTTTCGTTCGCTGATCTTCTCAACCTGAGATATTACATTCCATACCAGGCTTACTTACTACCTTATTTACAGTTTGAACTAAAATTATTATGTGTAACACACACACACACACACACATATATATATATATACATTTCATAGATTTTAATCTATGCATTCATTCCATTCTTTCCATTTTCTTTTTCCAATTGTCAAATCTCAATCGGTGTATATAAGGTCTAGGTACTTGTAAATTCTTTGCATTTGCTTACAAATACACCGAAATATACACCTTTTGCATACAACATACAATCTAGGCCTCCAGTGAAGTATATTGTGCTGTTGTATGCCTTCAATTAGAAAAAAATATTTTATTTATTTATTTATTTATTTTCAAATTGTTCTTCAGGTGTTGCCATTTCATTTTTTCAATGTTTGAAAAGATTTTCATATTTTATATTTATAATATGAATAGTGCTTTTATGTGTCTACAGATGATAATACTGACCAGTATGTGTGAGAAGTCTTGTCCCAGTGAGTGCTTGAATTGTGAACTTAACTTAATTAATCGCCTTTGATCAGCGTTATTTTGGATCTCGTGAGCATTTAACCTTGTGAGTAAAGCCCTTATAATATTCAGTTGCACATATTTAAAGTTCATAAACAGATGCTTTATTTTAAATAGGATATTAGCAATATAAATGAGTTTCTTATTCTATTACATACACAAGGTAACTAGAATAGGCCTTAACATTTTAGCAATACGAAAATAAGCGCGTGTATGGCATCTTCACCCATACTTGGGGGAAGACGCAACATAGCTCAGAAATAAATTAAATGACTTTTAAATTTTATGTTTTATTTTATATACTGTATATTATAGTGTAAAATATTTATGGAATTAATAATTATAATTATAATATTATAATAATTATTGTTTTTGTAATATTATTTTAACAAACTTTCAAGCCTTCAGTTCGGAATAAGGCAGCCACAGTAGGAAATGGCACTTCTGGGTTTTCAGTTACTGGGATTTATCCTTATAACCCATAAGCAATCCCAGATCATGTATGTGTCATCTCTGTTGATTCCAGCAATGATACAGCTGTTGCTTTCACAAACGGCGCATCTGTACACCAGCAGTTGCTTCTACCAGCAGAGCTAGAGGCAATCGACTATCACCAGCAGTTGCATCCACTAGCACAGAAAAGCCATTACCTCTACTAGCATTGCACATCGAATGCAAGAAATGGTAGCATGAAGATTGCAATGGTTATCATTTGCACTAAATTAAATTTTGTGCAGGCTAACATTCAAACTTTTAACCTTATTAGTTTTAGCAAAGTAAATTAAAAAAAAAAAAAAAAAAAATCAGTTTACAGGTTTGTTTGTTTATCCAGATTTATTCTTAATTTACAGGTAATTTTCCAAAGTTTATCTTATTTTTATTACTTATTGTGGAGTTACATCTTACCTCATAACTGGTAGCATCTTCCTCGTATGTATGGGGAAAGATGCCATAATTACAAAAGTTTTTGTGTAAAAATTTTGTTCCATGCATTAAAGATGTAGATAATACTAAAAGTTAACGGATACTCTCTTAAATCGATCACCCTTTATATTTAAATGCAAAAAATGAGTGTAAGAAATATTTTGTAAAATTGCATTATAAAATAAAATAACATAAATCATGCATTTGTTTGATTTGATTTCTTTTTTTTTTTTTTAAGCTATATGAACTGAAATTTTAGCGATACTAAATAATTTTCTTTTACTAATAATATTTTTATTTCAGATAGTAAGTGAGATAGATTTTCGTGTTTGTTTTTAAGTTATATTTTCTAAAATTCGTGAAAAATGACGTCATGAATACAGAGACACTATATATTTACATGTGGGAAAAGAACGAGGTGAAATGTTTTGTGAATTTAGCATCATATATTTGATTTCAGATTTTCTTTCAAATCTGTAAAAAAAAAAAAAAAAAAAATGGCATGATGCTTAAGAGAAAAATATGTTAACATGTAAAAAATAAACTCAAGGAATATTCTGCGAAATCGACGTCATAAAAAATATAATTGAATAAATAAAAAAAAAACACGCATTTGCTTTTGTTTATTTTTAAGCAGTATATAGTACAGCTGAAAATTTAGTGATAATATATATACAAGGTAAATCGGAGGAGGACGCCATATATAAGGATGATTTGCTTCGTACAGCCAAAAATTGAAATGATATGATAATGAAAAAAATACATCATTTCCTTCAATGTTCAATTAATTATGTATGCTTATTAATTCCTTTCCCACTCTTTGTACACAATTGACAAATTTAATGTTAAATAAACTCGTGTAACTTTCCGAACATTAAGTAATTAACGATTGTTTAAATAAATTAAAGTAAGAGAAGTCTGAAATCAATCGGCTCAATCGAAGGCGTTTAACGCTATTGCACTTCAAATAATTTGAGGCCAGAGGTCATAATGATTAAAAAAAAGTGTCCCTTTAAAAATCTATAATTACTGGATTCACCAAAATATATGCAATTCGTGCGATGGTGACCTATAACATGTATATAAATTGTCAGCTCAATCGGATAAACCGTTTAAACGCTATCGCACTTCAAATAATTTCAGCCCATAGACCATAATGGTAAAGCATTTTTCGTTATTTCCCTGTAAAAAAAAACCTGTAAATGCTAGATTCACAAAAATCTATACCGTTCGGGCGCCAGTGGCCTATAATATTTATTTAAACTTTTAGTTCATTCGAATAAGGCGCTTAGACGATATTGCACTGTAAATAAGATATATATATGTTTTTTTTTTTTGGTCCTAGTAAAAAAAAAAAAAGTGCTAGAATCACCAAAGTCTGTAGAGTTCGTGCTACGGTGACCTATAATATGCGTACTAGCTTTTAGCTCATTCAAACAAGAACAAGACATTTAGACCCTATCATGTCCACTTACTCATATACACATACATACATCAAGAAAAATCGTGTAAAATCGTAGATATCTCTAAATGAGGAGCTTGTGTCAAGACTAAAATTGGAGTTGTACAACTAGACATCACAACAGCCAGAAATATCGATGTACAACATTTTACAACCATTCGTTTTTGAACTATGCGCGATACAAAATACATTTCGAAAATCATGATTACAATACTTTCCTCACATATGCATGTTAGGAATGTAATAAATAAACTTATAAATACGGAAAACTTTTACGATGTTGTTTTTTATAAATAATAAAATTCTTTAATATTATTAAAAGTTTCTGTATTTAGCTCAAAAAGAGCTTGTGTATGAAATACATAATACTTATTAATCATGATATTTTATTAAAATAAATAAATTATAAATAACTTCACTTACTACAACGACGTTAATCTGGGATTATAAAACGGTTTGAGGCAAATACATATTTAGGGTACTTTTCTATTTTTTTACATCCCATACTATTATACTATTTTTGCAAATAAAATGGTATATTGACTTTCCAAGGTATTTTATTTACGCAACGGTTAGTAATTAACAACAGTTGAGTTGTTGATTAGACCATAATGTGTAATAACTTCTATATAAAATCAAAGTAAGACTATGGGCTTCAATAAATTGAGCTGCCAAAATAATTGTAATTTAGGGTTTCATTTAGGGAAAACCTGGGCTAGTAGTGACATTTTTGTCATTTTTTACGTTAGCTGTAAAATTTGAACGGAAGTGAACTATTTAGTGTATCATACCATGGAATAAATCTTGTGTAATATATTTATAAAATTACTGTTGATATTATTAACGTTTTTCATACCATAAACTGAATTCTACTTAACCTCGAAATTTGTCACATATCCAGTAGCGGGGCTAATAGTGACATACTAGTGGCACATTGTAACATACAAATGAGACATACAAACTCAATGTAACATATACAAATAATGTGAAAAAGGTAATTAAATGCGATATTTTAAATCAACAACGACAAATTTATTCATTTATAACGTTCTTGACACAATAAAGACACTTTCATTTTTTTAATAACACTATAAATCAAAAAAAAAAGAAAAAAAAAAAATGTTAAATTACTAACACTGGTAAACTCTTATTCTTTTATAAATCTACTTTTAGAGACACTTAACAATAGAAACAAAGAAAAAAACTATGTTAATAAGGAAAGAAATAAAAAGTAGGCCAACACACAAATCTTTGGCCATATTGATCTTTGACTCGGTAGCTTACTACAACGTGTAGGTCTATGTATATCCAATAGACCTACCTAAACAGTGAAACCCCGATCTATCGTTTTCCCGCATTGATCGTTTTATTTCTATGGTCCCTGCACAAACTGTATTTAAATAACGTTAACGGAACCCGCATATGTTCTTCAAAAAATTCATTTTCCCGCATTCATCGTTGTAAAATTTTTCTTCTAACCGAAATGAAATTGGAAATCAAGCGATTCCATATGGCATTCAAACTGAAATTACTTCATTTATCTAAAATAACTCTATTCCTCCTCCACGAAGGATCAAAATTGTGATGGCATATGTTTCCGGACCATCCTCAAAGGTGAGTTCTAGACCGTCGCCATTTGCCTGTATTGTAGCACCAGTACGATGTAAAACCCAACCAACCTCAATTACTTAACCTTATGCTGTTTTAGATAAAGAACAAGGATTGTGCAGACATTGTAACATGTGCCTATGAATTATTGAATACGGATCGTGTGTTTGTTGCTTGGTGAATAATTTATTATACTTTGTGCAAAAAGGAGAATGGTTGCATCCAGTACGGCCAGCTACTACATTTTTTCATATTTCTGAGGCTAAGTCTACGCCAGTGCCAAGTGTGTCTGAATTGAAAATGCATGAATTGTTTTATATGCACATGAAATTACAGAAAAGGACCAGAAAATGTTGTAAATCTGGAAAATCTCCGTTTAATTTATAAAATGAACAAAAAATCCATCATAAAATTACTGATTTTTAAAAATGAATATCACTTAATGTTCTACAACTTTGATTTATCTCTTTGACAGTTTGGAGAGTAATAAATTAGTTTTTGTTAGTAGTATTGTATATATATATCGCGTGTATTATTTCATAAACATTATTTTATTCATGTTTTGACTTTAACCCGCATTCATCGTTTTCCCGCTTTTATCGTTTTTTTTTCCACGCATCCAATGAAAAACCATGGATCGAGGTTCTACTGTATTTTTAATTACTTATTGTCATCGATTGTTGTAGCGTTTGATTTGCAGTTAATACAAATGTAATAAGGTTCATTTTTAGTACATTTGACATGAGCCCATCTTTTACATGACACGCATTGCACCCAGTTTTCTCCGGGAGCAGAAATTTTGTGTTTCTCCAAGCAAACTAGACATAAGCAGTTTTCGTCATCTTCAGTGCTATCCGACTTTTGCTTCTTCACTTTTTTCAATAACATAGTTCTTTCTTTTTTTTTTTTAATACACTGTTTGTCCTTTTCATATAGTTCCTTTTATGCGTTTTCTTTTTCAATTTGTTTCCTGCGTTTTGTTCGGCTCGAATTTTCTTATTTAAAGGTGTGCTTGTTAGAATGGCAGATTTCAAACATTTTCGAGCAGCGCGCTTGCTTTTTCGAGGTTCTGCTTTAAGCGGTCTTATTTCTGTAAGACTTACCGCTGATACATTGTTAATGTCAATTATCATAGAATCATCAAGTTCAATGAGATTTCTCACTTTTGAAGATGGTCCTACAATCTCACCCTCATTGATTAAATTTATTGTTCAAGTGCTTGGTTTATTAATTGCTTCATATTTATTATATCCTTTTTCTTTTTCATTCTGGTCTTCAATGCTCTCATCTGCGACGAATAACGTCGATCAGTCTGTTCCTATGCTCCTACTGAGGAGAAGAGCATAGGAAATTTTCATCAGTAAAAATATTCCCATTAAATACCCAAATTCCACGAGATTGAAATCCTGCTTTAATAATTTTTGGACTGGCAGCACTAGAAGGGCTATTTTGACAATACCTGGTGTGTTGTAAATCAACACTTTTCTTCGAGGATGGTATTTCAACCATCCGCATACAGCCTCATTCTAGAATTTTTCGAATGGCCCGAATAATCATACACCAGGTGGCTGTAATCTGTGACTCATGTGAGGGAGAAATGATAACAAAATCACTCCGTTGTCCGGGCAATAATGCGAAACATCAATATTTCCTTGGGAAACATGGTTATCCAGCAACACTAAGACTGGGGACTCTTTCGAGCATCTAGCATTTTTAAAAAAATGTTTAAAGAGAAATAAAAAGTAGGGCCTGTATCCATCCACTTGGGTTTGATGTTCCGCAACAGCCTATGGGACCATCACGAATAAAATGAGCTTTAAAAAATTTAAGCGGAAATACAAACATCGGTGGGACTGAATTTCACAGAGCATTGCTGCCAAAAACCATAGTTACGTTTGTTCCTCTTTCTGCAGAGGTCATTCATTCCTCCAACTCTTTTTTTTTTCCTTTTTCTGCAATTATATTTAAAAGTTTCTGCACTTTTCTTACTCCTGTCTCATAAATATTCCATACGTTATTTGAATGTAACTTATTAGCTTCTAATACAGACGCTAAGTTATTGAAAAATAGTTCTACACTGTGTTGATTAAAACTTGTATTTCTGCTCAAACTTGTTGCTTAAGGAAAACGAATTGAAATTGTAGACCTATTGTTGTTGGCCTATTAGGTGCTATCATGGAATAAATAAATGAATGAAAGTAAATAACTTCTGCTGATTCTACCTCAAAAAAATAGTGTAAAAATATGGCATCTATCAATTAAAATTATTTTAATCTGATTTTAAAAACCACCACACTGATTTTAGTTTACAAATAAATTCCAATAACGACACAAACATGCATGAAAAAAAAAATATCTAGTACAAATTTCATTATGATTGCACAATTAAAATTTTTTTTAACTCTTTTATAATAAATCAACTGTTAGTTCAAACTAAACTGTGCTTTATCCAATAGAAAAACTTTCCTGCAACATCAGCTATATATATTTTATCATGTTTATTAAAGATAACAAAAAAAATTCACATAAAAAGAACATGAAATAAGTCATTATTATTATTTTGTTAGTTAACACGTTAATCGCCACGATAATATCAGAAAATTTTTCACATGGGCCATGGTAACTTAATTAGATAATTTAGTTAAAAATGTATCAAGGAAACTTAATGTATCACAGAATTTTTTTTTTTTTTTTTTTTGCCAAAATTCCCGGAAAAACACTATTTTTTATGTCACACATATATGACTGACATGGCCCTATATTAAAACTTTTTTTCTCGACAAGCCGTGTCAGTCTTATATGTCTGACGCATCCAAACAACATACAACAAGTATTAAAACACGTTAATCGCCATGTCAGTCATATGTGCCTGACGCTAAGAAGTTCTACATGAGCCATGTCAGACATATATGTCTGACATGCCTCATGTAGAACTTCTTAGCGTCAGGCACATATGACTGACATGGCGATTAACGTGTTAATAAAGCTTAACCATGATAAGAATTTATCAGAGGAAGTAAAAAGAAAAAAAAACAAAAAGCAATTTAACTATAATGGTTCAGAGTTTTGTATCACTTTTAATCCCAAACTATTGCCACTGGTAATTTAAAATTTCATATTCAATATAAATTCGGAAATGGAATAAAACTGTTTTGACAAATTGAGTAGTTTATCGTCAAGTATATAACTTAGTTAATTTTTTATTAAAGAGATGATACCCAAAGCTTCATTCTTAAGTAATAATTAAGCAAAGAAAGATGTTTTTGTGATTCATTGAGCTTAATATAATTTTTATCTAATGATTTACGGCAAAATTAGACTTTTTTTCGAAGTTGTAACGTTATATGTTTCGTAGAAACTAAATAACAAATGTCAAGTGCTTCAAATAAATATCGTTCCATAAAATAAATTGTTTAACAATCTCAATATATCCCAAATCAGAAAACTCTTTATACGTATTGAGTTTTTGGATTTTTGTTGATTTTAGATTCATTTTTAAATGGTTTTATATCCAATAATTTCTATGAGATTAGGATTTTTAATTTTTTAGAAAAATCTCAACACATAGTAAAAGAAACAAAGAGTTACTTATTTTAGGTTCCTAAAGAAGGTAAAAGCTTTTGTACATGTATATATGTTTAAAAAGTAATATGTATATAAGTGTTATGTTTTGACACTTTTTGTTATTAATCTTTAGTTCCTGTCATTGTTATCATTATCATTATTATTACAATTGCATATGTTACTTATTCATAAGTGAAAAGGATAACTTTACCATAGCTTAAAAAATACTATTTAAAATATTAAGATACTAAAAAGCTATTTTATTTCGTATTACTTAATTTATTATTAAATGTTATGTTCCGTCGAATTCTCTTTCAAGACAGTCATTTTTTTTTTCTAGCTTTAATTTAAGAAATGTAATGAAAAAAAGGTTATGCGTATTTTTAATATTCATAGTTTTTCACAAAAAAATTTTTATAAATATGATCTTATTTTATTTTTTATCTTCATAATTTTGTCTTTTCGTAAGCACACTCGAAATTAAATTGAAAAATATAATACTTATAATACTCGTAACAATTTACTTAAAATTATGACATACAATCACAGTTAAATTAACTGTGAACTCGGTGATTTATTATGTAGAGGGTCAAAGTCATCAATCAAAATAAGAGCAAAGTTACACGTAATCCATAATTCTTATCTGACATTCTTTGACTAGTGCCTTTTATGTCTCTTATCTCCAACTACACTCTTGAGTCTAAAAGTTAAATATAATTCGTAATTATGTAAATAATGTAGAAGAGCTAAGTCAAAATGGCAAGAAGAAAGAACGATGTATCACTACAATGTGTCAGAATGGCGAAAACTGCTTAGAAAAAGCAAACAATACAAAATGATGAAAATAGACATTTTTATTACTCAATAAAACAGTTTGAAAAAAAAAAAACTGGCTGTAAGAGGAGTTCATATTTCAGTAAAAGAACAAATTAAATAAAAACGCAGTTTAATAAACTGTGTAGTCACTTGTTTTTGCTGTACAACGATTTTACTTATTTTCTGTGGCATTGTGGATAAGTTTTATGTTTAAACAATTTTAAATGTCCCGAAAATTTCTTTTCAATTCTGAAACAGATCATAACGTACATCATTGGTTATCTTCCGTTTCATAGAAATCCTCTATTAGTACCGCACTGAGACAAAGTGCGTTATCGTCCATAAATATGAAGTAAAAAACAACAATGTAAGGGCTGCCTATTCTCAGCACCCTCATTATCTTCCATTGTGGCTGCTAAAAGTGTCTTAAGTCAAGATGAACCAGAAGCATAAAACCAATCTTTTTTTTTTTTTTTTTTTTTTTTTTAATTGGGCGGGATGACTGCCCACTAAACCTAATTTACTTTTACGCTAATTGAAACATTAATCTCATCTAATGTAGTGAATATAGCACATTGCATGTGAATTCACCAATACTTGAAAATCTTGAATAAACTTCTCACATAATCTTTACGCCCTTAAGTATAACACTCGAAAAACATATATTAAAACTCTTAACAGCACCGGCTACTTTTTTCAAAAGAACCCCGAAACATTAATAGAATTTTACTTAAATAGTTTTGAATGGAGAGTCACTTCACTGCTTTCACCTTAAAACATCTTAACTAAAAATACTGACTTACAATTGAGACTCTAAAACTTTCCAACTTACATAATCTTTCTCCAACTACTTTCAACACTTCGCCGAAACCAACGCCACCAGAACGAGGCCTCCATGGACAACTAACACTCAGTTGACGAAATTATCATTTGACAAATAGCATTTACAATCTCAGCGCAATTTCGAGCGAGTGAGACTTCACTACCTTACAGCATCACCTGGAAAAAGGCAAACATAAGGTTCAAGAACTTCGTTCCTCTATTGTTTAGTAGTCATAGACCCTATATCAGAGGTATGGAAATCTGTACGGCCATCCACGCCCTCAGAAAAGCAACCGTCGGCTTAAAAATACGCATTTACTTTGTTTTTCCAGGGTGATGACATATTTCAAGTTTTCTCTATATCGTTATCTGACGAGAATCAGTGTTTAGACTATAATAGAACTCGGCACGCAATATCACATTGGCCAAAATTTAAACTCCAATGTTCCAATTAAGTTCCAAACGTAATATAGAGTACCAATACAAGTTGAAAATGAGATGATTTATTCATTACTAACTTTCCAATTTTTAAAAACCTGCGTTCATTCGGGGCGACACAGAGACCAACGTGAAACCCCTGTCTGGCTACAGGTAAGAGAACCGAATTTCGAAAAATCCCGTCGTCACTTACGCTGCTTTTTCTAACAAAGAAAGTTTTCATACGCGCCTACCCAGAAAATTTTGAAAAATTATAGAAGACTCTTCTTATTAAGTTATGTATGTCTGTAAAAGAAATTTCGGTTGAATCTGAATAGATTGTTTGTAAAAATTAATGGAAATGTCAGTTTCTTGGCTATTTATCGCTCAATGCGACAATTAAACTTTTCTTTTTTATTTCCATTATCTTTAAGGAAAAACTACATTTTCTATATTCTTCACACTAAAATAATTTAAGTAAGATTATTTCAATTAAACACTTTGATAACTACAATTATATATATATATAATGTGCGAACTGAAATCTAATGATCGTATAATAACAACCTTTCTTAATAGCAAAACATTTAAATTAACTTAAAATATATTTGAAATTTGAAAGTTACAGCTTAAAATTAAATATTATATACCTTCTTATTGCATAATGAATTTTAAATAAATAATAATAATAATAATAACAGTTTTCATATGAATAAATACCAATCAGTTATCAAAACACTTATTGTATGTTTATGGAAAACCGGTTAAGACCCACTGTTTTAGAAAATGTAAATAAATAAATAAAATGATTAAAATGATTTTCTACTCAGCATTAAAGTCCAATTTTTAGTACAGCATACACATGAATATTCAAAATATACAATTTTCCGGTCATTAACATTTCATTACACGGGTTGGTTAACTTACCGAAAGACTTTTGAATTCTACGTGCTAAATTAGTTTAAATAAATCTATCTTAAATAAATACATTTTCATGAGTATAATTTTGTGAAATATGTAAATATACACTGTTGATTTATTCGAATTTTAAACCAATTTTTAATGGAAAATTATGAAGAGTTAAAAGTTTTAAACACACACTGATTTTAATTTATAGTGTGAGGGAGAGTATCGAAAATCTTTTGATTAACCAAAAATTCACGAAAACGAATTAATTTCTATTAGAATACTGATTAATATTGAAATGTGATTAATTTAAGGATGTGATCATATTCCACATACATTCCATGAAAAGTAGTTTTTTTTTTTTTTTTTTTTTTTTTTAAAGGGAGGGGGGGGGGTTCATTAAGGAGGTAACCTACTTTTAAAAATTGGAAAATGAAGAAATTTTTTATCTACTTTTAGAATTTTCTTTTAAAGAATGAATGCATGTACAAACATTTTGTGTGTGTGTGTGCATGTATGTAACTAGTATGACATTACTCTATGGTTTAAAAATATTATTTTGGTTTACTTTAACATAGCTGCCAATATTTTAATTTATTCCGGAGTAATTTTAGCCCCGCCTTAATTTCGTACCACTTATTTTTTATGAGTAATTTTTTCTTATTTTATCGAAGTTATATATTGAAGAAAATTTTTCTATAAATAAAGTGGTGCGAAATAAAGGTGGGGCTAAAAGTACTCAGGAATAAATTAAAATATTGGCAGCTATGCTTTAAAATAGAAACAATTTTAAATATTATTTTATCGCTGATTATTTTCAAGGATGCTTTCTCACAGCGCGCATACTTCAAAAAGTATTTGAGATATGAACTTAAAATGTTTCTCAATTATACATTTTGGCATAATGAATAAAATTAACTAAAAATAAGAAGTCCTGCTCGACAGGAAAAATATATATGTATGATTGTGGAAATATAAAAATTTTAATGGTAATTTCATGTTTCAAATTATTTTATTAATTAAACTCCATATTATTCAAGTAATTATTATTTTTTTTTAATAATTTAGATTCTTAATTTGAATTTTTTGTTTCATTTAAGTTATACGCCTGTTTAGTACTGTATTGTATCTGAAAAATCTTTTTAATTTTGCATTTTGCTTTTGCAATTATTAATTCACAATTTTAGTTAACTTTTACGATCTTATTTTAAAATTTGAAAAAAAAAAAAAAAAAAAAAATCATTTTTAGCTGAAAATAAAGATTTTAGAAATCGACATGCAGAGTATTATATGGGTCGTTCATTATAAAAGTGAATTATATCCTTGGAAATTTATTTTGAAATAACGAGCTTTTTTTTAAATTTATGCGTAGGAAAAAAAGTCAAGATTCAATAAGTGTTATCAGTTTTTGTGTTTCATTCAAATCATAAGAATTTATAAATTACATTAAAAATAATGTGAAGTAACTTAGAAACTTCATTTTTATAATGAATATTTAGAAGTTTTAGTTTTCGGAGAAAAACATGTAAGACCATTTATGGGATTTTAATGCAATTATTGGAGTTTATTCTTTTTAACACGCTTGTATTAGCTTCACCTGTATGTATGTGTGCATGTATAATGTATGTTTGTAACCGCTCTGGGAGCAAACAAAAAATCTATATTGTAAAAACAGACTTTCCCTACGTGAACGCTGT
Source organism: Salticus scenicus (assembly GCA_963930645.1). Lineage (NCBI taxonomy): Eukaryota > Metazoa > Arthropoda > Arachnida > Araneae > Salticidae > Salticus > Salticus scenicus. Next base: position 122,591,247 of record OZ005651.1, on the reverse strand, counting down.
GGCTGCGAGGTAAAGCTCCGTTCTACGAACCTAAAGGTCCAGCGTTCGAGCCCAGTCAGTGGAGATTTTTTAAAAATGGCTTTTGTTTAATTCTAAATTATTTTAATTAACGATTTAAATGTATGTAAATATTATGGTGAGTCACTCACACGATTTTCTCTTACCCTGCATTTTAATACTAAGATAGACATTTTGTGCTTTTTAGTTCACATTTCTATAAAAGCGTGTTCTTTAATTTTTTAAAACTATAATATTATTTTATTTAACACGCTTGTATTAGCTTCACATGTATGTATGTTTGTATGTATGTTTGTAACTGCTCTGGGAGCAAACAAAAAATCTATATTGTAAAAAAAGACTTTCCCGACGTGAATGCTGTGGCTGTGAGGTAAAGCTCCGTGCTACGAATCTAAAGGTCTAGCGTTCGAACCCGGCCAGGGGGGATTTTTTAAAAATGGTTTTTGTTTAATTCTAAATTATTTTAATTAAAGATTTAAGTGTATGTAAATATTATGGTGTGTCACTCACACGATTTTCTCTTACCCTGCATTTTAATACTAAGATAGATATTTTGTGCTTTTTAGTTCACATTTCTATAAAAGCGTGTTCGTTAATTTTTTAAAACTATAATATTATTTATAATGAAAGATGTGACAAAATGTAATACAATTACGCAAAAATATCTATATTTAAAAAATATGGAGTTACACCACTTTTTAGAATGAGGCGTCCATATATTGGAGAAAAATTTTCTATAAACAAAGTGGTGCGAAATAAAGGTGGGGCTAAAAATACTCCGGAATAAATTAACCCTTTGCACTCGGCATATTTTCCGAAAGACACGTCTTTTGGCGTTCCTTTAAAACGTCACACGTATAGTTTCCAACTTACTACTTTTTGGCTACCGAAAAATTGTAATAATTTGTTTCGTTTTACTTCATCATTAAATAAAATAAATCTTTCTGTTAAATTTTTCCGGTAGCCAATAGTGACACTTTTTAGAAAAATAACATTTCATTTGCAGAGGAACACCTTAAGGCGTGGCTCGATTTTTTAATGTCCCCTCAGAAGGGACATACGAGCTATAAGGGTTAAAATGGGCATTTACGATATAATTCGAAAATCCTTTTCTTTTTTCATTTGGAACACAAATTGTGGATAGTTGTAACCAAAGCTGTTTTCTGCTTACATACAAGCGTTGACATTCTCATTATATTATTTGCTTACTCACAAGGTTATTTGCTTAAAGGTATACGACTGCAGCGATCCTGTGAGGGAGTGTAAGAAATATATTCAATAACAGAACGCCTGCTCCAAATTAATTACTTCTGCAAACGCAAATATGCTATATGTGCTGTGTCACCATCTGCTAATCAGGCATGCATGTTTGTGGTGTTTTTTGTGTATGAAATATTTAAGAAAATTTTGAATTGTTATTGTGAAATTATATAATACGGATCAATCGAGACACTCAAACACAAATACCTAACCCATCATCTGCTAGCTTTTTACAGGGTAGTAACTTTATTTTGAATGTCAATAAAGTTAATAGAATTTTTAAAAAATACATTTTTATTGAAAATATATGATTGAATGAAATGTATTTCTTGTCTTGAAACTTTATTATTTAATTTTTTACTGTTTGTGATTTATAAGTATAAAGTTTTATTTCCTTTTTAAAATACAGTAAGAGATTTCGTATTTCGTGTAATACTGATAAATAAACAGGCCTAATCGAAAAATAACATGTCGTAAAATAGTACAACACGTAAAGAATTTAGTAAGAAAGCACCACAGAACTGACGTTTTAAAGTAATAAGTACAAAACTTTGAATAAACACTATAAAATGCAATAAACTCGCAACAATTGTTTCGGGTCAAAAGAACACCCGACCCTTCGTCAAGCGAACAAAGTAGGCACAAGTGCTGCAATCAAAGCGACAACGCACAAAACAGTTTTATGTGAAGAGCAAGAATATATAAAGACAAAAGTAAATATAAATACTGGTGTGATCAGAATTATCAAATGAAAAAAGAAAATAAATAAATAAGATTAAAAAATATAATAAAATCTTAGAAATAACAAAATTAAACGAAAATAGAAATTATATGATTATTTTCCAAGCATCAGACAAGAACGGAGTGGAAGAAATATCATTAACAAGATTTTTTGAATTTTTAAATATGTAAAAAGCTTCATGGATATCCAAATGGAAAGAGGATACAGCAGATGAAATTATGTTAGTTTTAGAGAAATCAAAACGATGACCATGAGCCCAGCAGTGGGAAGCAATAGAAGATTTAGAAATCTCTTCACTACGAACATTCCGACGGTGTTCATTTATTCTACATTTCAAACGCCTCCTAGTTTGACCAATATAACCTAAATTGCAAGACGAGCACGGGATTAATTAAATGCCAGATCGGTTTTCAGTAAGAATGGGATCTTTAAGAGAAGACAATTTAATTTTGTTGACGGGTTTTTAAATGATTTTAAAACCAAATGGTGAAAGAATTTTAGAAATTTTAAAAGAAAGTAGTGAATAAAAAGGTAAAAGAATTGGGATGAGACTGTGATTGTTCAGTTTGGGAGCAGAACGTTTAGGATACTTGAATTTATATAGAGCTTTATCGATAATAGAGGTGATATAGCCTCGAGAAAGAGCAAATGATCTTAAATAATTAATTTCTTTCGAAAGACTAGACGGATCAGAACAAATATGTAAGGCACGAAAAACATAAGTATAGAAAACAGACATTTTCTGTTGACGGACGTGGTTAGAGAGAGCATGCGGCGGAAAAGAGACAGAGAATGGCTTTCTAAAGACAGTGGTTGAGAACAGATTCTATCCGATCTAGCATTTAATTTAATTTTCTGGCATTTTATTTAATTCAGTGTTCGTCGTGCAATTTAAGTTATATTGGTCAAACTAGGAGGCCTTTGAAATATAGAATAAGTGAGCACCGTCGGAATGTTCGTAATGAAGAAATTTCCAAATCTTCTATTGCTTCCCACTGCTGGGCTCATGGTCATTGTTTTGATTTCTTTAAAACTAACAAAATTTCATTCCCTGTCTTCTTTTCTTATTTGGGTATCCATGAAGCTTTTTACATATTTAAAAATTCGAAAAACTTTGACACCGCTTTCGGACACCACTTGTATGTAATCAGCTTTAGTTATAACTATTTAAACGAAACATTCATTTCATTTTTTGTGTGTAAATTATCTTATTATTTCCAGCATTTTTACCTTATTCCCACTTTTAAAGGAAATACATTTCGTAAAATAATGAATATTTTCCTAAAAAATCACTTTAACGAATAGACGGCAAGAGAACCAGAAATTATATATATTAGCGAAATTTATGATTTTCTTTTAAGGTGACAGTCTACTTTTAAAAATGGAAAATGAAGAAATTACCCATGAACTTTCAGAATTTTTTAAAAAAGAAAGAATGCATGTACAAATATATATATCTTAATATATATAAATCTCGTGTCACAATGTTTGTCCTCAATGGACTCCTAAACCACTTAACCGATTATAATAAAATTCGCACACCATGTGCAGTTCGATCCAACTTGAGAGATAGGATAGTTTAAATCTCAAATTATAGTCGCAATTTTAATTTATTGCTAATTATTTGTCTGTTATTATTTGACAGTCACAATTATCTGTTAACTCCAAATGATTCTAACAGATGTCGATACCTTTCGACTGGGTTGAAATGAAAGCTGAAATATATTTGGTGCTGCCATCTACACAAAGAATCTTCAACTTTTTAACCTATTAATAAATTTCGTATAATTCAATTATTTCCACTTTTTAAATTTTTGGTGTTAGCATAGCCGGCCACGTGTTACTTAGACTGAAGTGTAAATTGAATTCATATTATAATGAAGATAATACAGTGAAATTAATCCTGTTTTTTACTTATTTGTGCTTCATTGATCAAAACTTTATAATTTAATCTGTATATATATATAAATTACGTGTCACGATGTTTGTCCGGGGTAAACTCCTAAACTAAGGAACTGATTTTGATGAAATTTTGCACACTGTGTGCAGTTTGATCCAACTTGAGAGATAGGATAGTTTTTATCTCAATTTATTGTCACAATATTGTTTTATTGCAATTATTTGTTAATTATAGACCTTTATTAAAGTTGCTCCAAAATATCTGTGAGTTCCATTAATTTAATTGTTGCCAAAAAAAAAAAAAAAAAAAAAAATACGAGTTCATTTTCTTTCGACATAAAAATAAATACATTTAATCAAACGTGAACGTTAAAAAATTATAAAAAGTTAAATTATGCATCTCACGAAAATTGACGTCATAATCAAATTAAAGATTTTATACACATTGATAAAGTGCTAATGTAGTTCTATCATAGATATAGTAATATATATAGATCTCTCATCCCCATGTTATCGTAGAAAGATTTTTGATGCCGAAAAAAGATAAAAAATAAAAGCTTTGGAAACAGCCATTAAGTGGTATTGAAAAAAAAAAAAAAAAAAAAAAAAAAAGAAAAAGAAAAGAAAGAAAGAAATATGAATTTGAAACTGTATCTGGAGTCTTCCATTCCCCTTTAGCAAATAAATTATTCATAAATTTTATTTGCTAAAATATTAGTATGTATTCCCGTGTGTATTCACTCGGGGAAAGACGGCCATATTTTGGTAAAAACGTCGTCTTTTCCCAAATGAAAAGGAATAACTTTTTTCTCCCCAATGATCACTCTATTCTATATATGCTATACTATATCTATGAGTTCTATACGCAAGCGAAGTGTGACTCACTGACCGTCTGTGCAGCCAAGAAAAAGATTTCCTATGTTAATTGCCCACTGGATTTTTTGTAAGAAATTATTAAAAATCGAGGAAATTTATTTCCCGATTTTAATCCTTATATTTGGGTATAGATATGTATTAGTTATCGCGGGTGTTAGATTGAATTATTTTGCTGTCAAATTGACAAAATTTTAATTTTAAATTTTTAAACTCTGTCGCCCTTGGCTTTTTTTATTATTATTATTATTATTTGGCGATCAAAAGCGTAACACGAAAATATACATGCCAGATGTATGCATTGTACGAAATGTAATATGTATTATTCATTGTACGTATGTATGACATGTAATATGTATTGTACGAAATATTGTTTCATATTATTCATTACTCTTTTAATATAAGTTGTTAAAATAACCATGATTTTTGAAAGGAATTAAATATTTTCGCCAGATAATTTGGCGATATTCTTTTTTTTTTCGCCAAGGATGACAGAAATGAAATCTATTCCGCTGCAAAATATTAGTATCTTACATCAGATATTTTATTTAGACATTTGAAAACAAATTTGACTTCAAACTATGATAGAATATTTATCATTTTCCTTTTAATTTGTATATTATTAGTATATTAAAATTTAAAAGCATGGTATATAAAAAGTTTTTTTTTTTTTTTTTTTTTTTTTTTTTAATCTTATAATTATTCTTATCTTAATCCTCAATGTTTCCCATCTTTATTGACTTGAATTTACTATTAAAATTTTAACATACTCAAAAACTTCTCATCACTTCGTTAAAATACACTAAACTTTTCCAAAATCTTTTTGTATTTAAAATGATACATGTATTTACTTTAAATGTCCAATATTTCATAAGATTTCCAATTTTAAAGTTTTAAAATATTTATCAAATTTACTTATTTTTCTGGTTTAGCCTTATTGTTTTCCCTTTTATAACTACAGCTGTTGCCCTCTTTAAAATATTTAAAATGATGAGGTCATTTAATAGTAAAATTATCCATTATAGCATATATTATATTTCACTCCTCCATAAAAATTGATTTTAAAATCGTCTGTTTCTTTTATACTTTTATTTTAATAGAATTTTAATAGAATTTAATTTATATATTAGTCATTTTAGCAATTTTATCCAAAGTAGCATTAGAAATAATATATATCACTTCTCCATTAAAATTTATAGGACCCTACAATAAAATTAATTTGTGCTTAATATCAACACTACGAAAATTTTTATCAATCGCTTCCAAATTTTGACCTAAGTTTCAAATCTCAACCCTGTGGGTTTTTACATCGGCTACAACGTTTTCGTCTTTGTTCGTAAATAATAATTTAACTGTACTAAATAGTTTACAGCCGTATAATTCAACGTATAACTTAGTCACAGCAACGCGTGGCCGGGTCTGCTAGTATATATATATATATATATATATATATATATATTTTTTTTTTTTTTTTTTTTTTTTTTTTTTGTTAACTATTATGATATTACATTGATTAAAAATGTTATTTTGGTTTACTTTAAAGTAGAAATATTTTAAAATATTATTTTATTGCAGATTATTTTCAAGTGTCAATTCTCACTGAGCGCAAGATATCTGAATTACAATTTCCTTTGTTCTTATAACTTTTACATTAAGCGTATCTGATTTAAACCATTGTTAATTATATGATAAAAATCATTTTTAAGAAGTAAAATTTAATACCTTCAACCACAAGTCACTTCGGTAAATCATAGAAGATTATATATAAAGTAATAAACTATTTTATCTGATAATTTTAAAGTTATTCAATAACTATTCCGCAAACATTTGTTTAGCAAGCTATTTTCAAATTTATTAAAATTAATTGCTTTTAAAAGCATTTTGTTCGAGTAATCGTATGCTGCCTTTTGGTTTTACGTGCCAAATACTTGAAAGTATTTAATCTTTTGTGGATTATCTACTGAGATTAAGCCGTTTAATTTGACTGATCTTATATGCGTTTTAAGGACACTTTCCTTTTAAAATCTGACTGAATTTCGAGTCTATGACCTCAGCAGATTCTTGTGTGCGTTGATAAGTCAGTAAGTAAGTGGGTGGAAGTACTTTATATGTATATATAGATATATTATAGCACGTACAAAGCTATATGGATTTGCTAAGAGTATGCAGCATTGCACTAATAAGGGTAGTGTAGAGGTTGGTTGGTTGGTTGGGCTTTACGTCGTACTAGTACTGCACAATGGGCAATTGACGACGGCCTGGGACTCACCCCTAGAGGTGGTCCGTAGACATGCCATCACAATTTTGATCCTGCCCGGAAGGGATGGCTCTCCTGCTTCGGTGACAGCCAGAGGTACAATTTTGATGGAAACATGGAGGACATTGCGGCCAGGGTTGTGTAGAGAAAGCGGAAAATTTTGTTAAAATTCCGGTTTCGACATGCTATATATCCATTTAAATATTATAAAATAATTATGTGCGTATACGCGCCCTTGAAATACTCTGCTAAGAACACTGCACTCGCTTAGAATATATAGTGTGACAAGCGTTTATAAACGTAATGCTTAAAATATTGCTAAAAAAATTAAGAGAGGCATACTATTGTAACAATCGCAGCTATCGTAGATCCCAAGTCAGATCGTACACTCGGAAGCAAAAGTATCCGATCATTAGCAATAATCCCTGTCTAAAAAAAGTACGCTTAATACTGCTTTGTTAAATAAATCCGTGTAGAATCCTGTTGTTAGACTGAATAAGAACATGACTCAACAAGGATTTATTTAACAAAGCGGTATTAAGTGTACTTTTTTTAGACGGGGATTATTGCTAGTGCTCGGATACTCTTGCTGCCGACTGTACGATCCGACTTGTGATATACGATAACTGAGATTGTTACAATGGTATGCATCTCTTTGTCACCCAGCTAACGCTGCGATCTAAATTCTTGCTGAAATAGTAAGCATTTCATAAGAATTGGTTGGCTCTTTACAGTTTCGTCTGTTTAATCACGTGATCTAAGTACATAAGTGTCGGGGAGGAGGAGAAGGAGAAGGTGCGCACATAGGAACTGATTTAGAACGGCGCTGGGCTGTTTGGTTTCAGTCGCTTTTCGAATCCGGACGAGGTACGAGGTATCTCAACATTAAATAAACTCAGAACTATTAAATATTCTAATCGTACACATTATAGTTCCAGTCATTATTCTTAAATATAATAAAATTCGTAATTAATTATTCAAGTCCAATAAACGATTCTTCAAAATATGGAATATAGTCTTCTAATTGTGTGGTGTGGTTTGTCGTTAATCTTCGGAATTCTGGCAGAGGGGTAAGTAGATTTAAACTTATTCTCATTTAATTATATGCTGATTTGTCTTTAAGTAAAAGTTGAAAAATTTGAATTTTTAAATAAATGAGTTAGCAATCCTTAATCCGAGATACTAAATTTAATCAACCCTAATTCGAAATGCATAAATTGATTTAGTCGAAATTCTATGTTGGCTGCAAAGCCATAGTGGTCCGTCGATTCACGGAGGTTTAATTATCTATTAATTTAATTAGATAATATAATTAATCGTAATTCGTTAAATTAAAAAAAAAAAAAAAAATTGTAAAGTGAAAAAATTCTTTTGTTTACGTAGGATTAAATTATCTGTATAAGAACTTTAAAGTAAATTAAAATTAATTTGTTGAAATAAATCATTAATACAAAGTTAAATTGTTTTGATATAAAACGTAATTCAAAGTAGTTTCGCTTTCATGCTTACGTAGAAGTTTTGTTTTGAGAGAAAACGTAATTCAAAATAGTTTGGGTTTCAAACCGAAAGTTTCGGTTTGGAATTTCAGAAATAAACTTTCATATTAAGTAATTGTTGAATAAAAAAAAGTGTATGAGAATGAGAAAAGTGCATTTAATATTTTATTAGTTTATTTATTTCAGTAAAAAAAAAAAAAAAAAAAAATTCTATATGTATTGTTTCTTTTCATTTGTTCTTATATTTTTGTTTTGTTTTACTTCCTGATCTGCAGAATAATAATTTAATGCAATCGATTAATTCATATTTAAATTTAATTGGTTGTAATTAGTTTGCTCATAAGATGGGTAGAAAGGGAAAAACAAGGGCGAATGACGCCGAACAGAGTGCGTTGTTCTCAAAATCTAATGAAGTGATAAAATTTGAAAATGTAATTAAAGAAATAGAATTTATAAAATCGAAAGTCAATGATTGTGATAAAGGCGATCAAGCCAGATTAAAAATCTTAAAAGATAAGGTAAATGCTCTGGAGGTTAAATTCGAGGATATAGTTACAAATTTTTCCGAAGAGGAAAACGATGAAAACTCTGAAGAGGTGTTAAAGAATAGGGACATTCTGTTAGAATTATCCGTTGTATTAGAGAGTAAATCGCAATCAAATACTCCAAATGTAAATAATGATGCACGTACCAAACCCGGGACTTCTGTTAATTCGCATATTAGTCTTCCCAAACTTGAAATTCCTTATTTTTACGGTAGGCCTAGGACACATAAGGAGTCAATCGGCCTTAATCCTCCAACCAACCAACCAACCTTATTTTTACGGGGATAATGAATCTTGGTTGTCATTTAAAAATTTATTTCAATCATCTATTCTGGATAATGACAGCCTTAGTGAGGTTGAAAAGCTACAATACCTCCAATCGTGTGTAAGAGGTAGTGCATCAAAACTTATTCGTGGATTTTCGTTACAATCGGAAAATCTTAAACACTGTTGGGAAATTCTTACTCAGCGCTACGAAAATAAACGTCAATTAGCTATAACTCAAATAAATAAAATCTTTTCAGTAAAAGTAAACAAAGCGGATGATCCTAAATCGTTTTTCAATTTAATAGATACTTGTAACGAAGCGGTGCGAAATTTATCGACCCTCGGATTGGAATCTAATCCTCTTAGCGATCTTATTCTTATAAATTTCATGATATCAAAATTGGACTCATCCGTTAGGCATAGGTGGGAGCTCAGTCTAGAGAATACGCAAACTATTCCCGATTTAAATTCGTTTCGTACATTCATTGAAAGGGAGGCGTCGAGTCAAACAAGGCTTGAAAATAAACCAGGGATGTTTAAGAAGCCAGTAGAAGGTAGTAGTGTAAAAAAATCTTGTGTCAATAATTCAATGCTAGTCAAAGAAAATAAATGCGTCGCCTGTTCTCAAGTACATCAATTGTTTAAATGTCCCAAATTCAATCGAATTAGTGTTCAGGAGCGATGGGACTTAGTTAAATCAAAATCACTGTGTGAAAATTGTTTGCGAACTAATCATCAAGTGCGTCAATGTAGAATTAATATTAAATGTAAAGTATGTGCAGGTTCACATCACACTCTTCTGCACATTTATGCACAGAATTCTGCAGATCAGGGAGGCGGCCTTGTTACTACGTCGGTGGCCAATAGTTCACAATCTAATGCAAATTTTAGTAACCAAAAGGTATTATTGGCTACTGCCCTTATAAAGGTTAGGTCACCTAACGGCAAAATTATTCAATGTCGGGCGTTAGTTGATAGTGCCTCACAAAATAGTCTCATAACAAAGGAGTGCGTTGAGAAGCTAAATTTGCCTTTGTTTGGCACTTCTCATCGACTTATAGGCATAAACGGTCTTTCCGCAGAAACTGTTTTGAATTTTACGGAATTCTCATTCTCGCCATATTTCACTAACGAGTATAGGAACTTGAAAGCGCTAGTAGTAAATAGGGTTACTGCCCCTCTGCCGAATTTCCGGGTGCAAACGACGTCTTGGCCACATACAAACAATCTTCAATTAGCGGATATGAATTTCTTCAAGCAACAACCCATCGAAGTTTTATTAGGTGCAGATATTTTTGCGTCACTAATTTGTGGCACACCGATATCGGGAAGGCCAGGAGAACCATCTGCCATTCCCAGTTCACTTGGGTATTTACTCAGTGGCCCCCTCTCAAGGGATGGAATGGAACCAGAATCAACATATAGCTCATCGTTACACTGCCTTAGCTTGAACGATTTTTTTGACAATCAGCCCATAATATCTTCTAAGAGTGACACCGAAGCCGATCCGGCAGAGGAACTATATAAATCTTCCACCAAGCGCAACCCCGAAGGTCGCTATGTTGTAAAATTACCCCTCCATGATGAGATAGATTTGGGGGAAAGTGCCAACTGTGCACTAAAAATGTTTAAGAAACTGGAAAATCGATTTGCGCAGAATCCCAACCTAAAAAAGGAGTATGCTCAGTTTATGTGTGAGTACTCCGATCTAGGTCATATGACTTTACTAAGGGCTGAAGAGCTTAATCTCCAACCCAATTATTATATGCCCCATCATGGAGTTATAAATGAAAATAGTAGCACTACAAAACTACGGGTAGTGTTCAATGCGTCGGCCTTAACTACAAATGGCAAATCCCTGAACTCCAATTTGCACAAAGGGCCAAAACTCCAATCCAGTATTTTTAGCAATCTAATTAGATTTCGTTTAAATAAAGTCGCCCTCTCGAGTGATATCGAGAAAATGTTTAGGCAAGTTCTAGTCGCAGAGCCTGATACAGACTTTCAAAGAATATTTTGGAGGGCCAATGTTTCAGATCCACTCAAAGTGTATAAATTGAACACTGTTACTTATGGCACAGCCTGTGCTCCATTTTTAGCCCTGCGTACCATATTACAGCTATTAAACGATGAAGAACCCAATTTTCCCGTAGCTGTGCAGGCTGCCCGCAACAACCTGTATATGGACGATTTCCTTGGAGGTGCTGAAACAATCGAAGCCGCTCAATCATTGGTCACAGACCTTCAGGCTTTATTTAATGCTGGGGGCTTCAAGCTGCGAAAATGGGCTTCAAATTATGTGGAAGCTCTAGTTCAGGTCCCAGAACCTTTAAAATCAACAAATCAGGAATTATCCTTAAACCCCGATCAATCCCAACGTATTTTAGGACTAAACTGGAATTTAACATCGGATACACTGCAGGTTGGCGTCAACACAGAAGAAAACGTTAAAACTAAACGACAATTATTGTCCGTAATTGCACGCATCTTCGACCCTTTGGGTCTGTTATCCCCTGCCACTATTCTTTTAAAATTGCTTCTACAAGATGTTTGGAAGCTAAAACTTGGTTGGGATGATCCTTTACCACCAGACATTCAAACCAGGTGGAACGAATTTTATGAAAAAATTGCTTCCTTTAAGGCCATGTCAGTACCCAGATTTTTAGACCTGAAGTCTGAACCTATTTTCCAGATTCTGGGATTTTGTGATGCGTCAACAAAGGCATATGCTGCCGTAATTTATATACGCCCAAGTCAGAACTCATCTTTAAAATTGATTGCAGCTAAAACCCGTGTAGCTCCTTTAAAACCCATTACCTTGCCTAGGTTGGAGCTATGCGCGGCTGTCTTACTCTCGGAACTTTTGGCAGTTGTCCAGAGCTCGCTGGATTATCAGGTTGAGGACATTCTCCTATGGACAGACTCAACAATCGCCCGTAGTTGGATCTTAAATCCACCCTTAAAGGGCAACACATATGTCCTACACCGAGTAACCAAAATTAGGGCTCTCACAGACCCCACATCATGGCATCACTTACCAAGCAAACTTAACCCAGCAGACTGTGCAACCCGTGGGCTGTTACCCGACAAATTACACCACTTTAACTTGTGGTGGTCGGGACCTGATTGGTCAAAGATTCCGGTCTCAGAATATGAGTCCAAGATTGCTACCTCAGTCCCATGTACAATTGTGGGAATTCCTGGACTAATAGAGTCAATTCCAAAGCAAGAATCCGTTATAGAGGATTTGGTTTCAAAATTTTCATCAAGTAATAAACTTTTTCGTGTAATTGCATTTATGAAGCGATTTATAAATAATATTAGAAATGCTACAAAATTGAAAGGACCAGTCTCAGTACAAGAAATTTCAGAAGCTAGAAAAATTGTTATTAAATTCGTCCAACAAAGGTCCTTTGCTTCAGAAATCGCCCTTTTGCAGCGCGGCCAACCCGTGGCAAACAGCAGTAAACTAAAAAATCTCAATGTGTTTCTTGATTCAGAAAATCTATTGAGAGTGGGAGGTAGAATTGATAGAAACATCACTCTGCCCTATGATACTAAACATCCAATACTCATACCTAAGAATCACCCTTTTACATCGACATTAATAAGACATTTTCACACGTATAGTCTTCATGGAGGTGTCGACCTAGTATTAAATCTCATTCGCCAGTCTTACTGGATTCCTGATGGTAGATCCACTGTGAAAAAAGAGCTTCGTAAATGTGTCACATGTGCCAAAGTCCAACCGACCCCAATTCAACAAATGATGGGTGACCTTCCCAGTGCAAGAGTCAACCCTTGTAGACCATTTCAACATGTTGGCCTTGATTATGCAGGCCCTATTCAAACAAAGTGTGAACATAAACGAACAAAAACAAAATTTAAGTCCTATATTTGTCTATTCATCTGCATGAGCACCAAGGCAATTCATCTCGAATTAGTCACGAACTTATCAACTGAACATTTTTTATATGCCCTACAAAGATTCATAGCGCGTCGAGGCTATCCTACTGACATTTATTCTGACAACGGACGCAATTTTGTGGGTGCCAATGCCCATTTAAAAGGGCTAGTAAAGCTTTCAAAAACCAATACTATCCAAGACTTTGCCACAACTAGACAAATTCATTGGCATTTTATGCCACCTTACGGGCCTAACTTTGGCGGCCTATGGGAATCTTCGGTTAAATTGGCCAAACGCCATTTACTCAAAGCGTGTAAAGGCAATTGCCTGACCTTTGAGGAGAGTGACACTATTCTAACTAACATTGAAGCCTGCTTAAATTCACGACCCTTAGTCCCACTTTCCACCGAGCCCCATAATTTCTTAGTGCTTACACCAGGACATTTCTTAATTGGGGCTCCGCTTCTCCAGCTTCCTGAACACTCTTTTAACCAAACTAATCCATTGTGTACCAGTTTTTCTTCCAGGTGGAAACTCGTCCAGCAGATCAAGAAGCAATTTTGGAGTACATGGGCCAAGTCTTATTTGACGTCACTCCAATCAAGAGAAAAGTGGACGAGCGGCAATACACATCTGCAACCTGGTCAGCTAGTCCTGGTCTTAGAACCCTCAATTCAGCCAGCACACTGGACCCTTGCCCGAATTCTGGAAGTCCATCCTGGTGAGGATGGCATCATTCGAGTTGTGAGTCTGAAGACACCATCTGGAGTCATCATAAGACCGGTGAATCGGATTGCCAGTCTGCCATGCTCAGCCCCCCCCCCCGGAGGATGTCGGGGAGGAGGAGAAGGAGAAGGTGCGCACATAGGAACTGATTTAGAACGGCGCTGGGCTGTTTGGTTTCAGTCGCTTTTCGAATCCGGACGAGGTACGAGGTATCTCAACATTAAATAAACTCAGAACTATTAAATATTCTAATCGTACACATTATAGTTCCAGTCATTATTCTTAAATATAATAAAATTCGTAATTAATTATTCAAGTCCAATAAACGATTCTTCAAAATATGGAATATAGTCTTCTAATTGTGTGGTGTGGTTTGTCGTTAATCTTCGGAATTCTGGCAGAGGGGTAAGTAGATTTAAACTTATTCTCATTTAATTATATGCTGATTTGTCTTTAAGTAAAAGTTGAAAAATTTGAATTTTTAAATAAATGAGTTAGCAATCCTTAATCCGAGATACTAAATTTAATCAACCCTAATTCGAAATGCATAAATTGATTTAGTCGAAATTCTATGTTGGCTGCAATAAGTAACCAATAAATACATTAGTTTCGGTTTTTAAAACAATAATCTCGATTGCATTGACCTCTGGTGAAATGCTTAATCTTTAGCGTGTGGTTTTGCTTGACGGTTACCACACTACGTATTCTAAGCTCTGTAACTGCACTGCACGCATGGATCTTCAATAGCTTACAAATTTATTTGTATCCAGAGAACAAACTGACCGATTTTAATGAATATATATAAACGCTACCGAAGGCAGCGGGAACCTGGAACAATTGGCTAAAAGTATTAAAATAAATTCATTGCTATCGTGTTTTGAGCTATTATAAAAGTTTCATATGGCTAGCTAGCTAGCCGTGAAGTTAGTTAAAAACCGAGTGCAAGCTTTGTACTGGAAACGCGGCCGAAGGCAGCAGGGGTCCGAAACAGTTGGTTAAAAGTATTTAAAAAATGCATTTTCACCGTATTTTGAACTATTCTGAAAGTTTCAAATGGCTAACTTGTCAGAAAGTTAGTTAAGTAAATTTTCTATTGAATGATATAAACTCTGCCGAAGGCAGTAGAGACCTGAAACAATTAACTAAAAGTATTAAATAATCTATTTAAAAAATCTTTTAAAACCAAATTCTTAATGTATCATATCACATATATCTTTTCGAAGAATTTGTACTCTTTTATAAACCACGAAAGTCTAGACGGTAAGGCAGTCGAAGATTCGATACACGCCTGCTTTTAAATAAAATCTATGTGTAGTAATTTTCGGATAAATTACTTTTTATTCTTCTTCCGGAAAGAGAGAAGGCAAATCCTTCAGTCGTTTCGTTTCTTCTATGACTTCTTCATTGCAAGGTTTACTTCCCAACAGTTTAACAGAATTAAGGGCTTCAATTCTAATCATGTTCTTAGACTGACTAATAACATGACTCGACAAGGATTTATTTAAAAAAGCAGCATTAAGTGTACTTTTTTTAGACTGGGATTATTGCTAGTGCTTGGATGCTTTTGCTGCCGACTATAAGATCCAACTTGTGATCTACGATGGCTGCGATTGTTACAATAGTACGCCTCCCTAAGAACACTATTTAATTGAATTCGCGTCTTTGTTTTTCGATAATTACTTCAAATGAATTTGCCCCCGGATAACGACACGACGGGTAGGTTAAGGCTTTCGACCGATACAGGATCGATCCAAACGGTAGTAGATCAATGCGTCCAGTCTCGTGAACCGGTCTGTATCAAAGTCGTTCAGCGTAATATATCCCGTGAACCGGTCGTGGATCAAATCACCTAAAAAAATTTCTGAGGTATTTGATCCATTGACCGACGCATTGCTATGACTGGCCATTATTTATTGCTGTGGGTGTACCATCTATCGGTCATTACAAACGTAAATATGCATTTTTTTTTTTTTTTTTTTTTTTTGTAAATAACTGCATAATTGTTTTAGAATTATAAAAATATGCATACAATGTTGCTCCCTGCAAACAATTTTTTAATTTTGAGTTTTAAAAAATATTTTAAATATGTTTGTGTACTACTTATGTTTGAATACTAAATTTTTACCTTAAATTTCAGCGTTCCAACATAAAAAAAAGGCTTCTTAAAAAAAACTCTTCAAAAATTCTTAGGATACTGTGTAGTCAACGAAAAATTTTCTTTTACAATTGACATCTTTTCTACTAATTATCTGCAAAAATTAACACTCCGGACCTTCGGGGTATCGAACGCTCGACCATCGCGTTATTAACATGGCACTCTAACCACCTGAGCTACGGACAGACAAATAAAAAAGCTTATATTTACCTTAAAATGGAGGCGCATTTTTTATTAGCTTGAGATTCACAAACATACCGTAGTGAATGACAATAAGTACATACGAATTTGGGGGGAAATGTATTGTCACCGTGTTCTGAGCTATCCTGAAAGTTTCAAATGCCTAGCTAGTCGGGAAGTTAGTTAAAAATCGATTGCAAGCTTTGTACTGGTAACGCTGCCGAAGTCAGCAGGAACCCGAAACAGTTGGCTAAAAGTATTAAAAAAATACCTTTTTACCGTGTTCTGAACTATTGTGAAAGTTTCAAATGTCTAGCCAGTTAGGAAGTTAATTAAATAAATTTTCTGTTGAATCATATAAACACAGCCGAAGGCAGCAGGGACCTGAAACAGTTGACTAAAAGTGTTAAAAAAATGTATTGTCACCGTATTCTGAGCTATCCTGAAAGTTTCAAATGTCTAGCTAATCCGGAAGTTAGTTAAAAATCGATTACAAGATTTGTACTGAACAAACAAACAAGAATCGAAGTTAATAAAAACATGATAAAATAGGGGAAATTCAATGCCAATAAACGTGTTTTTCAATATGAAAATTCGTTGGGAACCTTATTTTATGGACAACCCTCGTACTATGAAGATGATAATTTGGATGTAACGGATGGTGTAAATTACTTTTATACTGATGTTTCTAAACTCAACAATAAGGTTGGTTGCTCCTACCTTCATGTTAAAAATAACGAAATTTGTAATAAAAATAAATTCAGACTTTCGGACCATTCAAGCGTCTACGATGCCGAAACCATTTAACAGGGAGGAGGTGCCGCTCACCGCTCTAGGAGCAGTGCCGAGCGATTCCAGCTATCTTAGAGGCTATCAAATATATAAAAACTCATAGAGTAAAAAAAGCTAGAATAATTACAGATTCAAGATCTGTACTAATGGCCTTAACCGTTTCCGACCCAGGCCGTACGATCGTGCGGGTTAGACATCCACTTATATTTTTGCATCTGGAACAGTCGTATATAATAAAATCAGGAAATGAACGATCGAGCTAATTACACTGCTCGGCATGAAAATTGCCTCTGACACCATTTCAGCATATTCTTATGTAAAATGACCTCTTGAATCCGCATATGACCAACATTTTGCCCAATCACCCACCGTTTTCTAGATACACCCCCTCCCTCATTTTTATCATTGTTTGGTAATTTTACACCCATCAGTTTGATTTGGAGAGGAACGATTATTATTTTAACCGTTAAAGGTCTTCTGCCCTGAGGAGCTACAGAGGTAGAATATTCTAAAACACGAACATTTTTAGTAAGGAGGAAATTTGAGGGGATTTCTGCCCAGAAAACAAAAGAAAATGAATAAAAACAATCAGTTTCTGTTTTTTTTTTTTCGCTATATTTCTCTTATTTTTAACATATTCCAGCTTCCAATTTGCCATTTTCTTACGAAAATACCCCAAATAATAAATATTACACAGTGAAATTTTTTTTCAAAATATTGGTGAGTGGAGTAAATTTTCAAAGCCCTCGCAAGAAAGTTTGACTGATTCACTGTACGACGTTTGCTTTCAGTGACTCGCATGTTAAATGTTTTGGGCAGTAAAACATGAACAGTAAAATCTACTTTGATACGTGTTAAAGGTCATTGTTCTTATCATTGTAGTCGTCAGTCGTTATCTACCTTTAGTACACGTTTTACGATAAGAGAGTGAACTTTATGGTGTTCTCGACGGTGGTGATCTTGTGTTGTGATCTTGAACACGTGTCAAATGAATATATTTTACTGTTCATGTTTTACTGCCCAAAACATTTAACGTGGGAGTTATTGAAAGCAAACGTCGTACAGTGAATCATTCAAATGAAAAAAATTCACTGTATAATGTTTATTATTTGGGGTGTTTTGGTAAGAAAATGGCAGACTGGAAGCTGGAATATGTAAAAAATAAGAGAAATACTGCGAAAGAAAAATAAACAGAAACTGATTGTTTTTTTTTTATTTTCTTTTGTTTTCTGGGCACAAATCCCCTCAAATTTCCTCTTTACTACAAATGTTCGTGTTTTAGAACTTTCTACCTCAGTAGCTCCTCAGGTCAGAAGACATTTAGCGGTTAAAATAATCATCGTTCCTCTCCAAATCAAACTGATGGGTATAAAATTACCAAACAATGATACAAATGAGGGAGGGGGTGTATATTGAAAACGGGGGGTGATTGGGCAAAATAGATCAAAGAATGGCAAAACAATATGGAGGAATCGTATAGAGGACGTTATACCTACAAAATCTTTCCAAAAGTTGATATCAAAAGAAACTTCGGAGACTTTTATTTAAACCAAATAGTTACCAACCATGAATTTATGGGCATGTATCAAAATCGATTTTTAAGAAGAGTTTTCTTTGCGGCTGTAACAACGGAATACAAGACGTCTATCATATTGTTTATCATTGTACTTTAGTTAATAGTATTAGAAAAGAATTCTTCCCTAAAGATTTTTAAAATGTCAAATTTATTGTTTTACTCACTAACGCTAAGACAAGGAATGGTCTTATACATATAGTTAGATATTACTATAACGAAATATATGCAGGAATTTAATGTACCTTGGATTTTAAGGTATTTTTCAGTGTTTTTCAAATGTTGTATAAAAGTTGTACAAGCAGTACACTTACATGTAGCAAGTTTTGTATGTTGTTTATATGTAATTATTAAAAAAAAAGATAAGATAAGATAAAAGAAAAGAAAAATAGGGATTTGGCTTCTTTGTAGCTTAGATTCTTCGTTTTTGGTGGTCTTGGTGTTTTTGTTCCTGGCCCGGTTGGCTTTTACTATAATTATATATTTTTTAAATTATACTCCTCTTTTTTGTCTTTTGAATTTTGTTAATTTTTTGTTTTTGTTGCTCTTCCTGTTGGGAGGTGGATCGTGGCGTGGTGTTGCTCGCTGCGACGGTGCCTGGGTGGTCTGCTGGCGTTTGGGCCGGCGCATCGCTCCTGCTGGGTGCGGTGCTGCGCTTCTGCGTGGTATCTGGGCTCCTCTGCTTTGCTAATGTCGTTGTGGTGGCTGGAGTGTTCGAGCCTGCGGGGCTCCTGCTGTCGGGATGCTATCTTGACGATGGGGTTGCTTGTTATTCGTGTGCCTTAGTAGCGGGTCGAGTTACAACTTTGTTACTTCGCGTTATTAGCTTGACGCTCATACCAACTGAGCTAACGGGACGCGAAATGTCCCTTCACTTTTACGGTATCTCTAGAGCCGATCATTTTAGAAATTTATAGATTTTAATTAATTAAAAAAAATTAATAAATTTTCAAAAATCTGGCTTCGAAGTGCAGCAGGAGAGGTTAACACACATCTCCATACAAATTTCTGTTGCTCAGCGATCATACTTTTCCCTACAAAGCGACGAACATACATACACACACACACACACACATCTTCTTTTATTATATGTAGATATAGTCTTAGTTTTTGGAGCCCAATAGGTGAATTTATAAAATCGACATTAATTTTATGCTGAATCTTGCTCTGCTATTTAATAAACATAAAATTTCATTTTTTTTTTTTTTTTAGTATTTAGAAAGTTAAATATAAAATATAACGCATTAATAAAAAACTTAGAATTTTTAAAGCAGAGATAAATTTCAATAACATAATTTATTAGATAAAAATTAAATTAAGTTAAAATAATTTAACGATAAAATGATGGTATTGCTGATTAATTTATTAATTTGCATGATCATTTTAGTTGCATTAACATTTATAGGGGAAGTAAAAAAAGAAAGAAATTTTCTTTTTCCTTTTTAATATTTTAAAAAGGATTATGAGATCTGAAAAAGGCTTTAACAAATACAACAACTAGGTTAAATGGATTAAATTGACCTCTCTCTCTCTATATATATATATATATATATATATATATATATGCACAAAGCGACAAAAAAAAAAAAGGCCACACTAAAATATTTCCCTTTTCACCTTCTACAACCGCCAATTTTACAGTTTAAAAAGCAAATTTTGGTACAGATTTTATTACGTTGTCCTCCACATACACTTAAGGGTTAAAAACAAAATGCAATTGTCAGAAAAACTGTATTTCAAAAATGGTAAGAATAAGGCAGTTAACAATGCCAGAAAAAGTATTAATTTTTGAATGAAAATCAAAAAATATTTTAATACGTGAGATGGCAAAATAATTGAACGTTAACGGGATATTGGTAAAATGGTTTTTAGCATACAAAATTTTTTGGCAGTTTAAACTGGAAATTTGGCTTTAGGTGGCCACGTTGCTCATCCAAGCAAGATAACCACAAGTTAAAAAGCAAATGTTTAAAAAATCGATTTGTATCATGTTCAGAACTTAAAAAAGATTTTTTTTAAAAAGTGTATAGCAAAAAATACTTTTTTCAAAAATAGTTCGGAAGTAATTAAACAAGGCAGGTTAAAAACCAGAAGATCTACAAAAAGTGCCATTATTAAGGACAAATATTTAAAAAAAAAACAAGACACCAGTTGACGAAAAATTAAAGAAAATTAGCAATTAATTATCGGGCTGAGCTGAATTTCTCTGATGAGTCAAGTTTAAATTATTTCGAGCTGATGCAGAAAACTTCTAGGACGGTAAAAATGGGACTGACTTAATGAAAACTGCTCTCTTAAAACAGTTACACATTCTCCGTACATTATGGTACGGAGGTGCATACTTTTTCAAAGAATCAAACAAATGTTCATGTTCAAGGGATCAATTAACTCAAAATAAAACACGGTGATTATAAAAGTGGCACCTGACCGACTTTTTTTTAGGTATTTCAGACTTTTCTTCAAACAGCATTGCAAGATGATAACGCACCTTGCAGTACGGCGTCTGTGGTACGTCAATTTGAATCAAATTGTTAAAATTATCCTATCCATTCCGATGAGTACCTATAATTCTGTAAGTAATCATATCTTTTTTCACTCTAAGGTAAATCTCACAAAGAATATCGTAGAATTTCTTCTTTATTAGACTTGGAAACAGTCCTAATCTCAATTCGCTGGAAAATGTTTAGTCATAAAAAGGCGCGGGGAGAGAGAGGAGGATTCGAAATTTGCAGCCTACAACTTTGCAAGAACTAGAAAAATTATTTGCAACCCAATCCGGAATACATATTTTTATTAAAAAATTGCTTAGATCTATTAAATAAATAGTTTTATTTCATATATTAAAATATAACTTGTTTATTTTATATAATAAATAATATAATACAAAGTATATGTTTATTGCATTATGTTTAAAAATAATGTTTTATATAGATTTTTATAAATTACTTCGTGGAGTGTAATAAAGTGAATTATTAAATCGAAAATGCACATATGTATCATTTCATCCCTTTCGTATTGTGCAAACATGACAGTTTTATTTGTTTCAACCATTAACAGTTATAACAAATAAGAAATGTATAAGTCATTTTTTCTGCAGTGCGGCTTTTTTTTTTTTTTTTTTTTTCGCTTAGTGTGTGCATATATATATATATATATATATATATATATATACACATTTATACATTTGCTTATATTATATTTTATCAAAATTTCCATAATAATATGAAATTTACCTCGTCACACAAGTTAATAAAGAAAACGTAATCTTATAATTTCAATTATGTTTATAGTTACTCTAACTATACTTTAATTTTACTTAGCTGATATATATGTTTCGTTGCACATTTCAAAACAAATACAACATTGTATGCTTTTTTCAAAAGATTTTCACATGCAAGGACTATTATCCCGAACAGCAGGAGAAACAATTAAAGTCTGCACAAGTAAAATGCAAAATTTGTGATTTTTTTTTTTTTTTTTTTTTTTTTTTTTAAGAAAAAAGGCTGCGTGTAGAACTTTAAATATTACTTTGCAAGTAAAAATCAGGTATTCCTCCCCCCCCCCCCTTTATTTTCTAAAACTTATTACACTAACTTAGAGCTGCGAATACCCAGAACTAAATGTCAAGGATGCAGAGACCAACCAATAATTCCAAACATCGACTGAGCATCTGACGTCATGAGTGACGTAGGATTCTGACGTCATGGGATACCTCGCGCACGATTTCAGTCGCGCATCGAAAAATTATGTGAAGGAACGGATGGATTTGTGAAGGATTTGAAGAGGTAGGGGGGGAGAATTTTGGAAGCTATATCTTTTATTAATAAAAAAAAAAAGAAAGAAAGGGAGGGAAGGAGAGAGAGAAAAAAAAAAAAAAGTTCAGATGGAAGAGTTTTTTTTTTCCTTCTAATTTTTATTTATTTTTTTTTTAAACATTCAGAAAACTTTGCAAACATCGATAGGAATCAGTATTATTTCTGTGAGGCATTTTTATTTTTCATTTTTTATCTCCACTTTTATGTCTATTTTTACTGTTTTATTAAGAAAAATATAGCGTATGAATTGCTTACGCCACAAATATATTCCTTTCTTGGAAAGTTAATAAACATAAAAAAAAATGTATTGCGTCATTCCGTTTTACGTCAAACATGATATTCCTAATATTTATTCTCTGTTTTGTATTCGAATGTACACACTTATGCACAGATAAAAGTATGCCCAGTAAATTTAAATTTTGCATGTTTATTATTTTCAAAATGCCGTAAGTATAGTTTTGTTAAATTTCTTCAATTAAAACTTTTAAAACTATTCTAAATTCTTGTAAAATTTCATTTTACATCTTTTTATGCACGTTTTTAAAATTTTTTATGCATTTTATAAAAATTATCTAATAATATACACATTTAACTTTTTTCTCAAATTTTAAGAAAAATTGTTCAACTTAAAAATGTTTTTAACTGTTCTGCCGTATATTATAATTTATGAGAATATTTTTAAGATTTTACTTTGTGCATTTTAAAACAGACTTTTTTAAAAATAATGTTTTAATATTTGCGTTGAAACATCCTTGTAGCATTGTAAAAACAAATCCTTGTAAAAACTAATCTTTAAAAACTAATTAAATTTTATTTAATTTTGTGCCGACTTCAAAAGTTATGATTAATTATTGTAGTGATATATAGGCTGTTTGGCGAAGGAAATTATGTTATACTTTCAGGCGCAATTTACAGTTTCATTTCATACTTTTTTTTTTAGTTGTTTGAATAGTAGTTGTTTTTTGGGATCGGTTCTATTTTTTTACAAAAAGATTTTATTTATTTATCATCATCATTTTTTTTATTGAAGAATTAGGCTGGGAGTCTTCTTGGTCTAAACACCGTTTTCTGGGTCTGCCGCGGTCTCGCTTGCCTCTTGGAATGTAGTAAAAGGCAGTTCTCGGTAGTCGTCCGCATGTCTTACGTTGGACATGATTTTTCCAATTAGTGCGGTATTCATTGATCTTGTCTAAGAGGTTAAAACTTTTAATTATCTTGGGAATCTGTTCTGTAACCCCGTCCGGCAAGTGGCCGCATTCGACCGATTCATCTGCTGGGAGCCTGTAGTAGGATGGAAATAAGTTAGTGTGATAATTGTGCAGTCCTTTAGATATCGTAGGCATCGCATATCTGCTTCCTGGATTCTGCTTCTATCTTGGGCAACTTTGAAATATAAAGATATCAAACGCTTTCAACCGTGCAACGCTCGGAAGACAAACCTTCCAAAAACGGCACGGGCCGCGGTAGCCCAGTCGGTAAGCGCCGGCCTCGTAATTAGAAGATTGCGGGTTCGGTACTCGAGCCGGCCAAAGACCGTCGTGTATACTAATGGTGGCTGGTGCACGTAAAATCTGTCGTGGCCGCAATGTCCCCCATGTTCCCATAAAAAATTATACCTCTGGGGGTCACCGAAGCGGGAGAGCCATCCCTTCCGTGGAGGATCAAAATTGCGATGGCATGTCTCCGGACCACCTCTAGGGGTGTGTCCCAGACCGTCGCCAATTGCCCATTTGTGCAGCACTAGTGCGACGTAAAACCCAACCATCCATCCACTAAAAACAAAATTACAGCTTCTACTTACATGCAAAATGCAGTATTTCAATACTTTATAAAAGTGTAGTAAAAAAAAAAAATGAACAAAGTACTTTGTTGTATTATTGTACTGAATTCTATTACATTTGACTAGATCCCTTTAAATGAAATATATAGGCCGGCGCATCGCCGCCATTTTTTTTGCCTCGGAAGAGGGCAGCATTCCCGCTTGGCATATAGTTTATAGACAATATACAGGGGTATCCAAAATTAAGCTAAACTTTCTTTTCTATTGAATGAAATTGATGGCAGTGCTTTCCTACATTTTACTATGTCGAGGAACACTGCTCGGGAAGGAAAATAAATTTTAAGCAAAATATTTTTTTGAAGTTCTATTTTTAACTCTGTTTCCTTATCTTTTTCGTTCTTTCTTTTTTTTTTTTTTTTTGTATAATATCACGTTTTGAGGGACCTAAAAACGAAAGTCCAATTTTTAGCGCTTGTTCTGAATGTTTATCTGTTATCAGCATAACTTTAAAACAAATAACTGCAGGAAATTCAAATTTGGTATTTTGAAGTTCGCATTAGTTTGCCATTTGAAAAATTTGGTATTTTAAAGTTCGTATTAAATTGCCAGTTGTAAAATTTGATCAATATTGGCACGTTTGAAAACAAATTAATAACAGCCTTGATTTTTTTTTTTTTTTTTATAATAAATGTATGGAAATTGTTAGTAGGCCATTGATGGACCAGCTATGGCAATCATAAAGTTTTCATATTACTTCTTGCAGCTTTTAATGAGTCAGCTGTGGCAAACTTGAAGTTTTTATGTTGCTATCGACAGTTTCAATTGGCCCTTTATATTTTTCCATTAATAGGGCCTCAGTGGTTTGGTTATGGGGTCATTCCATGTCAAATCAACACAGCTAAAATCCTGACGCCCTCAGATTTTTATAAAATTGGGCTCATTTATTTGTTCAAAAGAGAAATGAATGTATACTAATTAATAAGTCCCTATCTATCTCAGTTTTTGATATACAGGACTGCAAATATGTATAAAAAATGCAAATTTTCAAAATTCTTCTACTACAAATGTACCCATATTCTGTTACCTAATTAACTTAGATATATAACATTTGTATTATTAGAAAGCTTATAATACAGGTTTTCAAATGAGATATCACATGCATATATTTTTTAAAAAGTTTCATTTTAAGATCAAACATTTTGATGAAAACATTACAATGTTTTTGTAATTAATAATTACGTAATATTTAAAAAAAAATTGATTGATGAAAGCTTGCAGTTTTGGTATGTTAATCTGCTGGTTGAGCATTCCTTTTAAATGTGCTGCTATGTGCAACAATTTAAGGATTAAACAGTAGGGATCAGCTATTATTAATATGTGTGTGTGAGGGGAATCTTTAATCTCTGGTTTTTAATAGACTGAAAATATAAATAACTTTTAATCATATTAAAAAATGAATTTAAAATGATTAAATTATAATGATAAAACACCCTCTTTCCCATTTGGTCAGAAAAAAAAAAAAAAAAAAACTACTTTACTTTAGTACAATTATACTTTAGTACAAAGTTGCAATCAAGCTTCACTTACATTGTGTATTTTATTATATTTGCAGAATTTTTTTGTAAAACTTACGTTATGTTAGTATAAATATGCTGATGGAGGGTTGCATTTTAATTTATAAATCTGCATCTCATCGCAGTCCTATGCTGAAACTCACAATAATTATAGACAATAAACTTAGGAATAACATATAATTCTTAAAAGAAAATTAAATATGTACTTTTTGAGATATTGAAGCTCAAAAGGTTAAAATATTTGACCTTGAATTAAATTTAAAAAAAATTAAATATGTTCTTGTGATATATCATTTTAAAGCCTAAATACTTTCTAATGATATCAAATTTATGTCTCGAAGTCAATTAGGTAACAAAATATTGGCGCATTTGTTATACAAGAAGTTTTGCATCCCTGTGTATCAAAAACTAAAAGAGATAGGGACTTATTAATTGGTATACATTCATATCTCTATAGAACAAATAAATGAGCGCAATTTCATAAAAACCTGAGAAGTTCAGGTTTAAAATGCAGCTTTTTTGTGTCGGTTTGACATGGAATGACTATACCCTATGGTATAATTGTTTTGGTATAATTGTTATGGTATAATTGTTTTATTAGTGATACCCTAAATTTTATTAGTGATAACTTCTTTACAACTGTTATTTAATTTGATCTTGTACTCTCTCTCTCTCTCTCTCTCTCTCTCTCTCTCTCTTTATTTTTTTTATTTTTTATTTTTTATTTTTTTTTTTACAAGTATTTGATTCTAAGAACATAGTTATAAATTCAGGATTTCTAGTACAACATAGGAAATATTCAGTTGATCTGTTTACATTAAAGGCAATTCTATGATAAATCATAGCCTCCTTAACTAGATGCCTGTCGCGTAGCTCGGAAACTAGGCAACAGTTGAAGCGGTAGACAGCGCAGCCTGGTACAAATTGTGCTACTTTTTTACTCAACAGTCACCAAAAATATTTAAAAGTGGGATATGATATACATAAAAGGCGAATAGACTCGAAGAAACGTCGATTATATATATTATGTATCACTTCTTTAAATTATTGGGGAGAGTTGAATAAACAAGTCCCATAATCTGTACTAGGTGGCGCTGTCTACCGCTTCAACTGTTGCCTAGTTTCCGAGCTACGCGACAGGCATCTAGTTAAGGAGGCTATGGATAAATAGTATTTTTTAATATGCAAATATTTCTCTATATTACATTCTTAGAAAAAAAAGGGGAAGAAGGTTACTCTTTTTTTTTTTTTTTTTTTTTTTTTTTTTTAAGTGCTAGAAATTAAATATGCTTATTTAACTTTGTTAAGTTGTTTTACTAAAAACAAAAATAAATGTTACTTTACACATGAATATGATAAAATATTGAAACGAAAATTTTCTGATTCAAAAATGCAATATAGAGAACATTTAATAAAATATTCAAACTAAGATTTAAATGGATTTGATTATCAACAAAAGCAATATAACTATTAAAGTACGCAGATCTGATTTTAAAGAATACAATAATTTGTTAAGATACAAAAAATCGTTTTAAAATCAAACACCATCAATGGCAAAAACACGAAACAATTTATTCGGGTCAAATAACACCATGATGACCACCAGGCGAACCAAAGTGAGCACAAATGCAGTAAAAACGCATTGCTGCATTCGTGCCGACTTTGTTCACTTAATGAAGACCGTGGTGTTTTTTCGACACGAAACAATTGTTGCAAGTTTTTCGCAGTTATTGTGTTTATTTACAAAGTTTCATATTTATTATTTTTTAACTCCAGTCCTTCGGTGCAATTTTACAGTAATAAGTATGTGCTTTAAAATCCATTTTATTTTATTTTATTATTATTATTATTATTAATTTTATTTATTTATTTTTTTTTATATATAAGTTATATTTTCAATTAATTAAAATAAATAAATTATTATAGAAAGAAATTAGAGAATTTTAGTAAAATGACAGAAAAACTGGTGTTGAAAGATGAAAAAAAGTAAACAAATTACATAAATTATGAAAATAAACACCACTTGTTTCAAATCGAAATAATTAAGCACGATCTTTCATCAAGTAAAGAAAAGATGACACGAGTTCAGGATGATAGCATCAACGCTATATGCCAGCGTCAAAGCAGCATTTCTACAAAATCTTGAAGTCGACAACTGAGTTTAAAATTATGTTTACCAAATAAGAAAAATTAGAAATAGAAGCTTGATTAAAATATACATAGATTTCGATTAAGAAGAAAAAAAAGTTCTGACATTTTGTTACTATAAAAATATTTATGATTATATTTTTTACTTTCAATAAAAAACAGAAAAAATAGGCTTAAAAGAATATTTTATGCGACAAATTATTCGTCCATTAGTGAGATTTTGGCCATATTTCTTGATAATTTGGCGATAATTTTCACCATATTTGCATAAACCCTACTTACATGATTTATGCAGCTATAGTTATAAATATATCAAGCGAATTTCTGATTACTGTATATTTTTAAACATTCTCTGAACTCAATTAGACACGTTAAAGACTAAATCCAACTTGAAATCGTCTACCAGAAAATACAATTTGAAGAATGCCAACCAACAATAAAATAAGTTCAGTCAACCCGACCAGGGTAACAACAATAACAAAAAAAAAAAAAAAAAAAAAAAAAAAAAATTAAAAATAGCAAATACAAATAGTAACAGAACTTTAGCCAGAAATCATTATTTTACTGTAGAATTTGGAGGACAGCATACTTCAAATAATTTGAGTTCATAGGCCGTTGATAAATAAAAATTCTTATTTATATCTACGTTAAAAAATACAAGTTTTACGACATGAATATTTTTAAAACTATCCATATCTCGATTTTAGCCTGTTGAAATTTGGAATATACAATAATTCACATTTCAAAATTGTATATTAGCATAAATCATGGAATCTCTTGATTTAGTTAATCGAACTTATGACGGCATTGGAAAAAATGAACGTGGGGAAAAAATAGTTCCGACAGTTGCCTCTAGGATGAAATGTGACGCTTTAGTAATTAATTCATACAATTGATAATTTGTATAAAACGTAGATAAATTTGAAAATATAAATGTCCGATTATGTAGTCGATTTCAGTGTCAATAGTTTGGGATACAAAGGTAAAAGAAAAACTCCGATGGACATTCTACGTATGAGTGAGTTCGAAATGAGCCTCACGTTACCTCAACATGCATTTCAAATGAAACGGTTTCATCTCAACCAATAGAATGTATTGCTAGTGAAACTCTTTTTCTCCACCAACATAACGAAGCAGCCGCTCTTCGCCAGTTTAGAAATAATAACAAACCACATAAAGACCATCTTTCACTTACCCCTCGCTTTCCCGAGATCAAGGCGTTACGACAGAAAAATTGCTTTAAGGTGCCCCTCGGCACGTTTGGCGAAAATCACCGGCACCGCGCCTTTTTGTGTCGTTTAGAAGTTGCAATATTCCACTGGTTACATTTGCTATCTCTGGCGATTTAGCGTACTTTTTTAATGAGGCCGGCTTAACTAAATGTCAACATCAAAATGGGGTCAAAATGACCCCATCATGGGAAAGCGAGGGTTAATGTATTGGGACCACCCTTGGGGCTGAGTCTCGGATTGTCACCAACTGACAATAGTGTAACATTGGAGCGACATAAAAACCCACTCAACCAACTCAATCAAATTAATGTATTAACTTAAAGAACAAATAAAGCGCAGCACTAATGCGACGTAAAACCCAACCAACATCAACCAACCTTAAACGAAAAACTGGCATAGTGGCATAGTCGGTATAGAGCACTGAGCTGAAGAACTACTGGAGGAAATGCTAGACCGGTTTTTGCGTGCCGTTTTTGGATGGATGGTTGGATGGTTGGGTTTTTACGTCGCACTAGCGCTGCGCAGATGGGCAATTGGCGACGGTCTGGTACACACCCCTAGAGGTGGTCCGGAGACATGCCATCGCAATTTTGATCCTCCACGGAAGGGATTGCTCTCCCGCTTCGGTGACCCCCAGAGGTATAATTTTTGATGGGAACATGGAGGACATTGCGGCCACGACAGACTTTACGTGCACCAGCCACCATTAGTGTACACGACGGTCTTTGGCCGGCTCGAGTACCGAACCCGCAATCTTCTAATTACGAGGCCGGCGCTCTACCGACTGGGCTACCGCGGCCCGTGCCGTTTTTGGAAGGTTTGTCTTCCGAGCGTTTCACGGTTGAAAGTGTTTGATACCTTTATATTTCAAAGTAAAATTGTGTAAAGGTTATCTGTTCGAACAACCATATGCTAAACATGATATTACAATTTTAAATTTTAATTATTTAAAGAGTATAATAGTAATAGACGACCCGACAAATGTTCCCTGCCGTGCAAGGTTTGACTCTGTACGGCAAATGATTGCAGAAAAACTGTCACGCACGAACACTGTGTAAATGTATTGGAAGCATTTGCTCCAGTTGTTCTTCAGCTCAGGGGTATAGGGAGCTGCCATCTGGAGCTTTACGCCTTGAGTTCAAATCCCAGTTCAAGCATGGATGTTTGTGGTGTCCTTTATGTGTGAAACATATATAAGGATTTGTGAATTGTTATTGGGAAACTATGTAATAAAAATATTAATCCACATAAAAGACATTGTAACTACAGGTCTGAAAGCTGTGAAATAAATACTCAAACACTTGAAGGTTAATTGGTTGGTTTTTACGTCGCACTAGTGCTGCGCATTGAGAAATTGGCGACGGTCTGGGGCTCACCCCTAGAGGTGGTTCGGAGACATGCTCTCGCATTTTTTATCCTCCACGAAAGGGATGGGGCTCTCCCGCTTCGGTGACCCCTAGAGGTATAATTTTGATGGGAAAATGGAGGACATTGCGGCCACGACAGATTTTACGTGCACCAGCCACTATTAGTGTACAGTCACCTGTAAAAAGAATTTGGTGCCAGGACCCTCGTAGAAATTTTTAAAGTTTATTAATAATCAATATTGCCTCGGAAATATTGCATCATTGCTCCACCCCAATGATTCATCCAACAGCTACTTCATGGTTGAATGAGATTGGCCGTTATACCCGAAAGCGGGCATCTGCTGCTTGCGTGACCCCAATCCAAACAGCTGTTGCCATCGTACTCTTTTTGAAAGGGTTCATTGTGTTGTGCCAATGAGTCATCACGGGGATTCAATGCACCTGGTCCCTTTTGAAAGGCCCCATTCATCCAAAGACATCATGGTTGAATGAGGTTGGTCGTTATACTTGAAAGCACCTCCCCCCTCGTGCACCTGGCCATTGAACAATGCTTCATTGTCTGCCCCCAATGAGTCATCACGGGGACCCTTTTGAAAGGCCCCATTCATCCATATACATAATATATATTAATAATAATTATAAATAATTTTTTGATGGATAAAAAGTTGATCTCAAATAAAATCCCCAGTGAAGATAAAATAATAATAATAATAATAATAATAATAATAATAATAATAAATAAATAATTTTTTCTGAATAAAAAGTTGATCTCAAATAAAATCCCCAGTGAAGATATAATAATAATAATAATAATAATAATAATAATAATAATAATAAATAAATAATTTTTTATTAATATCTGGATAAAAAGTTGATCTCAAATAAAATCCCCAGTCAATCATTTTTTTCTGAATAAAACGTTGTCCACTCGCTCCCATTGGTTCCTCCCGACACGCGGAGGCCCCGCCTCCGCGTGTCGGGAGGAACCAATGGGAGCGAGTGGACAACGTTTTATTCAGAAAAAAATGATTGACTGGGGATTTTATTTGAGATCAACTTTTTATCCAGATATTAATAAAAAATTATTTATTTATTATTATTATTATTATTATTATTATTATTATTATTATATCTTCACTGGGGATTTTATTTGAGATCAACTTTTTATTCAGAAAAAATTATTTATTTATTATTATTATTATTATTATTATTATTATTATTATTATTTTATCTTCACTGGGGATTTTATTTGAGATCAACTTTTTATCCATCAAAAAATTATTTATAATTATTATTAATATATATTATGTATATGGATGAATGGGGCCTTTCAAA
This sequence comes from Salticus scenicus, assembly GCA_963930645.1. Lineage (NCBI taxonomy): Eukaryota > Metazoa > Arthropoda > Arachnida > Araneae > Salticidae > Salticus > Salticus scenicus. Next base: position 122,559,306 of record OZ005651.1, on the reverse strand, counting down.
AGGGTCCCCGTGATGACTCATTGGGGGCAGACAATGAAGCATTGTTCAATGGCCAGGTGCACGAGGGGGGAGGTGCTTTCAAGTATAACGACCAACCTCATTCAACCATGATGTCTTTGGATGAATGGGGCCTTTCAAAAGGGACCAGGTGCATTGAATCCCCGTGATGACTCATTGGCACAACACAATGAACCCTTTCAAAAAGAGTACGATGGCAACAGCTGTTTGGATTGGGGTCACGCAAGCAGCAGATGCCCGCTTTCGGGTATAACGGCCAATCTCATTCAACCATGAAGTAGCTGTTGGATGAATCATTGGGGTGGAGCAATGATGCAATATTTCCGAGGCAATATTGATTATTAATAAACTTTAAAAATTTCTACGAGGGTCCTGGCACCAAATTCTTTTTACAGGTGACTGTATGATTTGCAGTACAGCCACTATAAAAGATGCCGGTTTCCTGATAGTTGCAGTACCACCCGGTATCATCGCTAAAAGCCAACAGATTCTGCAGTGAGGTTTACTTGAAAAAAAAAAAAAAAAAAAAAAAAAAATTTTTTTTTTTTTTTTTTTTTTTTTTTTTTTTTTTTTTTTCAAGGTATTTAAGCACTCCGAACTTTGAATGTCAGTTATCGGATGGTTCTCACAAGAGCAGTTTACAGTATTTTATCAAGGGTGATGGATCTTGATATACTAAATAAATATTTGACTACTCGTAATAAGATGATGGTGATGCCAAGATATTCTAATTTAAAACAAAAAATGGATAGATTGAACACTTTCAAAAAATGGACTGCATCCTATCCGGATCCTATGATTTTGGCAACCAATGGATTTTTTTACACGGATGTGGAGGATTACGTATTATGTTACTGGTGTGGTGTTTGCGTCGGAAATTGGGAAAAAAACGATGATGTTGTTCAAGATCATGCTAAACATAAATCGGACTGTTTTGTGGCTCAACTGATGCTTTTGACGACGATTTTGAGACAACATATAGTGAAAAATTTAAAATGTCCATTTGTATTGGGTAAAATTTCAAATAAGAATGAGAACAATACAAATGTAGAAGCATTTGAAAAATTCTTAAAATACTTATTTGAACTTATTTTCGTGACAAGGTCTAAGAATACAGTAACCACTAAATTATTATGTAAAATTTGTTTACATAATGAATGTGAGATTGTATTTTTAGAATGTGGACATGTAACATGTTGTTATATGTGTTCTGAGAAAATTGAAATTTGTCCTATGTGTCGAAGTTGTATTACAGATAAAAAACGAATATACATATAATATTTTATTTTGTGTACTGATGTTAGTGTCGAAGTTGTATTATAGACAATAAACAAATATACATATATTATTTTATTTTGTGTACTGATGTTAGTGTCGAAGTTGTATTATAGACAATAAACGAATATACATATAATATTTTATTTTGTGTACTGATGTTAGTGTGTCATTAAAATTTTTTTTTAATCCCAACAATTTAATATATCTGGAGTTAATGACGAAAGACCATTTCTCCGTGACAATAAAACTTGTAAAAGGGCGATTCTCGCATCATGATGTGAGTGTCATAATGGGCATGTCTATACCGGTCATACATATGGAGGTGAGCCAGAGCATGACAGGTGTGAATGAAGAGTAATTGCCAAGTGGTCATGGTTTCGAAATATTGGGCCGAGTCATGCTCGGTCTGAACCAGAGACGACAAATCGATGGTTCCCCGAGCCTCGTTAATGAGGAGTCGGTTAGATTTTGAAAAGTCTTGACACAATTTCTTTTGAATAATTTGAAATTCGTACAGATTAAAAATGACATGGAGAGTCGTGGAACCGTCCTCGGAATTTTCTTCCATATACAGTTGAATGAATTCCTTGGGTCCGTTGGGGAGGCGGTAGTAATAAAAATAACAGGGAGTGTACTTATCGAGCGTGTAGATGGGTTTTTGAAAAATCCAATTGAGAATGGAAACCCACCGCTCAAAAATGGTATGGAACTGCGTTAAATCCACTTGAATGAAATCCTCGACAATCTGATAGCAAGCAATCCATGCGTCTAACCATTTATTCACTTTATTGATACTAAACTGGAAACTGCCACTTCGCCCATGCTGATCGATGGGTCTTTCCATCATAAAAAAGTATGACGTATCTACTTTTCTTTTTAATGTGGCTCCTGTACGCATGGAGTTGGCAGGATAGCCAAGGGGCTCCGCCGCCACCCTCTTTCCCCCTCCGAACCCAAGCGCCCACGTTCCGTCAAAATTGTTCCACCAAAGCAGTGCCCTGCATTGACGACTGCTCGTTTCTGTGCGTCGAGAAGGACGCGAAATGCGTCGGGGGAAAATGCGAGGTCGGCTTGGAGACGGTCCCCTGCAACGAGGAAACGGGTGGGGTGCTGATGATGGTCCAAGACCCTTACCCCCACTGGTCGTGCATTTGTACAGAATCTCGTTTTTTCGGAGGAGAAAAATGCGACACGCTGAATCCGGACGTGTGCGAACACGGAATGTTCATGTATCGCAATCGCAATCAATACACCTGTCTGTGTCTGTGGCCCTACACCCTGCTGACCATCGGGAGTAAACCCCACTGCATAGAAGAGAAACTGTTGGCTTTCCGGGACGAGAGCATGGCGGTGGACGAGTGGATACCGTACAAAGGTGTGGTTTAAAAAAAAAAAAAAAAAAAAAAAAAAAAAAAAAAAAAAAAAAAAAATTTTTTTTTTTTTTTTTTTTTTTTTTTAACCACGCCTACTTAAAAAAAAAAAAAAAAAAAAAAAAAAAAATTTTTTTTTTTTTTTTTTTTTTTTTTTTTTTTTTTTATAAATTAAATTTTAAATTTATTATTTTAATTATGTTGGATATTGTACGGATAGCAGATGCTGTTAAAGAACACCATTTGAAACTTTTTTATTCTTATAATAAACCGGATGAAACTAACAATTTCAGCCGAGAGTGGATAAACTTGCTTCAACACTATATAAAGTCAAATAAATTTATTGCATTTGATCCTCCTATACCAATATTAAATCGTCTTGTTCCGCGAGCTATAGCAGTTATCCTGGTGCCCTTTCCCAATACAAAAATATATGGTGGATTGCACGTCTCTGTATTTCCTTATTATCCATTCCGAATAAAATATGAGCATAAAGATGAATGTTGTAAATTGGGTTGGGATTTTTTTTTTAAATACTTGGACTTAACAGGTATTCGAATAATATGTATATTTCAAATGATGCGATTTCAGGAAAAGAGAATCGTTTCTGAATTGCAGGAAAAATATTCAGATATACAAATATATGGCCGTGGATCCTATGATTCTTTTAAGCAAAGAGTGTTTAATTTAACGACTGCGTCACGTGGTTCAAAATATCGATCTCATCTGAAAGTGTCGTCGGATAAGTTTTCACGATAGGTGGGTCTCGGATCCATTCCATAAGGTATTGATAATGTAAAATTTCTTTTTTCATAAAAGTATCTAATTGAACTGCTGGAATATATGTGTCATCGGAAGAAGCTATGTATCGGTAGAGTATGTCTTTATCTACCAAAACAAATACATTCTGTGGGAAAATACGTATCAGTAAATATTCGTTCCACTTCCAAATTAGCACATATCGTTTGTGCCACGGGCGCCCTGAAATAAATTCTAAATTGAAAGTTAAGAATAAAAGACAGAGTATGGTGAAGAACCACTACATTTCTTTGATTTTGTTTCTACTCGTACTTGTAACTTTTATAAATTTATATTATAAACCAAATATAACAAATGAAAAACATTTCGGTACATGGTTTCAAAGGATTATTAACCCTATTACTAAATTTAATTGTCCATTACAAGGTTTCAAGTGCCCAACCGATGAACCATGCGATTGTGAAGAATACTGCAACAATGGCAAAGAGTTAGTTCCTTTTCAAATCTTGGATAAGGATAAACGTATTTTTGTGATGAATCAGAAATTAACACCAGGGACCTATTGTTTACCGAAAGGTGTCGGGAAATGTAACCTGAAAACATCGTACCACGTTTTCTCACTAGCCGGTTGGTCGTGTCTAAGTATTAACGATGAAGTCTTTAAAGGGGATAAAAAACAAGCGTGTAAGAGTGAAGAGGCTCAAAACAATAATTTAAATGTATTGTACGATTACCTTAAAAACGAAACGGCTGGAGACAATATAGAGAATTATTACGAAATGGTGGGAAATCAATTGAGATATCGTTGTAAATGTGGATCGAAATCTTTGGATGGAACGAAAATGATATCTGTTTTTCCATTTGTCTGCTCCGTTGACTACTGCTTGCGAGAAATACCCAATCCTACTTCCAATATGGGTTGGGATGGTGAGAAATGCAACTGTACGATCTATCCTCAACTCAGCCCAACATCCCCCTGTTTAATGGAAATATCCGAAATGAAGGATAATGTGTTGAACGGCCGGGTGGATTGTATGCATGCTAAATCTTTTGTTAAGCAAGCTTTATTTTGTCCCTCCAATGATTCTATATTAAATTTTCAAACACATGTAATGGGTGGGGAGGATCCCAAAGAATTTGTACAAATGTTAATTGATAAAAAATACATTTAATACAATTACAATGAAATTTCAAAGGGATTGGTATCCCAGAAATCATCAAAAATACTGTCAAAAAAGTCCTTTCTATCTAAAACTCCTTTAAAAGTGTTATACACAGTGTCCAAAACAATAGAGTGATCATCAAATTTCGACATACATCTAGTAGCATATCTCCCGGTATAGATTAACATTTCCAAAACCAGTTCTTGATACCGGTCATCTCCAAACTTGACTCCCTTCAACATCTTAGCAAGGCGGTTTGATACATATCCATTGTCTGCATATTTCTCCAAGGTAACGCGCAACTGGGGGCCGACATCTTCTATTTTGCGAGGCGTCGCTACTCTACCCGGACCCTTGTACAGATCAAAATATTTTTCCAACACGTCGCATATGGAGCGTTGCATACACAGCGTCTTGTCATCCAAATCCGGCTCGTTGACGTCCCCCAGTCTCCAGTTGGCAAGATAAACACAGTGCCCCAAAAGATAGCGAAACATTTTTTCAAAATTATTATAATAGTCTATGATCTTCATCATCGTTCAGATTTATCTGATTAAACTGATAAGATTGTCTCACACAATTTATAATTTAAAAAAAAAAAAAAAAAAAAAAAAAAAAAAAAAAAAAAAAAATTTTTTTTTTTTTTTTTTTTTTTTTTTTTTTTTTTAAGTGTATGTAACTATAAAAAAAAAAATTTTTTTTTTTTTTTTTTTTTTTTTTTTTTTTTTTTTTAAGTGTATGTAACTATAAAAAAAAAAAAAAAAAAAAAAAAAAAAAAAAAATTTTTTTTTTTTTTTTTTTTTTTTTTTTTAAGTGTGTGTGACTTTAAAAAAAAAAAAAAAAAAAAAAAAAAATTTTTTTTTTTTTTTTTTTTTTTTTTTTTTTTTTTTTAAGTGTATGTAACTATAAAAAAAAAAAAAAAAAAAAAAAAAAAAAAAAAAAAAAAATATTTTTTTTTTTTTTTTTTTTTTTTTTTTTTTTTAATCATTAATTATTGAATATCTTGTATCAAAATTATATAAAATTATCTCTTTTTTAACATTATATAACTCATATCTCTCGTATCGGTTATAAAACGGATTGTATTTATTACTGTACCATTCTTCTTCTGCATCTTTGCTCTCTTTAAAAAAAGTTTTAATAGATAATTTCTCGTTTTGATTATATAACGACTGATAAGTATCATAAGATAAATGATTGTTTATTATCGTATAAATGTACGATTTGTATTCATCCCAATACCCTTCCATAGGTAAAACTTTATATGTTCCTTTTGTACAGAGGCATTGCCCTTTGTAAATGCATTTTTTAGTTATTATCTTTTCATCTTTCCACCATCTCATTTTGTGATGGGCTGCGTTGTTATTGTATACAATACATTCTTTTTCAAAATGGTAAATCTTGGGGAAATTATCACACTCTCTAAAAATAGATTCCATTGGGTGATAACTATGACTAGCAGGCCAACGGAGAGTCTTTGAAAAATTGTCTACAACAACAGTGGTATCAGGATATACAGAATAAAATTGAAAGTTTTCAATTTTATTAACCGGAAAGTATAATTTTTGAAATGTATTGTGGAGGTAATCATCAAAATAAATCCAACGGATTTTTTCTTCTATTGTTCTTTTCATATAATATCTTTCACTATTAACTTTTATCAGATCTTCTAGAGACGGATGGGTTTCTTCTAAATCGTTAATGTTTAAATATTGAAAATAACGTAGGGACAAAGTTGCATTTTTTTCATCTACGAATACATAACACAAATCATTACGAGAATCCAGATAAAAACCTGGTTTTATGATGCGTATTGTTTCTATAAATCCGAAAAATTCATCACAAGGAATTGACCAACAATTAGGATCTGATAACAATTCATGGAAATCGGGTGACTCTAATAACGTTAATTTATCAGAAAGGGAAATGTAGTTTTTAAATAAATGTACCAATATATCATAGGGTAAATTTAAAAGACTAAATGACATATTGAAACATTTATTACCAAATAAATGAATGTTAAAATAAAAAAAAAAAAAAAAAAAAAAAAAAAAAAAAAAATTTTTTTTTTTTTTTTTTTTTTTTTTTTTTTTTTTTTTTTTTTTAAGTGGGTGTGGCTTAAAAAAAAAAAAAAAAAAAAAAAAAAAAAAAAAAAAATTTTTTTTTTTTTTTTTTTTTTTTTTTTTAATTATATAGTTGGTTTCCGTAGATCTTTTCTATCACACTCTAGATAACTTATCAAACAGTAATAGCTGTTTCTCAACATGAGTCAAGAATTCGAGATGGGAAGCAATTGAAGATTCTTAACGATATGACGAGGTGGTCTTTGCTTTACTTACACCGGTTGTCATCGTCGTTAAGACTGTCAGTGTATGGTGTTAATTTTGAATTTCCTACACTGACAGTCTTAATAGCGATTATATAACCGCATATCGTCAGGTTGACAAAGTGTACTACAGAGAAAAGTCTACTTGTAATGAAGATTTTGGGTTACCATCGACGTTAAGACATTCAGTGTTTGGATATTGATTTTGAATTTCATACACTGAAAGTCTTAATAGCGATTGTATAACCACATTCCATCTGATCAGTCAAGATGACATGTTTTACACTATAGATTCTATTCTTTTAACGTATAATGAAGAGTAAGCTGTTTCAAATTTTTTCTTATTGCTCCAGGAAATGGATAATTGTTTAGCAATCGCAAATGCCCACCACTCATTTATAAAATTTTTTTTACTCACGAGTAATTTTATCCTGTAAATGAGGATTACAATATTCAATACAATTAATATTATTACATATATGTAAAGACTTACAAATATTCTACGATAAACACTACACAAAGGCAAAAGACAACTAAATCTGCCATCGGTAGATCCGCTAGTTTGATAATAACGCACAAAACAGGTTCCTTTATCTGGAAACATTTTATTAATTACTTTCCATGACCAATTAAATTGACTCCAAAGATGATTGAAGAAAATATCGGTAACATATAACATCCAAAATGTATAGACTATGTAGAATAGTTCTAGTCCCCATGTTTTAAAATACATAAAGTCTCCTTTAGAATTGTGAATGAATTCAATTGTTTCATCAGGTTTGTGTATGAGATTTTCCAGACATTGGAGATAATTTCCAAAAAATTTTTTCCATATAAAAAAAGGAAGATAGAAAGCGAATGCAAGAAATAAAAGGTAAATGGATACCCATTGGTAATAATCGTGGTAAATGATATTTTCTCCCATTGTCATTGTACCGTTAATGAAGCATAGAGTATTAATAAAATTGGGTGATATGCTTCTCACTTCATTGGTTTGACATATTATATTTTCATCAAATAAAATGCGAATCATATTAAAAGTTGTATAAAGTAAAAGAAGGTTGCGGAAATATTTTTGTTGAAAGTCGATTAGAAAACTATAGCTGCGAGTCGATGGAAATTTTATGAGTTGTAAAAAGGCATTCATTGTTCCTATTGTTTTTTATTTGAGATAAAAATTGTAAAAAAAACAATTTTGAAATAAAACAGATATAACTTACAGTTCATTAAAAATTTTATTGTAACAGAATTTTACATTATTGTCACACCAATATTCACAAAATTATCATCGTCAAATCTACAATGTTAAATCTTGATCCTTCAATCTGTAGAATAACCTGAATCGGTATCATTTATATCCTCCACTATCCTTATTCTTCCTTGTTGGATTTCCTGTAAAAATATCTGGTCTTCATATGATAAACTATTCAAACATATGGGGCATTCATATGGATGGCGTTCAAAATACCTTACCATACATGCTTGATGAAAAACATGTTCACAATCTAACCTATAATTTGATCTTGGATAATTTATAAGTCTATTGCAAATTAAACACCTGTCCATTACTTTAATCTTCTACATTAAATGTCCCAAGTTCATTTATTTTTTGTCTCGCTTCATCACAATATTTTAACACACTTTTATCATGATGTAAAGCCCAATACCGCACTTTTGATCGAAATTCTTTAACAATTTGAAATAATTTATTCGAATTATGTTTTTCGTCATACATACTTACATCTAGTAATCCAAAATATTTATCAATCACCATAAAAATATATGAAAAAGAATAGTGCAGCCAAGCTTTGGATAACAAATGCATTTTAGAAACCAAATCTTTTGTGTAATTTTCTACTGTTGTAATTGCTAAAGGTATATTCAGGTTATCCAACAAAGCATCATTAAGAGATTTTTGCATATTTGTAAAATTTATATTATCAGTATTCCCTTCAATTTTCGCTTCATCTAAATATAATTTAATTGTAACCAAATGTTTCATAAATACATTGTAAGATTTTTGGGCAGAAATTAATTCTTCTTCATTAAATTCCATTGGTTTGTTATACGGATGTTTCAAAAACATATATCGAATAGCTAATGGAGAATAACTCTTCGAAATTAAATCATCCACGGTTGTAAAATTTTTTAAACTCTTAGACATTTTTTTCCCTCTAATTTGAAGATGTCCTGTATATAAACAAAAATGTATCCATTTACGAGTATTGAAATAAGTACAACCTAGGGTTATTTCATTTTCATGGTGAGGAAACATTAAATCAATGCCCCCCAAATGAATATCTATAGAATCGTTGAAAAAATGAGCCGCCAGTGCTGCACATTCTGAATGCCATCCAGGCATACTGTCACGTTGCAATCCTTTATCATCAATCCAATTTTTTGATTTCCACAAAACGAAATCTCTTGGATTTTTTCCCATGAATTCGACTTGATGGTCTCGCTTTTCCAGATGGGGGAAAACACATTGTTTGGAAGATTGAGCAGAATTAAATAAGACATCATTACCAAAAGTATAGGAAAAATCTTTTAAACCCTTCAATGTAAAATCAGATATGATTTGAAGATAATCAGTAACCCTGGGTGTATGATTTGGCCTGATAATGTTTAATGTATCCATGGTTTCAAAAAATATCTTTTCGTATTTATCGGCAATTTTCAAACCTCCTCTTTCTATAATCTTATCATCTAAGTTTGTTATATTCATTACCATGGTTACTGAATGATTTAAATGATGAGTTAGAATTCTTTTAAGACAATCCGCAAAAATGTAGGTTCGAGCATGTCCGAGATGAGGTAAGTCATAGACGGTAGGTCCACAAACATATAGCTTGACATGATGGTCTTCTTGGGGTTGAAATCTTTCCTTTGAATTTGTTAAATAGTTGAACAATTCCATTGTTTCTTTTTTGAAAGCACAAATAAGGTTTTTCTTTGAAAAAAAGAGCTAATCATTCCACCCTAAGAATGAAAAGAGTAGACCCAAACATCCATATATGATGAAAAAAAAAAAAAAAAAAAAAAAAAATTTTTTTTTTTTTTTTTTTTTTTTTTTTTTTTTTTTTTTTTAATATAAATGGTCCCCCAAGCTCAAGCTCCTCCATTTCCTCCTTCTGCTAGTGGTTCAACCCATCTCAGCTGTCTCCGCCCTTTCTCTGTTTATAAGAGATGCAGAGGACCGCACTTGCTCAGTCAACGGCCGCCGCCCGCTGCTTCAGTGAAGTGAAAATGGATCGTTGCGCACGGCGTCCTAAAACCAGTGGAACGAAAATGGATAAGAGCAAATTGTGCAAGGGTCGTCGCGCACGGCCGCGTCCTCAAACCAGCAGTGAAGACATCGAATTACCCAAACTGAAAACGCATGGCTGTTATCGCCACACCAAGACGGCAGCGGTCCTGGCTGTGTCACGTTTAGGATTTGCTTTATCGAATGGTGTGGAGACCGTCTTTTATGACGACGACGGCGTCACTGATTACAAGATCCTAAGTGCCACCCTCAAAAAAATGGGAGTAAAAATATTGGACTTGGTCGATGAATATACATTCTATAAATGGCTGATTCTAAAAAGAAAAGATGATAGTGTGAACAACATAAAGTGTGAACTTATGAAACCTTTCGAACTTTCAAAATGTATCTATTGCAAGGAGAAAAACTGCCACAAATGGAGAGCAGCGGCAGCATTTACTCATTTGTATCAATTCCCTTTCGACCCCATGCCCCATGGTGTTTTTGTGAAGCAACTGTAAAAAGTGAAACTTTCAAAATGTGCAAGGCAAATGGAGAGCAGCGGTCACGTTTAGGATTTGCTTTATCGAATGGTGTGGCCCCCAAAAAATGGGACTTGGTAGATGATTGTGTATAAATGGCTGATTCTAAAAAGAAAAGGTGTCAACAACATAAAATGTGAACTTATGAAACCTTTCACTACAAATGGAGAGCATCCCTTTCGACCCATGGTGTTTTTATGAAGCAACTGTAAAAAGTGATCTATGCATATATTATTATTGTGAAACAAGAACAACCTAAAATGTGAACTTATGGAAACCTTTTGAACTTTCAAAATGCTACAAATGGAGAGCAACTGTAAAAAGTGAACTTATTATTATTGTGTGATGTAAATTATGTAAGTAATTGTAAAAATAAATTTTTTTTTCTTTTAAATTGATTTCTTTTTTCATTGCACACAATTAATTATGATGTTTTTAAAAGAGCTGTTGACCAATTAATTTAGAAAATTTTTAATGAAATAAAATTGTTTGAATGACAGTAAAAAAGAAATCAAAATGTTACATCATTATAAAAATTTTTAATAAACGATTGTAAAACATTTGAATAATCATAAAATGAGATTGTAATGATTTTACAATGATCTCCGGGAACGCCGTCGTACCTTTTCCAATTCTTTTTTTAGATTCTCGTTTTCTGTTTTATATTCTTCGAGTAGATTAAACATTTCTTTATGATCAAACACATACACATTGAGTTTTTGTAAGAGTTCATCTACCCTTTGATAGTTTTTCAACGGGGCGTCGTCACCTTTCATAAAATACATTTTTTCATTTTCAACAAAAAGAAAATGTTCCGTCTTCTTGTTCACGGGTCTGTAATGTCTGGAAACAGGTAGAACAAAATCGTTTCGCAGATTCAGGTGATGGGCCATATGAGTTGTGTCCACTTTCCAATGTTCCCCTTCTTGCACGGCATGAAGATATTTTTCTTTTAAATTCAGCTCCTCCCAGATGTGTCGGAGGTAGATGTTAAATCCATTCCGATACACACTCGACAAAATCCAGAAGGTAGTAGACGGTAACATGCGATGTATGTAATAATTGCCCGGCTTCTTACAGTAATCTTCATAAAACCGACACACACCTTCTCTTCGGCTGATCGAGTACAAGATTTGAATCAACTCGTGCGAAAAGTGAATGGAACTGTATTGTACGCTCCCCCCTGAATTTTCTGCATATTCCTTTAAGAAAGACATTTTAGAGATCACGATAATGAAATGTTTATGTCCTTTGAAATTTAAGTTGTCGCACCAACACCAAAAGGGTAAGAAGTGACACTTTTCTTGGGTGGTGATTGTTGTTATAAAATCGATATAATCCTGGAAACAAACTGAAACATGAAACCAATACATGTGATGACACTGTTCGAACTTTCGGACACAACGGGCCGCCAGGTCTAGATTGGGGTCTTCGAAGGGTGGCAGATCGTTCACGCCGTCTAACCAGGATTGGTCCCACTCGATAGGGTCTTGGATGTACGATTTACGCTTTAAATATTTGCCTTCAAATAGTTCACAATACCTGGACCAGTTCAAGGTTTCTAGTAGAATGAGGCAGTCGGTAGGCTCTACAGCACACCGACAGTAGGGACATTTGGGTCTCAGGCCATCTTTCAACCAAGTCCATAAGCACTGGGTGTGAAATCGATGGTGACAGGCAGCGAGGGAAAAGGCATCCTCGCTGGGGATCACATCCAGGCACACGGAGCATTCGTCCGTGGAGGTCGTGGCTTTCAGACGGCTGCTCGCTGCTTCCGGACTGCTGCGGCATATGGAGCAGGGAGTTTTGGGGGGAAGGACCACAGGAAATGGCTTGTACCACATACATAATTGGAGGTTCATGAGGTTCATGACGACGGATGCCCGGAGACTGCGAAACTGCGGAGGCACCTAGTTGCACTCAACTGCCCGAAGAAAGCGGGGTACAGTATTTATAATTAAAAAAAAAAAAAAAAAAAAAAAAAAAAAAAAAATTTTTTTTTTTTTTTTTTTTTTTTTTTTTTTTTTTTTATGACCAGTCTTACCCTTTGATACATACTGACAAATGATGAGTTTTCAATTTTTTCTATTACCTAATGAAATAAAATTGAAAATACTCAATTACCTTCCTGTTTACGAAAAATGTAAATTATTTTCTGTAACTGAATTCAGAGATTTGGTAGCCTATCCTCCATTATGGTGTAACAAAGCGTGCTATAATCTATATCGAAAGACGCTTGAAATACAAATCTACCAATCTATACTTATTAGAACTGATTTTGTTTTAGTAAACATTTTTATTTATTTGCTTAAAAGCGATTTTGATATCTTGTATTCTGATCATTGGTATTTACATCCAATCAATGAACATGAAGAAAAATTTATCGTCACTATGAAAACTAATTTTGATGAATTTATACCAGAATATGCTGCTATTGCTACCCAGTACGTGAAATCATTTGCGACTCCATTCTATGTTGAATCTATTCTACTAAGTACAGCAAATGTGTATGGTTTACTATTTCCCCATATTGTCTATCCATTTTTTCTAAACATGAAGGGTGAAAAACAATGGATTCGGTTTATGATCTCTTGTGAATTTATTCGGCAATTATACAATTTAATTGAAGCTGATAAATCAAGTTTTAAAACTAAATATTTATTCCATTTATTTAAAATACTGACATTTGAGTACGACCAATGGGTCAATAATAATCAGGGTGGATGGGAACGTATAAAAGAGTGGCGGAATGAAGTATTCAAAAGAAACGATATTTTCACTGTTAGTACTCATTAAATTACTCATAATTTTTTTTTTTTTTTTTTTTTTTTTTTTTTTTTTTTTCAAGTGGGTGTGACTTAAAAAAAAAAAAAAAAAAAAAAAAAAAAAAAAAAAAAAAAAAAAATTTTTTTTTTTTTTTTTTTTTTTTTTTTTTTTTTTTTTTTTTAATATATGGATGGTTATCGTGTTGGGGTTATCAGAAGTCTTTGGGTAACTTATCCAACAGTAATGGCTGTTTCTCTATCTAATATTTGTTTGGTGGTAGATATGGATGGTTTTCCTCTTTACCATTTCTTTGTCACAAGAGAATTTGGATACGAATCTCTTACTGATGGTACAAACGACTCACAGAGGTACGATCTGGGGCAATTACAAGAGACATTATTTGAAAAGCCATTAGAAGGTATCAAGGAATTTGTAGAAGAGGCTGACATGGAAAAGGAATACGAAGAGCATGGATCAGAAATTCGAGAAAAAATTCGAAAGCAGTTTTTTGGGAAGGAATTGGAGAATATTAAGAATATGACAAGTAAAGTGCATGGTTTACCATTTACCCCTGTGGAGAGGGAGGTAGTCGAGAAATATAAGAAAATGGAATCAGATGTAAAAAAGTTGTACGAATTGTATAAGACCAAGGACAAACTGTTTGTAGCCTATAAAGGAGGTAAATGGATTGCACGATTGCTGAATTTTTTAGAAATACCCGCAATAAATCTCGAAATGTTTGGATGTCCCAAGTTTAAATGTTTGCCAATGTCAGAAAGAAAAAAATGTGATTACCACGGTGAAAATTTTTCTTGCCCCAAAGAAAAATGTGCTGCTTATGCCAACTGGATTAGAGAACAGTTGATAGAAGTTCAAAAAGTTACTCTGTCCAAAATTTGTTTAATGATTGACATGGATGGATTTCTATTGAGACAGTGCCACTTTATAACTCGAGAGTTTGGATACGCATCACTGATCGATGGAACAAATGATTCTCGAAGATATAATTTGAAGTGTTTTAAAAAAATGCTCAATCCAGCAGACTGGGAGTTTGCAAAAAAATGTGAAAATAGCATACATGGCTTATCATTCGCAATCTGTCCCAATGAACCAGTGGAGGATATCTCAACTTTGGAACCTTATATCGAGGAACTGTATAATTCGTGTAGGACAACTGATAAATGGATTGTAGCCTATAAGGGAAATGGAGGGATCAAGAAAATATTGGATCGGTTGCTGATACCTTCAGTAAATTTAGATAAGTTTAAGTGTCCCAACTTCAAGAACTTGCCATTGTCAAAGGTAGAAAATTGTGGTTTCCATTCAAAATGCAGTGACAAAGAATTTGCTTGTCCAAAACAAAAATGTATTACTTATGCAAATTGGATTATGCAACAGTTAAATAAAATGTAACTCATGTCTTGAATAAAAATTGCATTTATTAGTACAACTGGACTGGTTTTACGTCGTTATCAGTTAAAAAAAAAAAAAAAAAAAAAAAAAAAAAAAAAAAAAAAAAAAATTTTTTTTTTTTTTTTTTTTTTTTTTTTTTTTTTTTTTTTTTTTTTTTGGGGGGTGTGGCTTAAAAAAAAAAAAAAAAAAAAAAAAAAAAAAAAAAAAAATTTTTTTTTTTTTTTTTTTTTTTTTTTTTTTTTTACTTTTCTATATACACACGAGGATAAAATTCATCACCATCCCATTTTTTAGCATAATAGGGTACAAATTTTTCATCATCAATTTTTCGCATTGCAATTTTTTCCTTGTTTGGAAATTGTACATACCTTAAATAAAACTCATCCCCGTTAGCTTTTTTCGGGTAAATCTCAGTGCCTTTATCCCGAGCATAAGTAAATTTGTTCAGGGGGACATCATTTTTCATAATGTCTTTACAGTACCATTGTTTACCTTCACTGTTTGTGGGGTAGTCAAATCTACCATTTACATCTGGTAGATAGCATTGATCCCCTGTCTCAGGATCAATTGGAAACTGTATTTCACCTGTTTTTAAATTTTCTGGATATACTGGGTATCCCCGGGCCTTATCGTAAATGTAGTACGCTGTAGTACCATCTGCCTCCAGAGCAGGATATTCCACATCTTCCCTTTCATTATTTCTAAAACTGGCTTTGTAAGCATATTTCTCGGTGTCGTCCACTTCAAAATACACCTCCTTTTTAAGTTCGTCTTTTGCATAATATGTTCCAAACCCCCCCCTTCCTTTACAATAACCGTTTCCGTAATATTCTCTAAATGGGAGCTCCGGTTTCTCTTCTTCTTGAAGGTCTTTGTCATCCCCCCCATTGCCTTCTTCGTCATCGATCTCCCGTTTATCCCCTCCTTCGCCACCGCCCGCGTTCCCTCCTTGGCCACTGCCCGCGTTACCTCCTTCGCCACCGCCCGCGTTCCCTCCTTGCCCATCGCCCGCGTTCCCTCCTTCGCCACCGCCCGCGTTACCTCCTTGGCCATTCACCTCGGATGGACCCGGGTCCTCGGATGGACCCGGGAGATTCTCGTCCTTGGGTGGACCCGGGGGAACGTGGCCCGCCTCGGATGAATTCTGACCCGCCCCAGGGGGAACGGGGTCAACCTCCTCGGATGGCTTCTGAACTTGACCCCCCCCAGGGGGAACCTTCTCCTCCTCCTCGGATGGCTTCTGAACTTGACCCCCCCCAGGGGGAACCTTCTTCTCCTCCTCCTCCTCGGATGGCTTCTGAAGTTTTGCAAGTTTAGGCTTTTTACCTTTAACTGTTGTAGAGGATTTTTCAGTTGAAGTACGCTTCCGTTTGACAGCTTTATCGGAATCCATCAGTCTTTATATATATATATATATATATATATATATATATATATATATATATATATATATATTATATTATATGAGAAAAGGTAGAAGGATGTTGTTTGTAATCCTGTGGTTTTTTATGTTATTTTTTTGTTGGAATCATGTAGTGTACAGAAGTTATGCCAAACTGACATGGAGTACACTATACAAGGACATGGAACCTATAGAATGGCGTAATTATGAAATTGATCAAAAAATAAATAATTTTACAGAATGGATGTAAAAAAAAAAAAAAAAAAAAAAAAAAAAAAAAAAGTGAAATAACACTTTCTCTTTTATTTAAAAGACATCTTCTCATCACCCCACATAAAATTTATTCACTATTTCCAAGAGATATTCTTCTGTATCGTTCACGCATTTTTCCAGTAGAGCATCTTTTGATATGATTTCATCTGTTGGATTTCTTTTTTTAATGAGCATCTCCAAATCTAAATTCACATAGTCTGTATATATGGATAGTAATTGGCTTTCCCGCATTTCATCTTTATTGATTCTTTGAAGAATTTTAAATTTTTGTTTCAATTCCTTTTGCATTTCCTCGTTCGTGGGAATATGTTTTTGAATCTGTTCCCATTTTAATGAAAAGTATTTTTTGTATAACACCAAAAATAAGTTTTGCATTTCTACATGGGACCAACCATCATTCAATTTAATTTTTTTCTCTTCGGATTGTGAATAAACTTCCGTATGCGGTCTTTTTTGTAATTTTAATTTTATTTTTTTCAACAAGTCTTCTTTGGGAGTGCATTTGTCAATTTGTAATGCATTCAACCACTCATTGTATAAATGTTCCCATTCTTGTATTTTCAGCATTTTAACTGCAGCAACAAATGCATCCGTGGGTGTTTCATTATCTAAATTTAATTCCTGAAGCCATTGTAAATAAGTTGACTCCCAAACCAATTGTTTCTGATCGTAATATTTTTTGAAATGTTCATCCATTGTGTTTGGAAGGCTACCTTTGGGTATATCTCCAAAAATTTTTTTCAATACCTCATCAATTCGTTTGACGACTTTATTATGGGTAATGTCCGTTAATTTAAAATAAACTTTCATTTGATTACTTTCGGAAAGAGCTTTTTGATATTTCTTCATTCTCTCACTTTCTAGTATGTCCGTAAATAGGGTATTTTCATTGAGAGAGACATTAAAATGTTGAGCCAATCTCTCTAATTGTTTTACTTTCGTCATTAGCGTTATTTTTTTGGGTGCTTTTCGAGTAAGGGGTACAGTCTTGGTACCATATTTTTCTAATACATTTTGCATCCAGGTCACTTCGTCTTGCGCTATATCTGGATCCATCTGTCGTTGAAGATTCATTACAAATTCTTTAGACTTGACCAAGTTATCGATATGTAATAGGAACCAATTGTCTTGGTCTGCAAATTGAGGTGTAAACTTCATCATATTATGGTGCAAGTTTTTCGCAAGATCGTCTGGAGTCACATCAGGAGTGATCAGACTTTCATAAAATTGTTTAAACAAAAGATATTCTTTTAGCAATTCCTGTTTCCAGCAAATTTTGTTCTGGGTCTTGATATTGGGAGTAGCAGACATTAAATCATTTATTATCCCATTGTTCTCCAACGACTGCCGAAGTAATTCGATCACGTCGTCTAACCACATATTATTTGATTCAGAAGGGTTTACAAATTGCTGTAACAAACGTAATTGGTCCAAAAAATGAGCTTGATTAAAATTTCTAAAATATGAAGTAAGATTTTGAAAAAACTGTTTATCTTTAGCTAATTTAGGTAGAAATTCATCAAACCATTCAGGATTTTTACTTAAATGTTCGCCTCCTGCGTAAATTACAGCCTCTCGTAAAGCAATCAATTTTTCAATAACTGTTTCATGAAAGTTATCCAGAGTCACTCTCCATTGAAGATGGTCTTCCATAAGGGTGAAATAATGCAAAATTTTTTGGTGCATTTCCTCATATTTTTTACAATAATCTATTACATAATTTACAACATTTTCCTTCCTTGGTATAGAAAGAGCATTGGCAATGGCATCGAATTGAGAGGGGTTGGTATCATTGAATGATTCGATGACTACTTGGGCAAAGGATTCGGGCCGAACGTCCACTAAATGGAGCTTCCTTTCGATTTCTTTGCATTGTTTCTCAACTAAATTTAACAATGATTGATTGTCTTTCAGTTCCCCTATCACATAGTCTTCCCATCCCACTTGATTGGGAAAGGTATCATGTAAATAGTCTAATATTTTTTTATCCGCTCGTATTTTTTGATACAATTCACTTTCTCGAGTAAGACAATCTAGGTAAGTTTTTTGTGCATTCTCCAACTCCGTTTGTAACTGTTCGATTTTACTATTCATGGGTTGCAGCGCAGGGTCTTCTTCGGGTTCCACTGAATTGAGCTCCATTGCGATTTCTTGACATCGTTTCCCCACTCGAGTAAGACAATCTTCGTAATTTTTTTGTGCATTCTCCAACACCGTTTCTAAATGTAGGATTCTGTTATTAATGGGTTCCAGCACGTTACTGGAGTCTCCTTTGAACAATTCGATGAGTACTTCGGCAAAGGATTCGGGTCGAAGGTCCACTAAATAGAACTCCGTTTCGATTTCTTTACATTGTTCTCTAACTGAATTTAACAATGATTGGTTGTCTTTCAGTTTCCCGATAACGTAGTCCTCCCATCCCACTTGAGGGGGGAAAGTATGATGTAAATAGTCTAATATTTTTTGATTCGCTTTTTCTCGAGCAAGACAATCTCGGTAAGCTTTTTGTACCTTCTCCAGTTCCGTTTGTAACTGTATGCTTTTAGATTGTTCTAAGCTATTAATTGCTTGCAAGGGTTGCACTTCTGAAATGACAACATTACCCGAGTCTTCTATAGATCCACTACTTTGTTGTAATTGCTGATACAAAGTTTCAATCATTCTATTTGCTTCTTGGCAATGCTGTTTTAAATGAACATTTTCAGCCCCGTACTGATTTATGGAATTCTCGAAAAAATTCCTTGTTAAAACGAGTGTATTTTGCAACTCTGAATTCTTTAAGTGGTAGGACTGGAGTAGACTGTTTGTTTGACAGAGTTGTGTCTGTAACTCTGTCTTATTCTTATGAACGACTCTTAAACTATTTTGATATTTTTCTACTTTTTCTTGATATTCCTGTATTTTATGTTTATGCTTTTGAAGTTCCTCTTTACATTGATTTAGTTCAGTGTTACGTGTTTGAAGTTCGTTTTGAGATTTCGCGAGGTCAACTTCCGATGCTTGAAGGGTGTCCTGACATCTCGCGAGGTCATCCTTAGATGTTTGAAGGGTGTCCCGACATTTCGTGAGTTCATTCTCACAGACTCGAAGGGCGTCCTGACATTTCGTGAAGTCATTCTTCGATGCTTGAAGTTCCACCCGACATTGCGCGAGGTCATCTTTACAGGCTTGAAGTTCGTCCTGACATTGCGTGAGGCGATTCCATTGATTTCTATCCGATAATCTCTCCCTAGAACAAGCGTTTATTTGGCAAAGTTTTAATAAAAAATCTAAAAAACTTTTGCTTTGTAAAAAAAGACTCAAGTTATCTTCGATAATGGGTTCACTTAAAAGGAAAGCTTGAGTCAAGTCATTCGTCAGTTCTTTTTTTAACGTATTGACAGTGGTATGGGCTATAACATCGTCTGGGTATTGCTTGGTTTTTAGGATGTGTTCGACAAGGGTTTTAAAAACCATCTTGTTTCCTCGCCGAAAAGTATTTTGGCTACATGGACCAGATCCATGTACAAAAACTTGTACTTTTCGGATGTTTGAATTTGCAACCAAGACAAAATCTCCATTATCTCCTTCTTTTTGATATGTAAACCGTAAACATAATATCTCAAACCAAATTTTTTCCAAGTGTCTTCATTTTTATAGAAAGGTAACCAACAGTTACAGATGACGGAATTGAAATCTCGGTAAGGTTCTTTCAGCTGAGTGACCACCATCGGGGAAACGTATTCCACTTGATGGTTTCGAGAGATCAAGAATAGAGTTCCCACAGGTTCTTCGTCGGTTAAAAGGACTTCACATTGATAGAAATCGGGAGGGGGTAAGACAGAAGGTTGCAGGTCGGATCGTTTTAAAATCATGTGGACTTCCCTGCCAAAATAAGCGGAAGGATTGGAGTAGGTGGTCTTGGTGAACGATTCGTTACAAAGAGCGAATACAAAATGAGTCCACCTATTGAATTGTTTCAACCCGTCACCCGATCGTTTAAAGAACCTGAGATTGGCGACTTCCTGGAGGGTCAGGGCTCGTTTCTGTTCCTTCGCTTCAAATATACGGTAGAGGGCTTGAAAAGCAATTTCTCTTCGGCACTTCTTCATGATAGGGGAAAGGGGATTATTTTTAGAAATGACAAAGAGGGTCGAAGCATGAAAATAACTATACAAAATTTTATGCGGAGTGAAGAGAGCCCGGAGTAAAGTTTCACAGGCCCCATCCGGGACACAGATGCCACCCGCCGTGCTGACACTTCCGATCTCGTATAACAAAAAATTTTTCCCTCGGTTAATGGACGGACACTTTCCCTGTATGACGAGGATACTGTTTTCCGGAGGGTCAATGGCTGTCGAATCTAGAAAATTGGATTTATACGTGACGATCGCGCGTTTAAAGCGTAGAGCCACGAAATGAAACCGTTTAAACTTATTTCCAAACACATCAATGTAATTGTTTAACTCTCTTTGTAAGAAGAGGACGTTCATGGTAAACTTGTTGTTTGTGATTTACAACCCCCCTTTTATGTAAAAAAAAAAAAAAAAAAAAAAAAAAAAAAAAAAAAAAAAAAAAAAATTTTTTTTTTTTTTTTTTTTTTTTTTTTTTTTTTTTTTTTTTTTCACCAGGGGTGGATGCTGCTGAATTGAAAATTTTTCTGGATCAGCACGGTGTCGAGGAGAAAGTCGAACGTTTCGGCGGACAAAATATCGGTATAGTGATACCCGTCCAACGCATGCAACAAAATGACCCGCTTTTGACCGTCCACGATTCTTCCCCAGTAATCCACCTTCATATCGTGCGTGTTGGACATGGTTTTGTTGTACACGTAGCCCGGCAACCAAATGTTTTGCATTTGATACAAAGCGTTCAAAGAGGTTCTTCCGTGAGCCGACGCTTCCACCCCTTTCAATCCCGATTTAAACGAATTTCGAATGACGGTGCCGCTCTGCAAGCCAATTTGACCGAATAATTCTTGCACGTTTTCCGCGTTGCCTTTGGCTCCCGCCAGGATTTGGGTGGTGATGCAACAGGGGTGGGCCATGAAATCGCCTCCCTTCTGGAGGATGGCTTCGATGGTGTTCATTTCTTCCAAGGTGAGCGCAAAACACAGGTCGTTTTGGAGTCGATCCAAATAAAAGCGCCGCATCTCGTTAAAAGCTTGAAACGTCCTCTTCGATCCGTACAGCTCGCAGATGACGCGAAACGTTTTTTTCAAATCCCGCTGCTTGTAGGGTAAAAAATCAATGTCGTCGTAAAACAAATAATAGGCGACCAACATATCTTGGCTGGGACTGAGCTTCAGCCCCATCACGAAACTCTGCATTTCCCACTCCGGATTGAGGAGGGTGGCACATTCGGCCTGGGACAACAGGCTGGGCACGAGGTAAAGGTTCGCCTCGTCCCCATCGAAATCCCCGTTGATCGACTGGAGAATTTCGAGCGGCACCCCGAAACAATCGTACGGCCACCCGCCCCCCTCCAAGGGCACCCGCAACCCGACGAAATTCTCGGGTTGCAAGGAAGGCATGCGATTCAGAATGACCCATTGCCCTCGGAGCTGAAATTTCTCCACAATGGAGTCGGGTATGCGGATTTCGTTGGGCTGGAGCGTGGCGTCGGGGACAATCATGCCGCGCATGGAATAGCGACACCGTTTGCCGAAGGCAATTTGCCGCATGAGCGTCGCCTTGCCACAGGACCTCGATTCCAGACTGCCGTAATTGAGGGGGGCCTCTTGCACCTGTTTGTAGAAGAGGGCCGCTTTCGAAGGCGGCTGGATGTGTTTCGTGCGGTAGGTCATGGGCATCCCCATCACGTACTTGAGGACTTTTTCGTAGACGAGGGTGGTGCGCATTTGCCAAAAAATGGGATCCTGCAACAGGAGAAAGTCTTGCTGCGTTTCGATTCGGTGTTTCTCGATGAGACGTTGCAACTGGGGCAAGAGGAAAGTGTAGCCCGGAGTGGCGATGGCAATGGAGTGGACCGGGTAACATTTCAATCGTTCGTTGAAATAAAATTGATCGCAACACACGGTAAAGGATTGGATCTTCCGAAAGGAAAGAGGTTTCTCGCATTCGGAACAGACGCGGGCAAAAGAGTTTTTCTTGCGCCAGGCTTTCAAGAGTTTGAGAACCTCGGGGGGAGTGGCCTGCAGAGGACAATCTTTCAACTCCAACAAGTTGATGCGATACCGTACAATAGCCATGGGGGTGAGGAGAGAGAGAGGATTCCAAACCTTTAAAAAAAAAAAAAAAAAAAAAAAAAAAAAAAATTTTTTTTTTTTTTTTTTTTTTTTTTTAATTAAATGGTAGTGTAAATGATCAAATCATTGGTATCATGTCTATCCGAGATGATTTTCGTAACCTACTCCGAAACTGTGTTCGTCTCGCCTCTCATCAAGAGGCCAGCGAAGTCTTGGAGTTTAAAATTACCTGCTCTATTTTGAGAAAGCTTACAATATATTTTCAGAACCCCCCTAACCGCATAAAAAGTAAACTGGATACAGTTGAAAAGGTGATTATCAGATTGGGTCTCAAATTGAGACTTATCTTACATTATAACCACGTTCGGTACTATCCCGATCTAAGAATTCTGTTGGGCGAGGAAAAGTTGCCACATCTCCATTTGAGTGATCAAGCTTGGCTCTTGAAATGTTTGATTGTTACAACCTATACTATCGTAGATTGTACAGAACAATTTAAAGTAGATATTTTCGATAAGGCTTTTGAAGTCTTGATGGAAAGGTTGGACTGTCAAGTATATATTAAATTTATCGAATCTGGCAACCGCAATCCGACGGAAAAAATCCAGAAGACCAATAAAGATTGCGAAAGATTGCTGTGTAGTATTTGTTTGAGCAGAGAGAGACAAATTGTTTTTGAAGCTTGTAAGCATTTCGTTTGTTGTAAAAGCTGTTCAAACCATCTTACAACGTGTCCAATTTGTCGATCACTTATTACTAATCGTATTACAGTATATCTATCTTGAAAAAAAAAAAAAAAAAAAAAAAAAAAAAATTTTTTTTTTTTTTTTTTTTTTTTTTTTTTTTTTTTTTTTTTAATCAAGTAGGTGTGGATTTAAAAAAAAAAAAAAAAAAAAAAAAAAAAAAAAAAAAAAAAAAATTTTTTTTTTTTTTTTTTTTTTTTTTTTTTTTTTTTTAACATTAGGAAGATGGGTGACTTTTTATTTTAATAACCTAACCATTTCATACAAATGGCTCTAACATGATTTGTTCATATCATCGTTACTCATCTTCAAACGTAAAACCAACCCAATCCAATCTATCCAATACAGATTTCACATTTTTACCAGGTTTGCCAAAAGGATCCTTCTTGCAAGATAGATCACTTTCAATACAATCTATTAAACCACAATTTTCCATAAATTCTATCAATGCCTTGGATGCCGAATCGAATAAAGAATCACTTTTGAATTTGTTCGCACACTCCCCGATAAAACATCCGGTGACGATTAAACATTCCATGACCCAAGGTTGATAATTATTATGGCCTCGCCAATGGTGAGGTGTTAAAACTTTCTCATCCAAAATCCTTCGAAGTCTAGGGGATAGAGATGATAAATCGGAATCGACGATAACTTGTAATTTTTCTTTTAACTTGGGAATCGCATCTTTGAATTTGTGGACGTTGATACCCGTAGGCTTGATGAGGAATGGGATTTGAAAATAGACTTTGAGCATTCTTAAAATAGAAAGGCCAAATTGACGTTCCCTCGGTTTGAAATCCGGATCGTCTATATGATTCACCATGTGGACCAACATTTGATTACCCGTATCATCAAAATTTGCAAGATGAACACAATCTCGAAGTAGGTAATGAAAAATGTTCTTAACGGGATCAAAGTAATTCATGATCAAGGGTGTTTAATAATCAAGATTTTTTTTTCCAGCAGACAAAAACCTTAAAAAAAAAAAAAAAAAAAAAAAAAAAAAAAAAAAAAAATTTTTTTTTTTTTTTTTTTTTTTTTTTTTTTTTTTTTTTTTTTACACGTCTTCATATTTGGACAGTCTCCGTTTCAGCTCAGCATTCTCGGCTTCACATTTGGACAGTCTTTGCTTAAGCTCAGCATTCTCGGCTTCACATTTGGACAGTCTCTGCTTCAGCTCAGCATTCTCGGCTTTCAACTGCAGTATGACTTCATCCTGCAGTTTGTTGATCTTATCCTGCAACTTTCTGTTCTCATTCATCGACCGTTTATATTTCAGTTTGACGTGCACAATCTCTTCTTTCAGAGAGGACACTTCTCTTCGCAATTCCGATATTTTTCTATCCTTCTCGGCTTTCGTCTCTTCAATTTGTTTTTTGACCTGTCTTTTCAAGTCGGCCATCTCTCTCTGTAAAGTCTTGATCTCCGATTCCAGTTTCCAATTCGCTTCCACGATCGGCCTCGTGTCTCTTAAATAATTCTGGATTCGCGGCGGAGGCGTCCACCATTCGTCGCCGACCACTTCGTAGAAACAATTGCCTCTCTCGGCCTGAGCCTTCAACCAGTTTCCCTCTACCACTTCTTCGCGATCCAGATACAGTTTCTTACCCCCCATCAAACAGAGAAAACGAGCCGTCTCGCATCTTGTCGTAGGGACAAACTCTCGCTTGAGAGGCAGCACCTTCCCCCCTTGGAAAGCATGAAAATGTTTGATTTTTTGTTTATAAACCCCGTTTTCTTCGACCAGCCGACCGTACGCCAACTTGGCCGGCGAGGCCCTGCGAAACATTTCCAAATCCATTGCTCCCACCATGCCTCCGTCCCACTGCAAGGTCAGCGGCAACCGAAAGTCTTTCGGCAGCGTCCGAAAGATGTAGAAATGTTTGTTTTTCAAGGGCGCTCTCTTATAGCGCTTCCCCCCGATCGTAAAGTAACATCTCGAACGCCTCTTGCTCACGTAGCCCATCGTGTTGACCAAGTGCAGGGCCGATTGGATCACCTCGCACTTTTTCGAAGGGTAGTTTTTACGGGGTCTCTGGAAGGGTCGGACTTTGCACCAAATTTTCTGGAAGCGACCCTGGGGCGCGACCACGATCATGTGCCGGTGCTGTCTGAAAAGGGGATCCTCGTCCGGACCGCCGTCGCACCAGCACGAGAAAGGCAGCGTGACCACCCTCCCCTCTTCCTTGTCCAAAGCCCTTATGAAAGATTCGAAAGCGGCCGCCTTCACCATCACGTGAAACCATCCCGCACTCGACCTGACGTACTTTCGCACGTAGCAGGCAGCCGCGTTCACGTTCTCGTCTTCGTAATAATCGACCTCGGAGCCGGGATCCATCGGCCAGAGGTCTTCGAAGAGGCGCTCCGTCAAGAAGTCGCGAAGGTCCGGATGGTCGAAAAAGGTTTGGGCGGCGCACAAGGGACGCGTATCCAGGAGTCGGAGCTCCTCCGGGATTGGACACGGCTCGTCGTCCATCTTCTCCCGATCCATTCTCTTAACAATTCTCTTAACGGCTATAAATTTTCGGAAACACGCGATCAAGTGATTCATGTGTTGGTACTTCGTTTTGGAATCCCATTTCTTTTTCCCCAGACACCAAACGCAAGAAGTACTCGTCGGTAGTTTATGGTTTTTCAAACAATGTTTTTCAAACTGAATAGGCAAAAGTTGAATTTCGCAATGCGGACAACGGAAAGGGTAAGTTTTTCTCTTCAAATCTTGGCGATAAAGATGCAAAGTGTTACTTTTAGCCATGGATCCGTAAAACTGTTTCTAACTAGACAATATATTTAAAAAAAAAAAAAAAAAAAAAAAAAAAAAAAAAAAAAAAATTTTTTTTTTTTTTTTTTTTTTTTTTTTTTTTTTTTTTTTTCATAAATTTGATGCCCCACTAACCGCAGTCAAAATGAGACAAACGGTCAAAATCATGTAGAAAAGTGTCTATATTTGCAAGAAAAAACATAAAATTTATCACAAAGACATCTTAAATCTTAATGGGGTTCACTGAGTAGAGGTCTCTCCTTAGAAGATACCATATATATAGTTTTTAAATATTTTTTATTTTTCAGAAAAGTTTTTGGAGAGACACCACTTGGAATTATGGGTAATTTTATATGACTCGATTAACCGAAACTCTCCATTAACCGAACTGTGTTTTTAAATATTTTTATTTTTTCAGAAAATTTTTTGGAGAGACACTGCTTGGAATTATGGGTAATTTTATATGACTCGATTAACCGAAACTCTCCATTAACCGAATTGTGTTTTTAAATATTTTTATTTTTTTCAGAAAAGTTTTTGGACCACTTGGAATTATGGGTAATTTTATTTTATTTTTGTTAACCGAACTAGATAGTCCGCTCCCTGTAAGAAACACACACACACACCTCTGGCCGCTTGGGTCATTTTGAACGAGGCCTTAGAAATGGACCTGGGAGCGAGCGGCGTGGCACCGTCAGCGCCCCCTCCAAGAGGTTCAGCGCGCCCCCCTCTGACTGTGTGAGGGCACCGGCTGCCGTCGTGGTGCCCACGAAAGTTGGAAGGGAGCAGTCAAAAAAAAAAAAAAAAAAAAAAAAAAAAAAAAAAAAAAAAAAAAAATTTTTTTTTTTTTTTTTTTTTTTTTTTTTTTTTTTTAAGTTAAATTATGGGCATTGTCATTGCTGCCGCTCTATCCTCTTTGCTGCCGCTATGGTTTGGCGCGAGATGCTTTATATTCGTAAATGGATTCCTCCCACCTATACCCATTATAATTATGTATATCACGTGATAGTGATAGAAGAATCTATGAGATGCGTACGATTGGAAAAAATTCTTGGAAGCCATAATATAAATGTCATTGATTTTGTAGTACATGAGGGTGCACTGCGGGACTCTCACATACATCTATTTATTAATTCAGACAATGAAATCGACCGAGATGTTTGGAAAGAATTCCTGTATGGATTTACGATACAACCCATCCATTTTTATTCCATTTTTAATCATTTGTCTAATGATTGTAATTGTTGCGTTTTGACATTACAAGATTGGTGTATTAAAAAGATATGGGATAGTATGAGTACTTTTCATGATATCGTACACCTAAATTTACCTACTCCACTTTTCCGAAAAGTTGTTCGAGAATCTCAGAAATATATTCTACCCGTACCGATTGAAAAGTCTAAATTGGTCTTGAAAGGTAAATTGTTAGAAGAACTATTTTTGGAAACTGATACCATTTTCGATAGAAATATGGCTACCTATTTTCAAAGTATTTGGAATTACTTGCCACCTGAATTCTTATATGTTCAATGTTACTTTGTGAAGGATCGTTTTAAATATTCACTATGCCTTCACTGCATGCGATTACTTTTTTATGGAGAAGAGGGTTTCACTCATCGATATTACTATAAAATGTGGCCGTCGATAACCCGTAGCGATAAAAAGGAGTACTGGTGCCACTTATGCAAGCAGGTACCTTTATTCCATGTAACAACTCATGAACAGTATGTGAAACAATATAGTCAACAATATAGCAAACCTTCTCTCTATCCAGAACCTATCAAAGTTCAAAAATATGAAATTTGTAAAGATAACATGATCCCAGTGTGACTTTTCCGAGGTTCTAATGGAAGATTTTCTACTGACAAAAAAAAAAAAAAAAAAAAAAAAAAAAAAAAAAAAAAAAAAAATTTTTTTTTTTTTTTTTTTTTTTTTTTTTTTTTTTTTTTTTTGAAGGGTAAAATAAAGGATGGTGAAACCTCGAAAGATACCGATTGAGTATGCGTACGACGCTTTGAATCGATCGCAACGTGGATTCGATGCCATTTACCGCATCACCTTTCAGGAATTGGAACCGCTGGCCACGGACCATCAAGCGCTGGTGCAAGTGCAACGCTTACGTCCCTATTTTGCCACCCAGCAAGATTTTCAAGAGTTTCGAAACAGCATTCAAGTGGCCGACCGCTATTGGGAGAGAGCGATTCACACCGCGGGTCCGGCCATCGAGGCGTATTGTCGACGCTTCATGACGGGGGGTCGGGCCCCTGCGCCTCCGCGGGGTCGGGGCCGCCGCCGCATCCCCTTACGGATGCATTCTCGGTTGGGGGACGTGTCGGACGACGAGATGGATCAGCATGCCGATCAATCGGTCCTCTCCATCAGTCCCTCCCACGACGAATGCGACGACACGGATGTCAATCTGCCTCTTCCCACCTGTCAGGCGATCCGCCGCGTGTGTCGCTATTACAGTCCGAGTCGCAGTTATGTCCGCTACCGTCCGGACGAGAGCGAAGACAAGCGCTATCGCGTCAATGTGTCCTACAATCGATGATCGGGTTCTCCAGAGGGTTGAACGCCAAAGGAAACACGGCGTCCCAGTGATCGCTGTAATGGTCCGTGTACCGGAAAGGGCCGTCGCGGAGGGACAAGATATGGGCATGGGAGGTGGCCGCGGCTAAGTGGCCCGAGAGTTCCCGCACCGAGAGGACGCCCTCCTTTTCGGGACCGAAACACGATCGCTCGGTGGCCGTGAGGGGTCGAGAGGCCAAGGTGCGCTCCTGGTACTGGTGAACCCACAGTTGGATGTGTTGGGGCAGGAAGCGCGTACTCTCCATAAACGTCAAATCCAAGAGGGGGGCCACCCGGGGCACGTCGACATTGAGGAGGGCGAGGAAAGCGTACAGTTCCTCCTCGAAACTCGCACTCCTGCGATGCAAGACCCGAGTGTCCACCACGAATCGGTTCAACTTGAGGGTGAGGCACTGCTCCGGGTAGGACGCCACGTCCAGTCGGGGCACATGATACATGTAAAAGGTGTCCCCTCCCGGCACGAGATAACTGAGGTCGAAGGGGTTTGCATCCCGAATGAACACATCCTCGGGTTGGTCGATGCGTCGATCGTACTGGCGAATCCGAGCCGGCGTGAGGGGCGGAATGGTTTTGTAATACACGTCTAAGAACACATAATTTTCTAAAACGGGATATTGTTTCTGTTGCAAGAGGTCCAACACGACCTGCTTATAAGGTTCCATAAATCTTGACTAACTAAGATGGAGGGCTATCCGATCGATCGTCACGGGAATCAAGTGTACGTCCAAGGCTTTGCCAAAGA